>CM062805.1:544022725-544727725 GCA_031772625.1 Pinus tabuliformis | reverse complement strand
TAGACAAAATACCATTCCCAACATAATCAGATTTATAAAATAGACTAAAAGATTTTACTGAAAAGTTTAAGGAATATCCAAAAGGTACAAGCCTTGAAACTGAAATCAAGTTTCTAGAAAAACTTGGAACATAAAAGGTCTTTTCTAATTCTAAAACAAAGCCACTACTTAAAGTTAAATAACATGTTCCTATAGCTTCCACATGCGAGCCCATCTTGTTTCCTAATAAGATGCTTTGCTCACTTCCCACTGGCTTCCTTAGGTTTTGCAAACCCTGCAAGGAATTCGAAATGTGAATTGTTGATCCAGAATCAATCCACCATGTGTTAATATTGACGTTAACCATATTAGATTCATAACAAACAAACGAGATTAAATTACCTTTGTCCGCAAGCCATTTCTGAAATTTGGCGCATTCCTTCTTCATGTGTCCCTTATTTTTACAGAAGAAACACTTGGAATCCTTTTTGATATCGGCTTGGGGAGGTACTTTACCTTTCCCTTTCCAATTGGCTTGAGATTTGCCCTTTCCACGCGTTACCAACATTGCACTCTCTCCCAGTTCCATCACCAGTCTCTCTTCCTCTTGAACACACATGGTCATGAGTTCATTAATTGACCATTTATCCTTATGTGTGTTATATAAGATTTTTAAAAGTCCATATTGGTGCAGAAGGGTGTTCAGGATGTAGTGCACTAGGAAAGACTCCGATATTTCAACCTCGAGTTTCTTCAATTGAGCCACAGTGTCCCTCATCTGCATGATGTGCTTGCGCACACCTTTCACACTGGTGAGACTTAGGGATGAGAACTTCATGATTAGGGTGCTTGCTAGTGCCTTGTCTGAAGTGATGAATTGATCATCAATGGCCTTCAACAAGTCTCAGACTTTTTCATGCTGATCAACGAAACCACAAATACCAGCTGAAATTTTAGTCTTAATGAACATCATGCTTAGACAATTGGATCGCTCCTATTGATCATAAAGTGTGATGTCCGCTGCAGTGCTGGTATTAGTGAGTGCCGATGGTTCATCTTTCCTAATAGCATAGTCTATGTCCATCCACCCCAAATGAAGGAGAACCCTCTCCTTCCAAACCTTATAGTTATCTCCCTTAAGTTCGGGAATGTCACAACGAATTTCAGAGAAATTTGCAGGTTGTATAGCTGCATCAAAATTAAAAATCACGTGCTTATGTTAAATTGAGGCTTAATAAAATTTCATGTTTTACCAATGTAAATCATGCTCAAAATTGAATCTAATGACATAAAAATTGCCTATGGGCTAAAGTTTTAATTCAAGCAGATTCAATTATTCATAGTTTTGAACTTTATGATAAAACTATTAATTCATAACTCCTGTGGGTAAGTTATGAAATTTTATCCTAACTAATTACATAAATATAATAAAAATTCCTGTGGGATAAAATTTATTATATTTAGTCTAATTAATTACAATTTAATGTCTAAATAATCTTTATGTGATCTAACCAATCATAATATATAATTTTATTTAATTAAAGATGTTGTGGCTATTCTCTAATTAATTAAAATTATATGGATCACTAGACATTATTTCTTACATAAATTGCATAAACAAAACTTAACCAGAGAAAAAATAATGTTTCCTAAAAGGAGTAAGTCAAAATGACATTTTAAATAAACTCCATATAACTGTTTCTTGTAAAAACTGCCATAAATGACGGTAATAATTCCTCACAAAATAAAATTAAAATTAAAGTTAAAGCAGTCAGCATTACCGTAAATGACTGCAAATCGATTGTTCAATTTATAAACAAAAACCTGGAGATAGACTGAAGCAGCATTGATCTACTTTGCACTTGCATAGCAAATGCAGTTCGAAGGCTAGCTGGCTTGACTTCAGGCTCCGTCCTTAAGTTTATAAAACAAACAAACATAGACAAGAAAACAAGCTATTTTCTCATAAGATAAATAAAATTAAAATTAAAATTAAAATTAAATTAAAGCACTGCTTTACGCAAATTAAATATGAGCACAGTTATTTATACACATCAAGGCAGAGATAAAACCTGGCTCCAATACCAAATGTTAGAAATTTAACAATTCTACAATGTTGAATCTGAACTTAATGCGGAATTAACATAGAATGAAAAACTTAAATGCCCAAATGAAAAATACCTCCAGCCATTGATGTTGCTCACACTCTGACTGCAAACTTTCTGCAATGCTTCCAGCAGTTCCTTCTTTTGTTTTCTGGCGTTGGCTTGAAAAGAATAAAATTAACACTGAAGTCTTTAAACAGCTCCACTCTTGCAGGATGTTTGTTAATTTACACAACGGGTTAATTTGAAATAAATTTCAATAAAACTTTTCATCGAATGAGTATCTTCCAACTCTGGATGGACCTAAGAAATCAAGTTCAGAATCTTTATTGTCAAAATATGCAATCGTTGTACATGTTTGTTCTACTTGAGAAGTGCTCCTAGCTTTGCTATCCCCTGGACTTGAACTAGCGACCTGCCAGCAAAACGTCGTTGTCCACAATAGAGAGCAGAACTTCACGTGCTTAGGCAGGTTCAAAAGCGCATGGAGAAAAAAGGGGCGGGAGAAATCACAGAGAAAGGAGCAGAAGCAAAAAGAGATCTAGTCAACTATAATCTCTAGTAGCAGAGTCACCAGCACGAGTGGCATAGGTACTCTCCACCCAACGGGTCAAATCTGTGCACAGTGGGGACAAAACAACCTCATGCAAGCAGAAATAAAAGAACATAGATAATCTGGAAGGCACTTCCAAGCTCTGCTCTCTCAACTTGATGGTGTAAAAACTGAAGGGGATTGAGATGCAAGCTTGGGGACCAAACAGATAAATATATAGCCAAGCTTCCATCAAGCTTCTGTTGGCTATGTGTCAGGTGTTCCACAGATCAAGGTAGAGAACTCCAGATGGAGTAATGGACCACTTCAGAAAGCTCCAACAAGAAATTAATTTAACTGCACATAGTTTCCTGAATTAATGGAATCGGTTGGCAGATGGAGCTGATTCGGTGGCAGACAGATTCCAGATAATCAGCGACCGTTATGGGAGATGGAGCTTAACAAACTCCACCCGCGTGTATCTCTTACAATAACGTCAACTCCTATCCATCCCGCGTATCCATATCCTTGCGAAGTTTCAATAATATAATGTATAGATTCAGAATGTCGTCATAAACCCTCACGTTGTGCAGTATTTTATCGGATGTAACTCACAGATTGAAAAAACCCTAACCAAAAGATTGACTCCATAGAGACTTCCTGTACCGTGAAGAAAATAACGAATTGCACCTGGGATATTTGTGAAAGAAAATTCACCCACCCATCCATAAAGAACATATGTGAGCCGCAACGTGTATACACTAGGGCTGCATAAATTAATTCACCACAGATATACATTCTTAACCTAATCAAAAAAAAATTGTATATATGTATGCACCATGGTTGCAAAGATTAATTCAAAGCTATGACATATAATATCACGAGGCCATAGATATGTATTCACCATAGAGACGTATTCTCCAAAGCCAGATATATGTATTCACTGCAGAGATGTATGCACTGTATGATATCACAAGGCCACATATGTGTATGCATTAGGGCCAGATATGTATTCACTATATATTTTCAATTTTCATAACTAGGGAGATGCTTAATTTATTTTATTTCTAATATGGAGTTGATATACAAGATTTTAAAAATATCAATAAGTTATCAATAAAATATTTCAATAGACAAGTAGAGTAAAAGATTTTAACATGAAAAATATATAGAGAGAAATATTGGGAGAATTGTTATTCCATTAATAGTGGATTTCTAATTCAACGTATGAGGGGTATTTGTAATCCTTTCAATGTTTAATAGGGCTTTGATATGTAATATTTTAGAAAATAATAATAATAAAATTAATTAAATGTATGCATATAGGACAAAAATATGAAAGGGAATGTTTTAACATTTTCATGTAGAGAACGTGAATTATAAATAAAAGATTTCAATGTCAACTACATATATAGTATACCAAGTGTTGAGAGAGATCAAATCTTTTTTCACTCTAAAATTTATTTATATCTCAAGAGATTTAATCCCTCTCAACACTTGGTAGATCCTGAATTAGACTGTTGCATAATACTCTATAATCATATTTATTTTACTAAATATCTTTTAATCTATGTTAACTTGTACTTCTTAAAAATATTACCACATTTCCAACTCAAATTATTTCATAAGATTGTAAAGAATTATACACCTAACCCTACTAAGAGGTATCAAGAATGAACCACTAAAACCACTTAAAATAAGTGTGTCAAGATTGGTTAGTATGGCCATGTCTTTTAGTTGAATCCAAGGCACCTAGCCTTGTCTATAAGCACAAAAATTATATCTAACTAAGATGTTACATCTAAAAGCAATAAAGTTTAAAACCAAATTTGTTTGCTCAAGGCTTTACCTTACATAACTTAGAATGGGTATCACCATACATACTCATCAATGGAACATGATATCTATTGGTGAAAAAGTCATAATCATTTAAACGTCACTAAAAATAAAGTCTCATGCACAAAATATGGAGCTTTAAAAAGAACAAATGCAAACTTTTGTCCACATATATTATTGTGTGAGTTTTGTTGTTTTAATTCTCTAATCAACCCGAGGTAAAAAAATGTTTTGAGTATACACATTGATAACTATAGTATTGGGAGAATATTTCACCAGGAATAAAATTCCAAATTTATTAAGAAATTTGTGTGATTACAATCATTATAGGACTAACTTCCATTCATGCCTTTGGCTTCAAGGTTTTTTATTTATATAGCTCTTTGTACAACCTCTCCATGCAATTGTAGCCCAAAATCTCCAATTCAGAGGGTGCGGTCTTGAGATCTGAGCCACTTTTCCAGGCTAACCTTCAAACTACTACCTGTAAATTTTCATAATGATAAATGACATAATAACAAATATTTTCATACAAAACTTGAACAAAAATTGACCCAAAACATGCCTATTCCATAACAGACATTTCGTCAAATACATAACAGACATTTCGTCAAATACATGGCAAACATGTAAGATACAGTTCATGAATTCATATCTAATCATAAGAGTCTGAGATTCATTTGAGAATCACCGGGAAGGCTTTATGCCCTCTCCACATAGCTACAATAACACTTATTAGTCCATGTATTCATCAACTGTCAATAACTAGACAATTCATGACAAGAACCATATATGGTACACATCATATAACCGACAAATAACCAACATACAGACCATGGAAACTCAGCCATAATATCACCAACATAATCACTACAAATGTTCATAGATCACAATAGGAAATTGTCTCATAATAACATATGAAAATGCCAACCAAGTCAAGGACTTCCACGTACCACCCAACCCTATATTGGGCTTAACCAAATCTCTCTTTCATCCAATCACCCACGCGTTATATTCTAAGCATGAATGTGGGATATCATGGAATAAACCAAGACAAACCAACCAAGGCTTTCAAAGGCAAAACCACCTCAACCCTCAACCACATTGATTCCACCTCTACGCTAAGACATCACTAACACCAACTAGATCATTCTCTACCCAAGTTGTCTAAGGCTCCAGGAACTAGTAACTCAACCCACAGCCTTCCAAGGCTCCAAAGCGTTTGTCCAACCTGGCTCCAGGGACTGGGAACTCAACCCACCAAGGGCTCCAAAGTGTTTGTCCCAACCTAGGCTCTAGGACTAGTAACTCAACCCAAGTTGTTCTAGGGCATCCAAAGCATTTGTTCAAACCCACAAATGTAACAGCACCTAGTTAATTTTCTATGTAAATAAAAAAATAGACCAAGGTCATGAGACATGTATTCTAAGTTGAATGTTGGGAAAATCATAGTGATGGGTATCATTGATAATTAATTATTGGATATGGAAAATGGAAAAGGAATTGGAAAAGGCAAAGTGGCATTAATTGACATTTTATTTATGAAATAAAAGAAAATGGGAGAAAAGGAAGGTGAAGGGTCACATATTTGCATGACAAAGAAATTGAAAGAAAAATGAAGGGAAATGAAGAAAATAGAGGCCTCGATGATAAAAAGGCTTCTAAGGATTAGTTCATGGCTTTTTGACAGTTTGGATCTATCTCATGTTCTATCACTCTCTCATACTCTTGCACACTTAGAGAATTCTTGGAGCAATCTATTTTCGCTTGTATTGGAGAAAGAAGGCAAAGGAAAGTAGGAAAGCACAAGGGAACAGGTGGATTGGCAGCTAAAACTGGATTGCTTTGCAGGTAACAGGTTGCATGTGTGATTTCCTTGCTGATTTATGGATGCATGGCATATGCATGTGATTTTTTGGTTTTGTGTTGTAATTGGCATGGAGGATTTCCTGGATTGATAGTGGTTTAGCCTTGCCTTACCATTTATTGGATAGCCATGGTGTTGTGGGTTTTTCCACTTGATTATTTTCTTATTGGTGCTCATGATTCCTTATGGATGTGGGTTGAAACAAATGCTCTGGAAGCCCTAAAACAACTTGGATTGAGTTACTAGTCTTGGAGCCTAGGTTGGGACAAACACTCTAGAGCCTTTGGTGGGTTGAGTTACTAGTCCTTGGAGTCGGGTTGGATAAACACTCTAGATCCCTGGAAGGTTGTGAGTTGAATTACTAGTTCCTGGAGCCCTGGACAACTTGGGTAGAGACTTATCTGGTTGGTGTTAGGGATGTCTGGCCATGGAGGTGGAATCACTGTGGTTGAGGGTTGAGGTGGTTTGGCCTTTGGAAGCCTTGGTTTGGTTTTGTCTTGGTTTATTCCAAGAGATCCCACATTCATGCTTGGAATTTGGCATGGGGGTGATTGGTTGAAAGAGTGATTTGGTTCAACCCAATCTATGGTCAGTTGGTACATGGAAGTCCCTAACTTGGTTATTATTTTCCTATGTTAATATGAGACATTTCCTTATGGTGATCTATGAGCATTTGTAGTATTATATTGATGATATTATGGTTGAGTTTCCATGGTTTCTATTATGGTTATTTTCTGGTTATATGATGTGTACCATCTATGGCTCTTGTAATGAATCGTTTAGTTATTGATTGATTGATGAATGTATGTCCTAATAAGTGTTGTTGCATCTATATGGAGAGGGCATAGAGCCTTCTTGGTGATTCTTAGGTGAATCTTAGACTATTGTGATCAGATATGTATTCATGACTTGTAGCTTACATGTTTGCAATGTGTTTGACGAAATATCTAATGTGTTCTAGGAAATTTAGGTCAATTTCTTGGTTTGAGTTTAATTTTTTTAGATTTGTCCTCATGTCAATAATGATTCTAGAAAGTCTCAGACGATTCTGGGCAGTGATTTGGAATCTAGACTAGAATTGTGGCTTAGATTTCGGGACCGCACCCTCTAAACTAGAAGTTTTGGGCTATAACCGCATGGAAGCAATGTTATGCGTGCGGTTGGAGCCCTATAGCCTCACCCTTGCAGGCTTGTGCATGTTTTTGGGGGTTAAGGTGTGGGAAAACTGGCTTCAGCTCAAGCTTTGGTCACCTAGGGTGGTGCTTTAGCCTTTGAGTGTCCTATAAGCCTTAACGGATGTCTATGAGTTGTCAGTGTCGTTCCTACTTTCATAACTGAAGGTTGGAGGTCAGATCATGTCATAGAAACTCTTTGTCTCATGTTTACCCTAGCAGGCTGGTGAAATTGTGTAAATGTGGGAGGAGGTGATTACAGGCTAGTACCAGCTTCCAGGTTCAAATGCTTGGACTAGATGGTTGGAATGTGTTTTTCATGCATGCATGTTAGTTGTTTATGTGTTTTTTATGCATGTGTTATGATGGACATTGTTGTGGTTTTGTGTCATCATGTAGGGGTTGATGACGTTGCTTTGTTGAGATGATTGATATGTTGATTTGATTATATATATATATTGTGCTTATTCAGATTGATTGTGTAGATGAGATAGCCTTCCCTGAACTTCATTGAGGTATGTTGATTATGTTTATATTTGGTTCATCTGACATGGTGTGTTTGCAAGAAGTAGAAGATCAGAGATGAAAATCAAGATGGTGGGTTACAGTTCACATGACTCTCCTTATAGATCAGATGAGCAACACAGAGATGAGTACTCTCCTGACGTGGCAGACACCTTGATAAGTTTAAAGGAAGAAATCAAAAGTTACAAGATAGATAATGATAGGATCATTCAGTCACATGAAAGACTTGCCAGGGCACAGGAAAAGCAAGAAGAGGTCAATGTAGTTATACTTCATAATTTCTTAGATTTGCAAAGACATGGATATCCATGGACCAGTTATGGACAGGAGGAAAGGACAAATGGGGTGTATGGTAGCAGGTATCATGGACTGCACACATTGAACAAAGTTGAAACATTCAGAAATGGTAGGTTCTTGGATACACCTAACAAGAGAGGCAGTGGTTATGGGTTCTATACTAGTTTTGGTTGAGATAGGTGTCATGGTCATCATATCTATCACCCTTATAGGAGGAGTGGGAGGGGATACTTGTCGAATGATTTCAAGAAAGAAAAACCTCATACATTTGATGGAGAGTTGGAGAAACCAAAAGATGCAGAAGCATGGTTACTTGGGATGAACAAGTTCTTTGATCTGCATGATTATATAGAGAATATGAAAAGTAGGATAGACATTTTCAATCTCAAACGAAAAGCAAGCATCTGGTGGAAAGACATAAAGCGTGTCAGAGGCATCAAGATAGAGGAGTTGAGTTGGCATGATTTCAAGAGACTTTTAAGGAAGAAGTACTTGTCATAGAGATACTATGACGGTAAGGCTAAGGAGTTCTATGAGTTTAATATGGGATCTATGAAGGATGAAGATTATATGACTATGTTCTTTGAGCTATTGAGATATGTACCATATATTAAGGATGAGAAGACAAAGGTTCAAAGATTTTTTACTGGATTACCATTAGCATTTAAGGATCGGATTGAGTATGATGAACCTCGGACATTGGAGGAAGTAATTGGGAAGCTGAAACATTGTTATGAGCAGTCTAAGTGTAAGGCGGGGCCTAAGAAGGATTGGAAAGGTAATGAAAATTCTAAAGGAAAATGGGATAAGAAGCGAAGAAGACCTTAGGATGAAGGTAACAAAGAGAATGTAGCATTGTACAGGAAATTCAATGCAATTGACATAGAAAAAGGATTTTAGTCTGAGGAACAGAACAAGGGTGATGGTAGGAAGTGTTTGTAGTGTTGGACTTGTGGTAAGTATCATCGTAGGAGATGTTGCCTACAACATTAGGGTGGCAGACCTCAAATTTACAGTGCTCAGGAGGCATAGAAATTTGGGGATTTTGGACAGAGCATTCCTTGAATTTATGCAACACTGGATAATAGGCAAGCTGATCATCAAGCATCTATTATCGATATGGAAGGTAATTTTTGTGATCAAGTTGTTTCTATTTTGATTGACCTTAGATATAACTATATTTATATTAGTCCTAGCCTGGTGGATAAGTGTTGCTTGAATAAAGAAGTGCATACAGAGCCATGGTTGGTGTAGTTAGCTATAGGTACCAAGAAAAGAGTTCATCATTGGGTGAGATCTTGTGCATTTTAGTTGAATGGTATGTCTACATTAGTACATCTAAATGTGCTTCCTTTGGGATCATACAATATGCTTTTGGGTATGAATTGGTTTTACATTCGCAGGACTAAAGTGGATTACTATGATAATGCTATTTAGTGCTTGGATGGTGATGGAGAGAGGATAATTTTGCAAGGTAAGAAGAAGCCTACATCAATGAGAATGGTTACAACTATGTAGGCAATGCACAGTAGCAGGAAAGTGTGTTTATTTTTTGTAATTCATATTTCCAGTGACAAAGGGAAGGGTGTTGAGGATTTTGAAGTCTTGAAGGGGAGTTTGGTTTTGCAGTAGTTTCAGGATGTATTTCCAACAGAGATTTTAGAGTTACCGCCTTATAGGGAAGTGGACTTTTATAATGAGTTGATGTCAGGAGCAGCACCAACATCAAAGGCACCATACAAGATGAGCACTCTGGAATTAGTGGAATTGAAGTTAAATCTTATGGAAATGCTTGACAAGGGATACATTAGGCTGAGTGTATCAACCTAGGGTGCACCAATATTTTTTGTGAAGAAGAAGGATGGTACTCTCAGGTTGTGCATTGATTACAGGTAGTTGAACACGGTGACTATCAAGAACAATTATCCTTTGCCACAAATTAATGAATTATTTGATCAGTTCAAGGGAGTAACAGTGTTTTCAGAGATTGATTTGAGATCAGGATATCATCAAGTATGCATCAAAGAAGAGGATATCTACAAAACCCCATTCTATACCAGGCATGTGTATTATGATTTTGTTATGGTTCCTTTTGGTTTGACTAAAATTTCATGTGTTCGATGAATAGTGTGTTGCATTATTATCTGGATAAGTTTGTGATAATGTTCATTGATGATATATTGATATATTCTAAGAATGAGGAAGAGCATGCAGAACACCTAGCATCAGTGTTAAAATTGTTGAGAGAGCATCAAGAGTATGCCAAGCTTAGTAAGTGCAGTTTCTTTCAAACAGAAGTTCATTACTTAGAGCATGTTGTTTCTAAGGAAGGCATAGAAATGTATCTGGAAAAGACCAGAGCTATTATGGAATAGGAAACTCCTAGAAATGTGGATAAGGTCAGATCATTCATGGGGTTAGCAGGTTGTTACTGGAGGTTCATCAAGAACTTCTCACATACTATTTATCCTATTACATCATTGCAGAAAAAAGGAAAGAAGTTTGAATGGACAGAGACATGTGAAGCTAGTTTTGAGCGGTTGAAGCAATTTCTTACAAATGCTTCAGTTTTGAAGATTGCAAATCCAGATAAAGATTTTGTGGTGTGTACAAATTCTTGCCAAAGGGGACTTGGTGGATTTCTTATGCAGGAAGGATAGGTGGTATGCTACGAGTCAAGGAAACTGAATGAGCACGAGCAGAATTATGTGACTCGCGATCTTGAGTTAGAAGTTGTCATTCATGCATTGAATATGTGGAGACATTATCTTCTTGGCATAAGGTTTGTTTTGATGAGTGATCATAGTGGGTTGAGATACTTGTTTGACCAACCCAATCTGAATTCTAGGAAAGATAGGTGGTTATCTACTCTCAGTGAGTTTGATTTTGAGATTAGGTACATTAAGGGTAAGGAAAATAGGGTTGTTGATGCTCTTAGAAGAAGAGTGCAGGTAAATCACATTGCAACAATGAGTTCATATGGGACAAACTTGTAGGAGCGGATCTTGCAAGCAGTGTAGTGGGATGACAGGTACTAGAAGCTTAAGCATAGGTTAGAGTAGCATAGTATAGGTGATCAGGATGTGGGTTATCATCTCACGGAAGATGGTTTGGTGAGATTCAGGAACAAGATTTATGTGCCAGATGATAGTGAGCTCAAGAAGCTCATCTTGAGGGAATTTCATGTTAAGTCATATTCAGGTTGCCCAGGATATCAAAAGACATTGACAACAGTTAAAAAATTCTACCATTGGTCGAACTTGAAGAAGGAGGTGGTTGAGTTTGTTGCGATATGTTTATATTGTCAGCAAGTAAAAGCATAATGTAAGCATCCAAGTGGTTTATTGTAGCCGATTCTGATTCCATAATCGAAATTGGAGGTCATTTCCATGGATTTCATCACAAGTTTTTCGAATGCATCTAGACAACATGATTCCATTATGGTTGTGGTTGACACATTGACAAAGGTAGATCAGTTCATTTCATTTCAGTCTATGAATTTAGCTAGTGACATAGCTTAATTTTTCATCAGGGAGATAGTGAGATTGCATGGTGTTTCTAAGAAGATTGTATCCTATAGAGATGCCAAGTTCACTTCCATATTTTGGAAAGATTTGTTTGCAGGTTTGGGGACAAATTTGGATTTCAGTACAACTTATCATCTATAGACAGATGAACAGACAGAGAGAGTTAATAGGATTCTTGAGGATATGTTAAGGATGTACGTTATGGGTGAACAGAGGAAGTGGGAAGAGTATATACCACTGGTTGGGTTTTCTTATAACAACAGGTATCAAGATTCACTGAAGATGAGTCTGTTTGAGGCACTTTATGGGTGGAGTTATAGTACTCCTATAAGCTAGAGTGATCCAGCGAATAGGGTATTGATTGAACCAGATATGTTGGAAGAGATGGAATAGGAAATGCAGGTTATTAAGATGAATTTAAAGGCAGCATAGGACAGGAAAAAGAGTTATGCAGATCAACACAGGTTATTTAAGGAGTTTCAGGTTGGGGAGTGTGTGTACTTGTGGATCAATCCCAAGAGGAGATCCTTGAGGATTAGATCATGTGCTAGGATTACACCTCGGTATTATGGGCCTTTCGAGATCCTTGAGAGGATTGGACCAGTGGCCCGTCGAATTTCACTGCCTCCAATAGTGAAAGCCCATGATGTATTCCATGTTTCATTTCTTAAAAAGAATGTCCAAGATGTTGATGATGTGATTGACTGGTCTATATTGCAAGTGGAACCAAAGGGAGAATTCCAGCCATAACCATAATTCATATTGCAGCGGAAACAACTCATGCTCTAGAACCGAGAAATTAAATAAGTTAAAGTGAAGTGGAAGCACTTTGCACATGATCATATGTGGGTTATGTATCTTTCTTTAGTCGTTGTTTGACTGGATGTATTCTAGTATATATGTCTAATGTTGTGTTGGTTATATGTATATGCATATGTATGTTGTAAATACCACATCGAGTTGTGTTATAAAACTCCAATACGTGGCATGGTGTTCATGTTATGGTGGTCGTGGTCTCGGTAGTATGATATGATGTAAATGTTGTATCGAGTTGTGTTATATAGCTCTATGGGAAACATATGTTTTTTTGGTTTATAAGTGTCATTGAACACTGGGGATGGTGTTCCCCCAAGGGGGAAGGGTTTGTAACAACCCTTGGTTGATTTTCTATGTAAATAAAAAAATAAGACCAAGGTCATGGTATTTCAAGATGAATGTTGGGAAAAACATGGTGATGGGTATCACTGGTGATTAATTAATGGCTATGGAAATTGGCAAAGGAAAAGTGGCATTAATTGGAATTTTATTTATGAAATCAAGGAGAATAGGAGAAAAGGAAGGTGAAGGGTCACAGATTTTCATGAGAGGGGAATTTAATGAAAAATGAAGGAAAATGGACAAAATAGAAGCCTCAGTCATAAAAAGGCTTATGAGGATCAGTTCATGGCTTTTTACGTTTTTGGGTAGAGATCTCGTCTATTCTCTCACTCTCTCGTACTCTTGCACACTTAGAGCATTCTTGGAACATGTTTGGATCATTCGAGTTTCACTTGGATTGGAGAAAGAAGGCAAAGGAAAATAGGAAAGTGCAAGGGAACAGGTGGATCAATGGGTACAACTAGATTTCTTTGCAGGTAACAGGTTGCATGTGTGATTTCCTTGTTGATTTACGGATGCATGGTATATGCATGTGATTTTGTGGTTATATGTTGTCATTGGCATGGAGGATTTCCTAGATTAATAGTGGTTTTAGCCTTGCCTTTCCATTTCTTGGATAGCCATGATGTTATTGGTTTTTCCACTTGATTTAATTTTTATTGGTGCTCATAATTTCTTATGGTTGTGGGTTGGAACAAACGATTTGGACGCCCTAGAACAACTTGGGTTGAGTTACTAGTCTTAGAGCCTAGGTTGGGACAAACACTTTGGAGCCCATGGTGGGTTAAGTTAGTAGTCCCTGGAGCCAGGTTGGACAAACACCCTAGAGCCCTAGAAGGTTGTGGGTTGAGCTACTAATTCCGGGAGCCCTGGAAAACTTGGGTAGAGACTGATATGGTTGGCGTTAGTGATGTCCAACCGTGGATATGGAATCACTATGGTTGAGGGTTGAGGTGGTTTGGCCTCTGGAAGCCCTGGTTTGGTTTTGTCTCATTTTATTGCATGGGATCCCACATTCATGCTTGGAATATGGTGTGGAGGTGATTGGATGAAAGAGAGATTTGGTTCAGCCCAATCTATGGTCAGGTGGTACACGGAAGTCCCTAACTTCGTTGGTATCTTCCTATGTTAATATGAGACATTTCCTTATGGTGATGTATGAACATTTGTAGTATTATATTGATGATATTACGGTTGAGTTTCCATGGTTTATATGTTGGTTATTTTCTGGTTATATGATGGTTATATGATGTGTACCATCTATGGCTCTTGTCATGAATTGTTTATTTATTGATTGATTGATGAATGTAAGTACTAATAAGTGTTGTTGCAACTATGTGGTGAGGGAATATAGTCTTCTTAGTGATTCTTAGGTGAATCTCAAACTATTATGACTAGATATGTATTCATGACCTATAGCTTACATGTTTGTCATGTGTTTGAAAAAATGTCTAGTGTGTTCTAGGCAGTTTAGGTCAATGTATTGGTTTAAGTTTGAATGTTTAGCTTTGTCCTCATGTCAATAAATATTATGGAAAGTATCAGATAATTATGGGAAATCATTTGGAGGTTGGCCTAGAATTGTGGCTCATATTTCAGGACCGCAACATTTGAATTGGAAGTTTTGGGATATAACTGCATGGAATATGTGTCATGTGTGTTGTTGGGGCCCTATAACTACACCCTTGTAGGCTTGTGCATGCAGTTGGGGGTTAAGTTGTGGGAAAAGTAGCTTCAACCCAGGGTTTGGTCACTTGGGGTGGTTCTTTGGCTCATGAGTGTCCAGTAAGCCTTGATGGATGTCTATGAGTTGTTAGTGTCATCCCAAAATTCATAGTTGAAGCTTGAAAGTTGGGTCATGTCATAGTAACTCTTCGTCTCATGTTTACCCTGGAAGACCAATGAAATTGGGTAAATGTGGGAAGAGGTGGTTATAACATCCATAAGGAACATGAGCACCAATCGAAAAATAACCAAGTGGAAAAACCCACAACACCATGGCTATCCAGGAAATGGAAAGGAAAGGCTAAAATCATTATCAATCCAGGCAATATCCATGCCAATGATAATACATAACTAGAAAATCACATGCATATACCATGCATCCATAAATCAGCAAGGAAATCACACCTGCAACCTATTACCTGCAAAGAAATCCAACTGTAGTTGTTAATCCAAATGTTCCCTTGCACTTTCCTGATTTCCTTTTCCTTCTTTCTCCAATCCAAGTGAATGCTAGAGTGATCCAAGCATGCTCTAAGAATGCTCCAAGATTTCTCTAAGTGTGAAAGAGTATGAGAGAATGAAAGAATGAAAGAGAGTTCAACTCTAAACTATGAAAAGGCTAGAAATTGTTCCTCATAAGCCTTTTTATGATTAAGGCCTCTATTTTCTTCATTTTCCCGTCAATTTCCCTCTCATGAAAATTTGTATCTCTTTACCTTCCTTTTCTCCTATTTTCCTTTATTTTCATAAATAAAATGCCAATTATTACCACTTTTCCTTTGTCAATGCCTTTTCTTATTTCCATAGCCATAAATTAATCACAAGTGATACCCATCACTTTGTTTTTCCCAAAATTAAGCTTGGAATATGTATCCCATGACCTTGGTCATATATTTTATTTACATGGAAAATCAACCAGGGGTTGTCACAAAACCCTCCCCCTTGGGGGAACACCATCCTTGGTGTTATATGACTATCAAACTATTGAAAACAAAACATACTACCCATGGAGCTTTATAACATAGCTCGATGCAGTATTTATAATGAACAACTACTACAAACCATGACCAACATGACAAACATGATGATCATATCGTTTATTGGAGATTTCTAACACAAATCATTGCGGTATCTATAACAACATCCATACATACCTATACATATACCAAAAAATCATTTTCTCGAACCAGCAAATAATAAAGAATACATAGCCCACATCTGATCAACCATCTCCCTTGTAGCTTCATCAAGACCAAAGTGCTTCCACTACAATTTAACCTACTCAATTGCTCTGTTCTAAAGCATGAGTTGTGTCTATTGCAATATGCATTGTGGTTCTAGATGGAATTATCCCTCTAGCTCCACCTACAATACATACCATTCAAACACATGATCGACATCAATGAAACATGGAAAACATCATGTAATTTCACTATCAGAGTCAGTGCAAGTCTGTAGGCAACTGGTTCAATCCTCACAAGGATCTCGAAAGGCTCACAATACCGAGGTGTCGACTTGGCACATGATCCAATTCTCAAGGTTTTACTCCTTGGCTTAATGCACAAGTACACATGCTCCCAAACTTGAAACTCCTTAAATACCCTGTGTTGATCTACATAACTCTTTTTTTTGTCTTGTCTTGCCTTCAAATTCCTTTTAATATCCTACATTTCTTGTTCCATCTCTGCCAACATATCTGGTCCAATCAATACCCTATTCACTGGATCACTCCATCTTATAGGAGTATTACAACTCCATCCATAAAGTGCCTCAAATGGCCTCATACTCAAGGATTCTTGATACCCATTATTATATGCAATCTCTACCAGTGGAAGATACTCTTCCCACGTCCTCTATTGATGCATGGCGTACATCATCAACATGTCCTCAAGAATCTTCTTAACTCTCTCTATCTATCCATATATCTATGGATGATAAGTTGTATTGAAGGCCAACTTTATCCCCAAACCTGCAAACAACTCCTTCCAAAACTTGGAAAATAACTTGGCATCTTTATCAAATACAATCTTCTTAGGAACACCATGCAATCTCACTATCTCCTGAATGAAAAATATGTGCTACCTCACTAGCTGAATTGGTAGACTTAACTACAATAAAGTTATCCACCTTACTTAACCTATCAACCAAAACCATAATAGAATCATGTTGCTTTGATGTCCTTAGAAAACCTCTAATGAAATCCATGGAAATGACCTCCCATTTCCACTCTAGAAATGGAATCAATTGCAATAACCCACCTGGATGCTTACACTCTGATTTTACCTACTGACAATCCAAACATCTCGCAACAAACTCAACCACCTCTTTCTTTAAGTTCGGCCAATGGTAGAACTTATTAATTGTTGTCAATGTATTTTGATATCCCAGGTGACCCGAATATGGCTAAACATGAAACTCCCTCAAGATAATTTTCTTGA
This sequence comes from Pinus tabuliformis, assembly GCA_031772625.1. Lineage (NCBI taxonomy): Eukaryota > Viridiplantae > Streptophyta > Pinopsida > Pinales > Pinaceae > Pinus > Pinus tabuliformis. The sequence goes on along the minus strand of CM062805.1, from coordinate 544,710,564 downwards.
GCTCGTTGTCATCTGGTACATAATTCATGTTCCTAAATCTGACCAAGCCATATGTGGTGAGGTGATACTCCTCATCCCTATTACCTTCACCCTATTGTGGTAACATGTGCCTCAATTATTGATACTTGTCATCATGTTGTCCTACCTATAAGATCCATTCATGCAAGTCTTTCCCATAAGAACTCACTATTGCAATGTGATTCACCTGCACTCTTCTACTAAGAGAATCTGCAAACTTTTTCTCATTTCCCTTAATGTACCTCATCTCGAAATCAAACTCACTGAAAGTTGCAAACCATCGAGCTTGCTTGGCTTTCAGATTTGGTTGGTCAAACAAGCACCTCAGCCCATTGTGGTCACTCATCAGAATAAACATCCTACCAAGAAGATAATGTCTCCACATCTTCAATGTATGAATGATAACTACCAACTTGAGATCATGAGTCACATAGTTCTGCTCATGCTCATTCAACTTCCTTGACTCATAGCATACCACATGTCCTTCCTTCATCAAGACTCCACCAATTTCCCTCTTACAAGAATCTATACATACCACAAACTCTTTGTTAGGATTTTCAATCTTCAAAACCAGAGCATTTGTAAGAAACTTCTTCAACTACATAAAACTTGTTGCACACTCCTCAGTCCATTCAAACTTCTTCCATTTTCATTGCAAAGATGTAATAGGATAGGAAATCTGTGAGAAGTTCTTAATGAACCACCTATAGTAACCTACTAATCCCATGAATGATCTGACCTCATCCACATTCCTAGGAGTTTACCACTCCACGATAGCTCTAGTCTTTTATATGTCCACTACTATGTCTTCCTTGGAAATAGCATATCCCAAGTAATGAACTTATGTCTGAAAGAAACTACACTTACTAAGCTTAGAATACAACTAATGCTCTATCAACAATCTTAACACTGCTACTAGGTGTTTTTCATGCTCTTTCTCTTTCTTAGAATATATCAATATGTCATCAATGAATACTATCACAAACTTGTCCAAATAAGGATGCAACACACTTCATCAAACACATGAAAGTACCTAAAGAATTAGTAAGACCAAAACGAACTACTACAAACTCGTAATTCACATATGTGGTACGGAATGTGGTTTTGTAAATGTCCCCTTTTTTGATGTGTACCCGATGATATCCTCATCTCAAGTCAATCTTCGAGAACATTTTTTCTCCCTTCAGCTAATCAAACTGGTCGTTAATCCTCGACAATGGGTACCTATTCTTGATCGTCACCTTCTTCAACTTCCTGTAAGTATTACACAACCTAAGAGTATCGTCCTTCTTCTTCACAAATAATATTGGTGCACCCCAAAGCGATACACTTGGCCTAATGTATCCCTTATCAATCATTCCTTGAACCTGCAACATCAATTCCACCAACTCTAGAGTGCTCACCCTGTAAGGTTCCTTCGATGTTGGTGTTGCTCCCGACCAGGGAAAATTTTAAGAACCCCCCCTAAATTTACATGTATAATAAATGAGCGAATCTCCATGGTATATAGGAAAAATGGAAGGCGATTTTATCAATAATATGATATGTATATATAATTTTTTGGCGAATCTCTCACTAGGCATGGCGAATATTTTACTCAATTATAAAATCTTGTGTTTATTGAATACACAAATGAAATCATTGCATTTCTTTAAAATATCTTTTGAAATCAAAATTACCAAAATTACATATCGATAACCTAGTAGGTGTAGGATAAAATTCACCCGTGCCATTCACAGAAAGCATGAGAAAAAACCTAATACTATATACAAAACCAAGAAAAATTCAAATTCATCACTTCTAGGGACCTCGTAACCACCCTGCCAATACACAAGTATGTTCTTGTTTGCAATTAGAAAAAATACCCAAATTACAATATGTTTACTCCAGCATATGTTGGAAAGTTCTAGAAGGATGACTAGTGCAATCAATCCATTCCTTTTAGCCCTGGATTTGTTTCAGTTTAAAACAGAAGTATACAAATATACTTGTCCAATTTCTATGCTTTAACCATTCACCTTAAGATGTTTTTACAATATAATTTCCTAAGTCTATTTAATATCTTCATTATCATAAAAACCAACCTATATCCATCTTAACTCCACATCTACCACTCTTAGGGGCATGAAATCTATTTATCCCTCTGAGCACTTGGTAGACCCAGAATTAAGATGGATCTAAGATGATAGAATTTCCCCTTTAAATAGTCTACGCTCACATGAATACCATGGTATTACCATGGGTCAATACCATGGGTTATCATAAACCTGGAGCTTAAAAATTACTATTAGTAATTTATAAAAATTAATAAAATTAATAGTTGATTTTTATTTTATTTTTTACTTTAACCAAGCTAAAATGTTTAAGATACATTAAATTACAACATCCATTTTTACTCTTGATCGGATCAAATATTTTTTCACTTTATGCTAGTTTGCATATCACGATCTTTGATACCTCTCGGGGGTTAGTAGATCCAAAGTAAAGATGGATCTATGCTGGTTTAATTCCCCCATTTAAATAGGCTACATTCCAGGTGAATACCATGGGTCAATACCATGTGCCATTTTGGTGAATACCATGGGTCAATACCATGTGCCATTTTTATTTTTATTAATACTAATATTAGGGTTAATAATGTTTTTTTGCATGGTATTAATAACAATCTAGTCCATGGTATTTGTCCCATAGTATTTTGCCCATAGGTTTCACCTAAATATAACGCATTTTTTGAGTGTCCTTAAATATAAGGTGACTTATGGAGTAAATATAAAAAAATGTTTTATTTGTTTACCATACCTCTCGTTTATTTATATTTTTATTAATTTACCATACTTCTTTTACAAATATGGTATTTGGCCCATAGGATTCACTTAAATAAAACCTCTTTCTTGAGCCTTCATAAATAGAACGAGGGTTATGGACTAAATATAAAAAGAAGTTTTATTTATTTACCATGCGTCTAGTTTATTTATATTTTATTTATTTACCATACCTTTTGAGTAAGTATAAAAAGATGTTTTATTTATTTACCATACCTCCACTTTACTTATATTTTTATTTGTTTACACCCTTGCATGTATATAAGGTGACTTATGGAGTAAATATAAAAAAATGTTTTATTTATTTACCATACCTCTCATTTATTTATATTTTTATTAATTTACCATACCTATTTTATAAATATGGTATTTGGGCCTTTGGCCCATAGGATTCACTTAAATAAAACCTATTCTTGAAAATGGGCGAATGGATTCACTTAAAAAAAACCTATTCTTGAAAATGGGCGAATGGAAGGTTGTAACTCCTAATTTTAAGGGCTAAATTTACCTTTTTTACCCTCTCCCTTAAAATAAGGTGGGCTATTTGAGGTGATTTATAAAAATGTACTATGATACAAAATATTGGCCCACTAAAAATTTAAAACCCCTTAATTTCGCGAAAGGGCGAACATTCGCCCCTAAAATTTTCTATGCTCCCGACATCAACTCAATAGAAAATTCCACTACCCTATGAGGCGATAACTCTAAAATATTTGCTAGAAATATACATGAAACTGCTACAAAATTGGAGACCTCTTCAAGGCTTCAGCGTCCTCAACATCCTTCCCTTTATCACTGTAAATATGAACTGCAACATACACACCCTTTCCTGCTACTGCACTTTTCCTGCATAGTTGTAACTATTCTCACTAATGTAGGTTTCTTCTTACCCTATAATATTCTTCTCTCTCCATCATCATCCAAACACTCAATAGCCTTATTATAGCAATCTACCTTAGTTTGTGAATGTACAACCAATCCATGCCCAACATCATATTATATGATCCAAACAAAAACACATTTATATGTGTTGATGTAGACATACCGTTCAGTTCAAATGCACAATATCTCACCTAATAATGAACTCCTTTCTCGATACATGTAGCCAACTGCACCAACCAAGACTCTACATGCACTTCTTTATTCAATCAACACTTATCCACCAGGTAAATATTGATATAACTATAGTTAGATCTAGGGTCAATAAAATAATAAAAAGTGTGATCGCAAATCTTACCTTCCATTTCGATAATAGATTCTGATGATCAGCCTGCTTATTATCCAATGCTTCTCAAATCCAAGGAATTCTTTTTCCAACATCCCCAACTATTTGTGCCTCCTGAACACTGTAAATTTGAGGTATGCCACCCTGATGTTGTGGACAATCTCTCCTATGATGATCCTTGCCGCAAGTCCAACACTCCAAAGGATTCCTTCCATCACCCTTGTTCTAATCCTCACACTAAAATCCCTATCCTTTATGAATTGCATTGAATTTCATGTATGACGCTACATTCTCCTTGTTACCTGCATCTTTATGTCTTCCTCACTTCTTATCCCACTTTCCCTTAGCCTTAGCATTACCTTTCCAACCATTCATAGGCTCTGACTTACCCTTGGATTGCTCATAACAATGTTTAACTTCCCAATTACATCCTCCAATGTCCAAGGCTCATCATAATCAATTTGATCCTTAAATGCTAATGGCAATCTAGTAACGAATCTTTGAACCTTCTTCTTCTCATCCTTAAGATATGGTACACATCACAACAGCTCCAAGAACTTAGTTTTATACACTTCATCTTTCATAGATCCCATATTCAATTCATAGAACTCCTTAGCCTTATCGTCATAGTATATCTCTAATAAGTACTTCTTTTTGAAAAGTCTCTTAAACTCATGCAGACTCAATTCCTTTGTCTTAATGCCTTTGAAATGCTTCGCATCTTCCCACCAGATGTTTGCTTTTCCTTTGAGACTAAAAATAGCTATCATGGCTTTCATATTCTCAGTATAATCATGCAACTCGAATAACTTCTTCATCCCAAGCAACTATGCTTCTACGTCTTCTAGTTTAATCAACTCTCCATCAAAGGTAGGAGGCTTGGATTTCTTGAACTCATCCAACAAGTATTGATTCTCACTCTTTCTGTAAGGTGATAGCGATGATGACCATGTTTTCTCTCTAATATGGAACTAGAATAACTTCCATAAACACTACCTCTCCTGTCAAGTGTATCTGTCCATCTACCACATATGATTGTGTCATCCCTATCTGACTTGTGCCCTCCATGAGATGTGCTACCATATGCCCCATTTTTCCTTTCCTCGTGTCCATAACTGATTCTTGGTTATCCCTACCTCTAGAAATATGATAAACTCTGAAGGATAATTGCACTGACCTTTTTTTTCATTTTCTTGTGCCCTGGCAAGTCTTTCCTATGACTGAATGATCCTGTCATTATCTGGTTTACAACTTCTGATCTTTGCATTTAAAATTCTCAAGGTGTCTTCTATGTCAGGAGAGTACTCATCTCTTTGTTTATCATCTAATATATAAGGGGAGTCATGTGAACTTTAATCCACCACTTTTCTTGAAATATTTTATCTTCTTCCTGTAAACATTCCATGTCAGATAACCAAATATAAACATAATCAAACATACCATAGTGAAGTTCAAGGGAGGTTATATCGTCTGCACAAATCAATCTAGATTAGCACAATATATATATATAGTCTCAACATTAACATCATGACGACACAAGACCACAACAATGACCATCACAATCCATGCATAACAATCACATCGACAACTAACATGCATGCATAACAATCACATCGACAACTAACATGCATGCATAACAATCACATCGACAACTAACATGCATGCATAAAAATCACATCTAGTCCATCCAGTCTAAGTGTTTGAACCTAGAAGCTCTGATACGAATCTATAAATGTGTCCTCCCAGATTTACCCAATTTCACTGGCCTTCCATGGTAAACATGATATGAAGAGTTACTATGACATGACACGACCTCCAAGGTCAAGTTATCGAAGTGGTTCCGACAAACTGACAACTCATAACATCCCTCAGGGCTACAGGACACTCAAGGGCCAAAGGACCACCCCAAGTGACCAAAACCTGAGATGAGGCTCTTTTTCACTACCCTAATCCCACAATTGCATGCATGGAAAGGCCTGGGTGTGGTTATAGGCCTCCAACTGCATGCATAACACTGCCTCCATGTGGTTATAGCTCAAAATTGTCAGTTCAAAGGGTGCGGTCCTAAGATCTGAGCCACGTTTCCAAGCTAGCATCCAGACCACTACCTAGAACTGCCTGTAAATTCTCATAATGATAAACGACACAATGATAAATATTTTCATACAAAATTTGAACAAGAACTAACCCCAAGACATGACTAGTCCATAACATACATTTCATCAAACACATGGAAAAGATGTAAGCTATAGGTCATGAATGCATATATGATCATAAGAGTCTAAGATTCATCTGAGAATCATCAAGAAGGATTAATTCCCTCTCCACATAGTTACAAAAACAATTATTAGTCCACATATTCATCAATCATCAATAACTAAACAATTAATGAAAAAATCCATAGATGGTACACATCATATAACCAACACATAACCAACATAGAGACCATGGAAAATAATCCATAATATCACCAACATAATCAGTGCAAATGCTCATATATCATAATAGGAAAACGTATCATACTAACATATGAAAATACCAACCAATTCAGGGACTTCTACGTACCACCAACCATGGGTTGGGCTAAACCAAATCTCTCTTTAAGTCATTCACCCCCACGCCATATTCCAAGCATGAATGTGGGATCTCATGGAATAAACCAAGACAAACCAACTAGGGCTTCCATAGTCCAACCCGCATAAACCCACAACCATAGTAATTCCACCTCTACAGTTGGACATCATTAACACCAACCAAATCAGTCTCTACCCAAGATATCTAGGGCTCTAGGAACTGGTAACTCAACCCACAGCCTTCCAGGCATCTAAATCGTTTGTCCAACCCGTCACCGAGGACTATTAACTCAACCCACCAAGGGTTTTAGAATGTTTGTCCCAACCTAGGATCCATGACTAGTAACTCAACCCAAGTCGTTCCAGGCCTGCTAAAGCATTTGTTCCCTTGTGCTTTCCTTCTTTCCTCTATCTTCTTTCTCCAATATTAGTGAATTCTAGAGTGCTCCAAACATGCTCCAAGAATCCTCCAATATTTCTTCAAGTGTGGAAGAGTATGAGAGAATGAGATAATGAAAGAGATATCAATCCAAAATTGTCAAAAGGATAGCAACTGATCCTCAAGAGAATTTTTATCATTGAGGCCTCTATTTTGTTCATCTTCCTTCATTTTTCCTTCAATTTCCCTCTCATGCAAATTTTTGTCTCTTCACCTTCCTTTTCTCCTATTTTCCTTTATTTTCATAAATAAAATGCCAATTATTGCCACTTTTCCTTTGCCTATTTCCATGGCCATTAATTAATCATATGTGATACCCATCACTATGTTTTTCCCAACATTCATCTTGGAATATGTGTCCCATAAACTTGGTCATATATTTTATTTACATGGAAAATCAACCAGGGGTTGTTACATCACTAAATGCTTGTGCTCTAGCAAACTTGTTTTATTTTCTTCTACTAAGCTTATTGATTTTTACTCGAGCAAATTTTTTCTATAAGGCTTCTATTATTTTTCTCTCTTAATGGTTCTCCTTTCTAATGAGCTCTCACATTTTTTTACTAACAACATTTCCTTATTTATGTTTCAAATTCCTCAAGAATTTGTTATGCGTTGATTAGATTTCAATACCCTTTCTTGGCTCATGCATGTTGAGAGATCTTGATTTCTATCTTTCTCTAGCCAAATCATCCCCTTCCACTTATCTATTGACTAGTTTCATGTATCATATGTCATCCTCAAGGATCAAAGATATCTCAATTGATCTAAGTTCCCATTCTATCTTGGAAAATGAATGGCTTTCTAAACTTTCATATATCTCCCTAGTGTAGGATGAACTGGAACTTACATGCCTTTTTATCTTTCACAGTTACTTTGAAACTGTTTACATTGTGTTTGGGGGTGTTTCATGAAATGTGGGGTTCATGGTGTATGGTTGTGTATGGTTATGATACAAGTTGGATCGTCATATAATTTTTTCATCTATCTTGATATATTCTAGGTGGAAAAATTGGAGGGCTTTCCTTGTAGGACCCAATTTAGGGATAGGTCCTAGTTTGGAAAATTTGGGCCTAAAACCTTTTGGATTCATTTTAAGATATCAAATGGAATCTTTTAGGGTCAAACCTTTATGAGCATAGATCCACCCCCACAACATATTTCTACACTCCAAAACGTTTCCAACAGTTCAAGGGTCACTTCAGTCAGAGTCCGCATGTGAAATTTATGCCTCCCACTAATTGATTGCCATGGTACAAGTGGATGCCACATTAGCTTCATTATTCACACATGTGGGGCTAGCCACATGTGGAATTTCAAGAAGATTCTATAAGGTCCAAAACATTATCCCATTGAAGGTTGAGGAAATAAAATCACTGTCCTAGATGGCTATTAGGCTATGTTAGATATCATGCCGCTAGGAGGAAAAGGGGTTCCATTATTTTTCATTGTACTTGTTCCATAGTTGAGAAAATCATTTGATAGTGGTATTTTTAGAGCATTGAAGAGGAGGAGGAGGATCTTGTAGCGGTTATTTAGGCCATGGTGTCAAAAATATAACTCCATCAATGTTCCCATTCGTTTGTATGTGCATTTTTTTACTAAATCCAAAAGAGAAGATGATAGCCCTCGCCTTCTACCTAGTTTTTCCCCGACATTGTGTTCCTAAGATAAATCTTATGTTCATTTCTGTGGATGGTGTTTTTATATTCCTATTCTTTCCATTTCATATTTCAATTATTTCATCAATTTGAACAAAGATAGTAATTAATTAATCCTGAATATAAGGAAAATAAAGTTGAATAATCTAAAATTTGATAATATTACAAGGTCTATCATGATGAATTATTCCAATGGAATATCCACAACACCTTAGAGATCAATTTTGGCCATGGTTAACCTATGATGGACTTGCACATTGAGTACAACTTACTCATTTATTGTTAGACTGCATATGGATGCTCGCATTACATTCTTCCTTGGATTGTCAAATATCTTCATATGACTTGGTGACATTCTACATGCTAGCCACATGGAGAAGTTACTTGCTTGGAAAACACCCTACATTGGAGGACAAACATTTTGCATTTGAAAGGAAGATGTTGAGCCCTAGATAGCATGAGGTTACTTGGATCACTTACATGGAGGATTGTACTTGACTTATACCATCTTGGGTCAATGGAGTAGACATGTAGGTGGTTGGACTTGGAAATGTCACATTAACTTGGAGAGTCATTGAAGCATTGGATTCCATGGAGGAGGAGCATTAGACCTTGCATGAGGTGTGCCCTTTCCTTGGATCCGTACTTAAGGATTGTCATAATTGTGGAGCTTGACATGTGTATCATAATATTATAGTGCTTCACTTGTGTGGATCTACTTATTTGTAGTATATTGCTTGTAATGGTTTAGGCCCACTTCTGCATTGTTGGCCTCCCTCACCTCTCATATATTTAGAGTTAGGAGAGAGTCCTTTCAAAAGCGTCATCTTCTTCTTTCATTTAGATATGTGAGGAGAAGAGAACCTTAGTCCCTCTTTCTCATGGATATTCCTCTTTGCACTTTATCTCTCTTATCTTCAAGTGCTATGATTTCTTGAGCACTCTTGAAGTTTAGGGTTAGAATTTCTACCCTAAGGTGGCAAGAATATATTGTTTAGTAATAAGTCCTATGGTTTTTATTGTTGGATAATAAGAGGAGATAAGAGACATCTTGCTTGGAGACAAGATGACTTGCTAGTTTTGATGCTAGCTAATGGAAAATATTTGATGGAGCTATGGTTTTCATTATTTTCCTTAGCTAGGGTTTTAGAGACCTTGGAGGTTTATACCATCTTATATGATAGTAAGAGTGTGTAATTAAATTCATTGTGTGTTTATGTGAAGTTTTAAACTAGCTAAAATTCTCTTCTTGTAGATTTTATTTTCAACTAACTTTATCTTCATGATTTGTTAGTTTCTATCACTTATATGTATCACTAATTTGACATAAGTTAACGTTGAAATTGTTAAGGGTATAATATTAATATTGAAGATATTGGGGCATATTTACTGTTGTCATTCTAGCTTTCATAAGTGAATTTCAAATCTAGCTTTTGCATGATAAGATTTCCCCATTAGGTTGAAACTTGTTGGCACACATTTAGTGTCTTGTCTCTTGGATTACCTTGTTAATTAGGGTTGAAAAGAAGTCAAATATTGTTTGTTGTTCTCTATTATAAATTATATTTCAAATCATCTCTAAGGATACAATATTGGAAATTTTGAGAGGGGAGGTGAATTAGTATTTACTTTTACAATTTTTGTTTTACTAGTTAAGATCTCTTAAAAATATAACACAAAATGAACATCCAAATAAATAATTTTACTAACAAGAATTGACGAGGGATCCAATCCTCTTTACAATGAATCAAGTACAATAATAGTTCAAGGCTCCAACCCTAGATGAAGACTCCAATATTCAAATAAACTAGGCTCCAACATGTACTTATCCAAGCACCAACTTGATCTTCTTTAGGATTCCAATCCTCTCTACTTGCTTAGGCTCCAGCCTAGTCCTTTTAGGACTCTAATCCTCCAAGGTTCCAACCCTCTGCTTCTAATTCAATTCTTCAAGGTAATTTCGGTACTTCCTCAAAAATTTCAAAATACTCTTCAACAAGTCCAAAATGATCTTCAACAGTGCTACTAAATTCTCCAAGGACTACTCCATCGAGATCATCTTCAACAAGGCTAGTATGTGTCTCCAAAACTCTTCATTTTTGCATAAGCAAGCTTCTTCAAAGAATACTTCATTAGAGCATCAATGATGTTGCTTCAAGGGTTCTTCAATGATTGATCCAATGGGTTTCCCAACAAGGTCTTCAAGGTACTCTCCGAACAAGTCTTCAAACTCTTCAAAGTAGCTTTAGAGAGTGCCTCAACTTGGCCCTATTTTGTTCACAAGAGGAGACTTCAACAAGTTTTGTTTATCTAAGCTAAAAAGGCTACCAAACTTACGCAATAAATATGCCCAACCAAGTCCAAAAAATCTTCCTAATTAAGAATTTCTATAGACAATTAAGAACTTCCTACAATGGTTCTTCAACATGTTGCTTGAAGGTATTTATTTACAAAGTGTCTCCAATAGTGACTTGAGCAATATTTCAAGGAACATTCATTAACAAATATTCAGGATGCCCTAAGTAATTCTTCTAAAAATATTCCCAATAGACTACTTTGATGTCAAAAAACTATCCTCCACTTTAGGATATTTGCATTTAGCAATTGAATTTCAGTCTCAGAGTATAAACATTGTGGGCCACAGAGGCTTAGCTTTACAAGGCGTACTTGTAATCTCCACAGAACTATCTCCTCTAGATCCTCAAAAACTTCACAAAAATATATTCAAAAAGGTATCACAAGTGTTGTAGTCATTACTCCGTAGACTAGAATAAAGCTCTATAATATGCTCTGTCAAAATGTCTCAAGGTCCTAAAAAATTCCAAACTTCAAAATTGCTCCAAGTCCAAGCTTTTGTAACAATTTCTAGTGTCTTTAGGTCCGAACTCTGGTCTCCATTGATTTAACTTCACTTGTCACAGTTCGAGGATCACAATTGAGAAGATACAGTTCCAAAATCCTTAGAAATTTGTTTTTGTAGGTCAACAGAGCTGCCACTATAGGTCGAGAAAGATCCCACCACAGATTTCAAGAGTTATCATAGGTCAAAGCTTTATATGGATTTTGCTCATGGATCCGAGGTCATAAAAATAGTTTCCTTAGAATTGCAAGTAGCCTTCACAAGGTCTGGTAGCTTGCACAATATTCTTATATCTGGATAGAGATATAATGCATTTCTTCCCAAATGGAGTCATAATTTTGAAATTTAGAGATTAATGCACAGAGAATACACAATAAGTTTGGCCAAATAAGTCTATGTCTTGCTATTTTAGTTCATGAGTTGTGAATTGTTTCCTTCACTTTCCTTTACACTTCTTCTTATCTCCACCAATATGCTCCAAAAGAACTGATCATGACTTGTATTTATAACTTTTTGTAAAGGTTTGAATGGTCATGTCTAGTGGGAGGGTTGATTAGTGTTTTAGTGAGGTCAACTTGAGTAGGGTTCATAATTAGTTTTATGAAATTTAAAAAAATTAATGAATTCCATAACGATAATGAGTTAATGAATGGGAGAAGTCATGTTGGTAAGGATTTGAAGCCTTCTTTAAGCTGGTCAAAGGGTTTTTTAAAGAGATTTATTCTAATGTCTAAAAAAAATCCTTCCAAGAATATCTTTTATGACAACCCTTAGGGTTTTATAGAAAATCTAGGCATATACATTTATGACTTCTTTTATGCATGCATAGGCTTAGGGATAGGGTTCCAATTAATTTTCAATTCATATGATTTATAGATTTAGGTCTTTAGGACATGCTTCCACATGTATTTCTAGGGATTCATCTAAGCATATATATTTAGGGCTTTGGGGCATGCTTCAACATATATTTCTAGGTGCTAATTTTTCTTAGGTCTATATTGTTCTTCGCTTTAGATAATTGCATTTCATTATTTACACATTGAATTCACCCCACAACATCATAACATTATTCAGCAACATGTGAAATTATATAGAAATAACAATATCATCATCAATGCAGTGGAACATAAAGGAACAATAGAAGAAGAGCATTCCCACATAGAGACACCATGATTGGTCAGAAACCAAGGAAAAACCCTAAAAGGGGGAAAAACCTTTCAAATTATTATTCTTATTATATTTTCATTTACTGATTCAGTAAAGAGAGAGTACAATAATCCAATTCTTTATCCATAATACTATCCAACAAAATCAACCCAACAATATCCCAAAGATGAACCCAATAATAATATTAATCAAAGATAATGTTTCCCAACCTATGGCCAATTTTCATCAACTTTCAAAATTTGCAGTGAACAGTGGTCAACTATCAAAGAAAAACCCTAGGTTCCAATGGCACGGAGAGAGATATTTTCGTGCAGATGAAACGTTCCAAGTTCCAACAGCACTCATAGGCTTGTGTGCCTACAATTATAACTAAAAATATCTCGTGGAAACCCTGCGGCTGAGAACCAAAAACCATAATCACATGTGCGAGCTACAAACCCTCCAATTTCAGACCTGAGTGAACCAACCTCAGACCTATGTGAGACAAGACAAAGAAAGAAGAATGATTGATGATCTCCAAATGAGGGCCACTTGACTTATATTTATAGCCATTCAAGGGTGTCCAATTTCCTTTTGGGACGACCTGTCCTTTTTGTGCACATGGGGGTTTCTATATTAAAATAGAGTTTTCCTTAACCAAATTAAATTCGTCCAAGGGCTAGTAGGGGTCTTCTTTGAAGAGGAAGATTGTCCAAAGGAGGGAATTTGTCCCTGATCTACCAAAATTAACACTCCCTCTCAACTAGGGAGAAATTGCCAACTGCAATATATGTCATATCAGAAATATCTCTTCATCATCAAATCTTGTCACTAAATATCTCAACTCATCTCTTCTCATGTGCTCATATGTTCTCATCTATGCTCATTTTCCCATCTCTGTGTATGCTACTCTGCTCATATGTTGAACACTTGAGAATCTAAAAGAATAATTTTTTCACATCAGAGGGGAGTCCAAGCTACCACCCTCTATTCATTGAGGAGTCACTTCTACCACATAAAATCATTTTCCAATGGGAAGCCCAATGCTACTACTCGAGAAATGTCAAGGAGCCTTGTTGAACCTGAAATCACATCAGGAGCCTATCTCAACCCGAAATCCAATGACAATTAGGAAGGTCCTATGGGACACTCTCACCTCATGTCCATGATAGTGGGGAAGGCCTTATGGGACACTCTCACCCTGAGTCATCTCATAGGGGAGAATACAACTTCCACCCTATGTCAAGCAATAGATGAGATACTACTTACCAAGCAAGGAACACAACCATCCCATTGTGCAATCAATGGGCAAGATACCACTTACTATATGAGGTAAGGATCACAACCATCCTATTGCATGTTGATATTCCCAGCAATGACCTTGAGGAGTCATGTGATAGAACACCTGCATATCTAGCTAGAGCAGGATACCACTTACCATAAGTCGTAAGGATCGCGCCTAACTCAAGAAGCCAACACCCATTGGCCAAATGGGTGGGAAATATAGATGCCAACTGGTGTATATTGCATAGACCAAGACAGGGGAGAAACATCTTCCACCCTATGCGTGAAAGTTAGGGGTGATACCCTATTGTCCTAAGATTCCTCAACCCCTGGAGCCCTACATCTGAATTCCTCACCCTAGGAGGTCAGACAGGGGGGGAGAGTTGGCTCAATTCCCTTGACCAACCTCGTTCTCTGTAAATCATAAACATATCAACATGCTCATATCTAGTACTAGCTTAAATATATCACTGAATATCTCAATCACACTTCCTTATACATTACCAAGAACAATAGTCCTCTGATTTTCCTTTTCATGTAGTTCATCAAATCAAATATTATGTTAGAATAAATACATGTCACAAAAGGATACCTTACTCTCATGGAGGAAACAACCACAAGCTTAAGCTTGTCTCATATAGCAGTGTTGTCTCAATGCATGAAGATATCTTAGACTCAACAATATACAGTATTTTCTGCCAATTGGATCCCACTCTTAATTGTCACAATGTATCAATGTCATATCCACAACCTAGTCAAACAACTCACCAAAGAGATTCCTCAACCAAACTGCCCCATAGCTAGCCATGCTAGCAATAATGTACTCAACCTCGGTCACGCTTAAATCGACAGAATTCTATAAAGTAGCACGCATATGTGCTCTTTCTGTTGATAATTCTTTCTAGCCAACTCAACATTAGTGCATCCATGCAATCATACATATCATGTAGTATACCTTAGACCAAGAATGACCGTCCCATGCAAATATCTCAAAAGGTGCTTGTAAAAAACCCAATGTGTATGAAGCAACTTAATCACGAATTGACTCAAGTCGTTCTTTGCACAACATATGTCTAGATTTATGTTACAAGGCACATCAATGCTTCAATAAACTGTCAATTTCAAATTCAACCATATCTCTGGATAACTGCTTGAAATTCAATTCCATCGGGGTATCCAAGTATTTTCATTCTATCATGCCAAATAAATTCACAATGTATTTTCCTTTTCCAAACTTGTAATCTCAGAAAGTAGTGCATCATGCCAAGGTATTCCATATCTATTTTAGAGGCCAACTCCCTCTTACTTTGATCATCAAAGGCTTGTTACCTACCAATAATATATCATCAACATATAAAACCAAATCAAAGGCATATCTTGGACCATTTTGATCGACACATCTTACAAGTTTTACCAAGCAACTTACAATGCAGACATACCAGGCTCGAAGCTTGCTTCAAACCATACACTGTTTTTTGAAAACATAATACTTTACCAAACCAATATGGTCATCCTTAAACAAATTAATATTGTGCAATTAAGTATGTTTATCAAACCAAAAATAATATCAAAGCCATAAAAGTTTCTCATAATATCACAAACTCTTCAAACCATGTGCCAAGAAGAGATCACACCCAAATACTAAGTTACAACCTTATCTATTTGTTCTATTAGCAACTGTCATCAAGCAATATCAAACTTCATCAGGCCATCCACATAATCATGATATGAATTATAAACATCAAGGATAATTCATATAATAAAAAGCCTTTCATATTGAATCACAATTGTTTACACTTCAACCAATGTTCCAAATTCCATTGATGTCAATACATAATAAATTATGCCTACATAGCACTATCATTCCACATCAAGGCAAACCACCATTATCAAGAACCAAATCTGATCAAAACCTTAACTTGTCAACATTATGAATTCAATCAAGCCATAAGCCAAAACATATCTATGAATTGTCAAGCTTCATGTCAAAATCCTAAGACATCATCAATTATCCAAGTCAATATTTCTCATCTATACTAAGTCAAGTCAATAAGATAAATATTGCCAAACTCTTGTGGTTCTTACCAAATATTGTCATATACTTGTTCCAATGATAACGTATTGATATCCATGTTCCAGTCCCATGAAAACACAATATTAGACAAGATATTCATATTCTCTATAATAAGTCAAACATTATGTAGATCTTAAAATCTTCCCTGCTCATAGAACTCTCCATCATTTGCTTCATGTTTGTAAGTTTGTTATACTCCTAGTGCGTTCCTAGTCTTGTGCATAAGATTTTAGTTTTTATATCCTACAGGCTCAACCGCACCCATATGCCTTCTTCTATGCAATTGGGAGGTTTATAAGTACACCCTTAAGCCTTTCTCCCAGCGGTTGAGGCTTGGATTAGGAGAAACCTTCTTTTCTAAGTTCAACAACTTGCCAAAAAAAAATTCCACAACATCATATGTTTATTCATGACCAAAACTCTTCCTTCAGCAGTGAAGTGTCTTCTATTCAATTTCTACAAATAGTAGTAGGTGCTGGGATCTTATCGAGAGTTTCTCCCTATGAATGGGAAGCCACTTCAATCAACATTAATCAAGATATCAACTAGTCTATCATGGTATTTTCATTCATCAACAGAATTGTTAGATCATGAAATCAAACTATATTAGATTCTTAGACATATGTACATCATAGTCATAACATATTAGCATCAACTACTTCATCATCACATATGGACATGACATCAACTTTCAAGGGTTAGTGTCATATAATTAGGGCAGCTGACAAGTGTATTGACATACTTCATGGGTCATAATCACTGTTAGCGCTTGAGATTTCACCCTAGGCTGAGAAAAGTAAATCTTCAAGGCTACATCAAACCATTTCACCTCGTAGCTAGCCCTACGAGGTATGAGAAGGCTCTCTCGGGTCAGATTCGATAGATCTTTCAATATGATTAGGCTGACCAATTAATAATAAAGATTTTAGGCTAGTAAATTGATAAGGGGGTTGATTTAATGATTTTTGGGGTTTTTGGTGGCAATTGGTGGAAGTGCAATTCAAGGTGCGGGGATTGAGCACAGTTTTCACAGGGGGATCTAAGGGGCAAGGTAGGAATGAGTGCTGATGCCTTAATCTGAGATGGATGATCAGAGATGATAGAGGAGAAGCTAAAGAGGGCAAACACACAATTCGAATCCTCTCTAGACAGTAGAAAACATTAAAATTGAACAAACTAAAAAGCTGAGCATGTCAAAACATGAATTCAAACTTTACCACTTCATCTGTCCAATTTAGAAGCATAAGAGAGATGTGAAACACATAAACAAACTTACAAGAACATGTAGAGAACACACCATCAACAATCAGATCCACAAGAATCCTCAAAGATGTCTGTAAAACCCTGGCTTTCCTTGCCTTCAATTGCAGAAATAGATGCACAATATACAATAAAGCTTCCTTACACAAGAGTCCAACCATGAAAATGAGAAGGAGAGAGCATAATATAGACCATCTAGACCATCTAACTCCTTTCCCCACCTCTAGGGGTCGAGCTCAGCTTCCTAGGAGCAGTTTGAACTAATTCTAAACTAAGAACTAGAAAATAGGCAGCCCAACAACTTGCCTCTATTACTTAGCTAACTCATCCATGCATTAATTTTTCACTTTTTACATCATGGAAGCTTCTAGAAGGGTAAAGAAAGATAAAGCCTATCAAAGTTCCATGAAAATATTACATTTATCCATCATCTACAAGTAAAAATAGTCAACCATAGTCAAAACAGTGTTTTTTGACCAAAAATGTGAATTCTGGCAAATCTGGAAGTTCTGGTCGCGCCCCTGGAAGTTCTGGTCGCGCCCCTTCACATCTGTTTTTGAGTGGGTTCCACTGGTCCAAATCAGGTGCAAGATGGCTCATTGGAAAGTTTGGCCTGTCTACTTTCCATCCCAAGTGGAATTTCTAAATTTGGTGTTGATTTGACCCCTCAAAAACCATTTCTCCCAAGGTCACTTTCTGCAACTCAAAAAGTGGGCAGAAAGTCATTTTTTAGGTGTATTTTGAGCTTTTGGAGGCTCAAAACTCAAAATCAGGCTTCTCCCAAGTATTGGTAATTTTTATTTTTGAATGCCCTTTCCAAAAATGCCAAGTTTTCAAAATTCCGAGCAGCCCTTCAAACTGGTCTCACCCGGGGTGAGACCAGTTCTTGGGAAAAACCTGTAATTGGCACAAAAAATTCACAAATGACAAAATTTTCTCCAAATTTCTTGAAATTTGGGCTGGGAGTCCCCAATC
Organism: Pinus tabuliformis; assembly: GCA_031772625.1. Taxonomy (NCBI): domain Eukaryota; kingdom Viridiplantae; phylum Streptophyta; class Pinopsida; order Pinales; family Pinaceae; genus Pinus; species Pinus tabuliformis. The sequence continues at coordinate 544,692,227 of CM062805.1, read as the reverse complement.
AAGTACCATGCTCAGTCAAAGAGGCTTTGGCCAAAATTTGGAGTGGATCGGGCGTTTTCCTTCGTTTTTGTGCTTTGGCCAACCGTCCTTGGAGCACCTTCGTTCTCGCCGGTATTTTTGACATTTCTCTCAAACCATGACACCTGTGTAAAAAGTGAAAGAGGTTTTTCTTCCTTGGCATGTTGTGGACAAAAACCTCTCTCAGTTTTGCAAAATTCATCTTTGATTGCTCAGAAACAGCTTTTGAGTGAAACTTGTCCCGATGTGTGAAACAAGGGATTTTGTCGAAATGGAGCGAAATGAAGGGGATAGGGGGCTTCTAAATTCTTGGGGAAATTTTTGGGAGTGGGGAAGGATGTTAGGAAACAGGGGAAAGTGGAATCTCAGTGATTGAGTGAGGGGAAGGGGTCGAAAAGGGCAAAACACAGGCCAAACCTAGAAAATTGCCAGATTGTAGCTAGAAACTAGGGTTTGTGCAAAAATGAGGATTTTGGGGGATCTGAGTGTTGGGAAGTGTTTGATAGGGTATTTTAAGGATAGGGGAAGGTGTATGAACATCAGGAAACAAGTTTTGCCGGTGATTTGACCATCCAAGAGAAATTGGCTTCAAAACCCTAGGAGAGGGAAATGACCTTGCCTGGGTGGCAACTGAAGCATGGACCAGGTGTAAAATGACTCATTAGACACTGATATGATAATGACAACCATATGAATGATGATAGACTCAGCTGAATAGTGACATGGACTGACATTTAGGCAAACCCTAGACCTAATGCCTAGTGACCAAATTTTGCTTGAAGACTCACTGAAATGACAAAATTTGACCTTGACACTTCAAAATCACTTTGTAAGAGCACATTTGATCACTGGAGGAAGGCTGGAAAGACTGACACTAACAATCACTACATCACTTCTTTATCATGTTACTTAATCATCAAGTCAGGTAATCCAATTTTGTCATATTGTCAAATTTACTAAGCTTATCAAAACCTAACCAAGGTCAACAAGAAGATCTTGAGTATCCATCTTATAGTTACACATTCATCACCAAGGTTACCTGCTTATCAGAAGCATTAACAATATTATCAAATCACAATATATCAAAATCAATGTATCTAGCTCGCTTCAGGAAATATCATCTCTAGAATGTAAAATAATTGCCAAATATCAAGAGCACCAATATACCACATGTGCCAAAAATCAAACTTACTTTCATATGAAGGTGATATTATTTCCATACTTCAGGGCTTACCTTGCAATCCAATATTGCAACTAAAATACTATACATAGCTCAAAGTATTCAGAGACATGTGAAACTTGTAGCTCTTACTTGCATATCATAATTTTTGGATTATATTTGAAACCTTTTCATCAAATGCCTTCTTTTGTACTAGCTCTCTTTTCTTGCACCTTAGATGATCCTCAAGAAGGATTTGCTTATCACATCTTATTTAGAGGTTAGAAGCATTAGAGACTCAAATATTCATGCAGGAAGTATAAGTAATAATCAAAACAATAAATAACATAAATCCAAAAGGTACTTATCTTTGAACCAGCCTTCAAGAGTCATTATTGTCCATTTTCCATATAACAATGTTGCCTTCAAAATATCCAATCATCTTCATCAACAACTAGTCATAATTGAGATTAGCCCATCTAGGGTTATACCAAATTTGTCACATGTGCTAGAAAAAAAAATCAATTCTTTATCATATTTCAAGGCTTCTTCCAAACCCTAACCTCAAGATAACCATCAAACCCTAATAACTAGATTGTTGGAAATAATACTGGGGGGGGGGGGGGGGGGGGGTGAATAAGTATTATCTAATTCTTTTAATAAATCTTCCTTATTTGTTCTTTGAATTAGTTTTGCATGTCAGTACCATAAAATAATGAGCATGAACAAAGAAAACAGATAGTCACACCAAAGAACACAAGATGTAAGGTGGAAACCCAATGTGGGTGAAAACCACCTGCTGCAATATGTCTCTATCTTCTTTCAAATTAGAAACTCCTTTTACAATGGTTTTGTACTGATGTAGTCCTTTACCAGTACGCAGGCTGCAACCTGCAGAGAGCTACAACTCTCTCTCGTTTTCCAGTCTCTCCTGGAAGGGAGCTACAACCCCCTACTTCTTTTCTTACAAGGACCACTTTTCATAAATTTTCAAACTGGATCCATAAGCATCAAATGATCATCAAGTAGAAGAAAATCACCCAGTCAACTGTAGCAACCAGATCAACAATAATAGAACCAAACCCATAACACAACAATGATAAACAGAGATTTTAAGAGAAGTAAGCAGCTTCACCCATGTACGGCCTGCTTACAGTAAGCACCCTGCTCAACTACTCGCCTGCTTACGTACGCACCCTGCCCAACTGTTCGCCTGCTTACGTACGCACCCTGCTCAACTCCTCGCCTGCTTACATATGCACTGTATCCATTGAACTGCCTGCGGACCTCCGCACCTGCAACCCTTCTGTGCCTGCGTACCGGCGCACCTGAAACGCTTCGTTCCTGCGTATGTACGCACTTTTCTTTCACTGTACCTGCGTACCTTCGGGCATAGATGATTTCAAGACTTCAGAAATAACCCAGACAGTCAGATCTACAGATCTGAACATGCACCGAAGAGATCTCAATCCATCAGTAGATTCGCCTTATTTAGATCTAGACATTACTCCCAAGAGATCATAATATTTCAGATCTAGCCCTCATAAGATATTCAACACAAAACATGCTCAAGCCAAATGATCTCCTTTGCTTTATATAGGAAAGGTCTTCCTTAAATCATGGATCAATACCACGGGCCGACACCATAATAACACAAAACCGTCGGCTAAATACCAAAGGTTAAACATAAGAAACCCCACGTGTGCTTTTCTCTGCCTTGAAATGTGTGCACTAGGGGTACGCACCTCCTGAACGGGATAACTGCGGGTATGTACGCACTTTATGTAACACCGACCTGCGTGTACGGACCTTATGTAAGGTGTACCTGCGTACCCCTTATTTTCTTCAATATTTGATAGCTGATCATCAATCTCTGCTGCTGACTTGAAGTACTGTGATCTATCACCTAAATGGGTTGCCATCAAGGACAACACTTTAGCCATAATGCCAACAATCTCCCCCTTTGGACTTGATGGCAACCTCAAAACTTCAGCTTCATTCTCCCCCTTTGACATCAAGGGCAAAGGGTTATGCTCCCCCTAAGAACATGATCCCCCTGAATATGAACCAAATCTGCAACGAAGAACCATAATCCACCATGAAAGAGATAGAGACATATTGCAGCTACTTCCAAGATCTCCTTTTGCACATCCTCCATAATGCCAACAATGCATTATATGCTCCCCCTGAACCTGTACCATCAATCAGAAGAGGTTCAGCAATAAGATGATGCATCAACAACCCCCAGCTTTTGCCTGAGGTATTCAAAAGTGTCCCTGGGCAATGGTTTGGTGAGAATATCAGCAACTTGTTCCTTAGAAGGAACATACTCCAACTTGACCTTCTGTTCAAGTACTTGTTCCCGGAGAAAATGGTACTTGATTGGTATGTGCTTGGTTTTTGAATGCATAACAAGATTCTTTGATATGCTGATTGCACTTGTGTTATCACATAAGATGGGGATTGGTGGTGTACAAGTGATTTGAAAATCCTGCAAAGTCTGCATCATCCAAAGGAGTTGGGTGCAACAAGATGCAGCAGCAACATATTCCGCTTCAGCTGTAGACAAGGCAATTGAACTCTGTTTCTTGTTGAACCAAGATACCAGTCTGGAACCCATAAAGAACGCACCACCACTTGTGCTTTTCCTGTCATCCACGCTTCCGGCCCAATCTGCATCTGTATAAGCATGAAGTGTAAGATCTGTATCTCTAGGATACCATAAGCCATAATTTTGAGTCCCTTGAAGATATTTGAAAATTCTCTTCACTGCCTGAAGATGAGTCTCCTTTGGATTTGCCTGAAATCTTCCAACTATTCCAACTGCATGCATGATGTCTGGTCGGGTACCTGTCAAATAAAGTAAACTTCCAATCATAGATCTGTAGGTTGGTTGATGTACTGCTGCAGATTCATCATTTGCACTGAGGCTACATCCTGTGACCATGGGTGTACATACTGGTTTTGCATCTTCCATACCATATTTCTTCAAAATCTGTTTGAGATACTTGGTTTGAGATAAAAAGATTCCTCCTTCTTTTTGTTGGATTTTCAAACCAAGGAAATATGTCAGTTCTCCTAGCAAGGACATTTCAAATTCTTTCTGCATGACCAAGGCAAAGCTTTGACTCATAGCTTCTTCATTGCTCCCAAAAATAATGTCATCTACATACACAACAAGTATTAGCAATTTGTCATTTTCAACTTTTATATAAAGATTGCTATCTGCTGATCCTTTTGAAAAACCTTGTTGATGAAGATATTTGTCCAAATGGTAGTACCAAGCCCTTAGAGCTTGTTTGAGACCATAGAGAGCCTTTTTCAATCTGCATACAAGATTTGGATCATTTCCAAGAATGAACCCATCTGGCTGTTCAATGTATACTTCTTCTTCCAAGTCTCCATTCAGAAAGGCTGATTTCATGTCCATTTGAAATACTTTGAAGTTTTGAAAACTTGAGAGAGCAAGGAACATTCGGATGGCCTTAGGTCTTGCAACAGGAGCAAAGGTTTCTTCAAAGTCTATTCCTTCTTTCTGCGCATACCCTTTACAAACAAGTCTGGCTTTGTTTCTAATTACTTCTCCATTTTCATTCAATTTATTTTTGAAGACCCATTTTGTTCCGATAACATTCTTATCCTTTGGTCTAGGAACCAGCTCCCAAGTGTTGTTCTTTTCGATCTGCTCAAGTTCTTCATCCATTGCTTTCACCCAACATTCACCTTTGCATGCCTCTTTCACATTTTGTGGTTCAGTAGAGGAGAGTAATGCCAAATAGCTTGAAGCTTCTGCAACTGTTCTTCTTGTTTGTACACCTGCTTCTTTCTGCCCCATAATCTGAGATTCTGGATGATTCTTCTGAACATATCTGGATGGAGTCTTTTCTTCTACTCTTGTTTGCTCCTCTGGTTCTTCTTGAGGTTCTTCTTGAGGTTCTTCTTCTTCATCATTATGTCGTTGGGGGTAGCCTTCATCTTCTTCGATGTCTTCATGATGTACTTGCCTAGGAATGTATCCCTTCTCATCAACCACTACATCAATGCTGTCAACAATTCTGCCAAGTCTTTTATTGTAGCATTTGTATGCTTTGCTATGTGGAGAGTAACCAAGAAGAATGCCTTCATCTGCTCTAGGTTCAAGTTTGCCAAGCTGCTCATCAGTATTCTTGATATAGCATTTGCTCCCAAAGATTTTGAAGTGCTTTACCGAAGGAGTCCTACCACTCCAGAGCTCATGAGGAGTTTGAGTGTTGTTCACCCGGACATTTGTTTTGTTGAGAATAACAACCGCAGCATGTGCAGCTTCACCCCAGAAAGTTGCGGGAGTTCCTGACTCATCAAGCATAGCACGAGCCATTTGTTGGACTGTTCTGTTCATTCTTTCCACAACTCGATTTTGCTGAGGGGTTCTTGCTGTAGAGAATTCTCTTCTTATCCCATGTTCTTCACAGAAATCGAAAAATTCATTTGAAGTAAATTCCCCACCTCTGTCGGATCTGAGGCACTTAATTTTGTGACCTGATTCATTTTCAACCAAGGCTTTGAAGGATTTGAATTTTTCGAATGCTTCATCTTTGTGCTTCATAAGTCCTAACCAGAAAAACCTGGAGAAATCGTCAATGAATAATATCAAGTATTCTTCTCCTCGAGGTGTTCTTTTCCTGAAAGGACCGCATGTATCTGTATGTACTAGCTCAAGAGGCATGCTAGCTGAACCTTCTTTCTCTGGAAAGTTAGTTCTGGTTTGTTTTCCAAACTGACATGATTTGCATATGGTGTTGTCAGGAATTTTGATATCTGGAAGATCGCGAACTGTCTGATATTTGCATGCTTTCCTTATTTGTGAAAAGCTTAGATGTCCCAACCTCCGATGCCATAACCAGTGCTCATCGTCCTTGCTCAGATAGCATTGTTGTTGTCCTTCTTCAAATATGTACAGATTATTTGGAGTTCTTTTGCCTTTGATCACTGTTTTACCTGTATCAAGATCACGAACAAGACATCCATTTGATCTGAATATAACCTCGGTTCTTTGATCACACATCTGGCTGACACTTAGAAGATTATGCTTCAATCCATCAACATACAAAACATTTCCAGCCTTGACCTTTTCTTTTAACTAAGCAATGCCTTTTCCTTTTATAGTTGCAGGAGTATCATTTCCAAAAGAGACTTTCTTTCCTTTTTCTAGAGCAGAATATGACTCAAGTTTTTCTTTATCACCTGTCATATGCTTCGAACATCCACTGTCAATGTACCATAGATTTTCCTGTCCCTCTGCATAAAATGCTATCCCACATCTTTCTGTTTGTGGTTCCTTTATTCTCCATGTTTTGGTGCTTGAGGCTTGTTCCTTTTTCTGCTGAAACCTTCTCCTGCATTCAGAGTCTTCATGACCAAATTTATTGCAAATAGAACATTCAACTTCATTTTCGAGAACCGAAAAGTTGTTATAGGTCCTTTTTGTAATCCCGGTCATACTTCTTTGTTTTTGAGCTTCCCTAGTCATGATTGTTTTATATGCAACACATTGAGCTGCTTTGTGACCAAAGTTATGGCAAGAAAAGCATTGTTCATTGAAGAAACTTCTGCGGTTATCGAATCTACCAGCCAATTGATTGTAATTTCTATTGTCATCTATTCTTGAACCAAATTGAGAAGATTTTACCTGTGGCTGGTTGTAGCCTTTGTTCACCCTTAAGATGGATTGCCCCTGATAGTTTCTGTTTGTAATTCGTCCCTGCTTTACCTGATGATCTTCATTGTGCTTTTGCTCATTTCTTCTTGCTGCATCAAGATAACTTTTTGAGGTGGATGCTTGAGAATTTTCTCCATTATAGCCCAGACCTGTCTTGTTTAGTGGAGACCGCTGCACATTGATAATCTCATCCAAAGTTTCAGATCCTTTGACAAACTTGAGATTAATAGCTTTTGTTTTCTCAATCTCTTTTCTAAGACCAGCAATTTCACCTTCTAATTTTTCAAGATGTTTTTCCTTTTCATCAATTTGAAATTGTAGAGTATCAATGATCATGTTCTTTCCTTCTATACATCTCTTGAGTCTAGTAATTTCATCATAAAGGTTATCCACATCTATAGCATCCATATAATCATCATCTTCAAATGCCATTAAGAACTTATATTCATTACCTTGTTCATCTTCATCACTGTTTGATAGACCATCACTATCTTCATGAGTGTAGTAGCTTTTCTTATTTGCGTTCTGTTTCTTGTTCCATCTAGCAGGTTCCTTTCCTTTATCCTTATAAGGACATTTTGCAGCATAATGACCTACTCTTCCACAAGCAAAGCATTTAAAAGGTAACTTACCTCTGAACCTTCCAGAACCCCTTTGAAGATTTCTGACAAAATTTGATTCTTCTTCCTCTTCTTCTGGGACGTGGCTTGCTTCATAATAATCTCCTTTGCCTGATGCCTTGAAAGCAGCTTCTCTTCTGTCTGATGGACCTCCCTTTCTCATTTCATAAGCAGTTAGAATTCCATGTAGCTGAGACATAGTAAGAATTCATAGATTTTCCTTTTCTTCTATTGCAGATACTTTAGATTCAAACTTGGGGGACAATGATCTTAGAACCTTTTCAACCACAATAGCCTCTTTTATTTCTTCACCCAAATTTTCATACAATTAACAACCTCATCTACCCGAAGAAAATAGTTAGCCACACTTTCATCATTATACATTTTGAGAGTCTCATACTGAATTCTGAGAGTTTGAAGTTTAGCACGCTTTACCTGTTCATCTCCTTCATAGCTCGTGACAATTTTGTCCCATATCTCTTTTGCAGATTTATAGTGCATTACCTTCATGAATTCTGATTGAGATATACATCCTAATAGAGTACTGACTGCTTTCGCATTTGTTTCATACTTCTTTTTCTCGGCTGCATCTGTAGGAGTAGCTGAAGGAAAAGCGTAACCTGTCTCTACGATGTCCCAAACTTCTGTACCAAGAGATTGAAGATAGGCAGTAACCCTTACCTTCCAATAATTGAAGTTTGTCCCATCAAAAATTGGTGGCCTGATTGATGCTTCTCTCTCGTAGTTGCTCATGATGAACGATCTACCTTCAAGCGATCAAGCTTCTCTGAAGGACCTGCTCTGATACCAATTGTTGGAAATAATACTGAGGGGGGGGGGTGAATCAGTATTATCTAATTCTTTTAATAAATCTTCCTTATTTGTTCTTTGAATTAGTTTTGCATGTCAGTACCATAAAATAATGAGCATGAACAAAGAAAACAGATAGTCACACCAAAGAACACAAGATGTAAGGTGGAAACCCAATGTGGGTGAAAACCACCTGCTGCAATATGTCTCTATCTTCTTTCAAATTAGAAACTCCTTTTACAATGGTTTTGTACTGGTGCAGTCCTTTACCAGTACGCAGGCTGCAACCTGCAGAGAGCTACAACTCTCTCTCGTTTTCCAGTCTCTCCTGGAAGGGAGCTACAACCCCCTACTTCTTTTCTTACAAGGACCACTTTTCATAAATTTTCAAACTGGATCCATAAGCATCAAATGATCATCAAGTAGAAGAAAATCACCCAGTCAACTGTAGCAACCAGATCAACAATAATAGAACCAAACCCAGAACACAACAATGATAAACAGAGATTTTAAGAGAAGTAAGCAGCTTCACCCATGTACGGCCTGCTTACAGTAAGAACCCTGCTCAACTGCTCGCCTGCTTATGTACGCACCCTGCCCAACTGTTCGCCTGCTTACGTACGCACCCTGCTCAACTGCTCGCCTGCTTACATACGCACTGTATCCATTGAACTGCCTGCGGACCTCCGCACCTGCAACCCTTCTATGCCTGCGTACCGGCGCACCTGAAACGCTTCGTTCCTGCGTATGTACGCACTTTTCTTTCACTGTACCTGCGTACCTTCGGGCATAGATGATTTCAAGACTTCAGAAATAACCCAGACGGTCAGATCTACAGATCTGAACATGCGCCGAAGAGATCTCAATCCATCAGTAGATTCGCCTTATTTAGATCTAGACATTACTCCCAAGAGATCATAATATTTCAGATCTAGCCCTCATAAGATATTCAACACAAAACATGCTCAAGCCAAATGATCTCCTTTGCTTTATATAGGAAAGGTCTTCCTTAAATCATGGATCAATACCACGGGCCGACACCATAATAACACAAAACCGTCAGCTAAATACCAAAGGTTAAACATAAGAAACCCCACGTGTGCTTTTCTCTGCCTTGAAATGTGTGCACTGGGGGTACGCACCTCCTGAACGGGATAACTGCGGGTATGTACGCACTTTATGTAACACCGACCTGCGTGTACGCACCTTATGTAAGGTGTACCTGCGTACCCCTTATTTTCTTCAATATTTGATAGCTGATCATCAATCTCTGCTACTGTCTTGAAGTACTGTGATCTATCACCTGAATGGGTTGCCATCAAGGACAACACTTTAGCCATAATGCCAACAATTTCATAGGGTTTCCTTCAAACCCTAGAATTCTTTTAGGTCTCCTCCATATTCTCTTTCTCTCATCAATGGTGACTTAACAGGGGTGATCTCAATGACTTTTCTTCAGCCCACCTCTGATACCATGTTAATTTTTCTTAGGTATATCTTGTTCTTTGCTTTAGATAATTGAATTTCATTATGTACACATTGAGTTCACCCCACAAAATCATAACATTATTCAACAACATATGTAATTATATAGAAAGAACAATATCATCATCAACGTTGTGGAACATAAAGGAATAATTATACAAAATCATTCACACATAGATACATCAGGATTTGTCAGAGACCAAGGAAAAACCCCACAAGGGGGAAAACCCTTTCAAATTATGCTTCTTATTAGATTGTCATTGAATGATTAAGAAAATATACAGCTCAATAATCCAATTATTTATCCACAAGACTATCTATCAAAATCAACCAAACAATATCCCAAAGATGAACCCAACAATAATACTAATCAAAGATAACTTTTCCCATCCTGTGGTCAATTGTCATCAACTATCAGAATCTATGGTAAATTGCGGTCAACTGTCAAAAATCAAACCCTAGGTTCCAACTGCACGGAAAGATATATATGTGTGCAGTTGAAACATTCCAACTGCATGCATAGGCTTGCGTGCTTATGGTTGTAACCGAAAATATCCTGTGGCGACCCTGCAGCTAAGAACCAAAACCATAATCATGTGTGCGAGCTTCAAACTTTTCAATTTCGAACCTGAGTGAACCAACTTCTGCAAGCCAACCTCAGACCTATGCGAGCGAAAACAAAGAAAGAAGAATGATTGATGAACTCCAAATGAGGGTCACTTGAATTGTATTTATACCCATCCAGGGGTGTCCAATTTCCTTTTGGGACAACCTGTCCTTTTTGTGGACATGGGGGTTTCCATATTAAAATATTTTTTTCCTTAACCAAATTAAGTTCTTCTAAAGGCTATAAGGGGTCTTCCTTTAAGAGGAATGTTGTCCAAAGGAAAGAACTTTCCCCTTAGCTACCAAAATTAACACTAGGGCTTCATTTTTATACTTAGGCTTACGGTATGATTCAACAAGGATAGGGAATTATATACATGGGACTTGCATCAACATTTTAGTGCTTAGGGTTTCATCCATGCATGTAGTATATGCATTTAGGGTCTTATCATTCTTCATATAGGGTTCTTCAACACATCTAGGGTTTAACCAGGCTAGAGCTAGGGCTTTTCAGGTTAGACTTGCTTCAACAAGAGATAGGGTTTATCATGTACCTAAGGTATGCATTTAGTATCCTAGGGTTTCATCTAGGGCATGCTTCAACAATGCACCTAGGTTGACATCTTATTGACATCAATAACAAATTTATCCAACAATCTCCCCCTTTTTCATTGATGGAAATACTCTCCCTCTTTTAGTATTCTCTCCCCTTATAACATCAATGGCAACATCATATGCTCCTCCCCCTCTCATTGTGTTACTCCTCTTGTAATCGTGCTTACTCTTTCTATTATCAGGTATCTCCCCCTATATTAATCAAGGAAAAATCCCCTTAACTTAATGCTTTAAGTATCCTTTAACCTATGCTCCCCCTAACATTATGCATCATCTTCCTTTGTATAATAGACAGAATCTTTGTGGAACTTAGTCTCTGCTTATGATGCCCTAATTTATAATTAACAAGTATTCATGGTTTGAGCATTCAAGGCACATTCAACATGTTCTTCTTCTAGTGCAATCTGCTTTTTCAACCAAACCTTTGTGACTTTTTTTTCTTGCTTGGTTGACAACTCTTCAATTTATTTAGGAACCCACTTCAATTTGAAATCTTGAGCTATATGTCCAACATTATGGAATTTGAAGCATTCAGTTTTGTACATGAATGATGGAGTATAATTTTTATTGGTAAGCACATTGGATTATCTCCTTGCAACTTTACTTTTGGGAAACTGATTGGATTCCTCATAGATATCTTTGTTATATGTTATGAAATCATTTTCCATGTGCCCAAAATTTGTACAAGAGTAAAACCTAAAAATATAGTTTGATACCTAGAAGATGAATATTTTCTTGGTGCACTTCTGAAGTTGTTATGCCTTGATATTCTTTGATGATATTCATTGCTACCTGTAACATAGGTCCTTCCAATGTTACTACGACTCATTTAATTAATTTTGTTGGATATGGGGTATTTGCATAGCTTTCAAGATTCTCCACATTCTTGTCTTTTGATGAATTAGGGTTTGTATCACTTTTGCTAGAAGACTCACCTACATATCCAAGACCATATTTGTCAAGACTCAAGAGGGGATCTTTGATGATTGAGGATGTCATCCAAGGATTTAGAACTCTTCAAGTTCTTGTTTAGTTGATCAACCTCTTTCTTTAGAAAAAAATATCTTCTTTCATCTTCTCACGGTATTTATCTTTCTTTGCCAATTGACTCTTCTTCCTTCATCCTTGTTGCTTCATATGCTTGGAATTTAGAAGAGATGACATTTGCTTCAAATATGTTAGTCTCTTTGTATTTTTCTTTTAGTTGGAATGCCATGATTTTTCTTTCCTTCTTTGCTTCATGAACTTTTCCTTTTAGGAGGACCAATTCGTCCTTTAAATTCTTAATTTCAGCTCCTTGCATATGTCTCTTTGCTTCTTCTAGTTTAGATTTTAGGTAGGTGACTTCTTCTTTATATTGACCAATTTTTTCTTCAAATTTACTCAATTACAGATATCTTCGATTGAGATGACTTGTCAAAATATCTTCCCTTATTTTTTCTTCTTCTAATTGATTTGTCATGAAGGTGACTTCTTCATTGTGTCTCTTTTCATTTTGATGCAATTCTACCTTAAGCTTGTTGAGATCCTCATATCTTTCTTGTTCTTGATGCTTTAAAATAATAACTTCCTCCTTTGTTTTGTCAAGGTCATGATCAAGATCATGTACCTTCCTCTTGAGTTCCTAATTTTCCTTATTTAATCTACTTATCTCTTCTAAAGCAACCACAAGTTTTACCTTGAGATCATCTTTGAGTTCTTCTTCATTTTCTTTATTTTATAGGTCTTCCTTGTTCTTGGTGTCTTCAATTTTTCTTTCAGCTATCTTCTTTGGTTCTAGGTTGTCTTTGAGATCTTTGCTACCATATTATTTATCTAAGGTCATGACCAATGATCCTTTTAAGTGAAGATCTTGAAAAATTTCCCTAAGCGCTTTTACTGATGAACGTTTCTCCCCTTTGACCTTTATAGGATTTGGTAGGCCACTCAATATTGATTTTATAGATTTTATATCAAACTCTTTTGATTCCTCTGAGCTTTCAGTAGTCACTGAATTCCATACCTCAAATCCTTGAGCCATCAAAAATAATTTCATTCTTTTTCTCACTAATTCATAGTTTGTTCCATCAAACAAAGGAGTTTTCACAACTTTATTTGCTTATGTTTTAATTATTGAAGAAGAGACATCTTTAGAAGGATTTGATACTTTCTTCCTTGGATTTTCCACTTTTGTTCTAAGGATCTAGCTTCCAATTGTTAGGTTGAGACTATAGGTATTGGCTCTAACTCCAATTGTTGGAAATATTGAGAGGAGGGGTGAATCATTATTTCCTTTTACAGTTGTTATTTTACCAGTTAAGATCTCTTAAAACTAGAACACAAAATTAACAACCAAAAAAATAATTTTATTAACAATAATTGATGAGGACTCCAATCCTCTTTACAATGAATCAAGTACAATAATAGTTTAGGGCTCCAACCCTAGATGAAGACTCCAATCGTCAATTCAACAAGGCTCCAACCAATAATTCATCAAGCACCAACTTGGTCTTCTTGAGGACTCCAATCCTCTCTATTGGCTCAGTCTCAAACCTAGTCTTTTGGGGACTCCAATCCTCTAGAGCTCCAACACTCTACTTATGATTCAACTCTTCAAGGTAATTTCAGTACTTCCTCAAGACTTCCAAAAAACTCTTCAACGAGTCCTAAATGATACTCAACAATTCTATTAAATGCTCCAAGGACTAGTCCATCAATATCATATTCAATAAGGCTATTATGTGTCTCCAAACTCTTCATTTCTGCACAAGAAAGCTTCTTCAAAGACTACTTCATTATTGCTTCAACAATGTTGCTTCAAGGGTTCTTTAATGAATACTCCAATGGATTTCTCAACAAGGTCTTCAAGGTACTCTCCAAACAACTCTTCAAACTCTTCAAAGTAGCTTCAGAGAGTGCATCAACTTGGCCCTATTATGTTCACAAGAGGAGACTCCAGCAAGTTTTGTCTATCCAAGCCTAACAAAGTTTCCCAACTTGTGTAACAAATATTCCCAATCAAGAATGTCTTTAGACACTTCAAAAATGCCTACAATGGTTCTTCAACTTGCTTCTTCAAGGTATTTATTTACAAAGTGTCTCCAATAGTGACTCAGCCAAACTTTCAAGGAACCTTCAATAATAAGTCTTGAGAACGCCCTAAGTAATGCTTCCAAAAATATACCTAATAGATTATTTCTATGTCAAAAACATTATCCTCCACTTCAAGATATTTTCATTTAACCATTGAAGTTCAATCTTAGAGTATAAACATTGTGGACCACATAGAGTTAGCTCTACAAGGTGTGCTTGTAGTCTCCATAACAGTATCTTTTCTAGCTCCTTGAAAACTTTACAGAAATATATTCACAAAGGTATCACAAGTGTTGTAGTCATTAGTCCATAGACTAGAATACAGGTTTGTAATATGCTCTGTCAAAATGTCTTAAGGTCCTAAAAAATTCCAAACTTTAAAATTGCTCCAATTCAAAGCTTCTACAACAATCGCTAGTGTCTTTAGGTCCAAACTCTAGTCTCCACTGATTTAACTTCACTTGTCACAGGTCGAGGATCACAATTGAGAAGCTACAGTTCTGAACTCCTTATAAAATAGTTTCTGCAGGTCAACAGAATTGTCACTACAAGTTGAGAAATATCCCACCACAAATTTCAAGAGTTATCATAGGTTCAAGCTTTCTATGGAATTTTCTCATAGATATGAGGGAATATAAATAGTTTCCTTAGAATCACAAATAATCCTTCACAAGGTGTAAGAGAATCCACAATATTTTTATGTTTGTACAAATTATTAATACAATTCTTCCCAAACAGAGTCATAGTTTCGAAATTCGGAGATTAATGCACAGAAAAATACTTTAACAATAGTCTTTGTCTCTTGTTATTTCCATTCACTACTTGTGAAATTTTTGCTTCACTTTCCTTTACACTTCTTATATCCACCAAGATGATCCAAATGAACTGATCATGGCTTGTATTTATACCTTTTTTCAAAGATCTAAATGGTCATATCTAGTGGGAGAGCTTACTATTGTTTTAGTGAAGCTGACCTGAGTAGGGTTCATAATTCGTTTTATAAATTTAAAAAAAATGAATTATTCGATAATGATAATGAATTAAGGAATGTGAGAAGTCATGTTGGGAAGGATTTGAAGCCTTCTTTAAGCTGGTCATAGGGTTTTGTAAAGAGGTTTATTCTAATTTCAAAAAAAAATTTCCTTCCAAGAATATCTTTTATGACAACCCTTAGGGTTTTATATACAAGCTAGGCATATGCATTTAGGACTTCTTTTATGTATGCATAGGCTTAGGGATAGGGTTCCAATTAAGTTCCAATTCATATGGTTTTATAGATTTAGGGATTTAGGGCATGCTTCAACATGTATTTCTAGGGCTTCATTTAAGCATATATTTATGTCTTTAGGGAATGATTCAACATATATTGTTAGGGCTTCATTTTTATGCTTAGGCTTAGGGTATGCTTCAACAAGGCCATGGAATAATATAGAGGGGACTTGCATCAACATTTTAGTGCTTATGGTTTCGTCCATGTATGTAGCATATGCATATAGGGTTTTATCATATTCAAATAGGATTCTTAAACACATATAGGGTTTAACCATGTTAGAGCTAGGGTTTGTCAGGCTAGACATTCTTCAATAATAGCTAGGGTTTTTCATGTATCTTGGGTATGCACTTATGATATTAGTGTTTCATCTAGGGAATGTTTCAACAATGCACCTAGGTTTCCATCATATTGACATCAATGACAACTTTATCCAACATACAAACTCATATGAAGTAGATATAAGAATTTTATTTACATCAAAGTGTGGAGAGTAAAAATATATAAACTTTATTATAGTTATTTTCATTGAGATCACTCTTCTGGTGAAAGAGGGAGTTGGTATTTCAATTAGAGGGTACCTAGGGGATGTTCTACCTTATTGATGTTGTTTGATGTGAAAACTTAGGTCCCTTGGAAGAAGAACTTAAACCCTAGAAGGGTTGTGTCTACTCCATAAATTGTTGAATTGTGCACTTAAGATTCATTTTTAGGATGTTTAAGATGACTCTTAGTGTCAAAGAGTTTGACGGGTTAGAAGGATCTTCAAATTATGTTCCTTGGAAGATTGAGTTATAAATGTGTATGGAAGAAACCACTATTTAGGGGTGTTACCAACTCAAGTGGTTAACCCCAGTGAGAGAAAACGTTTCTCCTATTTTTTCAGCTCTCCAACCAGCAGCCCTGCGATGATCTAGAAATAACTATCTCTTAGATCCCTCCAACCATGCTTCATTTAATTCTTTTGGAATCCATATTACTTATTAAAGGAAGGTGTATCATCTATCATAAGGTACTTTAAACATTTCTATAATCATGTTCTTTCATTTAATTTTAATTTCATTCTAGTATGGATCACCAATTGAGTTGGATAATTGACTGCTCTTTATTGTAATCATGTTCACACACTTCACCTTGGTGGTTATCTCTTGCCCCTAGTTTAGTGTGACCTTCCTTGAGGCCTTTATTTCTACTTTCTTTCCACTTCCCTCCTCATTAGCCCTCACATGATTCCTGGCATATCATGGTATATCTAAATAAAAGGAACTTTGAATGTCCCAACCCTTATGAGCAATAAACCTTGACATCTTTTAGGGGTATTTGAAAGTGTCAAATGAGATTGTAACCGAAGCTATGCATGAAAATTAAAAGAAAATCATTTGCAAAAAAAAGGTGCATAAGAGGGGTGGTAAAAATATGACAAGAAAATGGGTAACTCATGTCCCATGATTGCTCCCTTTTCACATCATTACACTCAATATGTTGGAACTCCAAAACCTAGTACTAATACTATGGCATCTTCCATGAAGTTAACCCCTTCCATGTCCACTTATCACATGCATTTATTGATTTATGGGTCAGCCTAGGAATTTTTCCTCCCCTAAGGGTTGGAAGCACCTAATAGGGCCTTTGGAAAACCCTCCCATATCTAATTGTGGTAACTTGTTTACAATTCATCAGCTAGAAATACATTTGAAGATAATGCTTGTGTGAAGTACTCTAGTACCCTCACATATCTTTATGGTTAATATGTCTATGATGATGATCCATTGAGGGATGGTTGAGAATTCTCCATAACATTGAAGAGGATGTTCAAGCTAGTGTTATGGCACTTCTATACCTTGTAGCCACAAGGTTGAGCACCATGAGTAGATCATTCAATATATTTTTTTTAACCTTATCTCTCTTTAGAAGTTGAAAAATTGTACAAAAATCTAGGACATTACCATGATTTATGTATACCCCATTGAGCCCAAGACGCCCCCAAGTTGGCCTTGCACCTACCCAATGGGTGTTGCATTATTCCTATCCCTTCTTGATGACGAGGTTGACTTGTGATCCCTTTGGATGGATGGTACTCTCTTATTGATGATGGCATCATGCTTTAGGGCTATGACATCACCTTTGTATGGCCTAGAAGGATAGCATGGGATTTTTGGATGATAATATGTGGTTGAGGAGAGAGGTATCTCTTTTATTTTGGGGATATGGCATAGAGTGGGGAGAAATACTACACCCATATTTAGCACTTCGCTTGAGGAATATCTTCATCTTTGGAGGATGATGTAATACTTGGAGTACCTTTTACTCACATGTGTGTATTAAATGGAAGTTTTTTGTTATGTTTTTTCATTGAGATAGCTATGTTTTAGGTAAACTTGTGACCTATTAAACTTGTAAACTCTTGAAGTTGTGTTTTTCAGGATTTTAGGTCTAAATTAAGACAAGATTGACTTTGTTTCTCTCGTATAGATAGAGGGAACTCAAATTTTCTTATATCAGTGTCACACAAACTACCATTTCATCCTATGAAAGAGTGTGTGCTAGTAGTCTTTTCCTCTTGGATGTAATAGATCACTAAAGGATAATGACTAGTCTTGGAAAGGATAAAATTGGCTTGGAATGATTTTCTTGGATTGATAAAGTGATGTTATGGTGAATTGTGCAAGTTTATTGTAAATATTTTCTTCCATTTTGCAAATTTGTAGAATTAGGGTTTCTATGAAGTTTTCATGTTATGTTGATTATTTTATGGCTCTAAAATCTCCTTTGTAAATTTTGTCACATGGTATCCATCAAGGAAACTAGAGTTGCATTCCTTGATCTTAAATCTCCATTGAAATTTAAAATCGCTAAGGATTGATTGAGTGTATACTCCCTCTAGCTTGCTCCAACCAAGGTCCTTCACCTTCGCCCTTCTTGAGTCCATATACCCAAACTAGATAAGTCACTAGTCGTTTGTGTGTCAATCCTACTATATATATATATATATATATATATATATATATAGGGGTATATATATATATATATATGGGGTTATGACTTGCATATCATAAATTGGATAAAGGAAAAATATCATTTGTATGCATTTTTTAGCCATAATTAGGGTTGACATATGGGTTTTTCTAGTTGTTTTGTGTATTTTTCAGCCATTGAAAATTGCTATAATCTCATTGCTTGTTTACTCTTTAAAATGGCCTTTGAAT
Source organism: Pinus tabuliformis (assembly GCA_031772625.1). NCBI lineage: Eukaryota > Viridiplantae > Streptophyta > Pinopsida > Pinales > Pinaceae > Pinus > Pinus tabuliformis. The sequence continues at coordinate 544,673,668 of CM062805.1, read as the reverse complement.
GTTTGTTGCATATCATATTTTTGGGGTTGTTTTCATATCGATGTCATAAATTTGCATGTTATAAGCTATCTTAATATAAAACCCTAATTTATAAAAATAATATTTAAATTGAATGGTGGCATGTGTTTGGAATCCATTTGAGCATCTTCAGGACTTACCTTGGCCCTTTAAACTTAGTTATAGGGTCTATGAATGCGTCACCTCGTTTGAACATTATTATAGGGTATAAATTTAATAGATTCCTAGGAGCATATTTAGCCTAGGATTTCTTGGGTTACTTAACCTCTAAGGCCTATTGGGGAAGCTTCCTTTGTGGAGATAACATCCATCCACACAAACAAACAAAAAATCAGTCACTAAGGTGACAGTGGTGATTGATCTCATTTTTTCACTCAACATTGACTACCTAGTGAGGCATTGCACTAGGATGCTAGATTTTTTCTAGTAATAGGGGAAATGTTGTGAAAGTAGTTCCAAGACTTTTCAATCCACCACAATTGGTTGCTCATTTTAAGAAGGTTCCATTAAAAAGAAAACCATTATAGATTTGGTGAAATATAATTTCATCTGTCAAGTTACAAAGAAAACATCGTGTGAGGACATGTTTGGGGCTTTGGTTGCTTTGTTTCAAAGATCTTGTGTTTCTTGATAAATGCTCCCGCAAAAAAAGCTTACAACAATTTGTAGGAGAAAGTAAGATGCAATGTTAATAATATGACCAAGGTCACATATTTGAGAGATTTATTGCCTACCATTAGGACAAAGGTGGAGGATAAGGAGTTGGTGTCCATTACTTTCAATGGACTTTCACCTTCCTAAAAGTATTTTCTTTAGGGTGTCTATGATCGTGAGAATATTCCACCCTGGAATGATCTTATGTGGGAAAAAATAAATATATAGACATGTTCAAGGAAATATGAGGAGGTAGATGAGATTTCTCTCATTAAGAGGAAAAATAAGGGAAACAAGAAAAGTTACACAATGAAGGAATTTATAAGTACAAGAAAAAAGGGTTTGAGTAAAGATATGTTTTTCCAATGTCAATGAGATGAGATATTATGCCAACCAATTTCCATTAAATAAGAAATGGAAGGTACATAAACAAGTTGTACTTGGGACTGTAGCAAGAACAAAGGAGGATTCCTTTCAATTGGAGACTACCTTCTCCATGGTCTCTTGTTTATATTCTAACACTATGTCTAGTGTTGAATAATATGTGGATAGTGGGGCTTTGAGACATATGACTTATGGTCACCTCAACATACTCCAATAGCAAGAGGGAGGTATGAGTGTGGAATTAAGTGATGATGTTACTTATCATGTGAGAGGAGTTGGCTCCATTTCCTTCTAGACACCATCAGGTGGTTTTATTGAATTGAATGATATTTTTTTGATTATTGATTTAAAGCATAATTTTTCAAATTTTCTTATATGATAGATGTATAATGTAGAGTTGCAATTAAAAGAAATAATTGTGCTATTAATGATGCTAGTCTAGCTATTCCAAGGACATTGGTTATAGGGGTGCAAAAATATGGCCTTTACAAGTTACTTCTTAATCTAATGGAACTTTTATATTCCAATGAGAAGCTATAAGAGCCCTCTAGGTTTAAGGAGGCATATGAGAAGGAGTTGAAAGATGCTAAGAAAGAAGAGCATAACTCTATCCTACAAAATGATATTTGGAAAATTGTAGCAAGGCCAAAAGAAAAATCAACGATTGATTCTAGACAGTGGTACAAATTCAATGATTCCATTGATGGAATTATTGAAAAGTACATGTAAGGTTTATTTCTAGAGGACTCTAACATAAAAATAAAGTTAATTATGATGAGACAATCAACCCATTTGCTAGATACACTTCTTTTAGTAACATTCTTTCCCTAGAAACATGTTTTGGATGGTGCTTATATCAAGTGGATGTGAACACCACCTTCTTGGATGGAGTGATTGAAGAAGAAGTCTATGATTAATTATCTAAGAGGATTTGAGATACATGGGCATGATACTCATGTTTGCAAGGTGAATGTAATGCCCCAATTTTGATTCCTAGACTAGTAATTTATATGTGTACATGATGAATGGATAAACATTGAATGATATAATATGTAAATTTGTACATTGAATGATTATAAAAAAAATACATCACAAACTGCGAAAAAAGAAGGAGAAAAGAATGGGGGATATGAATTCACAAGAGGAGAAATAAAGGGGACTTAGGTTGTTCAAGGGGTCTAAAGAAAGATAATATTATTGTATTGATAAGCCTAAGTCCTTAAACTTGATTAATTAGTATTCCTTAATACATGGAATTAGTTATAAGAGAGAATAAACATGCACTTTCCATGAAGACACATGGTTTCTCAATCACATGTAATTTTACTCATGACTTTTCAACCATGCGAGAGGTGAGAGAGGGTTAGAAGGTTTTTAGGGAAGAGTTTAAATATTTTGGGGGGCAATTAGAATTACTTGACAATACAAATTATTATGAGGTTTAGATATTACAAGTTCAAGTGACCTTTATGTTCAAACTAGTATTTCAGTTCAAATATTCATCTTATTCAAGTTACCATTCAATGATGAAATTCAAGTTATCAAATGTTGGGAGACTTTGAGTTGACATTAGCTTAAGAAATTTGTAAGACCTCAAATTTCTGTTATTTTGAGGGGAATTTAAAAGAGTTACTCCCTAATCTAGAATGACCATACACCTACTATAATTGGGTCATAAAAATCCATAACCATGAATTCTAAGAGAATTGTTATTTTATGGAATGATATTTACTATTATTGAATAAATTTAGCTACAGATGATAATCATTGGAATCCTAGTAGTGATAGTCATTAGCTAGCATGTGTTGGAGTCCTAAAGGGAAGTGAAATAGCCTAAGGTACTATTGAACAAAGAAGGAGATCCAATTCCTTGGGTTGCATAGATTGATGGGGAAAGAGGGTCGTGGATTGGGACTATTGTAGGTGGGAAACTAAGTGTGAACTTGGGGATTGGATTGTGTAAACCGAGTTAGAGCCAACAATATGTAAATTCACTCTTATGGATTCATAGCCTCAACTTAAGGGTGGTCTTTTCTGTAGACAAAAATGTTATAGTAGGGACATTATATTTAGGTGGAACATTGTTCATCTATAATAGTTGGTGGATAACTCCTAGAAAGATAGGTGTTCATGAATTACTTGTGATTATGCTTTTTATTTCATGGATTATATTAGTTTCCAATGTGTTTAGTGCTATTTGTGAGTTGAAGTCTACATTTTTAATGTATGGTGTCATGATGATTGAATGGTTTAGTTATATTGTATAACCACGCATTATAGTGTATGTATATGTTAAATCATTAATGAAAATAAATAAGGGGAAAGGTATTGGGGTCAAAAATATAGAGATATGATATCATAGTAAAAAATACTAATTGAAAATTGGTGGCTTCAAGAGTAGCCCATATCCTCAACATAGTATATAGGATATTGGGTATGCTACATCAAAAAAAATGTTTTATTGGATTATTGAAATGAATAAAGTTCATTCACTAAATACCAAACATTAAAATACCAATAGATTAAAATATATATGGGACAAATAATATAAATAATAAATGAATATGAGATCATAAGGATTGATACAATGTCATGTGACAATGTACTTATACACACCCACTAGTCATGATGTTTTTCCCTTGGTTAGATCATGTCCTTTAGTTAGGATGTGCCACTTGATTTTATATTAGTATTTTATTTATTTAATGTTTATTTATATATTTATGTTCATTACGTTTTTTATCACTTCAAATATGATTTTTCCTTGTTACAACACCCACTAGCCTCACCAGATAATCAGAAAGAGTAACAATGGGAGAGTTACCCAGCTATCACCTTAGAAACTTCTTCCCTTTGTTTTAGTGATGGACAAAATCCAACACAAGGGAGGTTTCCCTATTATATCTTATGGATCAAATAACCTAGGTAATCTAAGCTAAGAACCCCATGATGATTCTACAATGATTAACACCAAGAAATGAGATTAGACAATTAGGGTTTAGGGTGGATTTTAAAGGTGATTTTGATATTTGAGTTCAATGGGTCCTATGGATGTTCTAGAGGCTTACATTAACCAATATAGGTTCAATAAAGGTCCCCAAATGCACAAAATCAAGAAGTTACAATTTCATGAAGTAATCTAGCATGAAAAACAGAAATTGCAACAATAAACTAGTTTATAACATCAACAAAACTAACCTCATAAACTATAATAATAAAATGACAAATGAAGGGCTATGATACGAGTAAATAAGAGAATTAATTACATCAATTTATTTGGTTAAAAGAGCATATAAAAACATTAAAACCCTAGATGTGAGCCTTAAAATATGGTTGAAAATGCACTTTAGACGAGAATTTAGGTTATCAAATATATTTAAAAATAAATTTCTAACCTTAGGAAATTAACATCCAAGCAAATAAATGTTGAAAATCAAATATTTTTTTGTAAGTAAACCATAATTTACCATAAAACAAATAAAAAAATCATTTTTGAAGTATAAGTGATTGCCACAAGAAAGAAAGGACTAGTGCCTTTCTCAATCTAGGACTAATGGAGTCAAGAATCAACAAATTTAGAGAAAAAAGAGTAGATCTCAAAGAACTAGGGGAAGTACACCCACTATCCCTAAGGTTTAAATCAAAGCTTTCAATATTCAAGGATGGGATAATGGAAGGAGCCCACTTTCTCCTTCCTCAAAGACACAAAAAAAGAGTTTGTCTAAAAGAGATAATGACAATAAAAATGTCATACACACTTGCTTAATATTCCATCATCACAATACTAAACAATAACCAAGTAAAAAAAAATGCACACACTTAATTTATCATCCATTCATCCCAACTTCACCATAATGTATCTAAGAAAAGAGTGCAAAATCCACATCATCAAATCCTCCAAAGACGGTGCTCTACTCAAGCATCCATAGTGCACTAGAGAAATGACTAGTAATCAAGAAGAAGTGCGTCTCAACAATGTGCAATGATACAAATGAGTGATAGATCCTTTATTTATAATGGGGAAACCAAATTTTTACCTCAAATAAGACATAAAAATCCCTCAAACATATCAATCCATGATAAAAGGTGGATAGGTCTCAAGCCAACCCTTAAATATGCCTCCAATGTAAAAGATATAAAGATAAAACATGAAAATATCCTCCAAAAAGGTGACATATGTGAGTGTAGATGATGATATCATCTCTGATAAGGGGTGTAAATGATCCAAAAGACTCGTCTCTCCCTAAAAGGTGCAATGTATCCTCAAAATTTAATGCCTCTCCATCAAAATTCACAACACATCATCAAAAGGTTCATCTACTCATGAACAAGTTCTCATGAAGTGTGACATCCCATCACATGTGTAACATCCTCATTCATTATTGTGTCATCATCAAAGGAAAGGAATCCATGACCTATCCAAACAGGTGTATGATTATCCTCAAGTGTCATGTCATTGAACCAAGACTCAATATCATCAAAGGGCTGCAATATCATTAAGGAGATCTATGCCCTATCCAAGTGCCTTTTCAATCTCATCCATGTTATGTCCTATCTCTAAGGTGCAACGCCCATGGTCCAATGTGTGAGGAATTGTGCTTAGCATGGTTCCAAGTCATTGCATCATTCCAATGCTCATAAACAAGAATCAAACATCCATCATAAATCCAAGGGACATGTCAACATAACCAAACATGGCTCATGGAATCAAGTGATATCAACCAACATGCATATAACAGTCAATGTGGGATAACAAGTGAATCATGTTCAATACATAAGCCATATAAGTAGATCACATTAGGTATATTCTTCAAACTTCATACTGGCTTAAGAACTTAGGCAAATTGCCAAATTTAGGTATGGAGGGTTATTAGCTACCCCTATTAGGTGCTTCCAAATAATAGTGAAAGAAAAGGCCCCTGGGGGAACAATTCTTAGGGAAACCCTCCAGTTGATAGTTGAATGTGATAAGTTATATTATTACCAGTGTATTTCATAAGTGTTTTCATAGTATTATACATGGGTTATGCAAGACCTTCATCAATGAGCAGTTTTTATAAGGAGTGTTTGTAGTACTTGAGTTACCATTTTCTGGACACTACTTTTTACACCCCTTAATGAGCCTTTTACTTTGCTTTGATTAGCTTTTTTGCAAGCTTCATTGTTTTTTCTTTAAATACCCATTTTAGTATGGGCGGTTCATTTCTCATAGAGGTTGGGATGTTCTTTTAAGTCCTATTTATTTTGATAGATCATGATATGTAGAGATTGGATTGCTAAATGAGAAAGTATAACTCAAGCTAACTTGGATTTTAACTGCAATTATTCCCTTGCCAATATATTGCATTTTAGCATTTGTATATGTTTTATTATTCTTTCTTATAGTTTCATCAACCTGTGGGCATTTCCAAGCCCCTTCTTTTCATAGGATGAGACAAGAAAGGAGCTAGTATAAGCAACTAACAAAAACTAACTCAAAGGTAGGATAATAGAATGAAGGAAAAAGAAAAAGTATTAAGTATGGAAGGATATGGTCATCTAGCCCTCCATCTCTCCCCCTCTTAAACAATGAATTAAAATCCCAAGGGTTGTCACAATTGACTAGAAGGAATTGATAACAACCAAAGTGAAATAAGGCAACAATCATAACTTCCAAGCATCATGATTCATTTTTTTACTTCAACCCACGATCCTTACTTAGTTGCCTAATACATTAAATGTAAATGCTTAGTATGGAACAATGACTAAAGTACCTATTACTTCTCCTTCAAGCAAGGATACATGTAGTTAAATTCTTCACTTTTAATAAATGGGGAAAGTTGGAGGCAGGACTATTATTGGTCATTTTTCAAGTTTCCTAAGGTAATTCATGGATCTCAATGCACAGGCTTCCTAGATCCAAAATATAACAAGGGCTCAAAATGTTCAGCAAAATGTATATTTGACATGCCACATGGAAATTTTAGCAAATAAACAAGGAATCAAGCAAAAAGAACTTTTCTAGAGTGCTCATACTATCTCTTAGTCACATGGGGAATCAAAATGGCCAAATGAAGCCATTCTTTAACATGCATGGGCAAACTTTACATCAAAGTTGAAGTGAATCACACGTTGGACAAAACCTAGATAGAATTCATCAATCAAGCATGGCATTACCCATGTAAGAAAAAATAATCATTCTCAGCTCACATGTGGCAAGATTCAAGTGGGACTAGAGGTAACACCCTAGCTATAAATTGGGTAAGTGATATCTCATTGGAATCCTCATAACATGGACCATATTCCTCACGTAAAATCTTGGGCTTATCTTGCAAGGTGTTTTCTCCATAAAACAATTTGTGGGATAGTTGGCTTCTTCAATCTCACATGTGGAAGACAAAATGGTCAAACTAACTATTAGAAGCTTCTTATGCAAGTCGTTGGGTTGTTATTTTTCATTTCATCCTGGATCAAGTAAAGTGTGGGAAATTTAGACTACATCTTGGGATGTGGACACATTATTCAAGGCATAACAACTATTTCAAGCATTAATCAAGGAGGTGTTGGTCATCATTTTAAAATAACAATAATTTATGGACTTTTACTTTCCTAGTTGGATGGATAATTCCACCTTTTTGCAAGGATCTATTAATTCTCATTATGCATGTGGATTTTACCACATTATTTTATTAATTTTCATTTTTAAAAGTAGACTAGATCTATAATTTCCTTGCTAGATCTAAGGAAATTCCCCAGATAATATTATTTTAATGTAAAGGAAGTTCATTTCCTCCTCTATATAAAGGAAGGACTTTGTTAGTTTTAATTCGTGGTTGGATAATGGGAGTATTCCTCTCCTTTGGGCTTAATGAAAATATTTCTTAGTGTTTATTGGGATTTCAGGTTTATTATGTGATGTACATTTTGACTTAGAAGGCTTTTCTTTCTTGGTTATATCAACAATATTTAAAGGGTTTCAATTTGTAAGTGATTAAATATCACCATAAGGCTTAGTGTGATTGATCCACCAAGGGACAACGAGTCATGTGGAAGGAGAGTTCAAGGTGCTAGACCTCATCTTTTCCTTTGTTGGCATGTAGTAATCATTGATCCTCTTTGTTAGGTAGGGCCTTGAGGGGGTTCCCTTAGTAAATGCTTGGTTTGTTTCATGTCATAGTCAATCCTCAAGCTGAGGGAAATCTTATTGAGGAATCCTCTCTAGTCAATTTTTGACTTTACAGTTTACCTTGATTATCTGAGAGATTACCCATCCTCAGATATTAGTCTCTCCTCACATCCATTATTTCAGGTAACTGACCTAATGATGGTCATTATTCAAAACATCCTCTCATCATTAATATTCCCTTGACTCCATCTCCCTTGAATATTGGTATTTATCTTCACATACCTCCATCACCAGTGTTTCCTTTTTCTCTTAAGCCCAACTGTATCATTAGGCTTAATTGTGATATCACTTGCTTCTTATTGCATTTACCCTAGTGATTCTTCAAGGAAGGCCTTAGATCCAAAGGAGAGTTGTCCTAAAGAGGTAAAGGTAATTCGATGAGGTGATAATGGGTGACCTATTGATGTTCCACTTGGATCTTATGGTGTGGGTTAGAGATTTCACCATTTTAATGTACAATTTGAGTGTTAATAGTACCTCATATATGTTGAACCACCAAGCTAAACCCAATTTGTTTATATATATATAGAAAGAGAGTACCATCAAAATGGAAGCACATGACATGACCTAATCCTAAACAAAACTATGTCTAATCAATCAAAGACCAATTATAATCATACAACCAATGAAGCAATCTTAGTGACTCCTCATCACATCAAGACCCTACCCTTGTGCTTGGTTATGAGACAAAACAAATATATCTAAAAAGCAAAGTAACTACAAGCTAATATATAAATAACATAACACAAGTCATGATAGTGGCGAAGAGCGCCAAAATCATGCCAAGCCTAATATATGCATCTACAAGATTACTCTATCTATTTTTGGATGGGGCTATAATAAAACAATAAAACTGATCCAAACTCAAACTCAAACTCATCCTCACTGTGAGAAGGATCTTCATAATGTAATCCTTGTATAATAGAAGGGTGGTCCACATACTTGAAGAAATGGCCTCTTTGGTTTCGATCAACACCATTCCCAAGGTTTGAGATAGGATAAGCACTTTATTGTTTGCCAATAAACATGAGGATGAAAAGGGGAGGATGAATTCATACCCTAAAAGAAAATTCCCTACTTTTGGGTCTAGTCGTACCTTTTTGTGTAGCTAGAAAGATTTACAACCACCTATAATAGGAAAGAGCTTCTTCCTTTTGCAAATATAAACCTCACTAAAGTGCTTCAATGTTGATTTTGCTCATGAATATTCACTAAAAGATTTCAAATTCGTAAGACAACTCCAAGTGCTCAAAAGTACATGTGTTATATCCCAAGGATGGAATTCATCATGAGAAGGACGTAGTAGATCACCTTTTCATGGTTGAGACAAAATGTGAACATATCGTTTCATGTTTCCCAAGATCCACATCATCACTACATGAAACAAATCATTAATTTTATCCATCTTCAAAAGATTCTCTAAAAAATCTTCTCTAAAAATGTGTTATAAATTAGCTCATCCTTGTCTTTGTTGGACTTGGTTTATAAAATGATATTTGTTCTTCAATGAGATTTATTCGTGGACTTGGTTTACAAAATGAGTTGCTTCATCAAAATATTCAATAAGATCATGATTTTCAATGTGATCTTCATCAATGTATATCTCATGTGTTTGATCTTTGATTCGATCAACACAAGATTCTTTTTCTCCTTGGCAACCTTTTTCATCAATTTCTTCATGTTTTTCAAAGATAGATTTATTATTTTTTAAGGATAAAGTATGATCCCTTTTTTTTATAAATGCCTACTCAATATTTTGAAGAAATCTAAGAAGACCTCTGCTTTGCAAAATTTCTAACAAGTTTTGGTAGCTTTCTTCAAACTTATAAAATTTGGCTTACATCTTTTGAGAAACTATTCAATTTATATTGTTATAGAAGGTATGCTCCTTGCAATGAGATTTGTAACACAATATTTATGTTTATCATATATATACTTATTAAAATATCTGATCACCACATCTTTATGTACTATATCATTCTTGATATAAGTTTTTAAGAATGTTAAAACATGAAGGACTATTGAAGAAGCATTACGTTCAAATTGTGGATAATCATTGAAAAATTGCTTAGGGATCTTATTTGAGAATCCATGGATCCATTGGACGTCAAAATTCTTATATATTTCATGAAAATCCCAAGATTCCATTCTTTATCCCATTCAATTTCCACAATACAAAAAGGTGGAATTGCTAGGTTGAATGTTAAATGTCTTCCTTCCTCCAATTGAGTCATTAGATAAGCACACTAAAGAACGCTTTGAGGTAGACTCATAAAAAGAGAGGTTGAAGCATAAAAATTTTGTTTTGAGGAGAAAGACCCAACCCCTCCCGAGCAATGGCAGCAAAAATGTTACAACAAAAATTTTTCACCCTAGTGCAAAGCCTCACTAGGTAATCAAGGCAATGAGTAATAATGTGAGAGTTACCACCGTCACTTTAGAAACTTATCCTCTCATTTTAGTGATGAACACAATCCAACACAAGGAAGGCTTCCATAGTATAAGTTAGGGATCAAATGACCTAGATGAAATAAGCTAAGATCCCCCAAAGGATTCTATAATGATTACCATGAAAAGATGAGATTAGACACTAAGTTTTTGAGGTGGATATTAAAGGTAATTTCCATATATGAGTTCAAGGGGTCCTATAGCTATTCTAAAGGGTTAGCTTAACTAATATAGGTTCAATAGAGGTCCCCAAACACACACAATCAAGAAGTTACACCTGGATGAAGTAAAATAGGTCCAAAAGGGTTGGATCCACTGGTGAAAATCAAGGTTTTTTTAACCATTGTGCAAAGTTAAATTCCCATGATGGCTTCCCTAGAGCCATGGAGGCATCTTGAGATAGTGTTTGTACTTGTGTTTGCACCTAAATATACCATATTAAATGGTTTTATGACCCGTGAACACATAAGTGTGTAAAATCCCACCCCCATGTCCTCTTTTAAGAATCCCAAAGGTGTTAGATCCAATGGTGGAAAACAAGGAGTTTTCACCATTGGACAAGGTTCAATTCCCATGAGGGCTTCCCTAAATCCATGGCGGCACCTTGAGGTAGTGGTTGAATGTGTGGATGCACCTAGAGATACCATATTAAATGCTTTCATGACCCATGCACTCTCACCCCCATGTCCTCCTTTAAAAAGGTCAAAGGATCTTAGTTAAAGTGGTTTGGTGAACAATTTCTTTTCCTCAAGTCTCTGGAGACATGTTGTAACTAGATCACTTGTGGAAATTATGAAATAGTTGTATATGGTGTAATAGTGTTAGTCAATATTTTGAAGTTACCCATTCTCCAAAAATTCTCGTTCTAGTTTAAACAAAAAAACAAAAAAAACAAAAAAAACAAAAAAACTAGCATGAAAAATCATAAATTGCAGCAATAAACCAGTTCATAATAGTAGTAAAACTAGCCCTACAAAGTATTATAATAAAATTAAAAATGAAGGGCTATGACAAGAGTAAATAATAGAATTAATTATAATAATTTTATGTGGTTAAAAGAGAATATAACAACATTAAAACCCTAGATGTCATCCCTAAAATATGGTTGAAAATGCACTTTAGATGATAGTTTAGGTTTTCAAATATAATTGAAAAGCAATTTATAACCATAGGATATTAATACCAATACTCATAAATGCTAAAAATAGAATACTTTTCTGTAATTAAACCCTAATTTTCCATAAAACAAAAACAAAACAAAAAAACAAAAAAATTGAAGTATAAGTGATTGCCACAAGAGGGGAAATACTTGTGATTTTCTCAATCTATGGCTAATGGAGCCAACGATCAACACACTTATATAAAATGGAGTAGATCAAGATTAAAATAACTAGGGTAAATGCACTCACTATCCCTCGGGTTTAAATCAAGGCTCTCAATCTTCAAGGGTGAGATAATGGAAGGATCCCACTTGCTCCTTCCTCAAAGAGTTGGAAGAAAGGGTTTGTATAAAAGAGATAACGACAACAAAAATACTATGCACACTTAATATATCATGCATTCATCTTATATTCAACATGTTCTATCCAAGAAAAGAGTACAAAATCCACATCAACAAGTCCTCCAAAGACGTTTCTCCACTCAAACATCCATATCACACTAAAGAAAAAGACTAGTAATCAAGAATAAGTGTGTCTCCACAATGTGCAAAGATAGAAATGAGGGAGATCTTCTTTATTTATAACAAGGAAACCAATCCCTTTACCTAAAATAATACCAAAATTCCCTAAAACATAACAATCCATAATACAAGGCGAATAGGTCTCAAGCTAGCCCCCAAATATGCCTCCAATATAAAAGAAATAATGCTAAAACATGAAACTATCCTCCAAAAATCCACACATGTGAGTGTCATGCATGACATCATCTCCAATAAAGGGTGTAAAGGATCCCAAAGACATGTCTCTCCCCAAAAGGTGCAATGTGTCATCAACAAATCATGTCTCTCCATCAAAATTCATGATAGATCATTCAAAGTTGCCTCTCTTCATCTACAAGTTCCCATCAAGTGTGACATCCCATCTTATGTGTAATGTTTTCCTCCATCATCATTATTTTATCAAGGAAAACGGGTCTATGACCTCTCTAAATATTTTTATGATCATCCTCAATGTCCATGTCACTAAACCAAGCCTTAGTATCATCAAAAGGATGCAATATCATCAAGGGCATCCATGCCCTCTCTAAGTGACATGTCAAGCTCATCCATGCAACATCCTAGTTATAATGTGCAATGTCTATGGTCCAATGTGTGAGAGAATGTGGTTGGCATGGTGCAAAGTCATCACACCATCCAACACTCATCATCAAGGCTCCAACATTCATCATCAAGTGAAGGGGCATGTGACATCATCAAACATGGTTCAAGGAATCAAGTGAGATCAACCAACATTCATATAAGAGTCAGTGTGACACAAAGAGTGAGTCATATTTAATACATAAGCCATGTAGGTAGATCAAATTAGGTATATTCTTCAAACTCTACACTAGTTCAATACCTTATGAAATTTTCCAAATTTAGCTAATGAGGATTATCAACTACCCCACTTAGTTGCTTCCAAATGACAATGAAAGGAAATGCATGTGGAGGAATGATTCCCAAGCTAACCCAACTTTAATCGATAGGTGAATGTAGCAAGTGATATGGTTACAAGTGGACTTCATAAATGGTGTTATAGTATTATACATAGGTTATGTAAGACCTTCATCCATGAGTGCATTTGTAGAGGGATTGCTTGTAGTACTCGTGTTACTCTTTCATTGACACTGCTTCTTCAACCACTTAACCATCCTTTTACTGATCCATAAACTACCATGGATATTACACTAAACATATTGTCACAATAGATCTGATAAATTATACTTAACAAGACAAAATCTACACTATTAGGATTTATTTCTCTTTAGATTTCTGGATCTATACATTATTGTTTATTGTGTAACCTAGGAAACCATTTCTAGAGAAAATCCAATGGGTAGGTGAGGTTGCTCTGCTCTCTTTCTCTAAACACAAAATTGTTGTGAGTGCAAAGAAGTAATACCTATGGCTCATGGGATACTATAGTGACCAAATAATCTCTATTTTCTCTCTCCCTATCCCTCTCGGATACTCTATTCATTTATGTAACAAATGCACTTGAAAAGAATGGAACTACTTTCCTCTTAGTAGTCGAGTTATAACACAGCTCGTCAGCCTACCAGTGGTTAGGTTTGACTCCTTCAACTCTTAACCAAACTTACAATATGGACTCTTATATATTGCATTTCAACATTATCACATGTCTAGCCCATTTTCCTTGAGTAATGGGGGCTAACGTGGCATCCTCTTTAATTATGGTGGTCGAAACAAGGTCAACTTCTAAGTAGCATACATTTTGCATACAGACTTCGATTGAGGTGATTTTTACATCATTTGAAAGCTATCTATGCTTAAAATAGGGAAAAAATGGTTTCACACTAAAGTGGCAAAGTTTCGCCCCCAAAAAACATTGGTTGATGCCTCAAAATGCTCCTGAAAGGTTTTAGTCCCCAACGTGCCAAATTGGGTCTTGCCAGTAAAAATGGTCTAGTGAGTTGATTCATCCACTTTTTCCACTCTAAAAAAATCTTGATGGATGAAAAAAATACAATGGTCCAATATGGATCACACCTCCCCATTTTGGGAGCCTTTTGGTCCCCAAAAGCTTCTACTGAATGAGGTGATGCAATTTTTCCTCCACCTTCTCTTGGGTGTACCATCTAGCCTTGTGTGGAAGCTATCCTTTCAACCAAACATGTCAAAGTTCATACTACCCATATCTTGTAGTTATGTGCCTCTTTTATAAAATTGTATCCTTTGTTAACTATGTATGAGCATCTAGTGCCAAATCCTCTACATAAGGTAGGACGTGTTCCTCTTCCTAATCTAGCATGGAAGGCTCATGGAGTTTCAGGTTCTCTACATTCACAACTCAGTAAGTGCACATGTATGGGGGTATACTAAGTATATAGGAATTTTCACGCACCTTTTCAAGTATCTTGAAGGGGCCATACAATAGAACCTTGATTTTCTTACTAGGACCTTGTAGCCTCTCATTATTCAACCATAACCATACTCTATCTCCCACCTTGAACAACTTCTCTATTCTATGTTGATCATGTATATCCTTGTATTTTTCCTGTGACTTCTACAATGTCTCTATATATTGATATGCATGATCTTCTCCACAATTTTTCAGCCCTCAAGGCATCCCCTATAATATCTTCCCTCACTCTTCCTTGTTGCCCATGTGTAATACCCAAAGGTGAAAATGGAAAATAATTAAAACAAATTTCAAATAGGGACTTACCAATAGAAGTGTGGACTTCTTTTTTATAAGAGTGTTGTATATATACCATATTTTCATATCAATTCTTTGAATTCTTCTAATTGTAACCCCTTAAAAGTTGCACCAAAGTCCTATTGACTACTTTTGTATGCCCATCTATCTAAGGATGGAACATTGTATACCCCTTTAACTTCGTGTCCATATTCTCCCACAATGTAGTCCAGAATGCACTAAGAAATCATTTGCCCCTATCTGAAACAATACTCCTCGATATCCCAAAGTGTACCTATACTTGTCCAAATAACAAGTTTGTTGCTTCTTTCCCACTGATTATCTTTTTATAGGGCATCATAACACACTTCTTACTAAACCTGTCAACTTCCACAAACAAGTAGTCATGTCCCTTCCTAGCTTTTGGTAAACCTCCCACAAAGTCCATGGAAATTATTTCCCAAGGATGAGTGGGTACATGCAAGGGATGATATAGAAAATGTTTCATGTTACTAGGATTATTGGTACAACAAAGCATGCATCCTCTTATGAACCTACCTGCCTATTTTTTCATCTTGGGCCAATACACATAGGAGTCTACAAGTTGGCCATTGTCTTCCCTGCACCAAAGTTCCTTGCAACCTTGGAGGTATAAGCCTCTCTAATCAACTACAAGCACTAACCTTTAGGAACACATAACTTATCCATCCTGTAGTGTAACCCATCCTAGAGATGGTAGTCAACTGTGTTGTCACTATCATGCACATAACTCTAGCTTTGCAACTATTGAAACGCCTCCATTAATTCCTCATCCTCTAAATATGCCTCTCTGTATGCATCATGGTTGAATGAATCCATGTGCATAAAAGTTACCAAATCCATGATCTTTGATATGGGTGGCCTTGAAAATATGTCATCCTACTTGTTTGTGTTTCCCTTCATATACTTGATCACTAAATGAAACTATTGTAGAAACCCCATCCACTTGTAATTTCTAGTCTATTGTAGCTTAATCTAGATTTGCACATATTATAGTGGCTAGTGATTTGTGTGGATTAATGTCTCCTCTCCCATCATATAGTGTCTCCAATTCTTCAAAACTTGCACCTGGGCATAGATCTCCTTGCCATAGCTAGAACAGTTCCAGACTACCCCATGAAATACTTCAAAATGGTAGCATAAATGCCTTCTTCCCTGCATCAAAATTGCTCCCATAGCATACCCACTCACATTTGTCTCCACTTCTAAGGGATATTACAAGTTCAATAATTCTAGAAATGGGGATTGATTGATCTTCTTCTTTAGCTCCTCAAAGGAACCTTGTTGACCCTTTCCCCACTAGAAACTGTAGCCACTTGTTGTTATGGTGTGGAGTGGTGTTGCTACTGCTAAAAATGAGGGTATGAATTTCCTTAGGTATTATGCTTCCCAAACGAAACAACTAACTCAGAAACATTATTAGGCACTGACCATTTCATGATGGACTCCATATTAGCAAGATATATTTTCACCTCTCATGTACCCCAGATACACCAAAGACTATTTTGCAAACTCACACTTCTTGATATTTTCTAGAAACTAGTGCTTCTTTAATATCTTCAGCACCTACATCAAATGTGATATGTGCTCCTCCCAAGTAGCATTGTATAGTAGTATGTCATCTAAATATGCAATAACAAATGAATCTATAAAAGGGTGTATTGTATCATTCATTAATTTCATAAATGTAGTTGGTGCATAAAATAGGTTGAATGCCATGACTAACTGCTCATCCAAACCTATACTGTTTTTTAAGGAAATTTTCCAAGTATCTTCTTCTATGACTCAAACTCAGTGATATCCAGACTTTAAGTCTAGCTTGGTGAAGTATTTTTATTTCTACAATTGATCCAACAAATCATCTATCCTGGGCAGGGGGTATCTATTCTTGAGTGTAAATTTTTCAACACCCTATAATCTATACACATTCCCAAATACCATCCTTATTTGGTAAAATGAAGATGGGTAAGCCACATGGTGATATACTCAGTTGAATGACACCTTTTCTTAGTAGTTTCTGTAATTTTTTCTTCACATCCCCTTCTTCTATAAAAAAATTCTTGTATAGCCCAAATTTTGGCAATGGAGAGTTCAAAAATAGTTGGATCTCGTGCTTCAATTCCCTCTTGGATGGTATCCCTTTAGGCTCCTGGAACACGTCCCTATATGATTGTAACAAATCTTCCAATTTTTGTTTCTATTTCTTATTACACCCCTTCAAGGATTCATTTTCTCTTATTGATTCTTCTATAGAATGATTCTCTCTTAAAACTGGTAAAACAAACTTTGTGCTACAATTGATCAATTTCTCGGCTTGGTTGGCACTTATCAATGAAATTTTCAACTTGCCTTTGTGTGCATTAATGGTGAAATATTTTCCATCCCTAATGAGGTAGTATTTGTTGGCTCTCCAAGTGAATATTGCATTATGCACATACAAATAAGGACTTCTAAATACCACTCCACATACATCAAGGGGAACTACATCTAGTTCTACTTCATCAATAAAATTAGCACTGCTAGCAAATCTAATTTTGCACTCATATTCACCTCCTTCTGCATTGATGTACAGACAATATTCTCATCTATGTCGAAGATGCTTTCAACATGGTTGCTTGAATTAGTGGCCATGAAATTCTTCTTCTTATTAACTTTCTTTTTTTTCTTTGGGTTAAGCTTTGGATCTAACTTCTAGCACTACTCCTATGTATGATCGTCAATGTTATATTGGTTGAATTGATTTCTAGGTTCTTTATGTGGGAGTGTTATGGATACAGTTTTTATATATTTTCCCCCTTTCCGCTTCTTCTTCCCCTCCTTAGAAGCATTTTGGTGCTTCTTTCGTTCAATCCACTTGATTTCCCTTTCTTCAGACCTATGTTCTCTAGGTATTGTGCCTGTACAAAAACCTTGTCCACCGATATAGGCTTGAATAGAATCACTTGCTTTCGCAAATGGTTGTGTGGACCCCCCAGATACTTGAGGAGTACATATAGATTCTTTGAGAAGATACCCAGCATTATGGCCATATTTCTGAACTATGTGGCATACTCATGTACACTTTTTCCTTGCTTCTACCTAAAATAGTGCCACTCGATCCGTTGGTCCTTTGTGTACCTGATATGGTAAAATTGTGACTTTTTGAGCGTTTTAAAGTCATCTCATTTAGTCACTGAAGGATCTCCCTCCAACCTCAAGGTCTCTGTGTTTATTTCCCACTAGGTTAGGGCATCGCCCTCTAATTTTATCCATGCAACTGAAACATTTTGTTCTTCCTCTATATGATGAACACTGAAATAAAATTCTAATTGCTACAACTATTCATTTAGATTCATAGTCAATCTCACCTTGGTACAACTTTATGTCAACCTTCACATCCACTTTGAATAAGGACTATGAATGGTTCATGACGCTCCAACTAGGTTGATCTTTTTGGGTCCTTTCTTTGGTTCATTCCTTGTTTCTTCCCAATCTCCCAATCTCCCCTCTAATCATACCTTTGTGTTAGAACCCCCATCTTCTTCGAATAACCTAATCTTATTGGTCAAGGCAACCATGAGGAGATTCACATTATGGTTTATATCTGCAACTTGTGCTTCTATTTATGAAAACCTCTCCTTCGCAATATCATGAGGGTTATTCATAGATTCGTTGGCCATGATTAAGGTTTTATGACTTTTTTTCTTATCTAATATAGATCCCATAGAAATATCCAAAATATACCCAAAGAAACCTGCTTTTATATCAATATGATCCATAAATTTCCATGGATATTCCACTCGACAGTTCATCACAACATATCTACTAACTTATACTTAAACATCCAAAATCTACAGTATGAGGGTTTATTTCCTTTTAGATTTTTTGAATCTATAAATTATTGTTTATTGTGTATGCATGTGAATTATAATTATTCAGAAAATAGAGAATGGGGAAATAAAATCTAACAAACTATGATTCACACAAGGTATAACATGGGATACCCTTTTTGGACAAAACCTAGTGGGAAGGTGAGGTCACTCTACTCTCTTTCTCTGAATAGAAATGGTTGTGAGCACAAAGAAGTAAGGCCTATGGTTCATAGGATACTATAGTGCACAAGTCATCTCTTTTTCCTCTATCATTATCCCTCTTGACTGCTCTAATCATCTATGGAAAAAATGTACTCGAAAAGAGTGGAACCCCTTTTCCTCCTATTGGCCTAGTTATTACATATCCTGATAGCCTACGAGTGGTTAGGTTTGACTCACTCAACTCTTAACCAGACTTACAATATGGACTCTTCTATATTCCTATTCATCATGATCATGTAGCTAGCCCATTTTCCTTGAGTAATGGGGGTTAACATGGCATCCTCTTGAATTATGGTGGTCGAAACAAGAAGGCCAACTTCCAAGTGGAATAACGTTTGCATGCATACTATAATTGAGATGATTCTTGCGTCATTGGAAATATCTCTCTGTGTAAAATAGAAAAAAAGGGTGCCACGCGAAAGTGGCAAAGTTTTACCCCAAAAAAACCATTTTGATGACTGAAAATGCTCCCAGAAGGTTTTATACCCGAAGTTTGCAAATTGGGCCCTGCTAGTAAAAATGGTCCTATGAGCTTATTCCTCCACTTTTTCCACTTAGAAAACATCAAGATGGATGGAAGACAATATAATGATCCAATCCATATCATTCACATGGCTTTGATTTTGTTTGTTTTCAAATGTTCATTGTTTTTTCTTGAATACCCCTTTTAGTATGGGTGATTCATTGCTCATAGAGGTTGGGATGTTCTTTGAAATCCATTATCCTTTGATAGATCATGATATGCATCAAACTAGGGTGATGGCCAAGTGACAAGGTGGATCTCAAGACAACTTGTCTTTTGGCTATGATTCATCCCTTTCCAATATTTTGCATTTTTACATTTGGCATGTGATATTTTATTCTTTCTTATAGTTGCATAAATCTTCGGGCATTTCCAATCCCCTTCTTCTCATAGGATGAGACAAGCAAGGAACTAGTACTAGTGATTGACTCATCAACCAACACAAATGGTAGGACAACGGAAAGAAGGAAAAATGGAAAATGTTACGTATGGAAGGATATGATCATGTTATCTCAATATAGGAATCCTATTTGTGCCCCTCTTAGATAATGAAAGGCAATCCCTAGGGTGGTCACACTTGAATAGAAATATTAGGTAACCACAAAAGTGAAATAAGGAAACAAACATAACTTCCCAGTATCATGATTCATTTTATGACTTCAACCCATGATTCTTACTTAGATGCCTAATACATTAAATGTAAATGCTCTATATAAAACAATGACTAAAGTAGCTCATGTGTTTTGAACCACCATCAGCATATGAGTATGTGAATGAGCTAAGCATATGAGGAGAAAGAGTCATCTCAGGGGCTCTTGAATGTGGAAAATTCTAGTCATGACCTCTACAATGTGGATCTATTGTGGAGGAATGAAGAACATGTGTAGTTGTTAGTTGGAAATTTGAATCTTAGGAAAAAAAAATATCATAGGCTTACTTATTAGTAAAGAGAACCTAGCTATAATAAAATAAACAAGAACAAAGGAAATGGAATTGGCATGACAGGTGAAAGGTAGTTCAATGCCTTATCTATTTGGGCTATGAATACATTTAAGTAATTCCAAGAGATTAAATCAAGGTCTATAAGTAACTAAGTAGAGTTTCATATGACTCCTTAACTTGGTTCAACAATTGATTTAATGGGAAGAAAAAAATCATGTGATATGAACTACTTAAGCTTTATTTTTGGTGGTTAAATATTACTAATATGTGAGGGAGATGGCCTATTTAAATCCATTACTCAAAAAAATAATGAAGGGGGCCCCTACCCAAATATAACCTACAAACATACCTAATCAAAAGGCATAGAGTGCATAATGTGTTTACCTTTAAAGGAAATGATACCAAAGGAATATGAGGGAGAGGAAAGGAGTTGTTAGCCTCATTCCACTAGGGGTACATACATTTTCTCAGTCTTCATTATCATCGTTGTAAGCCCAAGGATACATCTGAAGGCCTTATGAAAAACCATATGAGTCTTTATATAAAGGTCTCCTAGGGCTTGTGATGATCGGCCATGGCTAGTCCGTTTGGGTCATGTTCCTAGTTCCATTCACTCTAGATAGGATTTGATTACTTTTGTTGGAGCTCATTAGGACTCACGGTTTATGGGAACCTTGGCTATATGTGGGTGATCACCAATTTATGGGCCAATCTAACTCATGCCAAGGTGCACCCATGTCTTATTGCATGGTTATGTGTGTCATTGACTCTATATGTATCTATGGCATTAGTGTGATATCACTCAGATAGTTCTCAACAGGGAAGTCTCACAATCTCAGTAGTTTATGTTTCCTAAGGTGGTTCATGTTTCTTGATGCATGAGGTCCTAGAAATCAAAAATTCAACTTGGTCTCAAAAGGCACACAATGAAAATTAGATGGCATGCCATGTTGAAATTTATACAATGTGTGAAGGCATTGATAAGAGAAAAGCAGTCAAATTTGGTGTAGTGGCATGTGAGGGTTCCATGTGGAAAAATAGGGGTAGGACTTGACAAATTTTTACATGTAATATGTCAAAAATGGTCTACAAAATTAGCCAGAGAAATCCCAAGTGACAGATTTCCTGGATTCTCTAGGGCATTAAAGATGCTTCATTTTGGCATGATGAGATCATCAATGTGGGAAGTATGGGCAGTGTTGTGGTAGCACAGGGCTTCCTATACCTAATGGGGCTAGTGGCAAGGAAATAAAGGTAAAAAATCAAAAAGCTATAATAAAAAAATCAAGC
The DNA here is from genome assembly GCA_031772625.1 of Pinus tabuliformis. Lineage (NCBI taxonomy): Eukaryota > Viridiplantae > Streptophyta > Pinopsida > Pinales > Pinaceae > Pinus > Pinus tabuliformis. The sequence continues at coordinate 544,651,774 of CM062805.1, read as the reverse complement.
CAAAGGAAACAAGGGCATTGAAGATCTCTCAAAGGTGGTTAAGTTGACCTTCAAACTAGCCATTATAGTTAAAGGAGTAGTTGTTGGAAGTCAAAAGGTGAACATTGGGGTCAAGAGGATTGTTTGATACCTTGTGGACATAAAAGTAGTCGTTTCAAAGTCAAAGAATCATCCAAGCAAGAAATTGAATCTCCTTTGGACCAAGTCAGGCTTCAAACAAGCAAGTCAAATTTCCTAAGCTAGCCATTAGAACATCTATAGTGGAATTTTGACCATGTTTGGACCATATTTATTCATCTATGTGTATTCTAGAGAAAATGCATGTGGAATATTAGACTAGTGTTATCGGAACCAGACTGGAACTGATGGAACCAACCAGTCCAGTATTTTTTACCCCGAAACCAATACAATCAATGGCTTAGAATTGGAAAAAGTCGGTTCAATATCGAACCAACTTATTTTGTATAATGCAACCAAGGACGCTTTGAATGCAAATTTAACAAGGGAAAAAAAAACAACAATTTATGAGTGGGGAAACATATTATTCAACCCTAGGACCCTACTAATGCTATGTAATTATTGGTAATGTTAAATTCTTAATGTAAAAGGGTGAATCATTTTCATCTTTTTACTTAAATTTTTAACATTACCATTAATTGTTTCAAGATTTTTTAGAGTAGTTCCAAACTCAATGGATTTCATATGGAGAAATTAGAATTTTAGACCTCACTCAAAATCTAGTAGACTTGACAATTTTTTGGATTTTGAGGTTCAAGGGATTGCAATGTTTCCATTGGATTATATCATGTACCATGGTATGGAACTAGTATTTAATTAAGAGCACCAATCCCTTTATGTACCTTGATGTTAGTGGCATCGATTGTTGAACTCCTCTATCATGACCCTAGTAAAAATGTACCCATCAATCAAACAAAATTTTGGTTTGACATGTTAAGCTTTTTCTATATTATTCAATGTCAAAGAGTGATGACATTGATGATAAATATACCAATATAGGCAATTATTTTATGATATGTAGGTATTTGTCATAGCATGATTTTTTTTTTAGCACTAGAGGCCATCTAGAGCCTCTTTGTTGATGTATTTTTTGTTCAGAGATGTATTGCACTAAGTATTATTTTGGTTATTGCAACATCCTACTCTTCTCACCAATAATAGCATTTATCTCTCTCTCTCTCTCTTTCTCACATACACACACACACAAAATATACATATTTAAAAAATTATTTATGATGTGTGTGCTACTTATTAATCCATGTTCTCCATTTTTTTTAAGATATGAAGTAATCAATAAATAATGAACATGGATCGATAATTTTTTGTAAGTCTAAAAATTATATTGTTCAAACAGAAATAAATAAATAAATACATAATTTTCCATCATGACTCTTTTTCTGGCATAGTTTTCCCTATACTAGCAGTATCAAAGAAAAGATTAACGTTAAATAGAATAGCAAAGTAAACATAAAGGGATAGAAGACACAACTAGAGAGGAGAATCACCCAAATTGTGGTTCATCCTCAAGGTGACCTTTCATTCCTTTCTTTTCTGAAACCTTAACCAAACCTTCTGAAGGTGGTTTGATCAAAGTGATCTACAAACTATCATTATGTGTTGAAAGAGATTACTAGTCAGAGTCTGAGGAATCTGACTTATGAGCTCGTTTCAATATACCTAGAGAAGCATTATTATTCAATATTTGTGTTCTTGTCGATAGAGCATGGTCCACTCTAGAAATCCCAATATATGTTTTAGGCCCTAAGTCTTGGACCTTATCCCCTGGATGGATTTCATCATCATCTTCTTCATCTCCCTTCTCTAACATAGAGGTATTTCCCTCCATAGGAGGAGGTTTACAGTGCTTCTAGATTTTACATTTGTAATAGTGGATGTTCTGCTTATGTTGAGAATTAAACATCATGCAATAGTTTTATAAGTTGCATGTTTGATGAGAGAATCAAAAATGAAAAGTAATATTCTCATAGTCCAAAGCCTGATTCCACTGAAAATCACTGGTTTTTAAATTGATTTAGTTAGGAATCCCTTTACTAGTATCAATTTCAATAAAAATTCTACCATATACACCAACCTGCCTACAAGATACATCAGTGGTAAGATAATGGCCCAGAGAGTCTGTTATGAAACCAGCGCAAGAAAAGATAGAAAAGATAGATCAACGCCTTAGAATTCAGCCTCTTCAAGGGGACAACCTCCTTTACATTACATAAATGAACAATTCTTGGATGATACAAATGACAAAACCTCCTTTCTGTATATAGGAGTCTAAGGAGTCACAATATAACCTAGTCGAACTAACAATAATAATAAAAAGCCACAAAAATAACAATAGAGAGATTCTATGGGGCACAGTAATAACAATATGGGGATAACAGGGGCACAACAATATTAATAAGGGATGAAACTACAATATTAATGGGGTAATCACTAGTATTATAGGGACCCAACATGCCCCTTTTCTTCAAAAAAGTATTGTCCTCAACGCTTGAGTAGTTCTGGATGCTTCTGTATAAAATTCTCATCCTCCCATGTGGAATCTTCAACAGATAAGTTCTTCCACTTGATAAGATACTCTGAAATTGATCGATTTCATAGCTGTCGAGTTCTTGTTTCTGTGACTGCTTCCGGTTCCAATATAATTTTTCCTTCCTCATCAAGTTCTGGCAATATTTTTTGAACTGGGAGCTTGTCGCCTATAACCTTCTTTAAACATGAAACATGGAAAACTAGGTGCAATCAAGAAGCTGCAAGAAGCAACATTGTGTATGCCATAGTACCAATATTTTGCAACACCTTGTATGGACCATAATACTATGGTTATAATTTATTATCTTTCTTAGCTTGCTTGAGGGACATTTGCTTATATGGTTGTAGCTGTAAGAATACCCAATCACCTACATCAAAACTTCTATCGTTGCGATGTTGATCTGCCTGTTGTTTCATTCTATTATGTGCCAACACGAGGTTATCCTTTAAGAGTTGGAGGACTTGTTGTTGATGTTCGATGTGATGTTCCACTGCTTGAACCTTAGAATTTTCTCTTAAATATGATGTGATGGATGGTGGCTGATATCCATAGAGTGCCATAAATGGGGTCATTTTTGTTGCTGTATGGAAGGAAGTGTTATACCACCATTCAGCTAGAGGCAACCATTTGACCCATTGTGTCTGTTTATCATATACAAAGCAATGAAGATATCCTTCCGAACATTTGTTTACTATCTCAGTTTGCCCATCAGATTGAGGATGATAAGATGAGCTATGAGCTAATTGAGTACCAAGACAAGAAAATAATTCTGTCCAAAAATTTCCAGTGAAAATGGGATCTCTGTCACTTACAATAATCTTTGGGTTTCCATGTAGCTTTTGAATTGTTTCCATAAATGCAGTAGATATTGTATTGGATTTAAATGGATATGATAATGCACAAAAGTGTGCATACTTGGTAAGTCTGTCAACTACCACCATGATGACACTCTTTCCCTCAGACTTGGGTAAACCTATGATAAAATCCATTGAAACCTCCTCCCAACGTTGGCTTGGAATGGATAAAGGTTGTAATAGACCTGGGGTCTTAATTGCTTCAACTTTATTTTGTTGGCAAACCAAACATTCCGCTACAAACTTTTGAATATCCGATTTAAGGCCATCCCAAAAAAATTCCTTCTTAACCTTGTGGTAAGTTTTTAAAAATCCTGAGTGCCCTCCTAAGGGAGAAGTGTGCAATTCCATAAGAATCTTTTGTTTTAGTTGGGAATTCTTACAGAGGTATAAGCGATCTTTGTACCATAAAGAATCATTTTGCCAGCTAAATGCATCAGACGTACTGGAATCTTGTTGTAATTTTTGAATAAGTTCCCACACTTCTTCTTCATTCTTCCATTCCCCCCTTGCTTCGTTTATCCAATCTGGTTGGATAATAGAAATGGCGCACAACAATGCTTCCACGTCCTCATCCTTTCTTGAGAGTGCATCTGCCACCACATTTTGCTTCCCTTTTTTGTAGATGATTTCAAAGTCATAACCCAACATCTTTGTGACCCACTTTTGTTGCTCTTTGGAGGATAATCTTTGTTCTAAAAAGTATTTAAGGCTATCATGATCTGTTTTTACCTTAAAGTGTCTTCCCATTAGGTAGGTTCGCCATTTCTTAAGTGCATGGAGTATTGCCAAAATTTCCTTCTCATAAATAGCTTTGTGTAAAAACTTTCCCTTGATTGGATGACTTTCAAAAGCAATGGGTCTTTCATCTTGCATTAAAACAGCACCAATTCCATTTCCTAAAGCATCACATTCCACAATAAAGGTTTTTGTGAAGTCTGGTGTAGCTAAGACCGGTGCTTGGCACATTGCCTCTTTAAGATGTTCGAAGGCCTTTGTTGCTTCTGGAGTCCATGAAAATGCATCTTTCTTCAATAATGTTGTTAGAGGTGCTGCTATTCTCCCATAATTCTTAACAAACTTGCGATAATACCCTGTCAACCCAAGAAATCCTCGCAAATGCTTTATGGATGTGGGGATTTTCCATTCCTTAATGGCTTTAATTTTGCTAGGGTCTACCTTAACTCCTTCATGAGATACAATATGACCCAGATATTCCACCTCTTGTACTCCAAAGAAACATTTGGATCTTTTTGCATATATAGTTGTAGCACCCTGTCAACATGTTCAACATGATCCTTCCAAGACTTGCTGTAGATTAGGATATCATCAAAAAATACTAACACAAATTTTCTAAGGAATGGTTTGAAAATGGAATTCATCAAACCTTGAAATGTTGAAGGTGCATTGGTAAGGCCAAAAGGCATGACCAAAAATTCATAATGACCCTCATGAGTTCTAAATGTTGTTTTCAGAATGTCTTTAGTCTTCATTCTGATTTGATGATATCCTGAACGAAGATCCAACTTGGTGAAGTAAATTGATCCATGCAATTCATCCAGAAATTCATCAATGACAGGAATGGGAAACTTATCTTTAATAGTGAGCTTGTTGAGCTCCCTATAATCTAGACACATGCACCATGATCCATCCTTCTTGTGCACTAATACTACTGGAGCAGAGAAAGAACTTTGACTTGGTTGAATTATACCAGCCTCTAGCATTTCTGCAACCATATGTTCAATTTCACTCTTTTGGGCATAGGGATATCTGTACGGCCTGATGTTTGGAGGAACACTTCCTGGAATCAGATGAATAGCACGATCATGATCACGAATAGGTGGGAGACCTTTGGGAGTCTCAAATACCTTGGAATGATTGTTCAAGACTTTTTGGAGATCTGGAGAAATAGATGATTCCAATGTGGAAACATCTAGCAAACATAATTGTGCAATTACACCCCTTTGTTCCTTTTTTAGAAGCTTTTTCATACCTTTAGAGCTGATTATCTTTCCTAGTTTCCCTGCAATACCCCTTAATTCAACTTCCTTTCCTTCCACATAAAATTTCATGAAAAGTTCTTGAAAATTAAAAGCTATTGTACCCAAGGATTGTAGCCATTGGACTCCTAGTACAACATCAGCACCTCCCATTGGAATGGAAAGCATTGGGCTAGTCAATACATATTCTCCCATCAATAGCTTGATATTATGGCACTTTCCAGAGCAATTTATTGTTCCTCCATTTGCAACCATCACTTGACACTCTGGTGCTGGATATAAGAAGCAATTCAATTCTTTTGCTACCTTACAATCAATAAAATTGTGGGTACTTCCTGAATCAATCAACACTATTACCTTTTTCTTCTTGATTTGTCCTTCTATCTTGATGGTTTGAGGAGTGGTAATTCCAGCCAATGCATTACAAGATGTGGTCGGATTCATTTCTTCTTTATCTAGGCTTTGTTCCTGGAGTATATCCTCTTCTTTTGACCTTTCTTGCTCATTTTCTTCTTCCTCTTCGCAATCTATGTAGAATAATTTCTTCTCAGCACACTTATGACCTTTAGTGTATTTGCTATCACAACTATAACAAAGCCCTTTTGCTCTTTTTTCTTTAAATTTTTGTGGTGTCAACCTTATAGGTTGTGGAAGACTAGGGGCAACAACACTTCCATCTTTATAGTTGTGAGTGGTATGCTTCCTAGTTGCCATAATTTTGCTTTCCATTTTTCTTGCTAACTTGAATGCCTTCTCTAATGAATCAGGTTCCCAAAGGCAAACATCATGTTGGATATTATCCTTTAAAGACCCTATGAACACATCAATCCTATGCTCCTCTGGAATATTTTTTACCCTTATGTTCAATTTTTCGAACTCCTCAATGTGCTCCATTATTGAACCCTTTTGTTTGAGACTTATCAATTGGCTAAAAAAAGTGTTGCTTTTTGTATCCTCATAATGTGCTGTCAATTCTTCCGTAAAAATTTCCCAAGTGATAATTTGTTTACGAGAGCAAAGCCATTGATACCACACAAACTGATTTGGTTCCAAATATAAAGTTGCAATACGTACCTTTTGCGTGTTTTGCACATTATTGAGATCGAAAAATTGCTCCATCTATAATATCCATGTTTCGGGATCCTTGCCATCAAACTTTCTCATATCGATTTTTGGAATAGGTGGGTCTTCGATCCCACATTAGAGTCAATGAAATCATGACTAGCATTTTTTTTGTTCGCATCATGAGTTTCCTTTACAACCTTTTCACCATTAGTAAGTATTTCTTGTAGAAAATTTTTCAAATCTGTCTTCAAATCTGCCATGTCTCTCTTCAAATTTGTCTTCAAATCTATCTTCAAATCATCCATCTTAGCTTCCATGCCCTTTATCTTAGATTCCACGCCATTTATCTTAGCTTCTGTTAGCTTTTGTGAGCGTGACATTTGTTGCACTTGTTCTTGTAATTTTGATATATCATGTAGCATTTCTTCCTCTTCTTCATGAGTCATGCTAGGCTTTCAAGTTGCTTACTAGGTGTTTGCATTTTCTTTCCTTGAGGCATCTATTACCGATAATAATGCTCTACTATGCCCTTTGAATTCCTTCAAAATAAATTTTCAAACCAATCTTAAGCAAAAATTTAAGAGAATCTACACACCTTTTTTCACTTTGTAGGAGCCCGATATTGCCTCTGATGTATCTCCGTAATTTTGGATCATCCAGTTCTGAAATTGCGACCTATAGTATCCCTCTATGTCCTCTTTCCAATGCCACCAGTCTGATCCCAATTGGATTCTCCAAGGAAGAGTGATGTCAAATCTCCCATAGTGACCTGATTATAGACTAGTTCAGTAGAGCAAACTTGTATGATGTGCCACGTGTCCCTGTTTCGACCTTTGGCTCTAAAAAAGATATACAAGAAACTACAATCCGTCCTCTTTCTGTACCTTCTTATGAAATTTCAATCTGATGCTCAGAGAGAAATTTATGATGATTTTCCCCAGGTCACCTGTTTGGAATGTAATTCAGGAGTCTGCAAAAAGACCAACTTCCTCAGACATATCTCTGCAAATATAGTGCAAAAAGATCTGAAATTTGGATCCGAGATTCAGTGAAATTTCTTCTCAAATGGGTTTTTTTTATAGCTTCTGAAACGTCGCAGAAAAAATGTTGTAGCGAAAATTCCACGATGACCTGTTTGGAGCAACGAAACCCTAGAATCCAAAGCTCTGATACCAAATGTTATGAAACCAGCTCAAGAAAAGATAGATCAACGCCTTAGAATTCAGCCTCTTCGAGGGGGCAACCTCCTTTACATTACATAAATGAACAATTATTGGATGATACAAATGACAAAACCTCCTTTCTATATATAGGAGTCTAAGGAGTCACAATATAACCCAGCCGACCTAACAATAATAATATAAAGCCACAAAAATAACAATAGACGAATTCTATGGGGCACAGTAATAACAATATGGGGATAACAGGGGCACAACAATATTAATAAGGGATGCAACTACAATATTAATGGGGTAATCACTAGTATTATAGGGACCCAACAGAGTCTCCAATGCCCTGAAATATTGTGTAATGCCACAGGTGAGCTGGAATATTAGGATTCCTAACCCATATTGGCATCTTGGTAATGACAATTGTGGAAAGGTCAAAATATGGTAACTAACGTGTTAGAAACAATCCAACATTGCCCCAAAACTAGGGCCCTTTAGATAAATCTTTCTAATAATATTCATATTCCTAAAATAACACAATGAATAAACCTCTTGAGCATAAAATAAACTTGTAATTCTTAGTCCATATAGAATGGATCCATTGGTAAATATTGGCTATGCAGGACCAAAATCCATTAAACCAAAAAACTAGGGATGCCTCTAAATGTGCCTAATGAAGATACTCCAGATGTAGGTGAGGGATTTCTAGGGAGGTAACTTCCTCATATTTTTCCACCAAAAACAGCCCCAGAGTTTTCAGAGCATGATTTGTCTTGGGGGGGTTGAGCATGGATGGCATCTTTATAAGAAAAAGTTGGAGAGGAGGAAGGCTTATCTCCAATACCCCCCCCGTAGATGAAGAACCCTAAACACAGTGGCATCTTTACCAATGTTGTAAATTGAGAGACGAATAGCATAATCCAGTTACTTACCTTGAAAAAGTAGGAATTGCATGCCTAAGGGGATACTCACTCGGAGTTCTAAATAAATCTTAAGGGCACAAACTAGATCTATGGAGAAAATCCTAACAAGTAGTAATTGTTAAAAGGGGAGCTCGACAAAGATCTGATTGTAAGTTGAAAAATATAGCACACGAACCACGAACCTTTTGAACTCAAACGCAATGATATTATGGGTTGCCATGAGGGTTTTTTAACACTTTTGATCATACACAGATACTGAAAATCATAGTAGACCTCACTCCGTTAAGAAGTAAATATGGATTAATAATTATCACACACATCATAAATAATTTTGTAAGTATATTCTTGGGTTACTTTATCGCTTTTTCCTTATTCCAACTTCTGGTAATAATATTACATTATAGCTAGGGTTATGATGAAGTTATTGAATACATAAGACCACAACATTTTAGGTTAGTTATCTCAAACCATGATTAGGTAATATACTCACCCTATACCACCTATGATTTTATTAACCACTTGATTCTAACTTTTCAACATCCATAAGAAATTTTGTAAATAATAATGATTGAAAAATTATGATTATTATGATATCTTATTACTCGTTTTTCTGAACATATATACATGTATATATGTATATAGAAATAACAATATTAATCAAAATTTAAAGTCACAGCCAAAATAGACACCCAATTAGTATATAAAAAAACACGAGCTCTTCAACATTAGATACACTCAAGCTGTGAAGCTCAATCAATATGGATGTTACATGGATAATATGAAGCTCAATCAAGACGGATGCTACATGGGTAACCTAATCTTCCCAAGCTAACTTCCTTTCTAAAACCTTCCCCATGAGGGTTGAACCTGAGACTTAGAATACTAACCCCACATAAACCCCCATGCCTACTCTTCACATATATAGTTAAGTAATATTGAATCAATAAAAGAAGGTCAATACCTTTCTTTTTAATTCTTTATCCCTGTGTGTGTGTGTGTGTGAACGACACATATTTTGGTAGGGTTGCATTGACATAATTTGCAAAGGATATGTATATTTCACAATATAGTTATTAAGTTACACTAAGGCAATGCATAGTGATAGATGCCTTGGTCATAGCTAATAAATTTACTTTCTTTAGTTCTTTATATATCATACTTTTATATGAAATATAAAAATATGTGTTTATATATAATGAACTTATATGTATACATTATATATTAGTGTATAGTGTATATTATTATGTTATGATAGGTATATTACTCTATTTATTTTAATAGGTCTAAGTCTTCTTGATGAATAATAAGTATGAAGGAGTTGAAAAAACACATATTGTGTCCTTATCAACCAATGAATATCAAGAAATTAAATTAGTTGGAAAGTTATTATGGGTCTAGCTAACTATTAGTTACTTGATCAAAGATACTTGTGAACCGGATTACCCTATTTAAATTCCTTATAAGATCTCCTTATTCAAGACTGAGTTTGAAAGGTATAGATATATTCAATAAAGTTGATCCTTGTGTTGACTTAATGTTAAAGATCATGTTACTTAGGCTTCTTATCATCCATAGAAGCAATATGTAGGTGACATAGTTAACAATTTGAATTTATAGGAGTGGTTCTAATATCGACATTTAGTATTATGGTAGCATGGTTCTTATTTGTTAAAACCCTGGCGTTGAAGTGTATTAGATTCAATTATCCCAAAAGAAAAAATTTATTGTTGAGAGGTTCCAACATAGAGTTGGGAGATATCAAAAACCCATATAGCATGAAAAACTCACAATTTCCTGAGGTTTTGGTGGTGCTATGTTAGTTAATGGAGATTTTTCAAGGGGAATACTTTCATTAATAATTTCATCAACAAATGATTGGTCATACCAAGGCTTTTTTTAAGTGACAATTATTAAATCTCACTGTGTTATGATAACTAGTACCTTTAGTTACTAGGTTTGATAGATAGAGATATTATGTGATAACCCAATTTGTTGCCCCTCTTATAAATCTCACTATGAATCATAATTCATGTTAATATTGTGGAAATGTAAACACAATTACTAGGTTGATAGGAGTGGACTTGGATTCAAAGGTTTAAGGAGGAGTTTCTTGGTAAGTGATTAAACTCAAGTTGTTTCATTTAATATGCTACCATTTCCTTGAGTGGGTCTAATGGCCTACACAGTAGGAAGGGACGTTGAGTATGGGTATCCTAAGTAAAGGAAAACCCCCATACCATCTCTTCCCTCGAGGGGCATGTTGGTGTGGTCAACACGTAAGAGGGTAGATGAGTATTAGCAGAAGAAAAGGCTGACAGGAAATAGAGTGGGGGGGATCATCCAGACAATATGATGAGTATGTGGAGTAGTATGTCCTAATGTGCAGAAGAAATTGTGAGAGATTTTTGCTAAGGCATATAGACATGAACTATATGCAAATATGAAAAATATGCAAGGGATAAACATATGGTAATTGTGAGAGAAATCGTGGAAGCATAATGCAATGGAGAAGTGTTTTCTCAAGAGCGGGAGCACATGGAGGAGCGTGGGGTGAAGAGAAGATTGAAGACAGAGCGTAATCTAGATACCCACAAGTTTAGTGGGTGGAACCATTGTGTGCTTTGGATCCTTTCATAGCAGAGTGGTAACTCTTTGAGTTGGGATACCTATGGGATTTAGCATGTGGAAATACAATGCTCTGGATCCCTATTGAGTAGGTGGAGACACTATGAGCTATGGTATTTTATAGCATTTATCAGGAGGAGACACCATGTGCTATGGATTATTGTAAGTAGTTGGATACACAATGAGCTTTCAATTCCTGTAAGTAGGTGGAGACACCGTGGGTGAAATGTGGGCTCTAGATTCCCGTGTGATATGATTAATTGGAATTGGTGTGAATTCCCTCTCGCACTTAACTTCCCAGAATCTAAATCTGGCTCAGGGTGGTTAGCTGCAAGAAAGATTGCAGTGTAGCTGGACTATGGTTAGGTGGAGAGTTGAATTCCCTCCCAAAGTTTCCAGTCTTTAAGTTAATCAGATGAGTATATTTATATTTATATTTATATTTATATGTGTTGGACTATGAATAATGAATGAATTGTTTATGTGTTATAATAATGATTGTACCAACATTGTTTATGGAGGAATGTGTTATTCTTAGTTGTCTAAAATGAGATGGAGATGTGGATTTTATCATGGTTTGAGGGACTTGTAGATCCATGAGTTTGTTGATATTTCCCTGAGTTATAGAGCTAGTTACATGGTCTTGTATGAATGCTTGATGTGCTCAATTAAACTATTACTGTGTGTGATTTCCATTGTTTGGCATGGTCATGGATATTTGAATGACTAAGACTGTTGATTTCCTTTATGTTGCAATGTAAGTTTCATCAATGGATTTGATAGTATTGTGTGGGATCTATGATGTGGTTTAATATGATGTTGTTGCATCTGAGTTCACAGAGTAGTGTTAGCCATGGCTTGGCTTGTTTTTGTGCTTGTTAGTAGGCATGTTGATGGATACATCTATCATATCATGGCTATATTTAATGTCTGGAATGATTGTGTTGGAGTGAATTTTTTATTCCTATTGTGATAAGGGTGTTGACGATTGATCGATACCAAGAAAGGCTTCGAAAATCCATCGAACTCCTTAGGACTTCTAATCTTGATTGTTGTAGAGTAATGGACTTGTATTCAAGACAAATAAGCCTTGTTAGACTTGTAGTAGAGTCAAAAATTACAAAGGGTGGAGAAATTTATTTAACCCACGAGATTTGGCAAGTTGGACAACGAGGACAGAGATATACATGTCTCGAGGCACGGAGATGGAGATATGTCTATTCTGTAGAGACAAAGATATATATGTCTTGGGAACGAAGATAGAGATATGTTTGTTCCATGGAGATGGGAGATATATGTCCTAGGAGATGGTGACGGAGATATGTATGTTCCACAAAGATAGAGATATATATGTCCTGAGGGACAGAGATAAGATATGTTTATTCTAAGGAATGAAATTGTGGAGAAATAGAAGGACTTATATCATGAAAATGTTGATTTTCATGAAGGACAGAGACCTAGTGGGACCCACGAACTAGGGTGATGTGGTAAATGTCATGTAGGATGGGAAAGGCTACATGGATGCCATGTGGGATCCTCGAGGATGTAGATATGTGACATGGTATCTTATCAATATGACGCATGGTAGGAAATAACTACCTTTTTGGATGGCCAAGTGACTGGTTTTTGGATAAAACATGGCATCATTAGAGGATGCCACATGGAAGGTTGATGTCACCTCGATGTAAGTAAAATGCAGTGGAAGCGGGTGATGTGGAGGATTATGATGTTGTGGCACCTAAGTGGCAGTGGCACATGACAGTTGGAATAGGCATTTTTGGATGTTGATTCAGCTGAAGGCACTTGACATGTGGTAGTGGTTTTATGGTGCCACATGGTAGTAACATGGATTTGACGTGGCCAGGAGTTACGTCACCGTAGAGCTTGGTTCCTCAAAAATGTTTTGCAGCATCTTCTCATAGTAACAGCACAGTGTTGACGAAATTTGTGGTAGATGGAAGGCACCAGATAGGGAATTTCCCTAGTGACTAACATAAATATCTATGTTATGCCACAAATTTTTTGGATTGGGACATTCCTAGAGTTGTGGTGTGATGGCGCTATGGTGCGATGATGTAACAGATGCCACGTTGGACCACAAGTGATGTGGCATAGTCATGTATGACATGTACATGAGTGTAGTGGGGATCACTGTCACATAAACAATAAATAGCAGACCCCCCCCCCACCCTCGTTATTTGCTAGGAAGGTAAGGGGGGCTACTATTAATATAGGTCATCAATGTAAAAAGGTGGCCACATGGAGAATATAGGGTAAATGGAAACTACAAGGGGTTTAGTCACAGAAGGAACATTTGTCGATCCCCCTTTTTAAATGTATGAGAAGTAGGGTGGCCCACAATTACTATAGGTCATTGATCTATTTAGGTTTATCATGCGATAGCTTCAAGCTATGAAGGCTTTAACCATTAGCCACGTGGGTGCCACATGGCACTGCCTAATTGGTTAGACTTTGAAGGGGCATAACTTTCAATGTAGAGGTTGGATTGAGGTAAAAGTTATATCGTTGGAAATTTATTGATGAGCAAGATGCGATGATGTTATTCAAAGTGAGTTTTGCAGACTTTGGGTGAGAGGAAATTTTGTAACCCCATTTCCATAATGGTATCTTGGAGGTTGGGTTAATTGAAAGTAACACCTCTCATTCAACCTATATTAATCCAAGGGGGTGGGAGGGAGTGTTATAGAGTAGTATCAAGGTGTTAAGGTTAAATACTCTTATTGGATGGGCCTAGGAGGATGACATTTGAACCTTTGTTACAGTGTTGAATACCACATTGTGTTATTTAAAGAAGTTTGGTTGTTGAAGAATATGACTGGTGATTGTGTGTGGGATGCATGTGTTGATATTAGGATTGTGAAATGAAAGGAATGGCAGATGTTGATATTCTAGTTATTTTATAACTAGCATACTAACTTGATATGTGATGTTTCAGTTAGTTTCACATCAAAATGCATATTTTAAACATGCCAAGGTAATGCATAAAAATGTCTATTCGTATTTTGATGTGACCAACAATGCATGGTTCAACACTCAGAAGGGAGGGAACATGAGAGAGAAAGTTAGAATCATAGCTTAATTTTATCACTAGACCTGAATAGGCTCACACATACATGATTAAAAAAATTATCATGATAAGTTGTTTGTTAGGTGTGTGTGTGTGTGCGTGTGTCATGACCTTCAAGCTTGTAGATGCCATGGCTACTAACCTTTGTAAATGGTTGATTTCAAACTTAGTGATGATATGAATATAAACATGTTGATATGCACTTTTGATTCCTAGAATATGTGGCTGAAATGAGTTTTATATATGTGAACAACAGCAAATCAGCATAAATTACACTGGCATGTGTAGTGTTGGCATGGCAAGGTAACAAGTCAATTTGTTCATGTTGATAGAACTAACAGTTGGGTGAGTGACAGCACATAAGAAGACCCAATTGTGACAAGAAATAAAAGGATGGGTAGCAGTATGGTACAACATATCATGGACCAATTCCATAATGAGAAAGAAAGGGAAAGCTCCCCTAATAGAGCAGAGACCTTCAATAGCTTGAAAGCTTAGTTGAAGAGTTGAAAGGTATAGAATAAAAGGATCATTAGAAAGAAAAAAGAATAGGAAAGGTTAAACACAATGATACTAAAACACCTATCATACATGCAAGAGTTGTTGCAACAAGCATCAACCTCTAGAGATATAGAGGAATGGGATGATGACAAATATACAAAGGAACATTATAAGGCTAGAGAAAAAATAAATTAAATTTCATGTTGGCACTATGGAGAGGAACATCTCAAGAAATATTTCCCTAATATATAATGAAAGAGGAAGAATAGTTCAAGTGAATTCCATAAACATGAACTAACAATTTGTAAAATAGAAACAGATGAGGGACCATCCCCTCAATCTCTCTAAAATATTGAAAAGTTCCTTCTTAAACTATTTAGAGGGATCTTCGAATTTTGAGGTTGTTATAAACCTTGGAAAGGACTTTGACTAAAAATTTTCACATATATTGGTGATGGACACACTGAACACCAAACTTAAGGGATTTAGTTGTTGTGGACTAATGGATGAGGTGTAGAGGGAATGTTTTGTATGTCTACGTTGTTATTATTGGCTACAAATTTCTTGTTTTTTCGTTGATTTTGAGCATCGTCATGCTACCTTGTGTCATTGTATTGTATTGTTGTTGTGTAATTTTGATTGTTTTCATCATTTCATCTGGCCTCTTATGGTTTGGTCTAGGTTGGATTGTTGGGTGTGGGAAAGGAAAGAGAAGGAGTTCATGGATAAGAGCTAAAGAAAACCCATCCAGAAGTCAAGACTTTGATTAAACCTTGTTGATAAGATAAATGGTAGTAGAGGGCAGAAGAAGATAATGGACCAGCTAGGTGGGCCTAGTTGGGTCCACATGAACAAAATGGACAGTGACATGAAAACTATGAAAATAGAATAAGAAGGAAGTTTCCTTAACTGAAACTGTGTATGAAATGTGTGTGTGTGTGTGTGTGTGTCATTTTATTATGTCTTCTATAAATAGAGGAAAATGAGAAAGTGAAATAAAGGTATGAGGATGCTAATCGATCCAAAAGGTCATTAGTTGAGAACCATCATAGTAGTAAGATAAGTGATTAATCTTTAAAAATATGATCATTGTGTGAATGGTATGAAAATAGAATTTGTACTTACCATGTTTTGGGTAACACAATAAGGTTACTTAATGGATTCCATGTTGTATGGAACACCATTGGGAAAGTGGGAAAGAATGACCTATTGCTAATAATTATCATTATTAATATGTTATGTTTATGCTCCTGATATTTATTGTGAGCATGAATTAAAATTATAAAGGCTAGAAATTGATAGTGTATGTTTAGCATGGATGAGGACATGTTCGAATTGAATGCAAATGAAGGTACCTTTATGAGGTTTTCATTGAAATCTACAAAATGATGAGTTGATGAATTCATGACTAATATGTGAGGCTGAGATTATTTTTGAAACTATTGAGTATTGCAAAATCAGGAATGTTATCAACTATGGACCCTTCAAAAGGCCTCAGATGAAAGTGTTGGTAGTGGCATCCAAGAAAACAAGGAAAACAGTTATCCTAGGTAAAAAGGGTAAAGGAAAGGAATTGGGTAAGAATTCCTTTAACTAAATTTGAATATTATTGTTTCAAATTAATGCATGATTTACATGGATACCAAGAAGTGGTATGGTGAAGGCAAGGGAACTTTAGTATGAAATCTTGCACTAACTTTTGTAATGCCTACTAAGTGAAATGAAGAATTAAAATTCTCATGAATTTAGGGATATGTATTTCTCATTTCTAACTCATTGATCCATTAAAATAAATGTTTAATTGCATTATGAAATGCTTTGAATAAATGTGATGTGCATGTACAACACAATGATAGTATCATTTGAATTTAGTTGGAGTGATAGAATTGTTATGGGTGTAACAATTCTAAAGTAAATTTAGTTTGTTGTGAATTTATGCAATCACGAGATTGTGCACACACACACACACATATGAAAATTGACAAGTGTTGGTTGATTGAAAGGTCAAGTTGCAGGGAATGTGTGGGAATGGTGTGTGATACCAAACCACCATGATTTATCAACAATACCTACAAGGGAGCCTAATGACATGCCTATAGATCTCATGTCTATGATATTAGGCTTATGGGTGAAGCAAAGTGGAAAACTAAAATTTCTGGTTTGAAACTTTTGAGTATGCCTCATGGGAAACTAAATGTGTCACACAGGTGAAATGATGGATTTGGGAGCTTGAGAAGAAGACTTTTGTGGTGAAATTATTTCCTATGACATTTTGTTTATCTCATGAGAGCAAGTCATAACAAGTACCTTAACTTAATAATACTCCATGAGTAGTGCAATGGAGGATTCCATACAGGTACTTGGCCATAAGACTCCATGCACATATCATTAGAGCATGCTAGAAGGGTGCCTAACCATAAGACTCTAATGACTACCCTATACAGGAAAACCTTGGGACAGATAGACTGCGCAGAATGGGGATTACCTAGGCCTGGATAGGTGAGTAGTTGATGGGGGGCCATGCAAAGAACATTGGGATAGGTAGACTGCCTAGAATGGGGGTTTCCTGGGCCTAGATAGGTGAGTAAATGGTGGGAGAATAAATATTCCCATGCTCACTATGATGTGAGCATGAGGGAGCTTGTTTGGAGTTGTACAAAAAGATTCTATGGAGTAGTATATTTGCAGGTCGAGACATAGTGTGCTCTGGATTCTTGTAGTGTTTAGCAGGTGGATACATTGTGTGCTATGGATTTCAGTGAGTTGGATTTAAAGAGAAATCGAGTTGGATATTGATTGTATAATTTGACTCATCAGTTCTTAACAAGTGGAGGTGCACTTTGGATTCATATACTTCTTAGCAGTGGATTGTGTGGAGCTTTTTTGGTAAGGATGGAGATAAAGACTGCATGGAACTATGGAGTGTATACACCACTCAATGATTGCAAAGTCAAGGAAGAAAAGAGTAACTATAAAGATAAGTAAAAACATTGTTTATGGAGGAATGTGTTATTCTTGGTTCTCTAAAATGATATGGTTATGTGGATGTTCTCATGGTTTGAGGAACTTGCAAATCCCTATGGTTGTTGATATGTTCCTGAGTTACAAAGCTAGTTACATGGTCTTGTATGAATGCTTGATGTGATCAATTAAACTATTACTTTGTGTGCTTTCCATTTTTTTTCATGGTCATGGATATTTGACTGTTATGAAACCAGCTCAAGAAAATGATAGAAAAGATAGATCAACGCCTTAAAATTCAGCCTCTTCGAGGGGGCAACCTCCTTTACATTACATAAATGAACAATTCTTGGATGATTCAAATGACAAAACCTCCTTTCAATATATAGGAGTCTAAGGAGTCACAAAATAATCCAAACGACCTAACAATAATAATATAAAGCCACAAAAATAACAATAGAGGGATTCTATGGGGCACAGTAATAACAATATGGGGGCAATAGGGGCACAACAATATTAATAAGGGGTATAACTATAATAGTAATGGGGTAATCACTAGTATTATAGGGACCCAACATGCCCCTCGCCTTCAAAAAAGTGTTGTCCTCAACGCTTGAGTAGTTTTGGATACTTCTACATAAAATTCTCATCCTCCCATGTGGAATCTTCAGCAGATAAGTTCTTCCACTTGATAAGATACTTTGAAATTGATCGATTTTGTAGCTGTCGAGTTCTTGTTTCTATGACTGCTTCCGGTTCCAATATAATTTTTCCTTCCTCATCAATTTCTAGCAATATTGTTTGAACTGGGAGCTTGTCGCCTATAACCTTCTTTAAACATGAAACATGGAAAATTGGGTGCAATTGAGAGGCTGCAGGAAGCTCCAATTTGTATGCCATAGTACCAATCTTTTGCAACACCTTGTACGGACCATAATACTTTGGTGATAATTTATTATCCTTCTTAGCTTGCTTGAGGGACATTTGCTTATATGGTTGTAGCAGTAGGAATACCCAATCACCAACATCAAAACTTCTTTCACTGCGATGTTGATCTGCCTGTTGTTTCATTCTATTCTGTGCCAACACGAGGTTATCCTTTAAGAGTTGGAGGACTTGTTGTTGATGTTCGATGTGATGTTCCATTGCCTGAACCTTAGAATTTTCTCTTAAATATGATGTGATGGATGGTGGTTGATACCCATAAAGTGCCATAAATTGGGTCATTTTTGTTGCTGTATGGAAGGAAGTGTTATACCACCATTCAGCCAGAGGCAACCATTTGACCCATTGTGTCTATTTATCAGATACAAAGCAACGAAGATATCCTTCCAAGACTTGTTGTAGATTAGTATATCATCAAAAAATACTAACACAAATTTTCTAAGGAATGGTTTGAAAATTGAATTCATCAAACCTTGAAATGTTAAAGGTGCATTGGTAAGGCCAAAAGGCATGACCAAAAATTCATAATGACCCTCATGAGTTCTAAATGTTGTTTTCAGAATGTCTTCAATCGTCATTCAGATTTGATGATATCCTAAACGAAGATCCAACTTGGTGAAGTAAAATGATCCATGCAATTCATCCAGTAATTCATCAATGACAGGAATGGGGAACTTATCTTTAATAGTGAGCTTGTTGAGCTCCCTATAATCCAGACACATGCGCCATGATCCATCCTTCTTGTGCACCAATACTACTGGAGCAGAGAAAGAACTTTGACTCAGTTGAATTATACCAGCCTCTAGCATTTCTGCAACCATACGTTGAATTTCACTCTTTTGGACATAGGGATATCTGTACGGCCTGATGTTTGGAGGAACACTTCCTGGAATCAGATGAATAGCATGATCATGGTCACGCATAGGTGGGAGACCTTTGGGAGTCTCAAATACTTTGGAATGATTGTGTAGGACTTTTTGGAGATCTGGAGAAATAGATGATTCTGATGTGGAAACATCTAGCGAACATAATTGTACAATTACACCTCTTTGCTCCTTTTTTAGAAGCTTTGTCATACCATTAGAGCTTATTATCTTTCCTGGTTTCCCTGCAATACCCCTTAATTCAACTTCCTTTCCTTCCGCAGAAAATTTGATGAAAATTTCTTAAAAATTAAAAGCTATTGTACCCAAGGATTGTAGCCATTGGACTCCTAGTACAACATCAGCACCTCCCATTGGAATGGAAAGCATTGGGCTAGTCAATACATATTCTCCCATGGATAGCTTGATATTATGGCACTTTCCAGAGCAATTTATTGTTCCTCCATTTTCAATCATCACTTGACACTCTAGTGGTGGATATAGGAAGCAATTCAATTCTTTTGCTACCCTACAATGAATAAAATTGTGGGTGCTTCCTGAATCAATCAACACTATTACCTTTTTCTTCTTGATTTGTCCTTCTATCTTGATGGTTTGAGGAGTGGTAATTCCCGCCAATGCATTACAAGATATGGTCGGATTTATTTGTTCTTCATCTAGGCTTTATTCCTAGAGTATATCCTTTTCCTTTGACCTTTCTTGCTCCTTTTCTTCTTCCTCTTCACAATCTATGTAGAATAATTTCTTCTCAGCACACTTATGACCTTTAGTGTATTTGCTATCACAACTGTAACAAAGCCCTTTTGCTCTTTTTTCTTCCAATTGTTGTGGTGTCAACCTTATAGGTTGTGGAAGACTAGGGGCAACAACACTTCCGTCTTTATAGTTGTGAGTGGTATGCTTCCTGGTTGCCATAATTTTGCTTTCCATTTTTCTTGCTAGCTTGAATGCCTTCTCTAATGAATCAAGTTCCCAAAGGCGAACATCATGTTGGATATTATCCTTTAAAGACCCTATGAACACATCAATCCTATGCTCCTCTGGAATATCTTTTACCCTTATGTTCAATTTTTGGAACTCCTCAATGTGCTCCATTATTGAACCCTTTTGTTTGAGACTTATCAATTGGCTAAAAAAAGTGTTGCTTTTCATATCCGCATAATGTGCTATCAATTCTTCTGTAAAAATTGCCCAAGTGATAAATTGTTTATGAGAGCAAAGCCATTGATACCATACAAACTGATTTGGTTCCAAATATAAAGTTTCCATACGTACCTTTTGTGTGTTTTGCACATTATTGAGATCGAAAAATTGCTCCATCTGTAATATCCATGTTGCAGGATCCTTGCCATCAAACTTTCTCATATCGATTTTTGGAATATGGTGGGTCTTCGATCCAACATTAGAGTCTATGATATCATGATTAACATTTCTTTTGTTCGCATCATGAGTTTCCTTTACTACCTTTTCACCATTAGTAAGTATTTCTTGTAGAAAATTCGTCAAATCTGTCTTCATATCTATCATGCCTGTCTTCAAGTTTGTGTTTAAATCTATCTTCAATTCTTCCATGTCTGTCTTCAAATCTGTCTTCCAATCATCCATCTTAGCTTCCACACCCTTTATCTTAGATTCCATACCATTTATCTTAGCTTCTGTTAGCTTTTGTGAGCGTGACATTTGTTGCACTTGTTCTTGTAATTTTGATATATCATGTAGCATTTCTTCCTCTTCTTCATGAGTCATGCTAGAGCTTTTAGGTTCCTTACTAGGTGTTTGAATTTTCTTTCCTCGGGGAATCAGTTACCAATAATAATTTTTTACTATGCCCTTTGAATTCCTTCAAACCCAGCTTACACAAAAATTTAAAAAAAAAAAACTACACACCTTTTTTCACTTTGTAGAAGCCTGATATTGAATATGATGTATCTATGTAATTCCAGCTCCTCCAATTCTAAAATTGCGACCTATAGTATCCTTCTGAGTCCTCTTTCCAATGCCATAAGTCTGACCCAAATTGGATTCTCCAAGGAAGAGTTATGCGAAATCTCCCACAGTGACTTGATTATAGGCTAGTTCAGTAGAGCGAACTTGTACGACGTTCCACGAGTCACTGTTTTGACCTTTGGATCTTAAAAATGCATACAAGAAACTGCAGTCCGTTCTCTTTCTGTACCTTCTTACGAAATTTCAATCCGATCCCCAGAGAGAAAGTTATGACGATTTTCCCCAGGTCATCGTTTTGGAATGTAATTCAGGAGTCTGCAAAAAGACCAACTTCCTTAGATCATATCTCCGCAAATATAGCGCGAAAAGCTCTGAAATTCGGACCCGAGGTTCAACGCGATTTCTTCTCAAATGGGTTTTTTTTCAACTTTTGAAACATCGCAAAAAAAAAAGTTATAGCGAAAATGCCACGATGACCTGTTTGGAGCAGCGAAACCCTAGAATCCAAAGCTCTGATACCAAATGTTATGAAACCAGCTCAAGAAAAAGATAGAAAAGATAGATCAACGCCTTAAAATTCAGCCTCTTCAAGGGGGCAACCTCCTTTACATTACATAAATGAACAATTCTTGGATGATTCAAATGAAAAAACCTCCTTTCTATATATAGGAGTCTAAGGAGTCACAAAATAATCCAGCCGACCAAACAATAATAATATAAAGCCACAAAAATAACAATAGAGGGATTCTATGGGGCACAGTAATAACAATATGGGGGCAATAGGGGCACAACAATATTAATAAGGGGTATAACTACAATAGTAATGGGGTAATCACTAGTATTATAGGGACCCAACATTGACTGACTGAGACTGTCGATTTATGTTGCAATGTTTGTTTCATCAGTGAATCTGGTAGTATTGTGTGGGATCTATGATGTGGTTTAATATGATGTTACTGCATTTGAGTTCATAGAGTAGTGTTAATCATGGCTTGAATTTTTTTGTGCATGTTAATAGGCATGTTGATGGATCCATCTATCATATCATGGCTATGTTTAATGTATGGAATGATTGTGTCAGAGTGAATGTTTCATTTCTATCGTGATAAGGGTGTTGAGCATTGCTCAATACTGAGAAAAGATTCACAAATCCATTGAATTCCTTAATACTTCTAATCCTGATAGTTGCAGAGTAATGGGCTTGTTTTTGGGCAGAATAAGCCTTGTTAGACTTGTAATAGAGTCAGAAATTACGAAGAGCAGAGGACTTTATTTAACCCACAAGATTTGGCAAGCTGGCCAACAATGAAAGAGATATATAATTCCCAAGGCACGGAGATGGAGATATATATATGATGTGAAACAAAGACCGAGATATGTTTGTTCCATGAAGACAAACAGATATATGTCTAGGGGGACGAAGACTGAGATATATATGTCTCAGAGGACGAAGACAAAGATACATCTATTCTAGGGAATGGAATGTGGAGAAATAGAACAACTTAAACATGAAAACATTGATTTACACGAAGGACTGGGACTTGATGGGACCCACAAACTATGGTGAGATGGTAGATTCCACCTAGGTCAGGTAAGGTTACATGGATTCCACGTGGGATCCCAAAGGATGTAGATATGTGGTGTGGCAAAGTTTTTGATGTGGCACATTATCAGTGTGACACATGGCAGGAAGGAATGGCCTTTTTGGATGGCCAAGTGAATGGTTTTTGGATGATACATGGCATCATTAAAGGATTCCAGGTGATAGGGTGACATCACCCTAATGTTAGTGTGACATCAACAAGACCCAATGGAAGCGAGTGACATGGAGGATTATGATGACGTGGTGCCTGAGTGGCAATGACATGTGACAATTGGAATAGTTTCTTTTGGATGATGGTTTAGCAGAATCCACCTTACATGTGACGGTGGTTTTTTGGTGCCACATGGCTTGGGGGTTCCACATGGTACTCATGTGGAGTTGAAGTGGCCAGGAGCCACGTCATCGTGGAGCTTGGTTCCCCAGTGATGTTTTGCAACGTCTTCTCATAGTAGGGGTGTGGTATGAATAGAAGGTGCGGTAGACAGGTTCCACATGGTACTCATGTGGAGTTGAAGTGGCCAGGAGCCGCATCATCGTGGAGCTTGGTTCCTCAATGATGTTTTGAATCGTCTTCTCATAGTAGGGGTGTGGTATGAATAGAAGGTGCGGTAGACAGAAGGTGCTAGACAGGAAATTTCCAAGGTCACTAACTTAAATATCTATGTTGTCGCACAGATGTTTCAGATGGGGACATTCCTAGAGGTGTGGTGTGATGGCGCTATGGCATGGTGTTGTAATGAATTCCACATTGGACCATGGGTGATGTGGCATAGCCACGTACGACATGTACATGAGCGTGGTGGGGGATACGGTGACATAAACGAGAAATAAAGGACCCCCTGTTATATGTTGGGAAGGTAAGGGGTCCCTGCTATTAATATAGGTTGTCAATGTAAATAGGTTCCCACGTGGAGAAGATATAGTAGGGGGAAATTGTGAGGGTTTAGTCACAGAAGCAACAAATGGTGGACTCCCCCCCTTGTTAACTATCAAAGAAGCAGGGAGCCCCACAATTAATATAGGACATTGATCTATTTAGGTCATTCGTGCAAGGGCTTCAAGCTATGAAGAATTTAACCATTCGCCATGTAGGTGCCACATGGAACTCCCTAATTGGTTAGGCTTTGAACGGGGTATGACTTTCAATATAGAGGTCGGATTGAGATAAAAGTTATATCGTCAAAAATCTCTTCACGACTTAGATGTGTTGATGTTATCCAAAGTGAGTTTTTCACACTTTGGGTGAGAGGAAATTTTGTAACCCCATTTCTATAAAGAGACCTTGGATATTAGGTTAACTTAAAGTAACACCTCCATTCATCTTGGATTAATCTAAGGGAGTGCGAGGAAGTGTTACGATTGTTGACAAAAAGAGTTGGTCACACCATGGTAGGAATATAGCAGGACATATCATACCGAACTTTTATTGCACTGGTATGCATCTTTTCTCTGATATCCTAGACTTTTGAATTCATTAATAAACAGAGATTAGGTAGCATAAACATTTATGATAAGTGATGGTTTGTCATACCAGGACTGATCATATTGAAACTTTCATTTAAATGTTTTTCCCAGTTATTTGATATCTCGATCTTCTGATATTGTTAATTAACAAAGCCAAAATAATGTAAACATCTTCAACAAGTAACAGTTTGTCATATTGGGAAAAAATATTTTCAAGATTTTAAGGTCAAATTTTTTATTCCTCTAGTACTCCAACATCTAGTAAGCACCTAGTTATAGTCTTGGGTTATATGTAGCACTTGAGTGTTTAAGTCTTAACACTTCAGTGACATGGCCAATTGTTAGTGTTGATAATTTCTAGTGGAGAACTACTAGTTATGCAACCAAACTTCATTTCGATGAAAAATAGAGAAGGGAAGGCCTATCAAATTTAAGTTTAAAATATTATGATGGTTAGCCATTAATTTTGATCCGTTATCAATTATGAAATTTTTTTTTTGGAACCAATAAAAGTATGGCACTATGACCTCTTCTATAAAATGGTTAGAAAAAACTCAATTGATGCCCAATGTCATCATATCCAATCATAACGAAATAATGCACAAATAACTATTTGTACCCCAACTCCTAGAGTTGATATATTAAGCATAATTTCATCGCAGAGGAGCAAAAGATTATGAAATTTTTACATACACTTACTAGTGAGTTGAGTCTCATCAACAAAGTATAGATAATCCATAAGGTTACAATATTGACCTAAGCTCACCTTAAAATTCCCAATTCCACTAGTTAAGGTCTAGTATTTAACTATTATTTAACTTCCCCATTTAATGAAATTTGTTGTGTTAATTTCAACAAAATATTATATAATTGAATTAAAGATGTAATTATACTATGATTTCTTCAACTACTTTAATTACCACTGTACACCTTTTAACCACTTCAATATGACTATTATGGATTCCCAAAACTATCAAAATTTTCACCATTAAGATTTTTAAAAATATACGGTAAAAAAAGAAATAATAAAAAATTTACCTAACTATTGGAAATCAACTAGAGCACAACTTAGTCAACAATTGAAATTCATCATAAATAAATAAGCGATATCAATGAATAGCTTATCAAGTTCTATATTAGTAAATGAATAACTTATTGAGTTCTATAATCAACCATTGAAATTCATCATAAACAAGGAGCCATTGCCGTGGCGGTAGTCCCTGCCGGGGTCTGCAGGGAACTTAGAGGAGGTGGCAACCTTGCAGAAACCATATTTAACTTTGCCTTTGGATGACCAAATGTGATTAATGAAGAGTTTGGTGGGTGCGGCAATCACATTCCATCCAACATAAAACTCAGTTTTGTGCTTTGTGATACGAATATTATATTTCTACTGTAATATAATTTACTGTCTAAATATTTGTTAAGAATAAAACTTCTAATTTAAAAACAAAAAAATCGAACTTTCGTAAACTATTACATTAATTTATTAAGATATTTAAATTAAAACATTATTTTATATAATGAATATGCTTATAAAATGTTTAAATTAAAATTTAGCAAACTGTCTATCCAGAAGTTATGAAATTGACCAATTAATTGTTTCCCTAAAAAATAGGAGGTTGTATTTGGGAGTGGGAAACAAAATCTCATTAATGATCTAGCAACTACCTGCCACTTTTTGGTGAGGTGGAGGTAGTTACTAACCACAAAAGAGTGGTAGATTGGAAATTGATAAAAATCTTGTGTTTGATTTCTTTTGGCTCATTGTGAGAGAAAATGCTAAAGAGAAGCAATATCCTTGAGGGGATAATGGTTGGATGCAATATCAATGTTGAGAGGAGCCAAGTACTCAACTACTAGTTTTCCCAAACCACTGATTTTGAAGTCAGTGTCCTTACCTATTGTTCTTTTTTCTTTGGAAAAAGTAAATAATTATGTTTTTCATTAGAAAATTCTATGTAGAAGAAAGAAAATAATTTAGTTACATTTTACTTACTCATTTTCCATAGTAAAAGAAAAGGAAAAGAGTTAGTTATAATTTTATTAGAGAATTTTGAACTGTAAAGAGAAAAGGGCTAATTGTTTTGTTTTATTTTATAAATTTTATATAGTAGAAAACTTATGGTTATAATTTTATTCATAAATATTGTGTGGAGGACTATTAAAGGAAGAAAACTAGAAATTATGATAAAGAAAACAATCGCATACATAGTAGACATTTAATGTGTTAATTGAGAAATTAAACATGAAGGTATTTGTTGAAACTAGATAGGTATTGGTTATGTATACAAGTCTATCTATATGTGTTATTTCAACACACACCGCACCTAGTAATACAGGATTGGAAAACCTTGTTCGACTTTGAAGAGTAAATATGTATACAAAACAATAATAAAAACAATAATAAAATATGTATATAATAAATTTTGATTAACGTAATAACTCTTAATCTTCACTTTGCGAATATAATAAACTAGCCTAGATACACAATGATCGAAAATACAAAAGTATCAATATTTACCATTGTTTTCACAAGAAAACACAATGGTATTGTTTTCCAAAATTATACAAAGTTTCATTTATGATCTAAAAATATCATTACATGGAGACAAGATTTGGAAGAGCTCTAACCAACGTCAAGAAACATGTAATTAGAAAAATAATTATATAACTTAAATGTTTTCTTCATAATCGAAAACAATACTCAATACATGAGAGGCTCATATCATTTTATAAATAATTATGTTTCAGAGGAACTACATGTCCCAAAAGACGTGAAAGAAAACAATTAACAAACATTTCGGAGGTTAACAGTCGGGAGATTCCTCTTCGAACAAGAGAAATCACACCCATGTAGAATGAGAAACCAAAATTTGGGTACCTTATACGTGGCGGAAGAGTTGAATAAGTTGAAATCAACCCATGCCAAATTTGGAAAAGTTAAAGGAAAACGCTATGTTCAAAAGAGAAATCGGTACATGAAATAAGCATATACGAAATTAATAATTAGTAAACAAGAACTGGATAAATAACACAAAGAAAATTTAGCATTAAAGGAACAAATGTGAAGAGGGTTATACAAATAACTTGAAAATAAGTTACAAAATTTTGATGGCTTCTTCCACCTATACAAGAGTAAAATTAACTTATTTACTATACATAGAAAAATGGTTGCTATCTAAAACAAAGACAACAATGTTATAGGTAAAAATAATTAAAGATTGAACTCAGAAATTATAAAGTGAATAACAATGTAAACCCGGTGATTACATTATTTTAACCTATGTAAAACAAATAATTGATTTTTGGATAAATACCAATCTAAACTCTGTACAATGTGGGAAGGAAATAATTGCTGAGTAATTAAGAACTTCAATTCATAATTATTTTTGGGTAAATTTACCCCAGGCATATGACTTTATCGCGCTTCATGCAAATGACAAGATGAAAGAAATGAAGAACTTTAGCACAGAATTTTTTTGGATTTATTTGAGTTCGAATCATGGAAATGCCAAAAAAAAAAAAGGAAAAAGTGTGGCACATAAATTCATGACAGAAAAATGCTAAAAATTCAGACCAATAAAGAATAGAATGAAAATCTTAGGGCATCAACAAAAATGATACACACACCAAAAATTACAATACACGCACCCAAAAAAATACGAACGGCCCTAACCAAAAAAATTAAAAATAGTTACCTGAGCAGTAGCATAGGGAAGAGCGGGAGACATCCCTGCTACCTTTTCTCTATAGAAAACTGTCCTTTCCGCATCAACTACTGGTTGGACAGAGACGGCATTAGAGAAGCCCAGAAAGATAATAGCTGCGAACATGGATCCCAAAGCATTGAATATATCTTGTTGCTTCTGCCTGCAAACAACATCCAACCACACATAAGAATTGAATTGGATCGTTTTGTCCACAAACAACACATTAGAATTGGAGAAAGTAATGTTTACATGTTATTAGGGCGCAGCAAAAGGTGAAAATGAGTCGAACAGTGTTGTACTGAGGATTTCACCAATACACCAGTGCTGCTTCCAGAAACAAGTCATGGTTTGAACGGCAAATGATTGACCAAATTTCCATTCGAAACACAAATCCTTTGAGTCCGGGGCAGGTTGGCTGAGTCCGTGAATGAGAATTTTATTATGCCTGTGCAAAAAATAACGATACATTTCGTTTTCAGTCACATGAATAAACCCACATACATAAAACAATACATTTCGTTTTCAGTCACATGAATAAACCCACATACATAAAACACAAAAATGCGGGCATTATTGCTAATGGATCTCTAAATTATAAGTCAAAAAGATAATAAATTGGGATAAATAAATAAGAAAACTTCTTTTTTTTTCGGAAGAAAAAAAATAGAAATATGTTTTATTAGATGTGAAGATTGTTTTATATCAGCTTATATCTATGGCAGGCTTTGCCTTAGCTGGATTGTAAACTTCGTACATATAACCAAAAAAATTGATCACTGATATATCAACAGAATATTAACAAAAAACAGGTCACATGAATAAACCCACATACATAAAACACAAAAATGCGGGCATTATTGCTAATGGATCTCTAAATTATAAGTCAAAAAGATAATAAATTGGGATAAATAAATAAGAAAACTTCTTTTTTTTCGGAAGAAAAAAAAATAGAAATATGTTTTATTAGATGTGAAGATTGTTTTATATCAGCTTATATCTATGGCAGGCTTTGCCTTAGCTGGATTGTAAACTTCGTACATATAACCAAAAAAATTGATCACTGATATATCAACAGAATATTAACAAAAAATAGTAACAGTACCAAAAAAATTGATCACTGATATATCAACAGAATATTAACAAAAAACAGTAACAGTAATCTTGTAGTCTAAGTCACAAACCTTACCATAACTTGGGCCCTTCCATAGCTAATTTCCCCCGGTGACTGAGATTACACGATAATCGACTGCCTGTTCTGGACGATAGAATCTGAGATTACATGATAATCGACTGCCTGTTCTGGACGATAGAATCCAACCGCTGGTCGAAAGAAAGAATCAACCCAAGGTTGGGATGGATAATAAACTGGCTTGCTGACTTGTAGATAGCACTAGAGTTACATGCATGCAGATAGACATGTGGCAGATACAAAACTTTGCCCCAACTACACTTTGGATAAAATGAACTTTGGATAAAATGAAGGCAAGTTTGTGTCAGTGAATTATATGTAGTTTGGATATAAAAATCTTTAGTGAATTATATTTAGTTTGGACTAGGAATTTACAAAATCCGCTTTAAGTAAGCATCAAAACATGAGAAATAATCAAATTGATAATCACATACTTATTAAGCTTTTTTATAGTATGAAAATAGGGAATATCTGAAAAATAAATAAAAATGGATAGTAAATGAAAGGGTAATAGGTTCCAATAAGTTTATAAAAATTTCAAAGTTAAATCTTGATAATTATAAATTAAAACATAGTTATTAAAAATAAAAGTAAATAAAGAAAAAGATTAAAAAGAAAAAAAGAGTAAAGTATAAATGGAAAAAACATAGAATGGAAAAACATATATTTTATATATTTTACAAAATATAAACAAGAGCCATATTTTTTTGAATATTTAAATGAAGGGATTATCATCGAAACTTTTGTTTACATATTAAAAAAGAAAAAATATTATTTTAAATTATGAATATGAATTCAAAAATAATATGTTTGTCAAGATGAATGAAAATGGATTATTTTTTGTTTAATGGTACGGAAAAAATGATATTTGATTTTGAAATCACTACGAAATGAAAAAGTAGTAGAAGAAACATCTATATTTTAGTTTTTGCATTATTTCATTATGTTACCAGAAAGGAAAATAAGAAAAATAATATTTCTTATCTACAAAATTAACTTTGAATGTCAATCATATATATGTAATTGTGATATATTCTAAATTGTTGTTAAAAAGATATTAGGAAAAATGAAAAAATATTTAGTTTTTGCATTATTTCATTATATTACCAGAAAGGAAAATAAGAAAAATAATATTTCTTATCTACAAAATTAACTTTGAATGTCTATCATTTACATGTATGTGTGATATATTCTAAATTGTTGGTAAAAAAGATATTAGGAAAAAGGAAAAAATATTAAATTTTCTATGGTTTATAACATTTCATATTTTTGATGTGGTTACTTCAAAATTATGCCCAAAAAAACATAATACAAGAGATTACACAATGATGCTACCCTTTCAGGGCTCTAATCGAAATATGGAAAAATAGTAATATTTTGACTAAAGAAATTATTAGAGATAATTGTTAAAAACTTACTAAAATATGACGTAAAAAATGAAATATAGCAATTCAAAGTAGCTGCTAGAAAATAAAACTTTTATTTATAATATAAAAATCTTTTGCACGAGAAAAAACCTTGGATAGCAGAAAAGTTGAATATCTTTTGCACCTGAAAACTTTGGATATCAGAAAAGTTTGCCGCAAGGACACGCAGAAGAGGTACCAAAAACTTAGGATATCTTACTTTTACCCGTCTTGAAACCTGTGAAGCCCGCAATAAGACCCTCAACTTTGTTGGCCAATCAGCAATTACATAATAAATTTTATATTATTTTTTAATATGAAAACTTTGGTTAAAATTGTGATGTATAGCAATATTTTTTGGTCAAACAAGAGATTAATAGGCAGTCAACGCACGATCAATTGCTAAGAGTCCAGGCAGGGACTAATAAGCCATATCAATGAATAACTTATCAAGTTCTATATTAGTAAATGAATAACTTAGACTTATTGAGTTCTATATTAGTGAGGAACTACAATTTATAATCAGGTTATTTGTTTTAATTTCAATACTAAGAAGAAAAAGGAAGAATGAGTGGCAATCTCATTGATTTAATAATAGTGAATTTATATTTAGAATGACATCCATTCATTCACGTGTGTAGAGAGAGAGAATCCCAAATGAGCTCTGAGATAATGGAGACGGTTTCTGAAAGTGTCCTTTGCGCAGCCCCCCAGCCCAGCAGTCTGGGCACAAATGGAGAATACCGATCGGGACCTCGTTGCCTCCATAGCAGAACTGCATGCGCTATTGGCAACTCTGCCACTCAGCTTCCCGTTCGAATACGCTATGACCTAGCACATGAGCTTCCAGTGAATGCATGGTCTCGGATGAACCCCGCTCGCGCCCCGCCCCCCTTTCGGATCGATGGCTTATCCATAGATCTGGCCAAGATCTATCAGTTTCGGCCACCTAGAAGGGAGATTGGCCCATGCACTGGCCAAATTCAGAATCTTGCTCACGATCTAGTTTTTCCCTCTTCCGAGGTGCAGTCGCTGAGGCAAATCGCAAAGGCGGGTCCGATTGGAATGTTTGGGTAGCGCTGCCTAATGTAATCCTGACCCGACTCACACCCACGTCGCCGCAATCCGTGATAAACATCTCAACTCGATCTCACGTCATAAATCAGGGTCTTGGCTTACAAATCTGCCAACCAAGGAGATCAGTTCAGAACTTACAGCCACCAACACAAGTCGGCCGACAGTGCAGTCCAGCAGAGAGAAATCCAAGGCTGGATCTTGAAGGTCAAGCACCACATCTACCAAAATGAACCACAATTCGTCTCTTTATTAGATCATTAGAAGGGAAATCGGTTTGTTTGAAGATAGGGGTTTGGGAGTGGATAAAAACCCTCAAACAAATGCTACAAGAAAAGATGGGTATACCAGCCAGACTACAAACCTTGATTTTTGCAGGACGATTACAAACTACAGGATTATACTATTGGACATGATTTAATCATTTTTTTCAACACAAGACTCTTAGAAGGAAACCCTGGCTCAAGCTCAAAAAACGCATCTTCCTTCAAAGACACTGTCAAAGGAAAAATGGAATCGCAGCAACCACCAGATCTGATGCCCAATTGACCTTGTCCCTATATCATGGAGCAGATGACCCGGTCCCAGCATTGACAATTAATGTACCTGAGGTAAATGAGATGCATGATGAATTCTTTTCTAAAGCAATGATCTACAGGTTTAGTGGGTTTTGGCCCAAATCTGAGGCACTTCATCAATGATTTTTTCCACTTGTACAGCAAACTGTGACATTCATTTATGTTCTAAAGGTTTCTTCATTGTCAAATTTGACACAACTTCAGATAAGGAATATGCTTTGCATGAGGGACCATGGTTTTGGGGAAATTTATTCATGATACCATGGTTTCCAGGATTTGATGCAAATACTATGGTGGTTTCTAAAATGCTAGTGTGGGTAAGGTTACACAATCTACCCTTGCATTTTTGGCATCCTAAAGTATTAACAGGAATTGGAAATACCCTGGGGAAATTCTTAAAAATAGATGCAGATCGTGTGTCAAAGGGCATCTTCACCTTTGCCAGAATTTGTGTGGAGGTAGACCTCAAAAATGGTTTAGCACATCACATTTTGATGTACCACAACAATTAGCGATGGTCCCAACGCCTAGAATATGAGAATACAGCCTTCAGATGTTGTACATGTCCACAAACTGGCCATCTTCAAATATCCTTAAAAAAAAAAAGGAAAGAAAAAAGAAACAGACACAAAAGCCAAAAGGTTGGCAGTTTTTTGCATCAAAGACAATTGCAACAAAAGATGAAGAAACTACAAATACTACCACAAATAACAATGATCCACAGGCTACTATGCATCAGGACGAAACAATACCCAAATAAGCTTTAGTTCCAATGTCTACTGCACAGCGACAGCAGAATGAGATGATTTCCTCCGCCAAAGAAGAAATCAACACCAAAAGAACTCATGTTTCAGATGGCTCGGATTCTGAAAAAAGAAATCCCGCCAAATATAACTGAGTCTCAAAGGGCCATTGTATCATCCACCCCCAACTCTAGTGGTTGGCGGAAAGTGGAAAAAAAAAAAGGTAGGAAAGAATAGTATAGGGTAACTCTTTCATGAGTTATTATTGATCTTGGTCAATAGGATCTGCCATTATGCATATGCTTGACAGCATCTACAACATGTAATTTTGTTCTCTTTTCTCTATATAAAATTGCGATTTTCCCTGGGGAAACATATATATATATATATATATATATAATCTCATATTCTGGGTTATCAAAATTGCCTCAATAACAAGTACATTTTAACTTTCATCAAAACAATTTAAGACAGACTAGCCCTTTTTATATATACATATAGTATATGTAAATTGAACCAAAAATATAATTCACCATCGATCCTAGATCGAGATAAACTAGAATGTTGAAGTTGATTCTAATGTAATCCCCCATCAAATTTCAGAGGCTCTAACCTTGATTCCTCGTATGCTTTTTGAATGTCATCGACTCACTAGCATACTCCATGCCTACTCCTTGGATACTTTTCTTCCCTGCAGACCCCCAATCTGCAATGGGGTTGTAGAAGAGATAAATACTCTAGTAGTGTGGAGGAGAGATTCTCAAGCCCAAGAGTTTCCAACTCAATGCAATCTCCATAGACAATAAAATCATAACAAATCACAATTAGTCACTCAATGATAGTTCTGCATTAGGACAACCTTCCAGCATTAGGGTGCATAAAAGTGAATCTCTCATAGCTTGGACCTATTATATAGGAGCTTTCAGTGTTGCCACTTGGCTACTCATACAAATTATCAATTTATAATTTCTAATTCCTATTATTCACCTAATCATGTGTCACAATTTTATCAAGGCTCTCATCACCTAATCATGTGTCACAATTTTATCAAGACTCTCATCAAGTTTGATTTCTTATTTTCTTTAAAAGATTAATTTCCATCACCCCAAAACATGTTCTTTAAGTCTTCTCTTAGTTGTCTCTTGATCGCCTTTCAAATTTCCCTATTTTGGTGGTCATGTGCCTCTTTTACTTGTGTTAACTATTAGGTGTTAGATTTATGAATCTAACCTTCTCTGCTTTTTCTCAATTCAAATTTTAGTTAGAGATTACAATTATATGCTTTTTCCACATGGAGAGCTCTCATGATATCATTTTTCTTAGTTTTGAATTCAATTGTTTTTATTTCATGCATACCTCTCCCCTTGAGTGTTTGTATTTAATAAACATTTGTTTCCATTTTTCCTAACTTTAGAATATTCTTCCCAGGTGCTTAATGGTATTTAGCATATTAAATTAAGTTACTTTACTTCATTTTGAGTGTCTAGAGTTTGATCTTAGTCTATCCCCATAATCCCTTTTGCTCATTATTCCCAATTTTGTTTTAACTAATGTTTTACTTCTCAAACTTCCTTTTGTTTATTCTCTTTAATCTAAGTGATTTATCCCATTAACTTGAAATTCAATTACCCTGCTATTTCCCAATATGAAGGGCACCAAGTAATTTGTGCCCTTAAAGAACTTCCTCACGGAATTCGAAGGGTGCTACAATAGTTACCTTTCGTATATTAGTGACTAGTTGAGCAAATCATGGACATAACAATGTAGACAATCGTTAACTCCAAGACTTCCCTTTGTTGTGAAACTAATGGTGACTAAGGATTAAGTTGTCTACGTTAATGCACTCCCCTCAGTGTAACCTCATGAGTGATTGAATCCACAATCCAACTCTCACATCATCGTGAACTTGAAAGTGAAGGTGTCCATCACTTTCCAATGTAGGTCACAAGTAGAGTGCTAGTGGGTAGGATAAGGGATGTTGTCCCATCCCTCCAATAAAATTTCAATATGCTCCATACAACCCCATCACCCATGTGTGAGTTTTTCAACAAGCATGTAACATGTGTCTGCAACCATTAACATATCATTAGTATTTTGTAACAATATATCATTTATAAATTCAAATTTCAACATCGATTTTACTCAATAACCAAACTAGAATTATCGCCCAATCATGTGTAATCATTGTCTTCGACCATACTTAAAAAAAATTCAGTAACATAGGATCATAATGATTCATCATCACAACAAATATATACACATGACAAGCAACATTGAAATCATCAATATCACACTAAAATCATAATAATCAACATAGTCAACACTAATAGTCAAAGGAAGCACATCATGAGTCATCATCACATCAAACAATAACAGGATCATCAATGCCTAATGTCCTTAAAGAATATAGTATGTCACAATATCTGTCTCTGGAGTCAAAGTAGAACTAAAAGTGTCTATCTCAATTCAAACTAATACATGGAACTACATACACCCCCTCCTAATCTAAACTTCATCTTGAAATTTCAAAACAAGAATGGGAATCAATGATGCATCTCTTCAGTGTCCTCCCATGTAATTGAACTAGGTCCATGAATGTCCCATTGGACCTTTACTTGGTCCACCACTGAATTTCTAAACTATTGAGAGTATTGGTCCAATAGGAAAACCAATTTGGTTATCATCATCCCCTCGTTTGTCACTTGTAAATGACTCAAATTAATAACATGTGATGGATTGGAAATGTAATGACGTAAGACAAAGACAAGAAACACATTTTGCATGTGTGCTAATGATGCAAGTAATGCAAGCTGATATATTATTGGCCCCTTCTCTATGATTT
The DNA here is from genome assembly GCA_031772625.1 of Pinus tabuliformis. Classification (NCBI taxonomy): domain Eukaryota; kingdom Viridiplantae; phylum Streptophyta; class Pinopsida; order Pinales; family Pinaceae; genus Pinus; species Pinus tabuliformis. Next base: position 544,615,634 of record CM062805.1, on the reverse strand, counting down.
CGAAAGGTCCAACAAACTAGGGAGACAACTTCATTCCCTTGCAAAACCTTATTGAGCTATTTTGAGGTTTAACACTTGGGAACATTTTATCTCCTATCTCATAACTTTGATTAATATGACGAGTGTCGACATATCTCTTTTGTCTATCTTGAGATTCCTTCAATTTTTCCTAAATCATAGTAATTCGTTCATCCATTTCATGTATTATCTCAAGTCCTATCAAAACCCTAGGTGTCGAGTTTGTCCCAACTCAGAGATGTCCTACAAGACCTCACATATAAGAATTAAAATGTGTCATTTTGATGGAACTTTGTAATTGTTGTCATACACAAATTCCACTAGTGGAAAAATTTATTCCCATCACTTTTGTTGATCCATTACATGCATACACAACATATCTTCTAGCACTTGGTTAGTCTACTCAGTATTTCCATCCACATTAAGATGATAAGATATACTAAAATTTAGTTGGGTTCCCAATGCCTCTTGGAAACTAGTCCAAAATTTGTTAGTAAACACACCTCCCCTCTTTAATATTATTTTGTTTAGTACTCCATGCAATCACACTATTTCATCAATAAAAACTTAAGCTATTTCAAGAGCCTTATATGTATATTTGACCAATATGAAGTGAGTATTTAGGCTATTTCAAGAGTCTTATATGTATATTGGACCAATATAATATAATGTGAGTATTTTTTGGTCAAAGTTTCCACAACTACAAATATGGATTCATGTCTTCTAGTCATCATCAACAGAGCCATGATGAAATCCATTAATATGACTTCCCACTTTGACTTTAGTATTATGTGAAGTTGTAATAGCCCAACGAAATTTCTATGTTCTGCCTTACTTGTTGATGCCCCAAGCACCATGTTGTGAAATTTAAGATGTCCTTCATTCCTCTCCGAAATAATAGTGGCTACAAGTCTGCACTCATCTTATTGACGCCGAGATGTGCCATGTATACAACTCAATGAGTTATACTTAGAATTAATTATTGTACTTCTTCATTCGGTGGCACATAACTTTTCCATGAAATTGTAGTAGTTTTCCAATGCATTTCCCTTGTACTTGGATATCCTCATTTTTTTTCCTCTAATTCCAACTTAACCTCCTTGTACCATTCGTCATCAACTTGCAATACAAGTAGTGTTTCTCTTAAATTCGTCTTCAAAGAGATAATAAAAAATATATACCAATCTTTTGACTTAAGGCATCTACAACCCTTTTTATTGTTCCCTTTATATAATACTGAAGTCATTTTTGTTAATTAATTTTGTCCACCTCCTTTGTCTTAAGGCATCTACAACCTTTTTTAGTGTTCCCTTTATATAATATTGAAGTCATTTTCGTTAATTAATTTTGTCCACCTTCTTTGTCTTGCATTTAAGTTGTCTGGCATAAAAATGAATTGTAACCCATAATGATTAATTTGTAGTCCAAATTATTTTCCAATAAAGTAATATCTCCAAATTTTTAACATGTTAACAATCATGTTAACAATAGTTCTCATTTACAGCTTGTGCATTACATACTTTCGTCGTGTGATCAGAGCTTCCTTGACACATACACAATCAATCTTCTATGTTGCATAATTACACATCCCAAACCTTTCCTTGACATGTTGGTACATACCAAAATTCTTGCTCCATGTCATGTACTTTTAAGATTAATGCATTTGTTAATAATTCCATCAACTTATTAAAGGCCTCTTCACACTTCTTCATCCAAATAAACTTATTATTCTTCTTTTGAAGCTCAATAATGGGGTTTTCTATGTTCGAGAATCCGTCGATGAATCTACTATTAATATCTTTCCATCCCCATAAAATTGTGTACTTCATGAACATTGGTTGATGCTATCCAATCCATAATGGCCTTAATTTTCACATGATCCACTGCAATACCTTCTCCATACATAATGTGTCCTAGATTATGAATATTGAACTAGTAAAATGAACACTTACACAATTTTCCATATAAATGGTTTTCTCTAAGACATTGCAAAATGAGTCTTAAATGTTCGGTATATTCCTCTAAGTTTCTTGAATAGATAAAAATATCATCAATAAGAACTTGCAAGAACTTGTTTAGATAATCTTGAAATACTTTGTTCATCGGGCTCATGAAAACACATAGGGTATTGGTTAGTCCAAAAGGAAGTACTAAAAATTTGTAATGCCCAAATCTCATTTTAAAGGTTCTTTGGGATACCCTCTTCTTTAATTCTCAGTTGATGATACCATATCTTAGATCTATCTTAGAAAACATGGTTTCTCCCTTAATTTGGTCAAATAAATCATGTATCCTTGGTAGAGAATATTTATTTTTAATCATTACCTTATTTAATTGACGATAATTTGTACATAACCTTTGGGATCCATCCTATTATTAACAAAAATCATTGACGCCCCCCACGGTGATACACTGGGTCATGTGAATCCCAAATCTAGTAATTCCTTCAATTAGATTAGCAATTCCTTTGATTTAGGCACTAACATTATACGGTGTTTTAGCAATAAGTTATGTGCTAAGTTTTATTTCAATGGTAAAATCAATTTCCCTCTTAGGAGGTACTTTAGGTAACTTCTCTGGAAACATATCCTTAAATTCAACAAGAATTGCATATTCATCTAAATCCTTTAAATAATTTTTGTCATTCAACAACGTGATGACATATAACTAACATTATTTTCTCCTAAATATCAACAATTATATCAATGAGATGAACCTTGGTGGCACCCTTATGTTCTTATCTACTAAATATTTTCTCTAACTATCGTCATTAGCGAAGTGTAGCACTTTATCCTTACAATCAAAAACTACCTCATATTGTTCTCACCAGTCCATTCATATGACAATGTCATAGGATCCTAGGATCATAGCATAATTGAAATATTAGTCTTACACACACTTAGCTCAATATTACAATCCTTTATTATCTTTCCTATGTTCTATTTCATCCCATGTGTTATTTCTACATTTCTAAAATCATGTTATTATACTGCTTCATGATTTATTTGTTATAATGCAATATCTAAAATAAAGGACTCTCCAGCACCAAGATTTATCAAAATCACAAAATTTACACCATCAATTTTACCTATAGTCTCCAGAATAGTGGATTGGTGCTCATCCTAGTGTTTGTTCACTATAGCATGTATCTGATGGGCCTTGCCCATGTCTCCCAAGGTATTTGTTGTTTTGTTGGGTTAGAATTTCCTTTTCACTAAGGGAAATCCCTCTCATATTGTGTACCTTTAGAATTCCAATACCCCCTCTTAGGACCCTGACTCCCACTACCGACTAAACTAAAATCTAGTTTATAACTTTGTTCGTACAAGACAAATTGTTACGTTAAATGGTGATGAGGTGGGAAATGGAATTATTGTGTAGAGTGATATTTATGTGTCCAATGTAATTGTTATATTACTTATAGTTCCTTCTATGTTGGCCACCAATATGGTGGCCTACAGTTCCATGTGGACCATTGTTGATTGTTAAAGACCAGTCCCTTCTAATGATTTATATGATATGCGGTGTTCCCACTAGGTGTCAAAGTTGTTTTTGCTCTAGGTAATTTTGAACTTGTAGGCCTCATTGGTCTACTCGGACTGTGACTATCTATAATCTCCTTCAACGATAATGGTTTGTTGAACTGCCTCATGTAAGGTGCAAGGAATTAAAATTCTTAGTTTATCCTAGACGAAGTTCAAACAATACACAAACTTATTAACTCTTAAACTAGACCTCATATTTCAATACAAACTAACCACCCTACTTTAATACATTGAACTCATCTAGTGGCCTTTCAAAAAAATTCCTATAACAAGTAGTGTTTCTTGGACTTATTCTCAAATAATTCCCAAGTCACTTTTGAAATATCCATACCCAACTAAGGTAGAAGTGTCTTCCACCATAGTAACATGCTTCCCTTAAGCTAAAACACACCCATTCTCACCTTTAAGTTTGAGGTGTAGACTCTTAAAGCAAAGCACATGGCCATGTTCTCTAGCCATGTTTATGTGGCTTGTCCATCCATGGACCCCAAAACTTACGTAAATTTCAACTTTTCGAACTCTCGGTGCATGTTGTTGCTAGTTGGATTTTGGGAGCCTTCAATGGGACTAGAGATTCCTCCCTTTTTTCTCTCCAAATGGTTCATTAAGGCTTTTGACATTTGTTGGAATGATCTCATTAGGTCCAGTACTTCTCTAGTAGGAATTTGTTTCGATGCTACCATATGTTGCACATTCCTAGGTGGAGTGACAAGTGTTGGTTGTGAAGGTGGTGATATGTTGTGCCCTCTTGTGGCCCTATCACTTGATCTTCCTCTTTCATTGATGTTACCTATTATAATCAAAAATAAAATTACATTAGTTCATCACATAAATAAATAATAATGCAAAAATATATGATTGTTCCAAGTTTTTTTATGTGGAAACCATGCTCTAATACCACATTTAACATATATGTGTGTGTTTTTGGGGGGGGGGGGGGCGCGCCTAGTGGGGGTAAATTAAAACCATCTTACTAATTACAACTTTAAAAACTCTTTATGTTGTGTGTCATAACTATTAATCTATGTTCATCATTTATTATAATATATCAAGTAATTAGTTTTCCCAACCCAAGGTCTCCTATTGAATATAAGGCTCTAAGGTAGATATAGATCCTTAATTATGTATATTAATTTAATAATATCACTTAACTTACTTTACCCATTTTTTCCTTATTCCAACACCTGGTAATAATATTATGTTATAGCTAGGGTTACGATAAATTTATTGAATACAATGGTAATGAAGATTTAAAGTTACAACCAAACCAAACACCCAATTGGTGTATGAGGAAACATAAGCTCTTCACTATTAGGTCCACTCAAGCTGCGAAGCTTAGTCAAGCTTGATGCTACATGGATAATTTAATCTTTCAAAGGTAACTTCTATTCTCAACCTTTCCCTATGAGGGTTGAACTCGAGACCTAGAAGGCTAACCCCATATCAATCCACTCAACTAGTCTTCACGTATATAGTTAAGTAATATTGAATCAATAAGAGAAAGTAAATCCATTTTAATTCTATATCCCATTGTATATAGTGGTTCTCTCTCTCTCTCTCTCTATGTGTGTGTGTGCGTGCGCGGATATATATATATATATATATATATATATATATATAGAGAGAGAGAGAGAGAGAGAGAGAGAAGACTACATTTGTATTCACAATATTTGGCACCATACACCCATACCCTTTTATAAATGTGTGTGTGTGCATGACACATATTTTAATAGGGTTGCATTGACATAATTTGCAAAGGACATGCATATATAACAATGGTCTATAGTGATTAAGTGACACTAAGGTAGTGCACAATGATAGATCTTGTTGAAAAATGCAGCAAGAAATTATCAATTTAATTTTACTTTGATTAAATTGAGAAAATTCTAATTTCCACATCAGCGGAAAATTGGATGCAGTTAACTTGTGTGACATGGCTTGTGTCACCCATTTTACTCAGTAAATTTGAGTTGGAGGAGTTATAGTTCAGTTCAGCATGTGCGATTGCTAATTTGTAGCAATCAAGGTCAGTTATCTCAAGTTATTTTCAGTTAAACTAGTTCCAACTATTGGAGAAACTAATGGAAGGTCAGTTGTGCAGTAGAACTTCAATCAGAATAAGTGATCATCTAGTTAACTAATCAACCAGCCCAAAATAGCTAGTGCATGCAGAGAATTTGAGTTCCCCAAGTTTGGTGGAGATTCCAAGGTAGTGTAAGATCAATTGTAAACTAGTCTTGAGTGTCCAAGTGTTGCATGCAGTCAGATGATCAACCTAAGGAATTGCGCAATCAATTTTGGAGAAATCCCTAAATAATAGGGGCCCAATTCCTCTAGGATCAGTGCGAGAAAATAGGAGCTCAAGCAGAGGAAAAAATTTACTAAGTCAAGGTCAGAGCCTTTTAGTGAGCAAAGTGATAGGTTATGCACTTGCAGGTCGTTCTCAGTTGAGAAAATCAATTTTAATACATCTCTGTTCATCATATTAATGCAAGAAAGCATTGGAGTTTTAGCAGTTTTATTTCCCCAGGAAAAATACTTGTTGCATGTGTGTTATTTCTTATTTCATGTCTAAAATTTTTGTTTTAGATTGTGAATTACTTTCCGCAGAGCAATAGAGTAGGTTTTTGTCTTGTGATTTTGATTAAAAATTCATGAGAATTTGCAAATTAGATAGTAATTTCTACATGGTATCAGAGCAGGATTCACATTAGAGTAGAAATTTCAAAGTTGTTTCTCAAGAGGCTCAAATTCGGAGCTCAGTGCAGCAGGATTTCTTCAAAGCTGAGAAGATGTCGTTCAATGGACTAAGGCTAGAGAATTCCTTGGAAGGCACCTCTAATTTTGTTGCATGGAAGGATCGCATGGAGGCAGTATTGAATGACAATGGATTGCTAGAATGCATCAAGACAGATGTTGCAAAACCACCAAAACCTAATTCTCGGAACCTTACTCAGTGGAAGAAATGTGTAGCCAAGGCGAGGAAAATAATATTGGAGGGAGTATGGGATCAAATTATCTCAAATCTCCACAGAAAAGAAAATCCATTCACAATGTGGAAAGCACTGACAAAATTGTTCGAGAATAATAGTGACCACAGGAAGTTTGCGCTCAAGCATAAACTTCAAAGTATCAAGATGTAGAAGAATGACACTGTTTTGCAGTATCTGAGCAAGTTCACACAATGTCGTGATGAACTTGGTGTGGTTGATGTTAATGTCTATGAAGAAGACTTGGTAAGCCTAGACCTTCTGGGTGTTCCCAAGAGCTAGCATAGCTATCAAGATTCGGTGAACGAGGGGGAGAAGCTATAAATTGGGAGCGCTTATGGTTTGATTTGGTATAGGAGTAAATAAGGTGGAACACTAGCAATGGGACTTCATCCAAGGGTGAGGATGAAAGAAATTTTGCATTGGCTGGAAAGGCAAAGAAGGGAAAAGGGAAGAAATCGAAATCCAAACCAGAATCCAGTGAAGAGGGAAAGAAGAAAGATTTGTCCAAAATTAAATGCTTCCATTGTCATGAATTCAAGCACTATGGCACGAAGTGTCCACACAAAAGGAAAGAAAGAAGACCTCAAGTGGAGCAGCAGGTGAATCCTTGCCTTCACAGTTCAAGCTTGACTTTACCCTCATAACATGCATGGCCAACATAGTGATGGGGAGTGTGTGGTACTTGGACTCAAGTGGATTGTTCCATATGACAGGGTGTAGATACTTTTTGGGTGAACTGCAAGGAAAATATTTTCATATTCACATCAAGATGGTGGGATTGGTACAGTCACCTTTCAGAGGGAGTTGGGCTCCCCACTCAGGTTCAAGGATGTTATGATCATTATGGGCCAAAATAAAAATCTTGTCTTTGTTGTAGTTTTGGAAGGCATTGGTTATAATGTGATCTTCAGCAAAGTAAAGGAATTTCTGAGACACAAAGTCATGGGACAGGTGAAGAAGATCGAGGTTCATGTGAAGAACCTGTATAAGCTAGATGTGGAAGATTGTGCTACATTAAGCATAAAGGTGAAGAAGGTGCAGAGTTGTGATGTCGGTGAACTTTGGCATAGAAGACTTTGCCATTTACATCATGGCACCCTGAAGATCATGCAGTAGAAAACCACAGGCCCCCCCAAAGGAGCACATGATCAGCAGGATGTATGCATAGGATGTGCCTTGGGGAAGTACACAAAATCCACTTTCCATGATCAGGATATCAAAGCACATGCAGTCCTTGAAAGGATTCACTTTGATGTTTGTGGACCTTTCTCGATAGAATCCACCGCCAGGCACAAATATTTTGTTATTTTTATTGATGAATTCTCATGGAAGTGTTGGATCGTCTTCATGCGGAAGAAAGATGAGACATTCTCCAAGTTCGTAGAATTCAAGGCATTGGTTGAGAAAGAAATCAACAAGAAGATGAAGGATCTCAAGAGCAATAATGGAGGTGAGTACTTATCAAATGAATTTAAAAAAAAGAAGTCATTCAACGAGAGTTGACAGCACCCCACAACCCATAGCAGAATGGGATGGCCGAGAGAAATAATTGTAGCATTGTGGGATCAATGAGGGCGATGTTGCATGACCAAGGCCTACCTTTGAATTTGTGGTATGAAGCATGAAACACAACAATCTATTTTCAGAACCAGATTCCTCATCGAATTCTACACATGATTACACCAGAGGAGGATTTCTCGGGGAAGAAGTCGGACGTGTCACACTTCAGGATTTTTGGAGCCTTTGTTCACTGCCATGTCTCCAAATAATCAAGGAAACATCTATATATGACAATAGAATTGGGGCTATTTGTGGGTTACAGAGAAACTCCCCACAACTACCGTGTGTACTTTCCATCCCTCGGAATGATAATTGTATGAAGGGATGTAAAATTTGATGAGGAGAAAGTGATGTGATGCTCTCTTGAGAGGGAGATTCAGATCCCACCAAAAGAGGAGCTTTTATCTCCAAAGGGGGAACCTCAAGAAGTTGTGGAGCAGCCATAAATTAGAGAGCAGAGAGTGGAAACAGCCACTCAAGCAGAACCATCCAGAGAAGGCAGAAAAAGAACCAGGGAAGTTTATAGACTCGTGCAGAATGCAAGGGATAATGTGGGTGCTCCTTCAAATTTGTGCAGGCAAAGAAGGTCACCAGATCGGTACACTCACTACATGGCTCTAATGACTGAGATTGTAGAGATTGAGCCATCCTCTTTCAAGGAATCAGTAGAGAAACCTATATGGGTTGATGCAATGGTGTAGGAATACTAATCCATTGTAAAGAAAAATATTTGGGAAGTGGTCCCAAGCAGATAAATCAATTGCAGGTTTGCAATGGATCTTCAAGGTTAAGCAGGCAGAAGATGCAAGCATAGAAAAGTACAAGGCCAACTTTTTTGCAAAGGGGTACTCTCAAGTTGAAAGGATTTACTATGAGGAGATCTTTGCTCTTGTAGCAAGGTACTCATCCATTAGATCAATTCTTGCTTTGGCTACACAAATGGGGTGGAAGATCCACCAGATGGATGTAAAAACAACATTCCTCAATGGATTTATTGAGGAGGAGGTGTACATCGAGCAACCATAAGGCTTTGAGATATTTGATCGAGAGTCTCATGTGTACAGACTCAAGCGAGCATTGTATGGTCTCAAACAAGAACCTCATGCTTGGTACACCAGGATCAAGTTAATGGGTGGTAACCAATAACCACTCAGCAAGGCTGCCTTGCTTCCTAACCAAATCTGTTAGGCCTAGGTCCAGAGGAGTCATGTCAACCATATACCTATCTCACCGGTTTGGGCTTCACCAAAAGTGAAGTGGATGCAAACCTCTATCATATTTTGGTAGAAGGTAAATTGTTCATTATTGTCTTATATGTTGATGACTTGATTTTAACTGGTGATGAACAGCTGATCAGATCTTGCAAGGAGGACCTTGCAAGTGAATTTGAAATGAAGGACATGGATCTCATGCACTACTTCCTCGACTTGGAAGTATGACAAGGCAATAGGGAATTGTTTGTCTCTCAAAGCAAGTATGCAAATGAGATACTACAAAGGTTCTGCATGGAGAGTTGCAAACCCATGGAGATACCTCTAGTGACCAATTGGAGGAAAGAGGATGCCACTTCAGGTGAGGAAGTGGATGCTACCATTTATCGGCAGATAGTGCGTTCACTGATGTATCTTGTGAACACGTGACCAGATATGTGCTATGCAGTCAACCAACTAAGACAAGCAATGGTTAGGCCAACCAAATTATTTTGGAAGGTAGCTAAGCATGTTTTACAATACCTAAGAGGTACTACCCAATTTCAACTATGGTACAAATGGAAAAAGGGAGTGAAGTTGTGTGGCTTCACAGATGCAGATTGGGCGAGGAGTCCATCAGACCGCAAAGAGTGCATCAGGTGGAATTTTCAGTGTTGGGTCTGCAGTTTTTCCTGGTATAGCATGAAGCAAAGATATATGGAGCTCAACTCGGCAGAAGCAGAATACATGGCTACAAATCAAGCAGCATGTGAAGCGATCTGGATGAGAAAGAGACTTTTTGGATTCTTTAGTTAGATGATGGATCCAACTGTGATCTACTATGATAATCAGAGTTGCACTAATCTCTCTGAGAATCCAATTTTTTTCGATCGATCCAAGCATATAGATATCTGGTATCGCCATTTACGATACTATGTGCAGAGGTGAAGTTGTTGCAGTACATTACGATATAGGAACAAGATGTTGACATTTTGACAAAGGCCTTGTCAAGAGGGAAGTTAGACTTCCATAGGTGCAGGATAGGGTGGTTGATAGTCCTTTTATTGCTGAGAGCGAATGTTGAAAAATGCAGCAAGAAATTCTCAATTTGATTTTGCCTTGATTAAATTGAGAAATTTTGAATTTCCACATCAGCAGACAACTTGGATGCAGTTAACTTGTGTGACATGGCTTGTGTCACCTAGTTTACTCAGTAAATTCGAGTAAGAGGAGTTAGATTTTAGTTCAGTATGTGTGATTGCTAAGTTGTAGCAATCAAGGTCAGTCATCTCAAGTTGTTTTCATTTAAACTAGTTCCAACTGTTGGAGGAACTAGTGGAAGGTCAATTATGCAATGGGACTTCAATCAAACTAAATGATCATCTAGTTAACTAATCAATCAGCAAAAAATATCTATTGCATGCAAATAATGTGAGTTCCCCAAGCTTGGTGGAGATTCCAAGGCAGTGTAACATCAGTTGTAGACTAGTCTTGATTGTACAGGTGTTGAATGCAGTCAGATGATCAGGCTAAGGAATTGTGCAATCCAATTTGGAGAAATTCCTAATTAACAGGGTCCTAATTTCTCAAGGAACAACGCAAGGAAATAGGAGCTCAAGCAGAGGAAAAATATGACAAAGTATGGGTCAGATCTTTTTAGTGAGAAGAAAGAGAGAAGTTATGCACTTGCAGGTTGTGCTCAGTTGAGCAAATAAATTGTAATACAACTCTATTCATCATATTAGTGCAAACAGGCATTGGGGTTTTTAGCAATTTGCTTTCCCCGGGAAAAATACTTGTTGCATGTGTTTATTTATTATTGCATGTCTGAAATTTTTGTTCTATATTGTGAATTACTTTCCGCAAAGTAGTAGAGTAGGTTTGTGTCATGTAATTTTGATTAAAATTTCATGAGTAGCTGCAAATCTACATTGTAATTTCTATAGATCCCTCAATCATACTCTTATATGAAATTATGTGTTTATTTATAATGAACTTATATTCATACATTATATGTTAATGTACGACATATATTCCTCTATTATGATAAGTATATTTCTATCTATTTAATGTAAGAGGTCTCAATCTTATTAATGAATGAAAAGTTTGGAGGAATTTTAAAATCACCTATTGCATCCTTATCAATCAATTGAGGGTTGTTAAAACTTTCTTTTATTTTTTTCTCTTTACCCCACAAAAGTATTTCTCCCTCATACTTTCTTTGTATGCAAGTTGTGACCCATATTTTTTCTACAAATAGTCTTGCACCTGCAATTATGCAACACACAAATTGTACCATTTCTATACTTAGTAATTTTTCTCTTGTATGCGGATTTCTAAATGATTTTTCTTTACTCCCCATCCTACATGACTTGGTCTTGTATCACTCTCTTAAGTTTTTCATACTTATCCATTTCATTCGTACAGAAGTTGAACACCCTCCATAATCCCTTTTTAGTCCCGCATGGCCCCATACTTATGCATTTAAATATACTATTTCCTTTGCATGTGAATGTGAGATTCACTCCTCAACAAAGTCCCATTCTTATCTCCTGCATTTTGCATCCTTTATTCATCAATTCTTTATAATTTCAAGACGCATTAATTGTTAATCTTAGAACACAACTAGGTTTCTTTCTAGTATTAAATAAGGCATATTTCTTGTTAAGAGTTTGCTAACTTTCTGAATCATGACATTACTTGTTATTTATGAGCCATTTCTTTTGCACAAATCCACACAACGACAATCAATAATATACTTAATACATCAAGGCTTTCAAATTAACCACTTTTAATTCACTTTCTCATTTAACAAGTGTTGATAAGCATTAAAAAGATATGCCAAATAGAACACAAGAAGTTTTTTGCAAAGACACCCTCAATATAGTTAGCGACATAACCATGATTTTTAGTGGTCAATGACTTGTAGATGGTATCCAGGCCTAAGCGCAAAGGAAAAGGATCACAACAAGGGTTGGACTTCTAGTATTGTGCATGTTGGGTGCATTTATAAACAATTTGATTTCTTAAAGTTTATTTTGTGGTGCATTGACAGATTTTATCCTAAAAGGAGGCACATATCACTTATTGATTCTTCTAGGACCCCTATTCCTCTTACTCCAAGTTTTTTCAAGAGAATGCTTATACTTCCATATCCAACCATATTTTCAAGGTTGTTGAAGCAAATGCCTTCCTAATGAATTTTAATAGAGGGGAGACTATGTTAAAGAAATTATTGAGTAACCCAACTAGGGAGCTAGTGAACACTAACAAAATTGAGGTATGTGTGATCACTAGCCCATAAAGGTAAATTTATTGATTATTCACCAGGTTTCTTGGTGTATAATCAATTGAATTTGTCCCCAAATATTTTTTGTATATTCCACATTATTGTGTGCATGACAGAGTCATATTTGCCTCGGCCCATGCAATCTTAGAGGGAATTTCTTATCAACAATAAAATTTCAATCAATCAAAAAGGCTATTAATGTGTTATTACCTATTGCACACCATCATATAATGCAATGTCTTTAAAGGCCTCCCAAGGTTGTGACACTCTAATTTCAACATTTCCCAATGAAAATGAAAAAAAAAAAAAGTATTAGTCCACCTGCTAGAAGATGCTCCCAATAAGTCCTTACTATCCTAGAAGGAAAAGGTAATTTTTTGTAACGCCATCCTCCAAAATCTACCCAAGTAACCATCCAACCGAGGTAAACATGTGATGATAAGTTACTATGATATAATTCAACCTCCTAAGTCACGTTAAGGAAGTGGAACCGATGGAAAGACACTATACAGATCTTCCACAACAACTGCAAGACTCTTAGGAACCATCCCCACCTCTCAGGCAACCAAACCCTGAGTCCCACTGAGTTTTTTTGCCAATTAACCCCTGGACTCTCCCATGAAATGGGCATGTCAGCTTCCAAAGGGCTCTGGACGCTCCCATGGCATGGCATGCTAGCGTCCAGGGACTATTTTTCTCAATGTTATGCCAGCGTCCCCAAGTTTTGAGCCACTTTTTCAGGCCCAAAGCCCAGGTCACTACCCAAAATTTAATGACACCTTCAAAACAAAAAGATAACAAGGGAATGATGATACAAATGCAATTACTAAAACAAGCCCTTGACTAGACCCCTACTAGCCATGACAGGCATTTCATCAAACATATCACAAATATGTAAACTACAGGTTTCAACAACATATCTAAGCATAGGGGTCTCATACTCATATGAGAATCACTAAGAAGCATTTATCCCTCAACACATTAGCTGCAGTTTCATCCATTATGCCATAGATACATTATTCATTCATTTATAAGTGAAAACATGATGAGAGCCATACATAGATATTGTCATAATACATGATCATAACCAACACAATAACCACAGAAATACCAAGGAAACAATAACCATGTGATCCACATATAAACCAGTACAATACTCATAAAATAACAAGGAGAAATAACCTCATATTAATTATGAAAAGGCCAACCAGTGGTGGGACTTCCACGAACCACCTGACCATAGACATGGTTGAGCCAAAACTCTCTTCATCCAGTCACCATTGTGCAATGTTCCAAGCATGAATGTGGAATCTCATAAAACACATCAATCAAAAACCATTCAGGGCTTCCAAAGGTCCACCTCAACCCATCAAATAGTGATTCCACCTCACGCTCGAACATCACAAAACCATCATCAGATTGGTCTCAACCCAAGCCTTCCAGGGCTCCAGAGCGTTTGTTCAAACCAAGGCTCCAAGACTAGTAACTCAACCCACAGCTACTACCGAGCTCCAGAGTGTTTGTCCAACCAAGGATCCAAGACTAATAACTCAACCCAAGTTGTTACAAAGCTCTAGAGTGTTTGTCTGACCAAAGATCCATGAACTAGTAACTCAATCCAAGCTAAAGGAAACATGAGAACCAACCATAGAAACAAATAAATAAACCCACAACACCATGGCTATCCAAGAAATGGCAAGGCTAGGCAAGTCCACTGTTAATACAAGCAATCCTCCATGCTAGTGACAGATCATGACCAATAAACCACATGCATGCCAAAACTAGTGAGAAAAATATACATGCAACTCGATACCTGCAAGCAAAACCCATTGTAGTTGTTGATCCCAATGTCCTATTACGCTTTCCTGCCCTTCCTTTTCCTTATTGCTCCAAAACTCCAACTATGCCACACTCTCCAAGAGTGCTCCAAGAAACTCTAAGTGTCCAAGAGTGTGGGAGAGAGAGAATAAAGAGAGAGCTCCAAAACTAAATTGACAAAAGTCTATGTACTGATTCTCATAAGCCTTTTTATTAATGAGGCATCTACTTTCTTCATTTTCCATTCTTTTCCTTCATTTTCCTCCTCACATACCTTTCACCTCCATTTTCTCCTAATTTCCATTATTTTCATAAATAAATGTGTCAAAATGCCATTTTCCTTTCCAAAGTCTTTGCCATTGCCTTTGTCAATTTCCTTACAATTAATTAACCACAAGTTATCCCCTTCATTATGTTTTTGCCCAACATTCAGCTTGGAATAAGTGTCCCATCAACTATGGTTATTATTTTTCCTTTATTAACTTTTATTGCATGGAATTTTCATGAGGGTTGTTATATTTTCAAACAGAACAAGAGTTTGATCCAAAAGAATTTTGTGATCCATAATTATTTTTGTAGAAGCTTTCAGAAAAATCACATAAGCAATGATTGATGGTCAACATTTCGAACCTACTAATGAGGTTCATCTTCAAGACCAAGATGAAAAAACTAATCTATCAATAGGATTAAATAGCAGAGAGATGCATCAAGTTCCAAAATTAGTCGTCAGGAAAATAATATTATTTCAACAATAACGGATAGTCATTAGTCAAGAAAATTTAACTCATTAAGTCAAAAGGGAGAATTTATTAAATAATAATTTATTTTTTATTTTTTATTTTTAATATATTAATTAATTATTATAAAATTTTAATCCAACAATAAAATTACCGACTATATAAGGAATTATAACAAATTTGTGAATAGGTAAGAAATTAAATAATTAATTAATTTTTTTATATTAATTATTAATCATTAAAATTCTTAATACTTGAATTATAAAAATAGGTCAAAGGAAATAAAATTGTTAAAATTATATATAAGAGAAAGAAATTAATAAAAATCATAAAGAAAGAGTAGGAATCCAACTCTCGCTCAATTTCCAACCATCATCTCTATTGAGATTATGATATTGCTTCTCAATTTCAATTCCCTCTCTCAACTTCCTATGGTGGAAATTATCAATCCTAGCAATGACTATGGAATCTTCAATGCAGACATGGTTCTTTGTTTTCTCTGCATGTTCAGCAATAGCTCAGGAGATGGAATGATTATGCCTAATGTCTATTGCATGCTCTTGAATCCTCAGATTAATGGAGCTACCAGTTTCTCCAATGTGGGGAAACCCACATGAGCAAGGGATTGAATAAAGCCCTTTCATGTCCTTGGGATTTGTAGGGTCTTTGACTAATCTGAGGGAGCTCCTAATAGTCTGAAGGGGCTTGAAGGTAGCAGAAATATTATTTTTCTTAAGAACATGAGCGATCTTATCAGTGGTTCCATGGATGAATGGAAGAATAACATTTGAAAAATGTCACCTTGTGACTTTTTAATCAAAGAACCTTTACATAGCATTTTGAAAGGCTGCAAAACCTTGATGCCTACTATAACCATTAATTTCAAAAAAATTCATAAGGTGGTATTTCTCATCTTCTGGGTGGTTTTCATTAGATACCCTAAATGCACAGGTAGCAAGAGTGTTAAGGACCCCGAATTTTTGCATTGGGAAATAGTGAGAACTAGAATGAGAAAACTTGTGGAGTTGCAATGGGTTCTTCACTCTCTCTTGTTGTTGCTAACTTATTCAAGGAGGATTTTGAGACCAAAGCTTTGGCCTCTACTCAATTTCAACCTAAGCTCTGGAAAATGTTTGTAGATGATACTTGTGTTATATGGCCCCATGGTCATAAGAAGTTGGATTTTCTTCTTGTTCATCTCAATTCTATTTCAGACTCCATCAAATTCATAATGGAGGTTGAAGTTGATGGCAACCTTCCTTTTCTTAATGTTCTCCTCTCTAGAAATGAAGACCGTTCCTTGTCTCACCAGGTGTTTCACAAGAAAACTGACATTGAACAATATCTTCATGCTAGTTCTCAACATTCACACTAAACCCATGGCAACTCCACAAGTTTTCTCATGCTAGTTCGCACCATTTCCCAGCACAAAAATTCGGGGTCCTTAACACTCTTGCTACTCGTGCATTGAGGGTATCTGATGAAAACCACCTCGAAGATGAGAAATCCTACCTTTTGAAAGTTTCTGAAATTAATGGTTATAGTAGGCGACAAGGTTTTGTAGCCTTTCAAAAAGATTGTAATGGTTCTTCGATTAAAAATTCACGTCGTGATCATTTTTCAAATGTTCTTCCATTCATCCATGGAACCACTGATAAGATCGCTCATGTTCTTGAGAAAAATAATGTTTATGCTACGTTATGCTACCTTCAAGCCCCTTTAGACTATTAGGAGCTCCCTTAGATCAGTTAAAGTCCCCATGAATCCCAAGGACATGAAAGGGTTTTATTCAATCCCTTGCTCATGTGGGATTCCCTACATTGGAGAAATCAATCGCTCCATTAATTTGAGGATTCAAGAGCATGCAACAGACATCATGCATAATCATTCCCGCTCCTCAGCTATTGTTGAACATGCAGAGAAAACGAAGCACCATGTCTACATTGAATATTCCATAGTCATTGCTAGGATTGATAATTTCCACCATAGGAAGTTGAGAGAGACCATTGAAATTGAGAAGCAGGCTCAAAATCTCAATAGAGATGATGGTTGGAAATTGAGCAAGAGTTGGATTCCTGCTCTTTCTTTATGATTTTTATTGATTGTTTTCTCTTTCTTTCTATATATATATATATATATATATATATAATTTTAACAATTTTATTTCCTTTGACCTATTTTTATAATTCAAGTATTAAGAATTTTAATGATTAATAATTAATATATAAAAAATAAAAATTTAAATTTAAATCTTTTTTTCCTTATTTGATTTCTTACCTATTCACAAATTTGTTACAATTCCTTATATAGTCAATAATAATATTGTTGGAATAAAATTTTATAATAATTAATTAATATATTAAAAATTAATACTTAATAATTAATTCTTATTTAATAAATTCTCCCCTTTGGTTTAATGAGTTAAATTTTCTTGACTAAAGGCTAGCCGTTATTGTTAAAATATTATTATTTTCTTAACGACTAGTTCTGGAACTTGATGCATATCTTTGTTGTTTAATCCTATTGATAGATCAGTTTTTTCAACTTGGTCCTGAAGATGAACCTCATTAGTACGTTCGAAACATTGACAATCAATCATTGCTTATGTGATTTGTCTGAAAGCTTCTACAAAGAACAAGAGATTTCATAGATTTGAAATTTTGGATTTGAGGGATAGCCCTTTATACTACCAATTTATGTCTGTGACAAATTCCTTTTAGTAGAATTATGCTGACAATACAAGTGATAGGCTCACTTTTTCAATCAAAAAAGGAAGAAATTCATACACTTTCCTATTTCGATGGGAACTTTTAAAATCAAAAATATTTCTATAATTGATGATTATGCAAGTTATCTTGATATGTTCAAATTGAATGAGCTAGGAGAAGTAAACAATTTTGACCCTCAATGTATTTTTTATTTTCATCTCAATTCTAATGGATATGGAACTGTGTTTCAAATGAAACAAGCTAAAGGTGTCAGTGCCTTTTCACAAAGACACAAGTGCCTTATTCAACACTAACTTGCCAAAGAAACAACATGGACATTCAATTGCAAGCACTGGCTCCACCCCGCAACATTCACAAAAGAGTACCTCCATCTCGAAGGGTCAACCTCAAGGAAGGGAGCTCAAAAATAAAATTAGTAATATTATTGGAGATGGTGGTGATGGGAATCAACCAAAGTTTACCCTTTAAAGGTATCATGTTGTTGGAGTTAGCTTGAAAAGAAAAAGGAGTGTGGAACACCAAAATATACAAACATTAAAGTTCCGGAAATTGACGATATTGAGGAAGTACCAAAAAAACTAGGCTAGGTTGAAAGGAAAGTCTTGGAAATTCAATGCGTTAATAAGGACCTAGCTTAACAAGAGCCAACTAATTTTGAAACTGAGTTAGTTACACTATCACACAGCCTACAATAAAAATATTAAGAAATACAGTTTGAAAGAATAAATGTTAAAAATGATGAAGTCATTGCTAATGTGAACTCTGAGATTGATATCAAAGGAATAAAGCTTTCAAAATTATATGAATTTCATCAGGCTACTAGAGATGCATAGTATATTCAATCTCATAGCAAGAAGTTGAAAACATAATGTTGAGGGAAAGGATTAAACAATTGGAAATGGAATTACTATCAAAGTCATTATTTGCTAAACACATTTCTGCAGTCGAACCAAATTTAGCTTCAGAAGATGTACCAGAGAGTAGTTCCACTCGACTGATAAGGACCCTTTAGGGGGCTCGACTGATAAGGACCCTTTAGGGGGTTGTTCCCTCCGGAAACGGTTTGGTTACGGCCTGCCATCCCTCTACCATTCTCCGAGGGATTATCATAAAGAACTATGCGATTATACGAGAAGTGGGGTTATGGTCTCTTACCCTTGACCTTGCGAAATTGCCTGGCTCTTCGACCACCCACCTTGATTCGACGAGCTCGATGCCTAATATAACAGAATATATACGGGTTATATCGTGAACTAGTAGGCAATCTAAAACCTAAAAATTACAGTGGCACCTAGTCTGCTTGTTGAAATATAAAAATATGTTCCAATAACATTAATTAAATAATCGACATGATTTTAAAAGTGTAAGAGATAGCTATAGCTTCAACCACCCTATTAGTAAGAATCAATTCATTCATTGAATATTTACAAAAAGACCTAAAGGATGATAAAATGTTTCCTTAAGAAATATTAACTACATTCATCATGAAAGTATTGGATATGAATAATGCAGAATGGAAAGAACAAAATCTTCTACCATCAAATAGAATTAAAGAATTAAAGGCACGTTGAAAAGAAGAATAAAAACACTCCGCAAATTAATTGCTAAATGTGACAATATAAAGACAAGATTAAGTGATTTGTTCTTTAAAATAATTGAGATACATTGAAAATTAGTTATCCGAGGTACATGTAAAGCAAGAGATTACCGTGGAGCCATTCCGAGGCTTCGTTGAGCTCAAAGAAACTTTGGAGAAGGCAACTACATCAAAATAATTGATTGACAATTCTGACGATTCCTCTTCTAGCATGCACCTTCGGTTTATAGAGAGAATATTCAACACACAAAAAAGACTTCTTCTAGCACCATAAGTAGATTTTATAGCTTTGGTTTTCCATCCTTCTTTTCACTTAGAAATCATCCAGCCATTTTTATTGTAAAGTCTTCCAAGATTTAAGGGTGATTTTTTATTGTTGTTTATTTTTTGTTCCAGGGATTTATTTTTGCTATATGGTTTGTCGAAGCCCAATCTATGTCCTTAAGTGGAAAAAAAATGCAGTTATATTTCTTCGATGGTATAAATTTTATGAAAATATTTGTATATTTTTTAAGGTTCTTCAAATAACTATTTAAGTGAGTATTTCTAGTGTGGTCTCTAAACTTTGAGTTTTAATTTTAAGATTTCAAGGGTGTATATTTTTTTCATTTTTATGAGTTTTATCAAAATATATATTAAATTTCACTGAATATGCATGTCATGAATTCTTTCTCTACTCCAAGTGTTTGATACTTTCACTAACAATCATTTTGGAAGATCTATGAAAAATTATTAGTGAGTATTGAAATTTATTTGATGTTTATGTTCATTAGTATCATTTTTTTTTTGAATTTCTAAGACATGGTCCCATCCGAGAATTCTTGTAGGTTTTAACCCCGTACAGAAATTACCTGCATACGAGTTCTAAAACACAGAAAATAAACGATGCGAGAGCATAACACATATACACAGAGATTTCCCCTGGATCCCAAAACTGGGACTACCAGCTTGATTTTTCATTATATTCCTTTCAATGTTACAATACATATTTATACATGCCGAATCATCCAATATCATGGACCGAAAACCATCGCTTCCAAAACCATGGACCGAAAAACCTTTGCATCCAAAAAACATGTGCGAAAATCATGCACAAAACCATAGGTGGATCCGCCTAACCTAACATAGGGTCCAAAACCAAAATTTTACCTGCACCCCTCAAACCCACCAATTAACTACATGGGCTAGTCGTGGAAAGAATATAACACAACCCAACAACTATCTTTACTTTTCTTTTGAATGTATAATTATTTATTATAGAGGAGCACCACCTCTTCCCTCAAATGTTATATTCGAGATTTGGCCAATCCAAACGATCAACAAGCCTATCTCTTTGAATTAGGGATTGGAAAGATGTGTTCACATTAGTAATAGACTATCGATGAATTGAAAAAATTGATTTTTTTGTATATCAACTCCAACTTTGGCCCTTCCTACAATGATCTGAAAATCACTTATGCATGATCTTAGTTAATTAATGTAGGTATTATAGACTCATGTGTTGGTGTGCCTATGTTATTTTAAGCAATGGATCAATAAGATTGCGAAATACATAGGCATTGGAAAACAGTAAGAGAAACAAAGCAAGCAAATGCAAAAACACAACAAATTAATAAGGAGTTCACCCAATCCTCCTGGGCTACGTCTCCTGGTCCAGCTTTCAGTGGTGGCCTTCTTTATTGTGTCTTTAAGCAGAGTTTTTACAATGAGGAGCTCAATTTGAGTCTCTTGTAGCAGATGATGCTTAGTAGGGTGGTACTTGGATTCCCCAAGCCACTAGAGTACACAAACTCCCCCTTACCAAGTCTCGACCTCAACTGGTCTAAATGGGATGAGTCCAATTTGGTACTCAATTCCCAACCGATATCCTCACAGGCATTGCTTGAATCTCTCAAGCCTTCTCGGTTCTGTCTGCTCGATGCTCCCTTAGCTCTGCAGGTCAGCTCGACTTCTTCTGTTCTTTTCTTCTTGCTTTACTCTCTGTTCTGTCTCTTTTGTCTCACTGTCTTCTTGTCTTTTCTTTCTCTGTTTATGGCTTAAAGCCAACCCGTCCCTTGACTGTTTTCTTCCTCTTCCGTCTCTTCGGATCGCCTGCTGTTGTCCGCTTGGGATTCCCTGCTTCTGTGTTATCGCCACTGTGTAACGTTTCACAGGAGGTGGCCACTTGTCCTCTCACGAACTGAGTGTCAGCTCTTCCTCGAACGGTCGTTATTTCGGTTACTTTATGAAATGATTCATCCGCTAGCTCAGCGGTCAAATTGGACTTCAAACCTTTATATGTCGTAGCTTATTTCTCCCTCCAAATCCGGTCTCCCATTGGGTGCAATCTCCACCGTTAGATCTGGGGCCTCCAGATCCTACGGTTATCGCTCTTATCGCACGGGTGACTTGCTCGAACGTTAGCCCACAATGAGAGCGGTTTTCTCTCTCAGACGTCGAACATGCATCATTCAACGTATGGAATTGCTGAGTCGTCGGCCAAACCCGCTTACTGCCCGAAATGCCTCCAATATTCCGCCGGTTTTGGAGCGCGGGACCCGCCTTCTGTTTTAGCGCTTTTCCCACAGTTTCTTGGCTTCCCTTGTGACCGTGCACTCGGGGCTTTTCCTTCTCGAGGGGTTTTTCCCAGCGATGCGCGATTATCACTTTGATCGCGCATCAGAAACGGCCTTCGTTTTCTGATCTGGTCTTCCCAATTGCTAGTTTGCGCCACTGCGCGGTCTCCATGGGCCAACGGTCAGCGCGCTTTGACCGAGGTCCTTGTTGTTCCGTGCTGGCTACAAACTGTCGTTGTCTAGAGGTCTTTCCTACTAGCTCATTGTTCATAAGATTTTTTGAACTCTGCCTTGATTTGAAACAGTGATAGAAACTTGGATAATTTTCAAGGATCCAATTCGGATCACGACCTTCCCATTGAAAAAGCTTTTGTACCACCAAAAGTTGGTTTTCAAGCATCGACTAAGGGTACAATTGTCTCACTTGTCCAATCTCTATCCATTTTGCATTGCTTGGCTTTGAACCCCTGAGCCCAATTCTGAGGTACTCAACATCTCCCCTGCGTGTCGTTCTCACCTTTCTGTCTAGAACTATGTCTTCCTGCAATTCATTAAGATATTCAGGTAGCAGGTCATCAATAGAAATCAATTGACTCTGCTCTTCAGGATCCTCAATTAGTGAAGGTTCAAACAATCTCAAGCTATCTGGATTTACGACTGAGTAGATGTGCATGTAAGCTGGTAGATCAAGGCGAAAAGCATTCTCACCAGTTTTCTCAAGTATCTTGAAAGGTCCATACCTGATAGGCTTTAGCTTTTTATCTTCACCTTGCATCCTGTCCTTGCTGATATACAGCCAAACTTGATCACCAACCTGAAAACTATGCTCCATCTGATGCTTGTCATGCCTTGCCTTATATTTGGCTTGGCTCTTTTCCAACTGTTCCTGTACTGCCTAGTGGATCTCTTGGATTTGTTTGATGAACCCATTTTCACTATCCACGTTGTTGTGTCCCTCAACTATGGTGTCCTTACCAAAGACAAAATCCAAGTGTGACCTTGGTGTGAAACCAAAACAAGTCTCAAAATGAGATCTCTGTGTAGAAGAGTGTTTGGCTCTATTGTAAGCATGTTGCACATAACACAAATGTTCATCCCAAAGCTTGGAATGCTTGCTGCAATATCCCCTGAGCAACTGGATCACTGTCCTGTTGACTACTTCTGTCTGGCCATCAGTTTGTGGACGGAAAGTTGTGCTTTTCTTCAGTTTGGTGTCCATCAATTCCCACAGACTTAACCAAAAGTTTCCCACAAATCGGTTGTCTCGATCAGATATAATGGAAGTGGGTAATCCAAAATGAACCCATACATGTTGAAAGAACAGTTTTGCAGTTTGTTCAGCTGTAATCTGTTTATTACAAGGCATCAAAATACACATTTTGTTGAACCTATCCACAACAACATACAGATAATCATGACCTTTCCTAGATTTGGGCAGTCCTCCAACAAAGTCCATGGAAACACTTTCCCAAGGATGAGAAGGTACTGGTAATGGAGTGTACAAGCCTAGTTTTCTATTGCTAGGCTTGATTTTAGCACACATAGTACACCCTCTTACATATCTAGAAACTGTCTCGTTCATTTTTGGCCAATAACAAAATCTTTGCAGCTGTGTAACTGTTTTACTTACCCCAAAGTGACCTAATATTAGAGAAGTGTGTGCTTCTCGAATTATCTTTACTCTTTCAGTTTGTGGAATGCATAGCTTCCCACAATGATATAGGAGTCGGTCCTTAATATGATAATCCAATTCTTCTACTCGTTTGCCTTGACTTAAAGTTGCATATACATCTTTAAAGTCTATATCTTGAGCATATTGTTCAATGTAGCTCTCATGTAACACAGAATTATGCTTAAGTATAGTAGATGCATTTATAATGGGTCTAGATAACATATCTGCAACTTTATTGTGTATGCCCTTTTTATATCTGATAACTAAATGAAACTGTTGTAGAAAACCCATCCATCTATAATGTCTTGATTGCTGCAACTTAGTTTGGGAGTGTAGATATTGAAGTGGTTGATGATCAGTATGTGTTACTGTCTCTTTGCCCATTAAGTAATGTTTCCACTTTTTCACACTCTGTACTAATGCATACAATTCTTTGTCATATGTAGGATAGTTAACTATTGTAGTATTAAATGTCTCAGAATAATAACATATGGGTTTATCGTGCTGTATCAACACTACTCCCATGGCATAGTCACTGGCATCCATTTGGATCTCAAATGGTCTTTGAAGATCAGGCAATGCTAGTACTGGTGTTGTATTAATCTTTTCTTTCAAGGTGTCGAAGGCTTTCTGCTGTTTGCCTCTCCACTGAAACGCCTTGTTCAATCCTGTTAAAGCATGTAAGGGAGCTGCAATTAAGGAAAAGTTAGAAATGAACTTTCTCCAATATTGTGCTGCTCCTCAGAAGCTCCTAAATTCTGTAGCAGATTTGGATTTAGGTCAGTTTCCAATGACTGCCACCTTAGAGGGATCTATCTTCAATTCACCACCCCCTACTATATGTCCCAAATAATTCAAAGATGTTTTTCCAAATTCACATTTTGAGAGTTTAACATAAAGTTTTTCTCTTTTCAAAACATCTAGTGTCTACTTAACATGCTTTAAATGTTCTTCCCATGTTTTGCTAAATATCATAATGTCATCTAGATATACAATAACAAAATCATCAAGAAAAGGTCTGAGTACATCATTAATTATTCTCATGAAAGTAGCAGGAGCATTAGTTAAGTCAAAAGGCATAACCAACAACTCATACAATCCCTGCTTTGTTTTGAAAGCAGTCTTCCATGCATCTTGTTCTGCAACTCTGACCTGATGATATCCACTATGCAAGTCTAACTTGGAAAAATAAACAGCTTCTTTCAATTGATCTAATAGATCATCTATGCGAGGAAGGGGATAACGATTTTTTATTGTTATCTTATTCAGTGCTCGGTAATCAATGCACATTCTCCATGAGCCATCTTTCTTTCTCACCAAAACGATTGGAGATCCACATGGTGATGTGCTAGGTCTGATGAACCCCTTCTCGAGCAACTCCTACACCTGCTTCTTGATTTCTGCATTCTCTAAATCGGACAACCTGTACATTCCAATGTTAGGCAATGGAGCATCTTGCTGCAAATTAATTTCATGCACTATCTCCTTTTTGGGTGGCAGACCTTTAGGTTCTTGAAACAAGATATCATACTCTGAAACAACTTTTTCTAAATCAGCTCGCTGTTTAGCATCACAACCTTCAAATACATTGGTTTTATCAGGTTTCTTTTCCTTTACAACCATCAGTAAAAATTGTTTGCATGAATTTATCATTCGTTTCATCTACCCTGAGTTTATGAGAGTGTAATTACTCTTGAGCTTATGAGCTCTTACAAAGTATTTGATTCCATCTTTAACGAGTAGATACTTGTTCTCAGCTCTACAGAAAAGAGCTTTTCTGTCATACAAGTAAGGACTTCCTAAAACAATTCCACATATATCCAAAGGAATTATGTCTAACTCAACCTCATCTACAAATGTTGACCCAAAAGAAAACTTGAGTTTGCATTGTCTAGTCACTTGTAGTTGTGCTTTATCACTTAACCATCCTAATGGGTATGGTTTCTTGTGAGGTGTAGTAAGTAATCCCAACTTCTTTACAATTGCTTCAGAAATTAAATTTACTTATGAGCCACTATCAAACAAAGTATCAATCTTTTGATGTTTGGATATAACTCGAATATGGAAAAGCTCATGTCTTTTTCTCTCATTTTCTTCATCAATAGTAGATTGTGCAAAATTACTAGTAGATGCTTTAGAATTCTTACCTTTTATACCTGTGGATGCAATGGTTGTTTCATCTCCTGAGTTTGACCCCAAATCTTTCTGAATAGCTGCAACGGTCTTCTTCTTCTTGCCCTCGAACTTCTTAGATCTCAACTTCGGATGCAGAATCCAACAATGCTCATCATCATGCCCATCCTTTTTACAGTGAGTGCATGAAGACTTGTTTTTCTGTGCAGTATTGGCCTTCCTTGCTTTCCATTTCTGTTTTATTTTCTCCTTATTCTTGCTTGCAGTGGGTTGGGATGATCCCCCAACTTCTAGGTTTCCATTATTTCCTCTAGCTTCTAGATGCGTAGCCTGAATAGATACCTCATCTATACTAGTGGGATTAAACATGAGGATAGTGTGCTCATGTAGCTGTGTAGACCACCGATGTACTTCAACAGAGTCTCAAGTGAGTCTAATGAGATTCCTAGAATCAATGCTCTCTTCCTAAATTCTTGGGTATAACCTTGTACACTTTTCCCTTTCAATTGTCGAAGAGTTTGCCAGCTCATCATGGCTTGCTGCATGTAGGCCAGTGGATAGAACTGCTTTTTTATTGCAGAAACAAATTCACTCCAGACAGAAAGATTCTTACCATGTCTCTTCATGTCAGCTTGGATCTTTCCTTCCCACTAAACCAAGGTAGTGCCTCCAAGGCGTAGGTTGGACAGCTGAATCTTGCTCTTGTCTGAATCAATACTCTACACTCTACAATAAACATCAATTTGTCTGATCCAATTGTCCAACTTTTCAGCATTAAACTCTCCATCATATATTGGTAAATCAAATTTAACATCTAGTTTAATCAAAGATGTCTTCTTTTTATGTTCAGGGCTATTAGGAGGTGTGAGAAAGCTTTCTTCTTTCCCTTTGCCTTTTGAGTGATCATGGAGGAGAGACTCTTCTTCTCCTTTATCTTGTTTGGAGCCTGATGCATCTTCATCTTTATGTTTTCTAAAGTCCTTATACATTTCCTATACCATGGACCTTATGGCCAAGAAACTATCTATAAATTGAGGGTCTAGCCCCACAGAACCTTCCTCTGACATTGTCTTCTGAGGATAGACTCTTCCAATCTCGGGATTAGTTTCGACCAACTCTCCTTCTCCTAATTTGAGCTTTGATCTAGTTAGCATTCAACAGCTAAATCCAGCACAAGCTTGTCTAGCCTTAACAGCCTATAGCTCTGATACCACTTGATCTGAAAATCACTTATGCATGATCTCAGTTAATTAATGTAGCTATTACAGACTCATGTGCTAGTCCGCCTATGTTATTTTAAGCAACGGATCGATAAGATTGCGAAATACACAGGCATTGGAAAACAGTAAGAGAAACATTGCAAGCAAATGCAAAAACACAACAAATTAATAAGGAGTTCACCCAATCCTCCTGGGCTGCGTCTCCTGGTCCAGCTTTCAGTGGTGGCCTTCTTTATTGTGTCTTTAAGCAGAGTTTTTACAATGAGGAGCTCAATTTGAGTCTCCTGTAGCAAATGATGCTTAGTAGGGTGGTACTTGGATTCCCCAAGCCACTAGAGTACACAGAGTCCCCCTTACCAAGTCTCGACCTCAACTGGTCTAAATGGGATGAGTCCAATTTGGTACTCAGTTCCCAACCGATATCCTCACAGGGATTGCTTGAATCTCTCAAACCTTCTCGGTTATGTCTGCTCGATGTTGCCTTAGCTCTGTAGGTCAGATCGACTTGTTCTCTGCTTCTTGCTTTACTCCCTGTTCTATCTCTTTTGTCTCACTGTCTTCTTGTCTTTTCTTTCTCTATTCATGGCTTAAAGCCAACCCGTCCCTTGACTGTTCACTTCCTCTTCCGTCTCTTTGGATCGCCTCCCACTGTCTGCTTGGGATTCCCTGCTTCTATGTCATCGCCACTGTGTAATGTTTCACAAGAGGTGGCTACTTGTCCTCTCACGAACTGAGCGCCAGCTCTTCCTCGAACAATCGTTATTTCGGTTACTTTGTGAAATGATTCATCCACCAGCTCAGTGGTCAAATCGGACTTCAAACCTTTATATGTCGTAGCTTATTTCTCCCTCCAAATCCGGTCTCCCATTGGGTGCAATCTCTGCCATTAGATCTGGGGCCTCCAGATCCTACGGTTATCTCTCTTATCGCACAGGTGACTTTCTCGAACGTTAGCCCGCAATGAGAGCGGTTTTCTCTCTCATCCGCCAGACATGCGTCATTCAATGTATGGAATCGCTTGGTCATCGGCGAAACTCACTTACCGCCCGAAACGCCTCCAATATTCCGCCGGTTTTGGAGCGTGGGACCCACCTTCTGTTTTAGCACTTTTCCCACGGTTTCTTGACTTCCCTTGCGACCGTGCGCTCGGGGCTTTTCCTTCTCGAGGGGTTTTGCCCAGCGAAAGCGCGATTAGCGCAAAGCACATCAGAAAAGGCCTCTGTTTGCTGATCTGGTCTTCCCAAGTGCTAGTTTGCACCACTGTGCGGTCTCCATGGGCCAACAGTCAAGGTGCTTTGACCGAGGTCCTTGTTGTTCCGTGCTGGCTACAAACTACCATTGTCCAGAGGTCTTTCCTGATAGCTCATTTTTCATAAGATTTTTTGAAGTCTGTCATGATTTGAAACAGTCATAAAAACTTGGATAATTTCCAAGGATCCAATTCAGATCATACAACATGCTACCCTAAGCCCAACACTTTAAATTGGAAAATTCTTTAACTACAACAAGTAAGCACTAGAAAAAACATTATTAGGGTTAAGTTTTGTTCCTTAATACACTTTAAAGTATTTATCAACTTATTATTAGAGCAACTCGGCAAACTTTGTTTTTAAACAACTTATTATTATGGTATTTAGCTCAATTAATGTTACTGGGTCTATAATATGTGTGAATAAATCATGTGTTATTGTTTCAAATTGTCAAAGTCAAAGTTGTACCGTCTATGAAAATACATATATTATCAAAAGAACTTGACATTTGGTCACATCTATAAGTCCATTTTGAGAGAAACATTTCCTCATAAATGCATGACATGTAGTGGGATCCAATTGATTAAGTTTATAAGAGGCCAAAAACATAAATAGGAGGCCAATCACAATCTTGAGTTTGTCAGTAACTTTGAGATTGTTAGTTTGCTATAGTGGAAGAACAAAAAGCCAAAAAGACTACATAGAAGAGTTGTATTCATTAGTGAGAATAATAATGTACTCCATTTGCATATGATTTAGAAAAATCAATGTCAAACCAAATAAAAGCCATGGATGGTGTTCAATGTAGTGTTCAACACTCTATCATTCATCATCTAGAGGCAATGATCTATTACGGTGACTACATGAAATGGTCAATGAGGTGGACACATCTACTAAAGACATAGTGAGGACCCTATCCTACTATCTAGTTTTGTATATGACCCATAGGAGAAAAAAAAATATCCTATTGTTTCATCTTTCCAACTAGCAGCACTATGATGACCCATAGATATCTATTCTCATATGCCTCTCATCCATGCGTTGGTTAGTGTATTATTTCATCTAGCCTTCTCATCAAAGGATGGTGGGTCATCTATTATAAGTTACATTAACCATTTTTTATTCAAGTGCTTTCATTTAATGTTTAAGGGCATTATAATATGGATCACAAGTTGAATTGGAAGATAGATTTTTTTGGTCATATTCTTGTTCCCATGCTTCACATTGGTGGTTATCACTTGCCCCTAGTCCAGTGTGACCTTCCCTAATCCATTTCTTTCACTATTTAGGAGGGGTACAAATAAGGGGCTCGTATTGATGTTGTGTGTTCATGGTAATCCATAATTAACACTTTCCATCTCTTCCTTATATCCACATCCCATATTCTAGTTGATTTTTATCTGTCACCAATATTAGTTCCCTATTTTATTCATCCTTGAGTATGGCCCTGAAAACTTTGCACTAAGAGGACCGTTCATGCAACAGAAAAAATGAAAGAGTGTGAGCCATAATGTTAAAATGTAAAGGATTAGCAGGGATGAATACAAGTGCATGGAAAAAATCTCAGCCTAAGCTCTAACCCCCTCATTATCCATCACCCTATTCTTGGATAAGGCATGAGCTATCTAAATAAAAGGTACTTTGATTATCTCAACCTTGATAAAATCTAATGAAATGTTCATCTTTAACAGATCAATGATGAATCAATGAAAGCTTGTAACCCAAGCTATGTATCTAAAAGAAAAATCAATGAAGAAAAAGGTGCACAAGAGGGGTGGTAAAAATAGGCCCATGAAAGGGGTAACTCGGGCCCCATGATTTCTCCCTCTACACATCATAACACTCAAGAATGTTGAAATTGCATAATTGGTTCAAGACTATGGCATCCTCCATTAAGTAAAACCCATACCGTGTCATTGATCACTTTCGCCTATTGATTGATGGGTCAACCTAGGAATTATTCCTCCCATAAGGGTTGAAAGTACTTAGTAAGGCCTAATGATAACCCTCGCATACCTAAGCAAGGTAACATGTTTACACATCATAAGCTAGAAAGACATTTGAAGATGATGCTCATATAAAGTACTTTAATGTATTTTATATTAAATATGGCCCACTTTGATACTCTTATGGTTTTTGCACCTATGATGTTGTTTCTCACTTGAATCTATGAGTATGTGTTAGATTCTTGCTCCTATGTATAGGTGCCATCCCTTGATGTATTGTGTGATGCTTCTCCAACACTTCAAAGAGGATGTCCAACCCCACTTGATGACCCCAATGGACACCAGAGCCAAGATATTGACCATTTTTTGAGGAGCACTAACCTTGGGGATGCATTGAACCCTATTAATTGCACTCTCCTCTCCCTTCATGACCTGAAATGTTACACATTTGAGCGAGGGCATTACTTAGAGATTTGATGCACCCAAGAGATGAAAAAACACCCTTATGTCGGCATTGCACCTTCTTAATGGATGTTTCCCTATTTTTGAGATCATTTGATGATGATATGAGAATCTATGGAAGGGATGTTACACTACTTTCCATGATGATGTCATGCCCTAATGCCATGATGTCCCCTTCATGTGGCTCGGATTGATGGCATGAGATATGAAATTTGGAGTGCGGAGCACACCCTTGAATCATTCATGGCACATTTTGATGAGAGACATGCCTTTTGAAAGATGGTGTCACCCTTGGAGGACTTTTAGCTTACACATGTGGGTTAAAAGAGGCTTTTTTTATCATTGACATAGTTATATTTGGGGTTGACTTGTGACCTATCCAACTTATAATCTTAATTTATATTATTTTTACGGTGTTTAGTCTATTTTTGGACTAAATCAACTTGATTGTCCTCATATAAGTAGAAGAAAGTCAATTTAGCCTTAGATCATTGTCAGACACATGCACTTGGAGAGTAGTGTGCACTAGCTTGTTTCTTCTCTCTTGGTCACTATGGAGCATTAGATGAGAAAATTTGTCTTAGAGAGAATATTTTGATTGGATGGTTCTATATCTTGTATGATGAATGGTGATTCTGTGATGATTTTGTGCTAATTTATGGTAAGTGTCTTCTTTCATCTTGTACTTCAAGTAGAATTGGGGTTCTAAAGAAATTTTGATTGGTATGTTGATGAATCTTGTGGCACTAACATCTCCTTGACAAGATTATCAAGTTTTTATTGAGAAATCTAAATGTAGCTTCCTCCCATATTGTCTCCAAGAAGATTGAAGGATGCTAGGGTTTAAGAAATTGAGAAACCTAAGTGTAGATTTCTCTCTCTCCTTTAAATCACTTCCATCGATCCTCTTCCATAGAAATATAGCTTTAGAATCCATTAGTCCTTGATTAAGAAAAGCATCAGTCCATTCTCTTGTGTCAATTACATAAAATAACAAATATAAAACCCTATATTTTATTTCTTATGTTTTCTCAGTTAAATTAGAGTTAGGATAGAGTGCCTTGCAGTAATATCTGTATCTTCCAAGTTATAAAGAATTCTTATATTGCTCGAGGATGTCGATGGCGAAACTGAATGCCCTGGTTGCTGGTAACTCCACAGTGGTAGCGGATTTGGACGCGGCCTACGGCAAGGCGAAAACCACGGTGAGTCAAACCCTGGAGAAAGCTCCAGTTCTGTGTCTGGTTGACGATACAAACGGAACGAAGAGGGTTTTAAGTGAGACATTCCTACACATCGAAGCTGTGGGGTTTCAAGCAAGCTCGAAGGCCCTTTGTCGAGCTTCTATCAGGCAGTCAAAAACGATTTTTGTGACGGCGGTTTTGAGGAACATTGATTTTGGCCCTGCTCGGATCAAATCTCCGGATGGCTGCCAACATTACTCTCCTGTACATCATCTGCCCAAGGGTAACAACTGGCTTTTCTCAGGGCCGAGGAACATCAGTGAAACCTGTGTTCACGGCGCAGGCCAAACCCAGAAAGATGGCTTGATAAAGCACTCGATACCTCGCCAAGGGTCAATGACGGGGTTGGTTTCCCAAGCGTTTAACCTCCAGGACTGTTTGCTGAGCTCAGTGGAACAACAGCACCTGTTGGGGTTCTTTATGTTGATGCAAAACAATAGTGACGCAGAGGAGATGAACGGATTGGTTCTGGAAAATAGATTCACAGATTTCGGGGACCAGCAAAGGAAGCTTTCACTTGTCCTATCCAAAGAGGATGCGAGACAAGTGTTTGACGAAATGACTAACCGATATTTGGCCGCCTGGAGGAACCGGATCTCTTCCTCTGCACAGAATGGTTTCTCTGTACAGATCTTAAGATATCGGCATGAGATGAGGTGGTCAGAAGCTGCAGGGCTTGTGCTCAGCCCTGTAGAGAAGGAAGCAATGGATATCAGAGAGATTTCAAACCCTTGCGACCCTTTCCCAGCAATCAATAGTGCTGGCTGCCAGGGGAAGAATCATCATCAACGAGCACAGTTAGAGCCCTCAGTAAGCTATGCTTGCACCAAATCCCGCTCCTCTCATCTTCACAGAGGAAAGCAGGAATTAGACATCCCAGAATCTTTCCAGATCTTGATAATGCTCCTCTCTGGCAAAACTCTACTTCAGTGGGTGAGCTCTTCAGATTTAGTCCAAGACCTCAAGCAAATCCTGGAATATAAGTTGGGGATCTCATCGGCATCTCAACGACTCCTTTATGAAGGTAAACAATTGGAGGATTTTAATCTACTTTCTTTTTACAACATTCAAAGAAATGCTTCCATAATTTTTTCCCTGCGTCGGAGAGGGGGAGCTGGTGGACAGTCATCTTCAGCTGCAGCGTCCTCTTACAAAGATGTTGTCCATGCTCAGACGCACAAGAAAACAACACCACCAGCCCAGGCTCCAAAACCCTTTTTGGTGGACAGACTGGAGGAAATCCCTTCCGTTAATATTAGGCATCCTGCGATGGATGTGCAATTCCAACTGTTCGCAGAAACTGGAATCAACTGCAGGTTCAATGGGCTATGGCCACGCTCAGCAGATCTTTTCCACTGGATTCACACCAACTGGACCAAAAGGTGCAAGATCCTTCTCTGCTCAAAAGGCTTCTTCATGGTGATGTTTGCCTGCAGTGAGGACTACCAAAAAGCATTAACTAGAGGACCATGGTTTTGGGACTCAGCGGGTTTATTCCTAACCCCCTGGTTCCCAGATTTTGATCCATCTACAGCAATTATTACCAAAATCCCCATCTGGGTCAGACTCCCTAACCTCCCGGCGCATTTATGGCACGTTGTTGTGTTTCAAGCAATAGGTAATTCACTAGGACGCTACCTCGACGTAGACACCTCCAGAGAGGAAGAGAACATATACACATTCGCCAGAATCTGCGCAGAAATTGATATCAGCAAGGGTCTCCCTGAGAAGATTATTCTCAAAATGGGAGATTTCCATTGGACTCAGACTCTGGATTTCGAGAATACATCCTTTCGATGTCGAAACTGCCATCTCACAGGGCACCTTCAGAATTCGTGCCCTTCAAGGCCTGCCAAGAATAAGAAAGAAAATTCTAAGCCAAAATCCAAAAGCTGGAAACCTCAAGCACATCCCCCAACGGATGTTTCTGTTTCCAGCTCAGATGAAGAGTTTGAGGAGGAGGATGAGGAAGATATGGACGCAACACCAGCACAGGATACGCCTCCGACGGGACCTGAGGTATCCAAGGTCCCTCCTAATTCACAGAAAAGAACTCATGAGTCATCTCCTTCGGATTCAGACAAGGAGATCTCTCCTTCAACCCAGCTCAGTTTACAAATCATGCCAGCCCAGCAGAGTAATCTTGGTTGGGTTAAAGTTGGCAAAAAGAAAGGAAAAAAAGGTCGAACCAATGTTTCTACCCCCGGTGAGTAGAATCCGTGGTTCGGTTCCTGCTTTTCTGCTCGTCTGGTTTCTTCATGCTTAGTTCTGCTCTCGTCTGAACCTCTCTTCGGGACCGAGGTGGATTGTCCATCCTTTCCGGCTGCCCGTTTTCTTTTAAGGGGTTCTGAAGCTGTCCTTTTTAGCTTGTAGTGTTTTCTGTCAGGTGTTACTATGTTATTGTCCTTCTGACAGTTCTGGTTTTCTACCGCCCTGCGTGGTGTTTCTTTTCTTAGTTTTCAGGAGCTCTGCTGTTTCTTTGCAGTCTCCTGTTGTCTGGCCTGCTGTTTAGCGGTTGTTTTTCTGCAAATGCAGAAGCTTGTACTATATTTTCCTTTGTTAATTTCAAAATCTGACTTACACAAAAAAAAAAAAAATAATAATAATTAGAGTTAGGATAGAACAAAAACTACATTTTTCAACATTCTTTACCTTGGATCTTATAGCGTTGGGTTTAAATTTTGGATGCACTCAATTGAAAGAGTAAAAATATTATTTTTCAGCAATTAATTAGGGTTTATTCCTAAGGCTTATATAGTTATTTTGTGTGTTTTTAGCCATTGAAAATTGTTGTAACTTAATACTTTGTTTACCCATTAAATAGCCTTAATTTTTACTTGATTATCATATATTCTAGGGTTGTTTTATTATTATTGTTATTATTATTTGCATTTTGTAATTTTAATATTTAAAACCCTAATTTAGAGTAACAAAGCGTGGTGTATGTTTGAGAACTTATTTGAGCCATAGGATCCTTTGAATCTGTCATCTAAAAATTATATCCTTAGTCACTTGAAACCCTAATTTCTAAATATTTATCCTTGGGTGAATCTTGTAGTAGAACCCTTATAGGATATTTAGCCTAAGCTACTTGGGTTACTCAATCCCTAAAATCTACTATGGAAACCTCCCTTGTGGTGATAATATCCAACCACAAAATATTAGGGGAATAGTTGCTAAGGTGACAATGCTCGTTAATTCCATTATTGTTCTCAATCTAGATTGCTTAGTGAGACTTTGCACTAAGGTGCTAGATTTTGTAGTGATGGTGCCTACATAGTGGCTAAAGGTTATTTAGCCTAAGCTACTTGGGTTACTAATCCCTAAGATCTATTGGGGAAGTCCCCCTTGTGGGAATAATATTCAACAACCAAATAACAAGGGAATAGTTGCTAAGGTGACAATGGTGGCTAATCCCATTGTTGCTCTTGCTCTAGATTGTTTAGTGAGATTTTGCACTAAGCTACTAGATTTTATAGTAATAGTACCTACATAGTGGCTAGATCTAGCCACCAAAGAAGTAGAATTCAAACAAAGTGGAGCCAAATTTGATATTAATAGTGTTTGTCTAAATGTAGTAAAGTTCAGTAAGGCTAAATGTGACTAATCTCATTATGAATAGTGCAAATCCATTCATGGTGTTGTAGTTTGAATAGTGTGTCCATATCCACAATTTTGTTGTGAGATCTTGGATAGTGTGTGTCCCTAAGTTAAAAATATCCAATAATGTCAATATGTTTCCCCTATAATTTTTTGTTGGATTGGGGATATGTTGTCATCCATTTATAATAGCTTTGAATTTGAGCATGTTCCCAATTCACTCATAATATTGTTCCTTTCACTTTAAACAATGTTTGTACTACGTACGGGAATGCTGAAAATAATCTTAAGTTGGTACAAGATAGTTGTATTCAAGTTAGTATTCTTGTACATGAAAAATACTTATATTAATGTTTGCACATAAGTAATAATAACAACTCACTTTAAATCATGATCAATTCAATGAAAACAAGGGGGATAACTATGTACTCCTATTTAGTAGAAGAACATCATTTATATAAATCTCTTTAAAAAATAATAAAAAGATTAATCACAATTTTATTTAAAACAACTCTTTATTTTTCAATTTTTTTATAACACTAACTTTTTAATATTTCTCTAGCTTTACATGCATTCACATATGGAGGTTGTGGTGAACATTATTAGAGAAAAGACAAACTTGTATTCCTTTATTTAATTTGAAAAATAACAGAATATTTATTCATTTTTTATTGTAATTTACATAGTTATTATTTTGTCATTTAATTTGTAGCTTTCTAATGAGAAATCACATTGTCCTTTTTAACACCTAAAATAGAAAAAACTTACAATGATGTAGTATAATTACGTGATTAAGATAGCAAAATCATAGATGAAGAACAACAAAATTCCAACCAAATCAATTATCTACTGCAACTAAACGTAATAGTTATCTTGTTAAATTGTAGAATAATCCATGCTTCAAGTGCTTAAAGCTATTTATCAATGTGCTCAATCTTTATCAATGTTTAAACTATTTATCCATACATTATTTATTATTTTATTTATTTTTTACATGGGCATAGATGTATGAGTACTAGAGTGACTTAGTTCACGTTATTAAGCTTCAATGTTTGGGAGAGAAGGTGATGACTTTCCTTTAGACTATAAGGACTATGCACTAAAATTTATAGAAAATGTAAAGAGGTTTTCCAAGCCTTACGAGATGGATGTATTCATCAAAAAAATTTGATTATCATAAATACTAAAAAGACTTACCATCATGAGTTAGCTTAAGCAGTAAAGTGCTACAAATTACAAGCATAGAGTCACAAAGTCAAATCCCCAACTTGGTTGCTTTTATGAATATTGCGGTACTCATTTGATGTTCTTGCTAGATTAGGTTGTCAAAATTGTTGGTTGCTTTTATGAATATTGTGGTACTCATTTGATGTTCTTGCTAGATTAGGTTGTCAAAACTACAACTGGTTAGTTTACCATAAACACCATTCTTAGAATGAAGGCAAGTACCTAGTTGGTTCTCAAAATGTGCATTTCATCAAAAATAAATAAAAAAAATAGTGGCTCAAGACCAAAGTAAGACTATGAATTAAGAGAAAAACCAACCATATTTTCTAAAATCAGAATCCCTATTGTTTTGTTTTATATTATTTTGTATTATATTGATTTGTATGGCCTTTTTCCCTCTCCAAAGCAATTGTATCTTTTAACTTTGTTTTGTTTTATATTGATTTGTATGGTCTTTTTCTCTCTCCAAATCAATCATATCTCTTAACTAAGCTTTAGCTTCATCTTCATTTTCTCTATTTCCTCAAATTTAAGGTTAAAGTAAAGACACCAAAAAATCGTATAAAATTAGCAAACAACTAGAAGTTGACAAAAATGTCTAAAAAAACATGTACAATGAGTAAACCTGAAAGCAAAGAATGAAATTGAAAATCTAGAAAATAACACACCAAACATCATAAAAACCAACAAAAATGAGTAAACCTGAAAGCAAAGAATGAAATTGAAAATCTAGAAAATAACAAGACAAAACATCATGAAAACCAACAAAATGCCACCCAAGTAAGAAATAATATATTTGTTAACTTATCATTTTAAAAGTCTTCCTACTCGTTATAGATTATATTAATATTCTATTGTTCTTAATATCTCTTAATGCAATGAACAGACAGAGGACAAGCCCTTGATTACAAATTAAAATATACCTTAAATAATAACTATATACCAAGATAATTTATACAACAAGGACATAATTTATTGTCTATTTAAGATTCAAATTCCTATGATATCATAGCAGACCACTTGTTACATAAAAAAAATGTTAATGTATATGAATTATTGTGGATTTATAATGGGGTTTTTCTTTCTTTTCAATCTTGTGCAATAAAATGTATTGATTATTACCAATGCAACTATTGATTAATGTCACATGTAATAAAATGTATTGATTATTACCAATGTAACTATTGATTAATGGCACATGTAAATATTGATATTTGGTGTAATGTAAATATATTAATTGACTAGTTACATAAGCAATATAAATCCATTTTAAATCAACATGGATCCATTTTAAATCAGGATTGATCAAACATCAAATAGATTCAGTCCAATTTGTTTTGTAATTTTTTAAATTTATTAATAATTCACTAACATAAATAAATCTCTTTAATTTTCCTATTCCAAACCAATTAAGTAAACATTTTTTCCTCTTTCCATGACCAACTTATAATAAAAGCAAATCTTTGTAATTTATTTTTATCTTCACATGGTAAAGCAGTAAAATGTTAAGTACTTTTGTAATAAAAACAAATCTTTGTAACTATTTTTATTTTCATGTAATAAAATGTTAAATACCTTTTATTAAGTAAAGTATCCCCACTATGCCAAATGATGCTAAAATGACAAGTAAAAACACCAACCTCAACGTTACAAAGATGCAATGAATATGCTAAATAGACTACCAATGATATTAAAAGTATGAACGTCAAAGTAAATAGGGATGCTAATATAATGATGGTGAAATATATAAGAATTTTAATGGAGTGCTTCAAAGAAAATTGATGGGACCATAAGGATGTCAGCAGTATTGATATTGATAAAATGAGAATGAAAAAAAAAAAAAAAAAAAACCTAAAGAATAAATGAGAATGACATGAAAAGGATGCTAAAAGTCATGCATAATAGGATGCTTTTGCGATATAAGTTGGGTGCACCAACTTAATGGAGTGCTTCAAAGAAAATTGATGGGACCATAAGGATGTCAGCAGTATTGATATTGATATTGAAAATGAGAATGACATGAAAAGGATGCTAAAAGTCATGCATAATAGGATGCTTTTGCGATATAAGTTGGGTGCACCAAAAAGATGCAGAAAAGCATGTCTTCCTTGTCCTATCAAGGAAGAGAGAATAGAAATAGGACTTAAAATCACCCTATTGTACTTGTGCAAATTCACGTGCACTCTCTTATTTCTATAGTTATTACCACATTGGTTTTAACAGAACTGCGCTCTTCTCATTCACTACTAGAGTGTAGTGAAACAGTATCAATGTGGCAGAATAACTAAAAGAAACCACACATTCGACATTGAGAATTTACCCTAGATAACCCTACGAGAAAACTTCAGTAACAAATAGGAAGCTTTTGTCATCTCTTTAATGAATTCTTAGAAATGCAAATCACAGAGGGCTCATCTGATCTACTCTTGTGTCGGTGACCCAGGCTATAAGAAAAAATAGTTCCCATGTATATAACTCTTAATGCTAGATCCACACTAGAAAGGGACCTCGCCGAGCTTTGCTTCTATGCAACAAACCTGAAGTTTACACATCTGTGCATACTTCCTCTGTATCTATGTTTGAACTCATTCCAAGACCCAACTAGAGTTTTGAATCGCTGTGTTTCTGAAAGTTTTGTCCTCTTGGAAGCTTTGAACCAAGTTAAAATACTAATCTACTCTTTTGGGGGAGAAGGATTCTCTACTGTAGCAACGACTACCACTATAGCATATTGTCCCCCTCTCTATGGATAGTAGTTTCAATTCCTTGTCCATGTGGAAGACCAATTCCATCCTTTTCTGCTACAGGGTGGGTGCTCCCGGTCCGGTCAATATTGCTTATTCCGGTGTTTATCAGTGGTGGTATACCATTGGCTTACGCACTAACGAAGATCTTTATGCTGGAGCTCTTTTCTTGCTATTTCTTTCTGTCATCTTTTTAATAGCGGGTAGGTTACATCTACAACCTAAATGGAGACCAAGTGTTTCATGGTTCAAAAATGCCGAATCCCGTCTCAATCATCATTTGTCAGGACTCTTCGGAGTCAGTTCTCTAGCTTGGACAGGGCATTTAGTTCATGTCGCTATTCCTGAATCAAGGGGAGTGCACGTCAGATGGGATAATTTTTTGGATGTATTATAGCAATATCGGGTAAGCTTGTCCCGTTGTACTTGTAATGGTCAAGTAGAAGATCAACAAACTGATGGAAAGAAAAAAACTAATAAAGGTCTTTTTCAATGCAAAGTAGTAGACGTTCTAGGGAAAAAACGTTTCTTCTATCTGGCGAATATTTGCAGGGTTATGTCCGGAATGAAGGATCCGGGAACATATCTTCGGATCCAAGAGAGAAATATTGACCTGAGTCTAATGGCCTTTTGCATTGCTATTCAGAAGAATAGCAGTGCAAATAAAATATCGAAAGAACTTGCTCTTCAGAGGAGTGATTCCCAGACCAACCTTCAATGCCCAACAAAACTGGTTTGCTCTCTCTGTGGTGAGTTGTCTTTATCGTTGTCCAAAAAACTCTTCGGGGTTGATTCAAGTTCGTGAGATTGTCAACAGGTGGATAACTGAGTGAAAGTGTTGTTATCGCCTTCCACCAAGGTTCTGTTGAGAAATCCAAGGCATAGTAATTATGTGATTTCTTTTCTATTAGTAACTGCTTGCGAGTGCTTTTTACTTCTTTAGATTAGAATCTTCTTTTACTTAGGTTATTAGTGTTCTTCTTCATCAAACAGAAACCAATGCATAAACCATAAACTTTAAAGAGACGAGACACAAAATATAGGCTATCATCCAGGGCCAAAACCTCTCACTCTTTGAGAGGAAAACCCAAACAAATTCTTCTTATAAAGATTCTAATTGACAAATTCTTCATCTTGCCCTGGCGATGAACCACACTAGATGGTTCGAAATGCATTAACAAAACTCTGTTTTGATGTGATTTTTTATCGAAAGTTTTCTTACTTTTCATAATATGGATCACAGAAGCCTAAATTCAATTAAGACCAAGACCCTTGACCTATCTGCCACAACAGACAAAATCCTTAGTCAACGATAGTCAACCTTCTGCTCCTTCCTCCTCGACTTCTTCTTCAACCTCTTGCTTTAGACTTTCGGCCTTCTACCACTTCAGCTCCCTAGGACTGCACCACTGCTGCAACAGACTTCTCCTCTCCTCGGCCTTCACTGTTGCAATATATTAACTTTTGGCCTTTTTCCACTTCAGATCCCTACTGCTGCAACAAACTTCCTCCTTACTGCTGTAACAGACTGCTTTTCTTCCTTACTGTTGTAACAGACTTCTAATACGGATAGGTGTTTTCTGCCCTTGAAACAGTCCCATAAAGTACCCTAAGAACCTCGCTCTTCCTGTCCTTTACTTCACTGGTTATGAGAGGCATCTATCTCCCTTTCTCACACTTCTGTCCACCGCAGATCATCACAGAAAACTTCACTGAAATCTGCCTTCTGAAATGAGGTTGAGCTGCCGGCAAATAGTTGTTTGCCTCTGTATATGAGCCGACATTATTGTATGTGAGCCGACATGTCCTTTGGGGAATTTACATTATTCTTTTTTAAGCCGACATGAGGAGGATATTTGCTTGGTCTTGGAGGGCTATTTATACTTTTCTAATGACTCATATAAAATACAATATGCCCAAGAAGGATCCTTCATACATGACATAGACTCAAATTAACTTTTATGACAAATCCTAAAGGCTTTCAATGGGAGCCATCACTAAAAATAAAATTCCTTGCTCATGAAACCCATGAGACAAGCATAATAATAATTTCGTTTTTCTTCTTTTCATCAATTACATGAAATCATAATTATACATGTCATTATGAAGACCGAACCTAGTTACTTTTCAACAGGTTGGAGTCTCTAACTAACATGATTGTGCTTATGCCTAATCTCTGAGTAACGTTTTTGTGCTTATGTCTATGCTTATGTGCATATAAGCTTGCAAAAACAAGTAAGGCTAGGTATAAGTCTGGGGTACTTTGGTAGAATAGATACCCTTCATGCGTGAGTTCTTAGCCAAAGAAGACTACCATGGCATAGCAGTATGTTTTTGTATTACTCTTAAATCTAAAATAGAGTAGAGAGAAGACTACCATGGCATAGTAGTATGTTTTTGTATTAGTCTTAAATCTAAAATAGAGTAGATATTGCTTGCTCATGTTGAGTGGAAGCTTCAATTAAAAAAACAATGGCAAGATAATCTCTCTTCCTCCACAATGAATTCGATTTCTATTCCCAATTGAGAATAGGCTCTGTTAAACACTTGGGTTTTCTCCTCTTGTAGTCGATTACTAGTCCAAAATTCTGCCTTTTATACTCTGTTGCAAATATATGTAAGAATCAATGCTTAGGATGTCAATATGGCCAAGAAATATGTTTGTATTGAAGAGAAGGTGTGCGATGTGATTCGTTCTCAACGAATGCTGCAAAATTAGATTCTTGCTTCTCATCTTTATCTATATTTAATTTCAACTTCCACATGCTATAGTGGTTGTAGTGTTGCGATTTATACAACTCAATAGAACGACTTCTCCCTTAAAAACAATAATACAATGGCAATGGAATCAAATACTCACAAATCCAAGTCCTACTCTGATTTATCTCATCTTAGGTACAATCAAAACTACAAAACCCTGTCCAATCTTCCCAAGTCCACAACCTATATATCCCATCATCTTACACAACATCTAGGACCTCTCAAAGACAAGAACGCATGAGAAGGAACATCATCAAGATTGACGTTTGTATCAAATTAAGCATCATCACTACCAAAAATATCATCAAGAGTGCTATCAAAAATATCAAAAAAATAAGTATCATTGGAAGAAATAAGTTGACCAAAAGGGAAATTTAACATCTTATTCCAAAGACTCAAGGAGGTCTGCCTTCTCGCCAAATTCATGCATGAGGTTCTGAAGACATGCTCTAGGGGTCCTCAGCCCTCATGGTTTAGTCAGCGACAACTTCATCATATTTTTTCAAGTAGAGGAAACAAAGGTTTGTAATTCACATACCTCATACTCATCAAATAGATGTGCATTATCAACCTAGAGGAGTGCAGCATCCTCACGAAACTCCATAATTCAAACCTACAAAAAATTGGCCTCCCTTGCAACGGGGAATTGAATTCTTCAAACCTATCAACCCGCTCCTTGAGTCCTCTATTTTATGTCCACAACTAAGTAACAATACCCTTCAAAGTTACATTATGATTATACGTTGCAAACAGACAACTGTGCTATGAAGACGAGAAGCATACGAAATTAACTTAGCAATGGTTTCTCCTATAAGATAAGCTCTCTGCACGGAGTCTCTAAGATCCAATTATTCTTCTTCATCAAGGGCAAACAACATTTCCCTTCATTCCACACCCAATTGATTCTCAAATAAGTCAACTCACTACTGGTTGATTTTCAACTTGATCGAAAAACTCTTTGCAAAGTCTAGTCAGTTCCAAAGTTTAGTCAGTTCACATCTAACAAGTATGAATAGGCTTCAAAACTAGTAATATTACAGCAAAACAGTGATAAAGCAGCCAAAGGATCTGATCACTGAAGTATCCTTGTATAAGGATAAGCTTTATCAATCTACCTATGGGAAGCCTTTTATAGAAAGGGCAAATTCATTTAAAAAATGCTACACAATTATGGATGTCAAAATAATATAAGACCCAAACCTGTGTGATCTAGTGTGTGCAAACTAAGCAAAGGAATCATGTTTTCAACAGAGGGCAGTTGAACCCTAGTATATTCTTCTATAATAAGCAGTTTTACCCATCTACTAATGGAAAGCCTTTTATATAAAGGATAAATTAAATTAAAAAAAAAATGCCACGCACTTATGGATGCCAAATCGAATTAAACAACCCAAAAAAAACACGAACATATGTGATTAGTCTACATGCACTAAGCAAATGAACCACATTTTCGGCTAAATGTCCTAGCATGATCGTGCACAATAGAAGTTGTGTCCAAATCACA
This sequence comes from Pinus tabuliformis, assembly GCA_031772625.1. Classification (NCBI taxonomy): domain Eukaryota; kingdom Viridiplantae; phylum Streptophyta; class Pinopsida; order Pinales; family Pinaceae; genus Pinus; species Pinus tabuliformis. The sequence goes on along the minus strand of CM062805.1, from coordinate 544,571,841 downwards.
ATGAGAAAGCTTGCACCGCAACTAGAAAAGGTCATGCAGATCCAACTCTGTCCCACGATTCCACTGTGGTAAGAATCGGGCTTCATTGGTCACTTGGAACTTCACGCACTCGTATCTTCACAAAATTTCTCCAAACATCAACAGCACATGTTCAGTCAATTCTTCAATGCTCTGCTCAACCAAATAACCATGCACTTATGAGTCACACCAGAATTAGAAATCGACCTGTAGGGGATCTATTGCTGCTTTACCACCCAAAGTCTTACTCTTCTCTGCATCATCCAGGCATACAACAATGCCCAAGAAAGCAAGACAAGAATTATTGAATGATCACGCTTCATGAAAGCAAGACAAGTTAATCAGTGTCCACGAGATTATAGTCAGATCAAAAATGTCAACAATCTCCTTTTAGTCATTTGGCGTTCACTCAAATCCACCCAAGGATTAAATTCCAGTTGATTAATATCCACTGTTCTTCTTCCATTCAAATTCTGATTGCCATGGTTCTATCTATGCTCCACCGGTTGATCAGTCGACTACACTTGCAGAAAACACCGCAACAACATTCCACAATCTAAACTAAACTCAAGTCAAACACTCACTACACTCCAGCACATAAGTTGATGCTCTAATACACTTTAGACTTCCCTATCATGTATTCAAAGATTCTTCCTCCTTACTGCAATCAAACTCAGCACTGCAATCTATGGACAGTCAAAGATCATCAGCGGCTGCACTACTATCCACAATATGAGCAAAGTAATATCTATCTAAAGATCACATATCTTAAACAGACAAAAGCATATCAAACAGCGCACATGCAGTGACCAACTACTACTACTCAAAAGTGTTATAAATCCGATCTAGGGCAAGGTCAGTTCATATAAAGAACCAGCGATGATCTAGAAAAAACACCAAAGCATCATGATCTAAACACCAGCAAGCATTCTAGAACTTACCATGACCTAGGGCACACAGCAAACTGTGCTCAGCACACCGCAAACCAAGCCCACTGTAATCACATCAGAATCACACACGAAGTCATACCAATAAACAAGTTTATATCAGTTGTAGCAAATGAGCCATGCATTTTAATCGTCAGACAAGACAATACTGATAACATGTTAGGATTTCACATTTATTCAGCATACCAAGATAACTTAGACATAAATAATTCAAAATAAATAAGAACACAAACACCATAGCCAAGACAACACAATGTTTAAAATGGAAACGCTAAATGGAAAACCAGTGTCCAATATGCTTATCATTCAAATCACCGTTTGATTAAGGCAAGCCTTACAATATCATCTCACAATGATGATTTGCTACTCGATTCACATCATAAATGAGGCTAACATGTAAGTTTTAAGATCATTATCCAAAACCGCAAGTGAGGGACCACAACCCACAAATCATCCATGAAGTCAACTTGGTGCCTCGAACCTAATCATGGTCAAACCCAAACTCGAACCCAAATATGACTTCTAGGCAAAAAAACCTTTCAGTCTCAAACTAATCTTGTAACTAATACATTTTCTGTGCAATATGCTCACTAATATGAGGTTAATGCAGAACAGTGCTGCGGGGAGCACTGTTTGATAAACTTTGTTATAGTTTGGTAAAGGTTACAAGTACAACTTTGGTGATGACAAATGTTATATATTGAACTTTGAAACTTTAAGATTGATGAGAATTGAGAAGTTGTAACATGTGGACTTATTGTCGATGAAGATAACTACTAGATGATTAATGTTATATGGCTTTATCCATGTTTTTATGCTTTTATAAATAATTCATCATTTTACATGCTTTTGTTGACATATATGTATCAAAAATGTATAAAAATATATATTATATAAAAAACACTCATAACAAGCCTACATAGATCTGTAATAACATGCCAACATGTAATTCTAGTTGTCTATCCAAAATGCGTTAATTAAAGACAGGGAAACTGTGATCCAAGACTTGGCAAGAAATCTTGAAACCATAGGTGTAGTTTAAACTTTACAGAACAGTATCTTAAGCATGCTTAACACAACCTTTATATTTAATAAGCTTTACATGAAAAGTTCAAAAACAAGAGAGTATAATAGCAGAATTCTAAAATAATGAACTCAATAATATGTTTCATAATGCATATTACCGTAGTTTTAGAACTAGTCAACGAGTTACATATAATGTTGCACTTAAGGTAAGGAGGTGCTGAGAGTGAATCTCTGTAACTAAATCTTATAGAAAATAGTGTGTAGGGTTTGATGTCTCTTTGCGGCACACATATGAACAAAATAAAGACTGGCAATTTGGAGCTTGTGTAGGGTTTGATGTCTGTTTGGGGCACACATATGAACAAAATAAAAACTGGCAATTTGAAGCAAGCTCTAGGTCATTGGAAATGTACATACTTGCACGTAAAGCAATTAACAACAAAATTACCATCAACAACAAATACTTGAACTCAATGGAAAAGAACCATCAACAACAAAATTACCATAATCTGAGTTATTCCAAAACTTGTGTTGTATATATTACAATTCTCTTTTCAATTGCATTAAAAACAGCTGAGATCCATTTTAACCTTAGATTTATACAGCACTGAAAATGATTTATACAGCACTGACTGATAAAAAGAAGAACAAAAAGAAAACAGAGGTGTAAGTTCTTGCTGCTTAAAAGATCAGTCGCTGATTCCTTTCTTTTCATTTTTACATTATAAACCTCAATCTTTCTTTATTTTATTTTATTAGCATCAAGTTACACAATTTATCCATACTAAGTGCACCTTGACAGACTCTGTTTCTCTCAGTGAATGAAAAGATTAATAAAACCTTTAAAAGGAAATGGAATTAGGCATAATTTGCAGAATTACAGCAACATGGTCAACCTTGAAACAAAATAGAATGTGACGATCAAGAATAAACTAACAGCTTGGCAACAGCGCGTTGTTCACTAATGAGAAAAAGTGTTAAACTGCCGACCAGGTTCGCACTGAGGTTTGCCCACCCGTATAGCATGAGTTTTAAAGGGGTAATGCCGGGTGCAAGTCCTGGCTGATATTGACCGAGAAGCTACCCCCTAAAAACCAGCTCCTAAGGCCAAAGCGATCCGCCTCTTTGCAATACAGTACCTAGGGGTTTGTTCATAAAGCACCTCGCAGCAAAACGCTGACAAACCCACGAAATTAAAAATGCTGAAAGAAAACATTCCAAATGACGGCAACCAATGGTGTTTTAAAATCATAGCACAGCAAGGAGTCTAAAATTCAAATTGGCCATCAAGTATCACATTGAATTCCCACGCACTAATACATTATCAACTACACATAAAATGCACATACATACTTACCTTGTTCTGTGCATTCCAAAACACATATAAGGCAATACATACTTACCCCGTTCTGGATATTACAAAACCTACATAAGTCTCTAATTCCTTGTGAAACTACTGTTATAAATTATATCAAGTTTCAACCATCACTATGATCACCCCTATAATTGAAATATGCCATGGAGTTTTATGCCTGTTACAGACTACCATTGAACCAAGATACAGAATGTATATCACTCTACACTATGTTGGACAGACTCATATGCATTACATGCAAAACTTCAGCCCCAGTTGGGTGCCTGCTAGCTAGAAGTCAACCCAATCCATTCCAACCCAACTCGCGAACTATGCATCCCCAACATGCAGTGTAGCGCTAGAATTCACCCGTGTAGCTTCTCGGTCTCCAATTCTCTCTCCACATCCAAAACCTCGACTTGCTGGACACCATCCTCAGTCTCCACCCCATTAGTCTTATGCTTCCTCAGATCAGCGAGCGCCGCATCCCTGAACAACCCAATATCAACAGCACCGGACACCATATGATACCCACGTCGTTGAAGTTCACTGGGCGGATCGTGCGGCATTGCGAAGCCGGCCAAGAAGGGCCCATTCTTAAGCCCCAAAACACCCTTCTCCGCCCTCTGCAACATCTCTTTAGCCCTCTTGTTCCCCAAATCGTTCAAAAACCCCATACTGGTACTCAAGTCCGTTGGACCCATTTGAATACAATCTACACCCTCGACCATGGCTATTTCCTCTATTTTCTTCACAGCCTCCTCAGACTCCACCTGGCACATGACCAAAACCTCGTCTTCGTATTCCTCGAGGTATTTCTCGTTAACCCCGTAGCGAGAAGCCCTAACGACGGAATGCGCAACCCCCCGGATGCCCTTGGGCGGGTACCGGCAATACGAAACGGCCCTCTTGGCGGCCTTGGGGCCGTCTATCATGGGGAACATAAGGCCCTGGGGGCCGAGGTCCATGGCCTTCTTTACCATAACAGGGTCATTGTCCGGGATTCTTAAGATGGCCGGAGTCTGGGTGGAGGCCAAGGCCTGCATCACGGGCAAGGCCGCCATCGTATCCCCGGGGCCGTGCTCCATGTCGATTACAGCAAAGTCGTAGCCCGCGAATCCGACTATTTCCGCCACCACCGGCGAGAAGCTTAGCAAGAACACGCCGTATAAACGCTCGCCGTCTGCGAGGCGGGCCTTGAGCGGCTTCGAAAGGCCATTATGGGCCATTTTCGGGCCAGTGCCATCCGTCTTCTTCTTGCATGTGATGGGGCGAATTTGTTTCAAAGCCCGCGAAGGTTTGTTTAGGGAGGGGAAAGCGCGGGGATGGCCGTTAGACGATAACGCTGAATGGATATAGCTCTGCAAACTGTAGGTGAACGCCATTGATCAGTTCGTGGACTATCGAACTGTGAGATCTCTGTAAAAAGCAGCAGCGTCTTGAATGAAAAGGAATGCAAATTTTCGGTTCTAATCAGCGAGGTATACCTATTTCTCTGATGGTAACAAATTCGGCCCCATGATCGGATCTTCCATCTACATGATGTTGACGATGGTGCAGGTATGGCTGTCACTTATCTTGCAGTGTCACTAACGCCGGCCATGAAATACATGAATCCGTGTCGATTCCTTCCTTTCTATTGCCCGTGAAATTGGGAGTGGGACAGGCTCGAATCCTTGATAAAATAGAAAATAAAATGTGGGTGTATTGACCTAAATCGTTATATTAAATTTTGGGTTTTTTTTAAATTTATTTGTTTTTGCTTTTTTAATTTGTAGTCATATGCATCATGGTATATTAAATTTAATTTAGGTTTTCTTTTAATTTATTGGTTTCTGTTTTTATTATTTTTTTTATTTGCAATTATATGAATCATGGATCCTATATGGCCCTCTTAGTATTACTAAGAAAAAATATGGGGTTTAACGGTGAGTTTTGTTGGGTGAAACTCACGAGATGAGGGTTCAAATTTTATTGAGTATATATATGATCTGTTGTGTCTTCGCTAGAAGAGTAAGCGACCCAATAAAGGACGTCTCCGCTCTTATTGAGGAAAAAAAAAAAAAAAAAAATGCTTTTTCTAAATCAAAGATAATCATCCTTAAATTGGATGGGTACTTTTATCTCCATCCTGATATCCATTAGAGTAGCACATATTTTACGAAGGGAAGTATGGCTATGCTAATAGCCATAGCCATAGTTCATAATATTTAGATCCTTATCGTCCTTGAACTGAAAAGGCACCCATGCAATATAGCTGAAAATATATTTTGAAATTTTTTAAAGTCTACATTTTATTTGATAAAAAAAAAAAATGTTTCAATGGATTTTTATATAGGAATGCATAATGTTTTTTTCAAAATTTCAAAATCTTATTTTAGCGGATATTTAAATGTTTATGTAGAAATACACAATGGTGAAGTCATTTTTAGATAAATTTGTAAAAAATCTACAAATAAAAAATTAATATTTTATATCAGTCCCTAAAAAAAATTCAAATTTGTGAGAAATCTATATAGCAAACAAGAAATTAACATTTTATATTAATCCCTAAAAAAAATTCAAATGTCAAAAAATAATCAACTACTCGCAAATAAACAACATAGCCACAAATATACTTTTCTTCCTTACGAGTACCGAATAAATTCTCTTATTAATGACTCACTGCCATAGAAAATCAATTAAAAAAAAACTTGAATAGTGCTTTCAAATGTATTTTGGAGGGTAATTTTATAATTAATGTTCCATAAGAGGACTGTGATCAAAATGTTTACAAAGGCATAAATTAATACTCTAAACATTGAAGTTAAATAATTTAATGAGGGTGGCTTTCGCAGTATACACACTAATCTTGAATTTCAAAATGTTGGAAGGAGTCCTTATGAAAGTTGGTCTTCAACAGGGTCAACAATAGTTTGATTTTTTATTGGTAACTTCAACAACTTTTTCGACAACCACTTCATGCACACTCAACGCACCATTATCACCATTAGAAGCAACAATATTATGTTGATGTGTAGCTTCAAGTCATTTAGTAGTATCTTTAACAACAGAGATATTGATGGCTTTGTTTTTGTTACTCGCCTCAGATTAACGCTTCAAGAATAGTTATTTTTTGCATTTAACTCAATCAAGCTACCAGGAACATCACCAACCGTTGAGGGGGCTCTGTATCCAACTTTTTGAAAAGAAGATAAGGCATTGATAGATAAATGCCAATAAGATTGTTAATTTGAAAAGTTGTAATTTGGTTTTTATAATCAAATAAACAATAATTGATATATTAAATTAACGTTGGATTAGTAAATCCGATATATTTTGAGATAATTGTATTTATATTTGTGGGTTGTGGTGAACACAAATAGAACATTAGCGACGTGGTGAACCCGAGTGTATTAGTGAAATCGTATAACTCGCATGAAAGGAAATGGTCATAGAGTAATGGAGAAGAGATGGGAGATTGAATTTTGGATGATGCAATTATCCATGAACTTCACATTGAGTGTTGTGTATCACATTTTTTTATAAAGTGGTGGTCATAAATCTGGTGGGGAGTGTAGTCAATCATGTTGGTGAAGGCATCAAGGCATAAAGAATCATAATTTATTATTTCTTGTCATCTTCAGAAAACGATAATACAAAAAAAAAAAAAAAAAACAACAACAACAACAACAATGAATTTGATGATCTTCTGGACATCTAATACAATATTAACTTGGTTCGCCAAAAAAATGCCAATGTAACTAACAAAATTCCAAGAAATGTTTTGTCACTGATAAATAAAAATGGGAGAGAAACCATTTGTTGCATATAAATTAACCACTTTTGAACAAGATAGCAGTAAGAAAAGATACAAAAGGTGTCAATGTAGAAAGTTGTCAATTGATAGACAAGGCTATAAATCCCATGTTTAACCTTCTACAATTTGAAAAGAACCTATAATATTTATGAGAAAAGTCTACAAGAAAAAGAAACATAGAGTTGTGGCAATGATTGTTCAATCTTAGAAAGTTTGCTTTTTCCACTCTTTTATTTGTATCAAATCCTAAGATACAAACATTTTATCGGGTTTGTACTCTAAAAAAAATTGCACATACAGAACAACAAATTCAACTGCCCACATCATGCCTGTGTCGACCTTCAAAGCTTTCTACTGCTCCATACTAGATACTCGTCTAGTTGTTGCACATTTTGTTTCCCTCCTTTGTTGGTCTATTCCAGATACTCGTCCAACTCTTTTGGAGTTATATACTCTTTGTGCCTTTGAATTGCTCTCTATTTGAAGCAATTTAGAAGAAGAGCTTATAGCTCTTGGCAATGAAAACATGCAGTTTAAAAATTTCCAGCAGAGATGAAGATAGCAAGGAGTCGCAGTCTCATTGCTAATAGAATTTGGTTCTGCAAGTTGTAAGCCCTATAGATATTGAGATCGGCAAGTGGCTTGTGTTTTGCGAAATTGGTATTCACCCTCATAGTCTCGGTAAGTTATGTCACTTGAAACAAAAGAAGGTCCTCAAAGCCATTTTGTGATTATGGTAATGGAAATACCCCAAGAGGCTTCATATGCTCATGGAAATTGGTTTTAGTTGATAAAAGGAAATATGCATGTTTATTTATTTCTAGATGTGTGTGATAGCATGCATGTGTTTTTTGTTTGTTTCCACAGTGTGTGGTTGGTGGTTGGTGGTAAGTTATGATTCCGTTCTACATCAAGCACTCCCTCCCTTTTTTTTTCTTTTTCACCCTTGCTTAATCATGAGAAAGGTTTTATGGCCTTCGCTAGCTTGTCTAATGGTTGTCTGACATTAGTTGGCTTTTCTAATTATAGATGTCCAAATCATATGTTACAAAAGATTAACCAAATGATTGTATGCAAATATAGTAAGGGTGAATTTAATGGGATTGATGATGAATTTTTCAATCATTCTCTACCATGTTAAAGAGGACCTCTCACTTCAAGCATTGATGTTGTTGCATACAACAATAATCATGCCACGGATGTACATAGAAACAACAAACTTCTAAGCCTCTCTCAATCAGGTTGACATTACCAGATCCAAACAGTTGGAAGGTGCAAATGAAATAGAAAGTTCAAAAAGTGCCCAAAGTTTACATATAGTTAACTAACAAAAACTAACAACATGCTAGCCCGTTCTAAAGCTATGATTTCACATATTCATGTGCACTAACTTTTATTGCTTCGACATTCTTCTTAAGCACATCACAAGGAACACTGTGAGACTATTTTATTCTCTACATAATTATTTATCTTGCGTGGTTCATCGAGCTTGACTATCATTCCCAAACCATTATTTTCAATAAAATATCTAAACACTTTAATAACATATCTAAAATTTGATTACCAAACACCATTAAATAATTATAAAATTTATTTAAATTATAAGTTTATTTTCACGATAATTATTATTATTAATTTTATATATTTATATATGTAGCAAAATTTTATAAAATTTAATTAAGTTATAAGTTTTTTTTCTTTTTCTTTTTCTTGTTGATTAGCAGAATCGGCAACAGCGGTGGTATCGTACTTGCGTTACACAGGGTCGAATCCCACCGGCTGCAACTATAACCTCTAGGAGGAACCACCCAGCGCACAAGAATAGCCCTCGGGTAAGACGAGACTCGAACTCGTGACCTGCACAGCGGCACGGAGGACTTAACAGATCATCTGCTGGCCACGAGACCAAACCTCTGCGGGCCAATTATAAGTTTATTTTCACGATAATTATCATTATTAATTTTATACATTTATATATGTAGCAAAAATTTTAATTATAATAATTTATTTTAACTTGTAAATAAATTAGTTTTTGTTATAATATCAAAATTTATCAATATCAATTATAATTTATTTTACAACCAAAATATTCTATACAAATTTTATTTTAATTTAACATCAATTATAATTTATTTTACAACCAAAATATTCTATACAAATTTTATTTTAATTTTATAATAATGTGTAATTTAATATGAAAGGTAAAAAAATAAATTCAAATACTTCCTCTCAAAATTAATAAAAATATTTCATAAATATTTTGTAATAATTTAATTATTTATAATTAAATTAAAATTCTTAAATTCTCATTTTAAATATATGTATTAAAATAATTACACACAAACCATCCCATTTATAATTGATATTCATGGTTTCAGTTATTTGATAACCATGTCATTTGTAATTGATGTCCATAGCCTCTAACAACGATAAGACGTGTTACCTAGATTGTCACTCAAAATTTAATATCTATATATGAAAAAAAATTACATAAATTAAATTATATAATTTAGAGTGAAATATATATATATATATTTATTTATTTATTTATTATAGAGTGTAATAAAAAATATAATTTTAAATTAAATGGTGTAGAATGAAAATAAGAATATGCTTTTAATTTTGAAATCGGAATGGCATAAGAAATTTTACAGTGAAATAAAAAATAGGTTTTAAAATCTAAAACAATAATAGAAGAATGGTTTAAGAAAGACAAAAGTCCCAAGTTGGATGGTCGATCTGTAGAATGTTTCTTGGGATTCTATGAGTTAATTGGATCGGATCTTTTTAAAGTAGTGGAGGAATGCAGATCTTCTGGAGAAATGTATGACGCATTTAATACAACTTTCATTGCTCTTATCCCTGAGACCGATGACCCAAAAAATTTAACGATTGTAGGCCCATTTCGTTGTGTAATTGTATTTGCAAAATCATCGCCAAAATTATAGCTAATAGGATTCAGCCCATTCTATCTCAACACATATCAAGTGAGCAATTTTCCTTCTTGGATAACAGACATATACATGAGGCTATTGGTGTTGCCCAAGAAGGATTACACAGATTTGAAAATAAAATAAAAGTGGAAAGGTATTATTTTGAAGATTGATTTAGCTAAGGCTTTTGATAAGGCAAATTGGTTGTACATTCGTATGTTGCTTACTCATTCGAGATTCAATGTCAATTTCTTCAACTGGATTATGTGATGCATCACATATGCATCCTTTGCAGTATTAATCAATGGCGCTCCTTCAGATTTCTTCCATGCTAAGCGAGGTTTGCATCAGGGATGCCCTCTCTCTCCCCTACTCTTTCTCTTGATTATGGAAGACCTCAGTAGAAGGGTTAGGGAGGCTAATAGGAGGGGGAATATAATTGGTGCTTCAGTGGCCAATAACATCAACTTGACACATCTTCTCTTTGTTGACGATGTCCTGATCTTTTTGAATGGCTCTCGTCATGACATTGACTCTTTTAAAGGTATCCTTAATTTATTTTGTAGAGCTATGGGAATAAATGCTAATCATTTTAAATCTACACTATCTGCTACAGGATGCTCTCAGGCAGAGATCTCTTATGCACTTGAGGAGTTCTCGTTCCAACACTCCACCTTTGAAGAGGGACTAAAATATTTGAGATTTCATCTCAAACCCAATGACTACAAGAAGGCTGACTAGATGTGGCTAACTGTAAGGGTTGAAAAAAGGCTAAACTCATGGAGCCACAGGTGGTTATCGAGAGATGGTCAACTTGTCCTAATCAAGTTTGTACTAGAAGTCATCCATGTGTTCTCGATGTCTTTGGCATGGATCCCCACAGGCATCATGAATAAAATTCAAAAATGTTGTTGTGGTTTCTTATGGAGAGGCATAAAGGATGGAAATATTTTTGCTTGGTTCAAATGGGATAGGATTACTCTGCCCAAAAAATGGGGTGGATGGGGTATCAAGAACCTCTTTTGTTTATCTTAGGCCCTTGCTGCAAAGAGTGGATGGCGATTGTTATCCACAAACAACTTATGGATTTATGTGGTCACACAAAAATATATCCACCAGCTTTCTCTGACACAATGGATTTGTCTTCAAAATAAGAATAAGAACAACATCTCCTTGATATGGAAAGCCATTCTCGATACTTTTCATATCATTGGTTCTGGACTCGCTTGAAAAATCGGCTCTGATACACAAGTTCGAATTGGTATTGACCCGTCGTCTGGAAGAAATGTTCAGTGTATTCTACCCCCACACCTCGTGAATTTCTTAGCTAAACACGGCGAGTCCACCATCAATCAGATTATTGATATGGAGAACTCCTCTATATGGGGACAAGAATGGATGTCGACACAAGACTTAAATATCGCCACTCAATGGCATCAGGCTTGGAGAGCCTACACTAGAGCCTTCATCTTAGGTCACATAATACTACAAGACAGAGAGGATGAGCTCATATTGACACACTCTAAAAGGGGATATTACATCCCAAAAGAAGGATATTTTTTCATACATGTTGATAAAGAACCTAGGGAACTAAAATGGTGGCGAAATTCTTCATGGAAAATGAAGAGTTCGATTAAAACCAGACTTTTCTTATGGTGCCTCTTGGAAAACATAGTACCTATCGCCAACAATCTAATGAAGAGGTCCTTCTATGGACCATCCTAGTGTGCACTTTGTCGATGTGTTGTGAAGAATCAATCAATCATTTTTTTTCTCTTGTCAATTTTCAGTCACAGTATGGAACCTCATCTACCATGCATTAAACATCAGCATCAGGTGGAAAGGTGGCACTATCAATGATGCCTGGGATGGTTGGTGGAACGTAGCCTCCCTTGACAAACTAAAAAATCTACATCTATTAGTTTGTTGGGGCATAATCACAAGATCTTTTTTGATATTGATTATCATCCTGAACATCTCGATGCACAAATCCTTACAATCTACAATCTTCTACCTGATGAGGAGATCAGATCTAGTACTCGCTATGTCCTCCCTGAGATCATTGATCATAATATGCCTTGGGCTTACTTTGATGGATCAACACAAAATGGTCGATGTGGTGGAGGGGCAATTTTATATCTCAATAACCAGCATTACTTCAAATTACAAATCGATTTGGACTTAGGCACAAATAATTTCTTTGAATTATTCAACGTCAAATTACTTATGTTATTTGCGCATGAAAAGGGATTTCGGCAATTACAAGTGTTTGGTGACTCTTGGGTTGTCACTAATTGGCTTAATCTTAATTCTACATGTCACGTGCACACACTCAGAACATTACTAGAGGAAGTTCTTATGATATAATCACTTTTTTATTATATTTCTTGTTAACATATTTTTAGGGAGAGGAACTCTCTTTCTAACCAGCTTTCCAAGGTGGGCGTGCAACAGGTTCATGGGACATGGTTGATCACTGAACATAAAGGAAATAAGCATCACCAATATTACCATCGCCCTTTCATAGATATACAATGGGCAGATTTAGACAAAGAATAACTACACCACTTTTTTGATATGTCTCGATTGCAACAAATGATCTTTATGTTATTCTCCTATTAGTTTTTGTTACATATATGTGTATATATCATGGACAACTTCATCATATCAACGGTTTTGGACTTATGATCACATCTTGGTTATGACTTATATCAAATTTTAATTATGGTTGTTAACACTCATATGTTTGTTGAGTGTTATAAACAATCACTTTCAATATGCATTTCCATATACAACATGTAATTTTCACTATTTTACATAATGGAAATTACGATTTTGCCGGGGGGAAACAATGGAAGAAGAATATATATATATATATATATATATATATATATATATATATCTAACAATGAAATTAAACATATGAAATTATATAATATATACAGTGAAATAAAAACCAAAATATTTATATATTGTAGAATGTATAATGAAATAAAAAAATATTTTAATTATAAAACAAAAATATCATAAAAATTGTATAATGTATACAATGAAATAAAAATCAAAATATTTACATATTAACAAGTAGAATATTGCTTTACAGATATTAATGGAAACACAAAGCAAGTTATTACTAAAAATTTCAATCCTACCCAGAATTTAGACCACATTTCAGAAAGAACATAATTACTTTATTTTCTACAAGGTTGCGACTATTGCAACTACTAACAACAATTTTGGAGGGTAGTATTTGTATTCAAAGGGAACAAATTCTATGATACTTCAAAGCAGCGCGATGCATTAAATCGCTTCCATCCAAGTATCTATGAAGGCAACACTAATAACTACCAAGAATTTAAGAGGGCCTAGGGGCCATATACACGTCTTGTTGCAAATGGCCCCTAGGTTGTAAGCTAGATTACAAGCCAAGAAAATTGGTATGAACTTTTAAAGTTGTAAATAACTAGAGTTGTAAATTTAGCGAAACGACATGTGTATCTGCCTAAAGTACTTGGATTGTGAACAGATATCACGCGTATATGAAAAGGGTAGACGAAAATGTGAGATAAACATATTAAAAAAGAATGCCTAACATCAGAACATGGTAATTGTAGATTTGATATTCCTTGAGCTTGTTTTGAGTATTAAACAGGTTGTATGTGATTAATTTTTTTTTTGAACATAGTTAACCTCAATGTTATTTTATTCATTAAGAGTTTTTCAACATTATAAAGAGTACCTCAATCCAATCCAACTAATTTATGCAAGGAAGTTTTACTTTGGATAAATTGACATATGTTTTAATCATCATAATGGATGTTATCCCAATGTCATTTACTCATCTGCATACCCTAGTTGATAATTTAGCACCCTAGTTGATAAATTTATGCAAGGAAGTTTTACTTTGGATAAACTGACATGTTTTAATCATCATAATGGATGTCATGCCAATGTCATTTACTCATAATGGATGTCATCCCAATGTCATTTACTCATCTACATACCCTAGTTGATAATTGAGCAATATAAACACTGTAATCTTAACCCTTAGTGTCGTGGATTTAATATATGTTAAAAAGTGGTTATTTTTATTGTGATGATTTCTTATTTTATAATTAAGAATAAGATGAGTGGGTTATCAAAGCACAGGAAGGAGGTGATTATTTAACCATATGTTTAGGTAATATGTCTATTTATTTCATAGTGAGTGATTATATTTTTTTATAATTTACAATATTATTTTATGAATAAAAAAGTAAGGTATAATCATTTTTTTTTCTAGCGTGGTTATAAAACGTGTTCATCTAGATTACCTCATATGTTTAAGGAGTTGTCTTTAGTGCAACTTTTTGGAATTTCCAGTGCCGGAATCTCGTGGAAAAATTTGAGGCGAAATCTTGATTTGTGTTATTTAAACTAGTTTTTTGACTATATATATGGAGTCACCCTAATGAAGTGTTTTTTAATCATTATTTTGGATTTATCTTAAATCAATCTCTTTCCACTTTAAAAACAATTTGCATCTCAAGATATTTGATCTTTAAGATCTTGGTAAATGTAGAGTCATGATGGATCTAAGTTGTTTTTATTATTAATTATAATAAATTATAAATATAATAATAATAATTATTATTATTATTTTTAATTAGTTTTATGTAATTTGATCAAGTTAAAATGCTTTATTGATAATTATCATAATTATTTTTTTATGCTTTATTGATAATTATCATAATTATTTTTTTATTTTATAATTTTATTTTGTTTTTGTTTTTGTTTTATTTTCACAAAGTCAAAATCTTTACAACATCTCTATCATATTGAGTTGGAGAGCACCTCTCCATGCAATTACTTTTAACCTTTTATTATTCTTTAATTGAGGCTACATGTAAATTTTTACAAATATTTACATACAACATCTATTGCGACTCTTTTGTTTTTAGATTTAATTTAATAAATGTTATCAAATGAAATTAAAATAAAATATTTATAAAAATAAAAAATAAAAAATTGAAATAAGTTATGGTTTTTGGGCATGTGGTATTGATTAGCCATGATATTGTAACAAAGCTTATTTATACGGAAAGGTTATTAACTTATTAGCATATTAGCATATATGGGGGACAGGAGCTCTCGCATTGGGGAATGGAGACCAAGGGTTTCAGGCCTTGGCCCTAGGTCTCATGACCCTGGCACATAATTGAATATGGCAACAATTCAATGTCAGTTCTCTGTACTCGGCACCCAAAATGTCATAATTTTCTCTGGCCCGGAGGTATCGGTGGCGAGGTTGGTACTCGGGCCATTAGTTTTACAACCACAGGATGGGGTTAATCCCTTTTAACCAACATTGCTTATTGCAAAGGGTTTTGATGATTAGGGTTTTGAGACAGTTGCAGTTTTCTCGCTGTGCCGGTTTAAGTTTGTTTGTTTGGGCGCGGCAGAGATGGGGTTTGATAGCGAATTTCTTGAGCTCGAGCCTCCGCCAGAGGACCTTTTGACATGTTGGGGACACGAGGTCTCTTCCAAGAATCTTGACTTGTTTTTCCCAAAGAATGTAAACATCCAAGGTCCCAGTAAAGAGGCGATTGCGGGAGGCTCACAGTATGGGGTAAATCGACGAGATGAGAACCTCCCGAGTGTCTGGAATGGTGTTTGGCGGGCGGGCGCTACTCCTGTGGAGAACCAAGAGCAGCTGCGGACAGTCGAAGGTCGGGCGAAATTTTTGAAGCATTTCTCTCGTATTATCTCGTCGAACGAGGATCAAGTGGCTCTTGTTGGTGGAGTCTCGCAAGGTCAAGCTAGCCCCTGGCAAGGTTTTCCTCTGCTTTTCGCACCCCAGGGTCAAGAAGCCTCACACGGTGGCAGAGGACCTTCTTTAAGCTCCATTCCGGCTACTGCTTGCATAAATCGACTGCCCTGGGCCACATCTTGTGGGGGGGTTGACAGAAACCTTAGGACCTCGACCTCTAATTTGATCCCTCAGGCTGTTGCTTACTCAAAGGAGGTTGGGACCATTGAAGGAAACCAGCAAAGGAGGTCGGACGAAGCAGAAGTCCCTTCTGTGCCTGAAGGAGGGGGTCAAGGGCCCCCTGTTTCGGTTGCGCCGGATGCTCCTGTTCCAAATGCTGCAGGAGCGGAAGGGGACTTCAAGGAAGTCGTGGGGGCAAAGAGAAAGAAATCGAAGTCCATCAAGAAGAAAGAGCTTCGTCTGTGCTGTCTTTTGGGGGTAGATATCAGCATAGAACAAACAATGGACGCAACTGAGACTATTCTAGTTGGCCGTGTAAGAGGAAGGAAGTACTCGGCCGAATACATAGCGGACTCGGTCCAATCCGAGTGGAAAGAAGCCCCGGGCAAGCCATCAGAGATTCTTGTTTTGGAAAGGGGTTGGTTTAGTATTCATTTTGACAGCAAATCACATGCGGACTGGGTCTTTGAATGGAACTGGTGTTTTGGAAAGCGTCCCATTCTTTTTTGCAGATGGACTCCATTATTTAATGCGCAGAAGGAGAAATTGGCGGAGTCCCCTGTCTGGGTAAAGCTCCCTGGACTTCCTTTACAATTCTGGACGGAATCCGTTTTTGTCTCTATTGGTAATACCCTGGGTAAATTTCTGGATTATGATAACTCTTACATCATAACCAAGGACAGGAGTATGGCTTGAGTGCTTGAGAGCCTAAATCCAAGGGAGGGATTGGCGGATGCGATGACGTTAAAATACAGGGAGCTTGAATTCCTTCAAACCCTGGACTATGAAAACCTCCCTTTCCGGTGTCTTCGTTGTCATAAGTATGGTCATCGTGTGAAGGAATGTCCATTGGGACATCGTCGTCGTCGCCGTCAAATGAGACCCTTTTGACCTCAGGGGGCTCCTGCACAGGAAGCAGGGGGGGCTTAGCAGAAGGTTTCAGTGAAATCTGTAGACCAGGCGAGGGCTTCAGAAATAATTGATCTAATGGAGCAGGAACACCTCTTGGATGGTAAAAATGCAGCTGCCACTCAGATTAATCCGCCGGCCACCCTGGCTCCCCTACCTGATGAGCTTGTTGGGGCGTCCATGGCGGGTACATCTTCTTTTCCTCCCTTTTACAAATGTTCTTCTGCAATCTCTTTACAGTCTCTCTCAGAAAGGCCTGGTCCCTCCAGGCAGATTTTAAATGATTTCTCTGCGCTGAATTTATCTAAAGCCTCCTCTGATAGTATTATTATCTCGGTCTCCCTTCCTTCTGATGATGCCTTACATCCCTCTGAGATTGCTATTACTTCTGCTGAATCCTGTGTTCATATCTTGGATAACCCACCTTATAATCTTCGCCCTTTGGCCAATAGAAAGGGTAAGGGACAGGCTGTAGGAGGAATTGCCTTGGACCCAGTGGTTATTGGGCCAAGGAAGTTAAGGGGAAGAAAATCTTTACTCTCAAAAGCCCAGTTCAAAGCTGTCATTAATATCTCTGACGGGAAGCAGAAAACTCTTCCTGGGGTGCTTAGAGCGGAGCCACCACCCCCCCTGTTCCTTGATGATTCTACTTTCCTTCAACTACAGAGGCTTAGCTAGCCAGCTGAAAAAGCTAGCCTTCAAAAACCTTGTGCACTCCTATAACCCTGATGTTATTCTCCTCCAAGAAACATTGGGTAAAAGTGACGATGTTATCTGTACTCTTCAAAAGTTTTTTCCTGGGTGGGCATTCTCAGCTCTCGACGCTGAAGGCGGGTCAGGGGGTGTAGTTACAGGTTACAATATGAGGAAGCTCAAGGAAGTTTCATCTTGGGGTTCTGAAAATTGTTTGGCAATGGAACTCTATTCTAGAGAGTTGTGTATATCCTTCCTTTTCCTGAATATCTATGGGCCTTGTCTGGAGAGGGAACGCTTTTGGAACTCTTTCTTCAGCCTCTCTTGCTTCTCCCATCCTTACCTCATCATTGGAGGTGACCTGAACTTCTCTTTGGGGGAGTCGGAATCTTGGGGTGCTAATGCCCACTCGAACCCCCTCTCTATTTTTTTCATGAATAAAATTGCTTCCTACCACCTGGTCGATGCTCCTTTGATCAAATTGCGCCCTACCTGGAGAAACAGACGCCTCGGTGTCGATTGGGTGGGAAAAAGACTAGACTGCTTCCTTCTCTGTGAGCCTCTGGTGGATTTTCTATCAGTTTTCAGACACTGGGTCGGGGAAGGGGGTCACTCTGATCATTTCCCGGTCCTCCTGGAATTGAAAGGAGATGCAAAAAAACCAGGAACCCCTTTTAAATTCAACTCATCCTGGCTGAAGGATGAATCCTTTGAAGCTCTTTTCCATGATACATGGAGAAAGGACAATCATAATGAAGAAGGAAGCAGAAGCATCCACTTGTCGAACAATCTTAAGAGAATGAATCAAGCGACAAAAGAATGGGCGCATCGGAAGAAACTGAAGGAAGAAGAGGAGCTCAAAAGTATAAACTTCGAATTAGATCTGTTGGAAAACTCGGATGGATCTAGTTATGAGTCCTTGGATTCAAGAAACAGAATTAAAGAGTTGGAAGCATCTCGGTGAAAACTTCTCCAGTTAAGGGAAGAAAGCTGGAGATTGAAAAGCAAAGCCATTTGGCTGCAAGCGGGAGATGAAAACTCTATGTTTTTCCAGAATTATGCAAAGGGCCGAAAGATTGCTAATACAATTTGGGAATTGAAAAAAGAGGACGGGGAAATGGCAAAATCCTTCGAAGAACTGGCTTCTCTAGGTGTAAACCACGAATCTTTTCAAAGCCCCGGAGGAAGTATCCATAGCGGAGGTCATTAGAGTTGCTCAATTCTTTCCAAGATATGTTGAGGAAGAAGACAATGACTCTATTATGGAAGCTGTCTCTAAACAGGAAGTGGAGGACATTCTCAAGGATATGCAGAAGGACAAGAGTCCTGGGCCAAATGGGTGGACAAGAGTCCTGGGCCAAATGGAAGGACAAGAGTCCTCTGGATCTATCTATCAACGCTTCAACTCAACCTTTCTGGCTCTAATCCCCAAATCTGATCAGCCAGCCTCTTTCGATGAATTTCGGCCTATTTCCCTATGCACCTATGTCTATAAAATTATTGCTAAAATCATTGCTTCCAGGATGAAACCCTTCTTATCTAGGCACATCTCTCCAGAGCAGTTTGGTTTCCTGGATGGAAGACAGATTCATGAAGCAGTGGGAATTGCTCAAGAAACCCTGCATAGCTTAAAGAGGAATGGAAAGAAAGGGGCAATTGTTAAAATTGATTTATTAAAGGCCTACGACAGAATAAGTTGGATGTACTTGCGCCTTCTGTTGACTCACCTTGGTTTCAGATTCGATTTTGTAAGGTGGATTATGAGCTGCATTACTTCATCCTCTATCTCCTTATTAATCAACAGAGCGGCTTCAAATTTTTTCAATCCGGAGAGAGGGCTGAGACAAGGATGCCCTTTGTCCCCCCTTCTTTTCCTGTTGGCTGCAGAGGGGATGAGTTTGATGATTAGCAGGGCAAAAAGACAAGGAGAGCTCTGAGGAATTGAAGTGGTTGTTAATCTATGGGTAACCCATCTGCTCTTTGTAGATGACATCATTCTATCTAGCAATGGAAGTGTGGAGGACTGTAGAGCTCTAAAGAGCATCCTGGACCTTTTTCTTAAAGCTACAGGTCTTAAAATCAATGAGCAGAAATCGACCCTTACAATATCGGGTTTGTCTTTGGAGGAAAGTGGCAGAGTAGCGGCTCTTCTTCCATTTGAAATCAAATCTCTGCAGGAAAGCTTTAAATACTTGGGCTTCCTGTTGAAACCTGATACTTACCAGGTACAGGATTGGAAATGGCTCCTGATAAAAATAGAAAAGAAACTAAATTTGTGGAGTCATAAATGGTTGTCTCGAGCAAGGAGGCTAGTCCTAATAAAGACAATTCTGATGGCAATTCTTGTTTACTGAGCTAGTCTCATGTGGGTACCTAAAGGTATACTAGCTTCCATAGACAAACTGTGTAGCAGATTCTTATGGGCCGAATCTAAAGTAGAACATGTGACTCCCTGGGTTGCATGGGATAAGATTTCGAGACCGAAAGAATGGGGAGGATGGGGAATTAAGCATTTGTCTTTTTTTTTTCAAAATCCTTAGCAGCCAAGCTGGCATGGAGATTTATATCGACCGATTCTCTTTGGTCCACTGTTACAAAAAGAAAGTACATAGCTCCGGCCACTGTAATGGAATGGGTCTGCAATCCTGTAAAGTCCTCCAAAAATGCATCGGTGGTCTAGAAGGCAGTAGTTGCTTCGGCTCACACTATTGAACAAGGACTTGCATGGAAAGTGGGGGATGGTTCTCGGGTGAGGGTTGGATGTGATTCCTGGGCTGGGTGCACGGAAATATATGCCTTATCTCATGATCTGGAATTATTTTTAACTGAACGGGGATATCTTTTTCTGAATCAGGTGGCAAATCCTAGGACTACTACCATTTGGAGACAAGGGTGGTTGACAGAAGCTGACCTTCATTTGGAGGAGAGATGGAGGGAGGAATGGAGCCTTTTTGTCTTGGACCTCCAAAACTCCTCTGTCCAGATTTCAGAAGCAAGGGATGAGCTAGTTTGGGTCCATGCACAGACAGGAAGCTACTCACCTAAGACAGGCTACAAATGGTTGATGTCCCAACAAGGTTGGGAAGACCCTGCATGGTGGTCAAAACTTCTCTGGAAGTTGAAATGCCCTGCAAAAACCAGACTTTTCTTCTGGTGCATCCTTCAGAAAAAAGTGCCAACATGGGATTTCTTACAGAAAAGGGGGAAAATAGGCCCGGGATGGTGCTCTCTTTGCAAAGAAAATGAGGAATCAACAATGCATTTATTTCTCACATGCCCTTTCAATGTCAGCCTTTGGGCTGAATCCTTGAGACTCATGAATTCTCCCCTCAGGTGGGAAGGAGACAGTATCCAGCAAGCATGGTTTCGGTGGTGACAGGAGGCCTCTGATGACAAAGTCCGCTCCATCCCTCTCCTGATAGCCTGGGGCACTTGGCTAGAAAGGAACCAAGTAATTTTTAAAGATCTTCCCTTCCCTATTGGAAAACTGGCTGTGGAAGGGGCAGCAATATACGACAGCATCCCATCCTCATCTGGACATTCCATCCACCGCTCTATTCAGACTGAATTTATTAGGGAATCTGTTCCGTGGGCCTACTTTGATGGGGTTGCAGACTTAAATGGACGGTGCGGAGCAGGTTTGGTCATTCATATTACTCCTGAAAAATCTTTTCGTGCCTCAATCGGCCTTGGGTAGGGGACTAATAATTTTGCTGAGCTCAAGGCTTTACATCACCTTCTTTGTTGGCTTTCCTTGAAACAATTGAGACAGGTTCAGATTTTTGGTGACTCAAAGAATGTTGTGAATTGGTTCAACAGGACTCAACATTGCAGAAATTATATTTTGCTTCCTTTGCTTAATGAGATTTTGCATATCAAAAGCTTTTTTAATGAAATCATTGTTTGCCACATCTACAGGGAAAGAAACCAGGAGGCAGATAACTCTAAAACAGGTGTACAACAAGATTTGGGGACTTGGTCAGTAACAGAGATGGACAAGGGGGTGATCAATCCTATTGACCAGCCAGTCTTCGGATGACATTGTTCTGCTTTGATGTTCTACTTAATATCATGTTGTTGCTGTTATTTTAGTTTTATTTCGAACTACATATAATCTATTATGTCTCTCTACCAAAACTATGGACTATCTCATTTATGTTTACTTTTCTGAGGGCTGTTTTCCTCATATGAGGAGGCCTGTTGACATAGTTTTCACAAAAAACATTTTCTGTGTTGTTTTTTCAAGTAACCTTGAGACCGGAATAGTGCCTACTGCCGGTCTCTACAGGAATATACATTTTTATACGTCTGTTTTTTCTTCAGATGATGAAGGCATGCTTCTATCTTTTTCTCTTATCTTTGTTTCAGTGATATGCCGAGAGATTTGAAAGATTGGAAGTGCCCTCTTTTTGAGAAGAAGTTTTTCTGCTTTGGCAGCCTTAGGGATGCTTATGGGTACCCAAGGAAGCCGTGACTGCTTTTCTCCCTCACTTGAAGGAGATCGGGAGTTGATTTGTAATGCAATGCATATGCTATGAGACTCTCTAATATATATAAAAAGTCCGATTTTCTTCCGTGGAAAAAAAAAAAAAAAAACAAAGCTTATTTATAAGTTAATAATATCCATGGTAAAATTGAGATAAATATCCATGATTAAAAATCTTGTTATATTGTAAGCATTAAATTTTTATATGCTTATTAATTAAATTTAAATATGATTCAAATCATTATGTTATATATATATATATATATATATATATAATAAATATGAAATTAAACATATGTTTTTAGATCTAAAACAATAGTATGATAATTATGAAATTATATAATATATACATTGAAATAGAAACCTAGAATTTATAATAAAAAATATATATATATTTATAATTATAAAACAAAAATATTATAAAAAATAATTAATTAATTATATATA
Organism: Pinus tabuliformis; assembly: GCA_031772625.1. Lineage (NCBI taxonomy): Eukaryota > Viridiplantae > Streptophyta > Pinopsida > Pinales > Pinaceae > Pinus > Pinus tabuliformis. Next base: position 544,549,261 of record CM062805.1, on the reverse strand, counting down.
TATATATAAAATATGAAATTAAATATATGTTTTTAGATCTAAAACAATAGTATGATAATTATGAAATTATATAATATATATATTGAAATAGAAACCAAAATATCTATATGTTGTAGAATTTATAATAAAATAAAAAATATATTTGTAATTATAAAACAAAAATATGATAAAAATTTGTAATGTATACTGTGAAATAAAAATCAAAATATTTACATATTAATAAGTAAAATATTGCTTTACATATTAATGGAAACACAAAGCAAATTATTACTAAAATTTTCAATCCTACCTAAGTATTCAAAGGGAACAAATTCTATGATACTTCAAAGCATTTAGACGGTAGTATTTGTATTCAAAGGGAACAAATTCTATAATACTTCAAAACAGTGTGTGCATTAAATCGCTTTTATGCAAGTATCACTAAAGGTGACACTAATAACTACCCAGAATTTAAGAAGGCCTACGGGCCATATAGACGTCTTGTTGTAAATGGCCCCTAGACTATAAGCTAGATTAAGAGTCAGGAAAATCGCTGTGAACTTTTGGCGTTGTAAATTTAATGCATGAGCAGGTATATGTGAATTCCAAACGAAATATAAGCAGATGGAAACAACAAGTGTAACTAGCCCCTAAGTCGTAAGCTAGATTGCGAGCCAGGGAAATTGATATGAACCTTTGAAATTGTAAATAACGAGAGTCATAAATTTAAATTTAATGCATGTGCAGGTATATGTGAATTCCAAACATAATATAAGCCGAGCGAACCGAACCGACATGTATAATTGCTTAAAGTACTTGGATTATGAACAGATATCACGCGTAGACAAAAATGTAAAGTAAACGGATTCAAAAGGAATGCCATGATGTTTGTAGATTTGAAATTCCTTAAACTTGTTTTAAATATTAAACAAGATGTTTCTGATTAAATTTTTGTGAACATAGTTAACCTCAACGTTATTTTATTCCTTAAGAGTTTTTCAACATTATAAAGAGTACCTCAATCCAATCCAATTTTGTGAACATAGTTAACCTCAGCGTTATTTTATTCTTTAAGGGTTTTTCAACATTATAAAGAGTACCTCAATCCAATCCAATTTTGTGAACATAGTTAACCTCAGCGTTATTTTATTCTTTAAGGGTTTTTCAACATTATAAAGAGTACCTCAATCCAATCCAACTAGTTTATGCAAGGCATTTTTACTTGGGATAAATTGACATATGTTTTAATCATCATAATGAATGTGATCTCAGTGTCAGTTACTTATCTGCATACCTCAGTGTCAGTTACTTATCTGCATACCTTAGTTGATAATTGAGGAATATAAAAACCTTAATGTTAACCCTGCGTGTTGTGGATTTAATATATGTTAAAAAGTGGTTATTTTTATGGTAATGATTTGTTATTTTATAATTAAGAATCTGACATGAGTGGGTTATCAAAGCATAGGAAGGAGGTGATTATTTAACCATATATTTAGGGTAACATGTCTCTTTATTTCATAGTGAGTGATTATTTTTTATTTCATAGTGAATGATTATTTTTCATTATAATTTACAATGTTTATTTCGAATAAAAAAGTAAGGTATAATCATTTTTTTCTTAGAGTTTTCATAAAACATATTCATATAGATTATCTCATATGTTTAATGTGTTAATGATGTGATTTTTTTTTTTTTTTTTTTGTAAGCTTAGGTGGGACCTTCTCATTTTCGAGTTTTTACATGTCCATTATTCACCCCATTTCCAGGGAGGGTAGCACAAGAATCGAACCCAAGATCTCCGGTTCGGTGAAACTTCATTTCCATGGCCATTGCCACTTGAGCTACCCCATGTAGACAATGATGTGATTTTTATTATTAGTATGGTTTTATCTTAAATCCTAAGTTACATGGATTAAATCTCTTTCCACTTTAAAAACAATTTGCATTTCAAGATATTTGATCTCTCTTAGTGCTTGGTAAATTCAAAGTTATGATGAATCTAAATTGGTTTTATTATTAATTATAATAAATTATAAATATAATAATTATTGTTTTTAGTTTTATTTAATTTGATCATGTTAAAATGTTTTATTGATAATTATCATAACTTTTTTTTTATATAATTTTATTTTCACAAAGTCAACATCTTTACAACATCTCTATCATATTGGTTTGGAGGACACCTCTCAAAGCAATTACTTTTAACCTTTTATTATTCTTTAATTGAGGCTATGTGTAAATTTTTACAAATATTTACATACAACATCTACCTCGACCCTTTTGATTTTATATTTAATTTTAAAAATGTTATAAAATGAAATTAAAAATATATATATTAAAAAAATAGTTATGGTTTTTGGGCCTGTGGTATTGATCAGCCTTGGTATTGTAACAAAGCCTATTCATGAGTTAATAATATCCATGGTAAAATTGGGGTAAATATCCATGGTTAAAAATCTTGTTATATTGTAAGCATTAAGTTTTTATATGCTTATTAATTAAATTTAAATATGATTCAAATCATTATGTTAATTCATATGATAAAATGGATCTTAATTTATAACTACTATTTATATTTTATATATTTTAATGTGATAGGTATATTATGATTTTCTTTTATCTAAAAAAAAGTGTTCATAATTTTAAGAAAATCAAATAGCTTATGGACTCAAGTGGTCACATAGAAATATATCCACTCGCTTTCTCTAGCACAATGGATTCATCTTCAGAATACGAATAGGAACAACATCTCCATGATATGGAAATCCATTCTGGATACTTTTCATATCATTGGGTTTGGACTCACTTAGAAAATTGGCTCGGGTACACGAGTTCAAATTGGTATTGACCCATGGTCCGGCAACAATGGTCAACATATTCTCCCTCGGGACCTCGTGAATTTCTTGGTTGAACACGGCAAGTCCACCATCAATCAGATAATTTATATGGAGAAATCATCTATATGGGGACAAGAATGGATGTCGGCACAAGACTTAAATATCATTGCTAAATGGCATCGGGCTTGGAGAGCCTACACCAGAGCCCTCATATAGGCTCATATAAGACTACAAGACAGAGAGGATGAGCTCATATGGACACTCTCTAAAAGGGGATATTACACCAGGAAGGAAGAATATATTTTCATGCATATTGATAAAGAACCTTGGGAACTGAAATGGTGGTGGAATTCTTCGTGGAAATTGAGGAGTCCAAGTAAAACCAAGCTTTTCTTATGGTGCCTCTTGGAAAAAAAGTACCTATGACTGGCAATCTAATGAAGAAGTCCTTGTATGGACCATCCTGGTATGTACTTTATCGATGTGTTGAAGAACAAATCAATCATTTATTTATCTATTTTCAATTTTTAGTCACAATATGGAACCTCATCTACCATGCATTAAACATCAACATCAGGTGGGAAGGTGGCACTATCAACGATACCTGGGATGGTTGGTGGAACGTATCCTCCCCTAACAAACTAAAAATTATACCTCTGTTAGTTTGTTGGAGCACATGGCTCGAGCATAATCACAAGATCTTTTGTGATATTGATTATCTCCCTGAACATCTTAGTGTACAGATCCTTGCAATCTACAATCTTCTACCCGATGAGGAGATCAAATATAGTACTTTCTCTATCCTCCCTGAGATCATTGATCATAACATGCCTTGGGCTTACTTTGACGGGTCAACACAAAATGGTCAATGTGGTGGAGGGGCAATTTTATATCTCAATAACCAACATTACTTCAAATTACAATCTGGTTTGAGCTAGGGCACAAACAATTTCTCTGAATTATTCAACCTCAAATTACTTTTGTTATTTGCACATGAGAAGGGATGCCTATAATTACACGTGTTTGGTGACTCTTGGGTTGTCATTGTTTGGTTTAATCTTCGTTCTACATGTCACATGCACACACTCAGGACATTACTAGAGGAAGTTAGTCTGATAATCGCAATTTGATTATATTTCTTGTTAACATATTTTCAAGGAGAGGAACTCTCTTTCTGACCAACTTTCCAAGGCAGGTGTGCAGCAGGTTCATGGGACATGGTTGATCACCGAACTTAATGAAAATGAACATCACCAATATTACCATCACCTTTCCATAGATCTACAAGAGGCAAATTCAAACACAAAATTACTATACCACTTTTTTATATGTCTCGGTTGCAGCAGATGATCTTTATGTTACTCTCATGTTAGTTTTTGTTAGATATATGTGTATTTATCATGGACAGCTTCATCATATCAATAGTTTTGGACTTATGATCACATCATGGTTATGACTTATATCAAATATTATATATGGTTGTTAACACTTAGATGTTTGTTAAGTGTTATACACAACCACTTTTGATATGCATTTGTGTATACAAGATGTAATTTTCACTATTTTACATAATGGAAATTATGAAAAAAATTCCTTGGGAAAAACGATGCAAGAAGAAATTTTATATATATAATGTACAATGAAATTAAACATATGTTTTTACATATAAAAAAATAATATCATAATTATGAAATTATATAATATATACAATGAAATAAAAACCAAAATATTGATATATTGTAGAATGTATAATGAAATTAAAAAATATGTTTTTAATTATAAAACAAAAATATCATAGGAATTGTAGAATTTATACAGTGATATAAAAATCAAAATATTTACGTATTAATAAGTACAATATTGCTTTACAAATAGTAATGAAAACATAAAGCAAGTTATTGCTAAAATTTTCAATCCTATCCAAATTTTAGACTACATTTCAGAAAGAACATAATTACTTCCTTTTTTGCAAGGTTGTGACTATTGCAACTACTAACAACAGTTTTGGAGGGTAGTATTTGTATTCAAAGGGAACAAATTCTATGATACTTCAAAGCAATGTGATGCATTAAATCCCTTCCATCCAAGTATCTTTGAAGCCAACATTAATAACTACCAAGAATTTAAGAGGGCCTAGGGGCCATATAGGTATCTAGTTGTAAATGGGCCCTAGGTTGTAAGCTAGATTGCGAGCGAGGAAAATCGGTATGAAACTTTGGAGTTGTAAATTTAATGCATGTGCAAGTATATGTGAATTCCAAATAAAATATAAACAGAGGGAAACAACAAGTGTAACTGGCCCTTAGGTCGTAAGCTAAATTGTGATCCAAGAAAATCAATATGAACCTTTGAAGTTGTAAATAACTAGAATTGTAAATTTAATGCATATGCAAGTATATGTAAATTCCAAAAGAAATATAAACAGAGGAAGACGACATTTATAACTACCTAAATTACTTAGATTGTGAATAAATGTCACACATTAACGAAAATGTGAGGTGAACAAATTAAAAAAGAACGCCTACCATCATAACATGGTAATTGTAGATTTGATATTCCTTAAGCTTGTTTTGAGTATTAAACGAGATGTATGTAACCTCAATGTTATTTTATTCATTAAGAGTTTTTCAACATTATAAAGAGTACCTCAATCCAATCCAGCTAGTTTATGCAAGGAAGTTTTGCTTTGGATAAATCGACATAAGTTTTAATCATCAGAATGGATGTCATCTCGTGTCATTTACTTATTTGCATACCCTAGTTGATAATTGAGGAATATAAAACCTTTAATCTTAACCCTGTCTGTTGTGGATTTAATATATGTTAAAATGTGGTTATTTTTATTGTAATGATTTGTTATTTTATAATTAAGAATAAGGTATGAGTGCATTATCGAAGCAAAGGAAGGAGTTGATTATTTAACCATATATTTAGGTTAACATGTCCATTTATTTCATAGTGAGTGATTATTTTTCTTTATAATTCAATATGTTATTCTATGAATTCAATATGTTATTCTATGAATAAAAAAAGTAAGGTATAATCATTATTTTTTTCTAGGGTTGTCATAGTGCATGTTTATCTAGATTACTTCATATGTTTAATGTGTTAATGATGTGTTTTTTACCATTAGTCTAGATTTATTTTAAATCTTGAGCTACTAAGCATCGAGATGAATCAAATCTTTTTCCACTTTAAAAGAAAATTGCATCTCCTTATATTTGATGCCTCTCAGTGCTTGGTAGATTCAAAGTTATGATGGATCTAAGTTGGTTTTATTATTAATTATAATAAATTGTAAATACAATTATTATTACTTATTATTTTTTATTTTAGTTCTAGATTTAGTTTTATGTAATTTGATTAAGTTAAAATGCTTTATTGATAATTGTCATCTTTTTCTTTTCTTTTTTCACAAAGTCAAAATGTTTACAACATCTCTATCATAATGAGTTGGAGAGCACCTCTCCACCCAATTACTTTTCACTTTTTATTATTTATTTTTAATTGAGGCTACACGTAAATTTTTACATACAACATCCCCCTACCTTTTTGCTTTTAGATTTAATTTAAAAAATGTTATAAAATGAAATTTAAATTATATATATATAAAAAAAACAAAAATTGAAATAAGTTATGGCTTTTGGGCTTGTGGTATTGATTAGCCACAAAATTGTAACAAAACCTATTCATAAGTTAATAATACCCATGGTAAAATGGGGGTGAATATCCATGATTAAAAATCTTGTTATATTAGAAGCATTAAGTTTTTATATGCTTATTAATTAAATTTAAATGTGTTTCAAATCATTATGTTATTTTTGATGATAAAATGGATCTTAATTTATAACTATATTTATATTTTACATATTTTAATGTGATATATATATTATGATTTTCTTTTATCTAAAAAATTGTTCATAATTTTAACAAACTCAAACAACTTATGGACTCACGTGGTCATGCAAAAATATATCCACCCGCTTTCTCTAACACAATGTATTTGTCTTCAGAATAAGAATAGGAACATCTCCATGATATGGAAAGCCATTATGGATACATTTCATATCATTAGTTATGGACTCGCTTGGAAAACGACAATGGTACATAGGATCGAATTGGTATTGACCCATGTTCTGGCAGCAATGGTCAACATATTCCCCCCCTGGACCTTGTGAATTTCCTGGCTGAACACGGAAAGTCCACCATCAATCAGATTGTTGATATGGAGAAATACTTTATAAGGGAACAAGAATGGATGTTGACATAAGACTTAAATATCCCTGCTCAATGGCATAAGGCTTTGAGAGCCTACACCAGAGCCCTCATCTTGGCTCATATAAGATTACTAGAGAGAGAGGATGAGATCATATGGACACACTCTAAAAGGGGATATTTCACCCCGAAGGAAGGATATATTTTCATACATGCTGATAAAAAAACCTGGGGAACTAAAATGGTGGTGGAATTCGTCATGGAAACTAAAGAGTCTGAGTAAAACCAAGCTTTTCTTATGGCTCCTCCTGGAAAACATAGTACATACGACCGACAATTTAATGAAGAGGTCCTTTTATAGTCCATCCTGGTGTGCACTTTGTCAATACACTGAAGAATCAGTCAATCATTTATTTATCTCTTGTCAATTTTCGGTCACGGTATGGAACCTCGTCTACCATGCATTAAACATCAACATCAGGTGGGGAGATGTCACTATAAACGATGCCTGGGATGGTTGATGGAATGTGTCCTCCCTTGACAAACTAAAAAATCTACCTCTATTAGTTTGTTGGGGCATATGGCTCGAGAAGAATCACAAGATCTTTTCTGATATTGATTATCATCTTGAACATCTTGGTGAACAAATCCTTGCAATCTACAATCTTCTACCTAATGAGGAGATCAAATCTAGTACTCACTTTGTCCTCCTTGAGATCATTGATCATAACATGCCCTGGGCTTACTTTAATGGATCAACATAAAATGATAGATGTGGTGGAGGGGCAGTTTTATATCTCAATAACTAGCATTACTTTAAATTACAATATGGTTTGGGCTCAAGCACAAAGAATTTCTCTGAATTATTCAACCTCAAATTACTTATGTTATTTGCACATGAGAAGGGATGTCGGCAATTATAGGCGTTTGGTGACTCTCGGGTTGTCAATGATTCGTTTAATCTTCATTCTACATGTCACATGCACACACTCATGACATTATTGGAGGAAGTTTTTCTAATAAAATCACAATTTGATTATATTTCTTGTTAACATATTTTCAAGGAGAAGAACTTTCCTTTTGACCAACTTTCCAAGGCAGGCATGCAACAAGTTCATGGGACATGGTCAATCACTGAACTTAATAGAAATGAACATCACCAATATTACCACCGCCATTTCATAGATTTACAACAAGAAGATTCAGACACAAAATAACTACACCACTTTTTTGATATGTCTCAGTTGCAGCAGATGATGTTTATGTTACTCTCATGTTAGTTTTTGTTACATATGTGTATTTATCATGGAAAACTTCATCATATCAGCAGTTTTGGACTTATAATCACATCATGGTTATGACTTATATCAGATATTATATATGGTTGTTAGCACTTAGATGTTTGTTGAGTGTTATAAACAACCACTTTTAATATGCATTTGCATATACAACATGTAATTTTCACTATCTTACATCATGGAAATTACTATTTTTCCTGGGGAAAAAATGGTGGAAGAAGAAATCTAAAACAATAGTATCATAATTATGAAATTATATAATATGCACAGTGAAATAAAAATAAAAATATTTACATATTAACAAGTAGAATATTGCTTTACAGATACTAAAGGAAACACAAAGCAATTTTTTGTTAAAATTTTCAATCCTATCCAAATTTTAGACTATATTTAAGAAAGAACATAATTACTTCCTTTTCTGCAAGGTTGCGACTATTACAGCTACTAACAATAGTTTTGAAGGATATTTTTTGGATTCAAAGAGAACAAATTCAATGATACTTCAAAGCAGTGTGATGCATTAAATCACTTCCATCCAAGTATCTCTGAAGGTGACACTAATAACTGCCAAGAATTTAAGAGGGCCTAAGGGTCATATAGACATCTTGTTGTAGATGGCCCCTAGGGTATAAGCTAGATTGCGAGCCAGGAAAATCGGTGTGAACCATTGGAGCTGTAAATTTAATGCATGTACAAGTATATGTGAATTCCAAACAAATATAAGCAGAGGGAATAACAGGTGTAATTGGCCCCTAGGCCATAAGCTAGATTGTGAGCCAGGAAAATCAGTATGAACCTTTGAAGTTGTAAATAACTAGAGTTGTAAATTTAATGCATGTGCAGATATATATAGATTCCAAACGAAATATAAGTAGAGTGAAACGACATGTGTAACTGCCTAAAGTACTTGGATTGTGAACATATGTCACGTGTAAACCAAAAGATAAACGAAAATGTGAGGTGAACAAATTAAAAAAGTACGCATATCGTTGTAACAAGATATTTGTAAATTTGAAATTCCTTGTTTTGTTTTGAGTATCAAACAAGATGTTTGTGATTATTTTTGTGAACATAGTTAACCTTAACGTTATTTTATTATTAAGAGTTTTTCAACATTATAAAGAGTACCTTAATCCAATCCAACTAGTGTATGCAAAGAAGTTTTGCTTTAGATAAATTGGCATATGTTTTAATCAACATAATGGATGTCATCTCGGTGTCATTTACTTATCTACATACCCTAGTTGATAATTGAGGAATGTAAAAACTTTAATCTTAACCCTACTTGTTGTCGAATTAATATATGTTAAAAAATGGTTATTTTTATCGTATCGATTTGTTATTTTATAATTAAGAATAAGATATGAGTAGGTTATCTCCATACCCTAGTTGATAATCGAGGAATATAAAAACTTTAACCGCCTTCATATATGTTAAAAAGTGGTTATTTTTATTGTATCGATTTGTTATTTTATAATTAAGAATAAGATATAAGTACATACCTTAGTTGATAAGTGAGGAATATAAAAAATGTAATCTTAACCCTGCTGTTGTGGATTTAATATATGTTAAAAAGTGGTTATTTTTAATGTATTGATTTGTTATTTTATAATTAAGAATAAGATATGAGTGGGTTATCAAAGCAAAGGAAGGAGTTATTTAACCATATTTTTTTTTAAAAGGGAGGGGCTAGTTCCCAGGAGAAGCGATATGGGGCCCTTTTTTTATTACATTATATTTTGTCAGACAAGTTGACAACCGTCATATTATACATACATTCGCTGTGGAACAGCCATCACATCATACAATTCGCAATGGAGCCAGCATACAACGCAGCAGCAGCGGCAGCAGGGAGAATCGAACGCGGTCGGGGAGCGAGATAGCCGACAGCCCTGACCGCCAGATCATGCACTCATGTGCTTATTTAACCATATATTTAGGGTAGCATGTCCATTTATTTTATAGTGAGTGATTATTTTTATTTATAATTTACAATGTTATTTTAGGAATAAAAAAGTAATGTATAATTATTATTTTTCTTAGGCTCGTATGTTTAATGTGTTAATGATGTGTTTTTTATTATTAGTCTAGATTAATCTTAAATCCTAAGCTATTAAGCACCGGGATGGATCAAATCTCTTTCCACTTTAAAAAAAAAATGCATCTCAAGATATTTTATCCCTCTCCGTGCTTGGTAGATTCAGAGTTATAATGGATCTAAGTTGGTTTTATTATTAATTTTAATAAATTATAAATATAATTATTATTATTTTTTATTATAGTTTTATGTAATTTGATTAAATTAAAATGTTTTATTGATAATTATCATATATTTTTTTTCTTCGCAAAGTCAAATTGTTTACAAATCTCTATCATACTGACTTAGAGAGCACCTCTCCACACAATTACTTTTAACCTTATATTCTTTTTTGATGGAGGCTACATGTAAGTTTTTACAAATATTTACATACATCTCCCCCTACCTTTTTGCTTTTAGATTTAGTTTTAAAAATGTTATAAAATGAAATTAAAATAAAATATTAAATATATATATATATATATATATATATATATATATATATTGAAATAAGTTATGGTTTATGGCCATGTGGTATTGATTAGCCATGGAATTGTAACAAAGCCTATTCATAAGTTAATAATATCCATGGTAACATTGGGGTGAATATTCATGATTAAAAATATTGTTATATTGTAAGCATTAAGTTTTTATATGCGTATTAATTAAATTTAAATATGGTTCAAATCATTATGTTAATTTATATGGTAAAATGGATCTTAATTTATAACTACTATATATATTTTAATGTGATATGTATATTATTATTTTCTTTTATCTAAAAAATTGTTCATAATTTTAACAAACTTAATTTTATCACTGTTAAGAAAAATCTTTTAGTAGAAATCACATAAGAGAAATTTTTGGCCGAACCAACAAGTGTGGTTCATCATCAGACTAGATGAAGAGGTAGACCATGACAAATGCTTTAATAGAGAGAAATGTTATTATTGTTATTACTTTTGACATTTTATTATTAATTGGGCCAACATTTAAATGTTTACTCTCATTTATGGACACTACAATATCTACCCCATACCTTTTTGCTTTTAGTTTAATTTTAAAAATATTATAAAATTAAAATAAAATAAAATATTTTCATTTTGAAATTATTTATGATTTTTGGGCATGTGGTATTGATAAGCCATGGTATTATCCGATGGTATTGTAGCAAAATTTATTTAGAAATTAACAAGCTACATAGTAGCGTACCTACTACCTAGTTTAAATATAGCTAGATTAAAGTGTGTGTGTATATATATATATATATATATATATATATATATATATATATATATATATATATATATAATTTCAAAAAATCTAAATTTTAAAATATTTAGACAAATTGTTATAGTTTTTTAAAAATTTGATAGAACTTATTGAAAAAAAATATGGCAAAAAAACTAGACTAAAGCAAATCTTAATTGTTTTCTTGTAAGTTTGGCAGGACTACATCTTCATCGTGTCCTATATAACATCTTGATTGAGACAGGGAATTGAACGTGTGACTTCACATCACCGTCTATCCAAGACCCTTGTAACAACCCACGTTGCGTAGACATTTAATTTGGGTTACCATGTTTTACTTATTACTTTATCTTTTTACTTTGAACATATTTATTATTTAATTAATGAATATTAAGAGTTAAATTATTTTGACAAGAACTGAAAGAAATAGTTGTTAACCTCCTGAGACAATTAAAGTGGTTACTCATCTATCTCCTCAAAAGAGGAATTCAGGGAAGGCCTAGGGGGCTGGAAGAAGACAGAAAGAATAGAATAACAGATGGGTCAAGGGAGCAGAACATTGCTATCCAGAATTCCTTGAGCTGGGTGGAATAAACCAGTGGGAAAACCTTGAGTACAGTCAGAGAGGTATGTGACTTGAGGCTAGACAGTGAGTCCTGATGCCCAAGATACCTGACTGCAACAGACTCATTTTACTATTCGGAGGAGGAAGAGCTCGAGGGAGAGTGTGCACGTAATTTCCAGACTCACAGCTAGCTGGTGAGATCTTCTTGAAGAGGAACTACAAAACTACAAGGCGGTGAACAAATAAGTAATCAAACTCTTTAACTTAGGGACTATTGAAATAATTATTCTACAGTGATTAATGGATAATAACAGGATTGTGCTTGTGCTAGGTATTTTGAAATTGTATATTCTGTATCTTAAGCTAGTATGAAATAGCTTACTTATTTAATCAAAGAATTTTTATTAGTCTATATGTGGAAGAAATTATGAATTAAACAGAGAACTATGATATATTTAAAAAAAGAACTGTTCATATTACCTAGAGAATAGAGAACATATATATATACTTAAATAGAGAATTGTTAACATTATGTTTAAACCGAGAACAACCTAAATACTGCGACAAAGAATTGTTAATACTATGCTTGTGCAATGGCCTAGCTGAATGCAGTACACATTTATGAAATGTGTGACAATCACAAGTAAAAGCCCGACATATTTTTTCCAAACAGTCACAAGAATAGAGAATTAAATTTACATACATGAAAACTGTAAGAATGTTAAGAGCAAAGCTAGATTTTTCTAAATTTAATAACTGGAAAGAAATCACTCATTATCGAATCCAAAGGTCGAGTAATACTCAGTCAAATTCTGGTAAAACGAGTTATCACAATCCATGTATTCATAACTTCACCAAAATAAAATAATCCATGTACAAGATCTGTAGAGTCAAATGTAACCAAACAGACAAGCTTCGACATAGGAAGCCGAGCAAAAGCAAAAGGGATGATAAACCATGAAAGCGTTAAATTCTGTCGTCGACACCATATTCAAACTCTCAAAAGATTTACAAACCAAATTATAAAGACTCATCATAAAATAAACCAATGTCAAACCCTCTACAGGGCATATATATATATATATATATATATATATATTCCATGAGGAAATTGGAACAACTCGGTTCGTCGAGTACCTAGAACCTATATTAATCACAAAGCATTCAAATGCAAATCATGATCGGCTTGTAGCCCCTGCCAATCTTCACGCTTTCACCCAAAGAAGCTAGGGTAGCATCTAGTGGATCGTTTTAAAGCGTAGCCACTAAAAAAACGAAAATATCTGAGAAAGACAAGCCGCCATGGGATTCAGTAGTGAAACCAACCTGAAAACCAGAAGGCAATAATCATACATAAGTATGATGCCTTTGAGACCAACATGTCCGTAAGAGTAGGGTTTCGACAAGGTTTGATACCTAAAATTTCAAAGTAAGCAACAATAAAAAGAGAATCCTTAACATTAAACTCAATTCATTACTCAGAAGGGTCGAGAGGTACCTAAGAGAAGTCTACGTTGGGATTATGAAGCCCGCCTATGCCATAAACCCTCACACCGAGTTAGCATTCGCTCAACTTAGGAGAATGAAAACCCAAAACCCTGTTTAAGCTGTCATTATCTCTCTGAGCATGAAGGTCTTCAAATTCACCTCCATCCGGAGGGGCAAGCCGACGGAAGCAAGAATTCCCTGCATAGTAGACCGAATGAACAGAAAACTTGCTTGTGCACCTTCGAGGCATAAATGAAAATTGGAAGCGAGAATCCAAATCGAGGAGAAAGCCAAAGTTCACGAGGTACCTAAAGGGTGGGGTCTATTGCAACTCTCCATCAAATCGAGCTTGGACGGACGAAAACCCTCTTTGCCGCAGAGATGGATTGGCTCAGTTGCATAACAGAAAACCGGAAGAATGACATAACCCAAATGAACCCATTTGTAGCAGGAGGTAGAGGGAATGGTTACCTTAATAAACCTTGGATGTCGAGGACTGTCGAATCTCCAAACCCAAATTGAAGGGAGCAAACAACGCCAAGTGTCTCGAGCTACTAGATCCTTCTAGTGTCGAACACTAGAATATTAAATGGATAAGAAACGTGTACTGGGAGCTGAGCCGCCCAAATTAATTCACTTTAGGAATGTCATTAAACCATAGTACTGAGACCTGTCAGGTCTATTTGGAATTTTGATTAATAAATAAAGAAATATCTGAAGGTTTGATTATTAATATTGAATATATAAAGTTTGGTTATATGTAATATGTAATTTTTTTTAAGTTAATAGTTGGTGTAGTAATTTGTGTTACAAGTGGTATCAGAGCTCGGTTCAAACACTGAGGCTTCTGGGATATGCATAATGTAAAATAAACAAAATAAGTGAATGTGAATGTGAACACAAATATCAACACTAAGGTGCAAAATGCAGAGGGGTCCCAGACCATCGAACCAGCCATAAGCAACTTATGTAGGGGCCAACCCTGACATGTGGATACATCTGGGAGAAGAATCTCAACAAGCCAATGCTGTCCTAATTGAAACTGTTCAACAATTACGTGTTGAGATGATAAATTTAAGGATAGATAATGAATGGTTGTGGCAAGAGCAAGAGAGAATCCTTAAAAGTTTGTCCGACTGACAGAATCAACAGGGACCAGACCCCAGCGCTGATAATGGGGAGAAAACCACGACAGTCCATCAAGGGGAAGATAATGCTGAGTCGGTAGAAATACATGAGGAGGATGAAGAAGGATATTCTGATAATGTTTCCGACCTGCAGAAAACAAAAATATAGAAATTGGAGTTACAAGGGAAATTCAAAAAGATAAAACCATCACTCTTTGAAGGAGAGTTCGAGGAAGCAGCGAAAGCATGGTTAATCGAAATGAGCAAATACTTTCAGATCTATGACTACAATGATAAACTTAAAGCACGGCTGCTAGTCTATCAATTAAGAGGTAAGGCCACCCTTTGGTGGGAGGAAATAAAAATTGTGAGAAAATTTGACGAAGAACAAGTTACATGGAAAGAATTTCAAAAGCATTTCAAGGATAAATACTTAACTGAGTGTTATTATGATGAAAAAGCAAATGAGTTCCATGATTTAAGGTTGGGAGCCTTGATCATGGATGAATATGTGAAACGATTTACCTCCCTATTACAGTATGTACCATATATGCAGGAAGAAAAGGCCAAGATTCAACGTTTTATTAGTAGCCTACCTAACTTTATGAAGGAAAAGTTGGAATTTGATTACCCAAGAACAATGGATGATGCAGTGTGAAAAGCCCGTATCTATTATCAACAAATGAAACAGAAGAGTGAAGGATCAAAAGGAGGATTGAGCCGGAGGGGGAGAAATTTACCCCCAAACAGACAGACAAAAGCTACCAATGGAAGGAATGTACAACAAAGACCCTTCAGTAAATTTCCAGCAAGGAATCAGTCAAAGCTCCCAACATCCACTAACAATAGACATTTGAAGGGGATTAATAAGCTTGTCAATTATCAGCAACAGAAACAGCCCCTACAGTGCTGGGGATGTGGAGAACCCCATTCTTACAAAACCTACCTGCATAGGGCAAGAACATAACAAATTTCAAACATGTAAGAAGTTTCCATGGTTGGGGAGGTGGAAAGAAGTATGCCCATAATTAATGTTGTACTTGACAACCATCAAGCAGAGTACCAACCCACCCTGATTGAGTGTGAAGATATGATTACTAATCAACATGTCTTTGTTTTGTTTAATTCGGGTGTTAGTCTATGCTATGTTAGTCCTAAGGTTGTAGAGAGATGCCAACTGTAAAGCAGTAAATTTCAAAAAACTTGGTTAGTTCAACTAGCCACAGGGGCAAAGAGAAGGGTAGCTACAAAATCAAGGTGTTGTCCTGTAACTATTTCAGGACAACATATTTATGTTAATCTAAATATACTCCCTTTGGGTTCGTATGATGTACTAATAGGGATGGATTGGTTGGAAGGACACTAGTCCTTAGTTGATTGCAAGGAAAAATCTGTTAGCTACCTTACTGAGTTAGGACAGAGAAAGGAAATACAAGGAATCAAGAAAAATATTAAGTTGTGTCCTATTACTGCTAACCAGCTGGGGAAATGCATTAGGAAAGGCTGTCATATTTATGTTGTCCAAGTAGGATACACAAATTCCAAGAGTAAAATGACTTCCTTGGAAAATATTCCCGTCATTCAAGACTTTGTTGATGTGTTTCCTGAATCCATTCATGGATTACCACCTAAACGTGATATTGATTTTACGATTGAATTAGTCCCTGGTGCAACTCCTGTTTCCAAAACTCCTTATCACATGAGCATACCTGAGTTAACAAAACTCAAAATGCAACTACAAGAACTGCTTGATAAAGGTTACATTCACCGTAGTGTGTCCCCCTGGGGAGCCCCCGTATTGTTCATATGGAAAAAGGATGAAACGGTAAGATTGTGCATTGATTATCATCAGTTGAATAAACTGTCTATCAAAAACAAATACCCTTTATGCATTGACGATTTATTTGATCAAGTTCGAGGAGCTAGTGTGTTCTCAAAAATTGATCTAAGGTCTGACTACCATCAAATAAGGATAAAGGAAGAAGATATTTGTAAAACTGCGTTTCAAACTCATTATGGTCATTATGAGTTCGTAGTATTACCCTTCGGCCTTACAAATGCCCCAACCACTTTTATGAGTATTATGCACGGTATTTTCCAGCCATACTTAGATAAATTTGTGCTGATTTTTATTGACGATATATTGATTTACTCTAAGAATCAGGTGGAACATGAAAAGCATTTGAGAATGGTGTTGCAGACTCTATAGGAAAATCAATTATACGCTAAGTATAGCAAGTGTGAGTTCTACAAAAGCCAGATACAATATCTAGGGCATGTCATATCAACAAAGGGTATAACGGTGGATCCGGAGAAGATTATAACCATTATGGAATGGGGCACCCTGAAGAATGTTGATGATGTTAGATCCTTCTTGGGCTTAGTAGGTTATTACCATCGGTTCATTGAAGGATTCTCAAAAATTGCATTGCCCATAACCTTGTTACAGAAAAAAGGGCGAACTTTCTGATGGACACTTGAATGCCAACAGAGCTTTGAACAATTGAAACAATTACTTACTACTGCACCTGTATTGAAAGTAGCAGACCTAAAGAAATGTTTCGTGGTTTGCACAGATTCAAGTAAGTAAGGCGTTGGTGGAGTATTAACGCAAGAAGGGAAAGTTATAGCTTATGAATCCTGCAAATTGAAAGAATATGAGTAGTGATATTCTGCCTATGATCTTGAATTAATAGCAGTAGTGCATGCGCTTAAAATGTGGCGAAACTACCTACTGGGAAAGAAATTTATGTTATTAATGGATCATAGTAGTCTTACAAATTTCTTTAACCAATCCAGCCTAAACGCCTGACAAGCCAGATGGACAACATTCTTGAGCGAATTTGACTTTGAAATGAAGCACCTTAAGGGAAAGGAAATTGGGTAGCCAATGCATTAAGTAGAAAATTGCATTGTATCTATGAGGTGCAATTCGACCAGGTACGATCAAACCTCCCTGATATAATTAAGGAAGCATCCCTTAAGGATCTAGAGTATGCCTTTCTTTGGCAACAGGTAATTGATGCCCAAAGGAAGGGGGAAAGTCTGAATATGGTATAAATCAGGATAAAATGCTAACTTTCAGAAACCGGCTGCCCACCCAGGGTACCAGAAATTACTTTCCGCAACTAGGAAAGGTTATTTCTAGCCAAGTTTAAGAAAATATATTACTGTATACCTAACTAAATGTTTGGAGTGTCAGTTAGTGAAGGCGGAACATCAACATCCCACTGGACTACTACAACCGTTGCCCATCCCTGAGTGGAAATGGGAGACAATTACCCTGGATTTCATCACCGATTTACCTCGCACCAAGAAGTAGCATGACTCAATTATGGTGGTGGTTGATAAGCTAAGAAAAACCGCTCATTTTATACTGGTAAAATCCACTTACAAAACTGTTGAAATTGCAGACATATTTATGAGAGAATTTTTCATATTGCACGGGATACCCAAGGTGGTAATTCCTGAAAGAGATGTAAAATTTACATCCACTTTTTGGAAAATGCTCTTTTTTGGATTGGGTACACAGTTTCAATTTAGTACCGCATACCACCCACAGACGGATGGTCAGACAGAGTGAGTGAATCAAATACTAGAAGATATATTAAGAATATTTGTGATGAAACAACCGCATAAGTGGGAAGATTACCTCCATTTATTGGAGTTTGCTTATAGTAACGGATTCCACAAGTCATTGGGCATGAGCCCCTTTGAGTTGTTGTATGGAAGAAAGTGCAGAGTGCTCATAGATTGGAATAGTCTTGTCAATACGCTAACATTAGGTCCTGATATGTTAGCCGAGATGGAGGAGACAGTTAAGAAAATTCGTCAGAATTTAAAAGCTCCCCAGGATAAACAAAAGGTTTATGCGGATAAAAGAAGAACATATAGAGAATTCCACGTAGGGGATCATGTGTATTTGAGAGTAAATCCAAGAAAAATCACCTTGCAATGGAGGGGTTGTGCTAAGTTAGCACCTCGGTATTGTGGTCCTTTTCAAGTTTTGGAATGG
The DNA here is from genome assembly GCA_031772625.1 of Pinus tabuliformis. Lineage (NCBI taxonomy): Eukaryota > Viridiplantae > Streptophyta > Pinopsida > Pinales > Pinaceae > Pinus > Pinus tabuliformis. The sequence continues at coordinate 544,530,406 of CM062805.1, read as the reverse complement.
ATTGGACCTGTAGCATACAAACTCGCATTACCAAGCCATATTCGGGTCCACAATGTCTTCCATGTATCCTTGTTAAAAAAATATGTGTACAACCCTCAACATATAATTAACTGGGAAAATGTACAAGTAATAAGTTAATAGAACAAATAATGTATAATTTGTTGTTTTGAAAAGTTTCTGACAGCAGGTTGTAAAATGTGCAGGTCGAACCGAAAGGAGAGTTTCTGGCAGAACCTCTTCGTATTCTCGATCGGAGAGAAACCGCCTTGTGGAAACGAGCCATCACCCAAGTTAAAGTGCAATGGAAGCACTTTGGCCTGGAAGAGGCCACCTGGGAAGAAGAGGATTTTATGCGGAAAGCTTATCCGACGTTATTTTCATAAACTAGGAAGAACACCAGGGACGGTGTTCCTCATAAGCGCGGGAATATGTAACACCCCACGTTGAATAGACATTTAATTTGGGTTACCATGTTTTACTTATTACTTTATATTTTTACTTTGTCATCAAATACTTGACACAAAATATTAAAGCTATGGTTGGAAGGCTAGAACATATTTATTATTTAATTAATGAATATTAAGAGTTAAAGTATTTTGACAAGAACTGAAAGAAATAGTCGTTAACCTCCTGAGACAGTTAAAGTGGTTACTTAGATGTCTCCTCAAATGAGGAATTCAAGGAAGGTCTAGGGGTCTCGAAGAAGATAGAATACCAGATGGGTCAAGGGAGCATAACGTTGCTACCTAAAATTCCTTGAGCTGGGTGGAATAAACCAGTGGGAAAACCTTGAGTATAGTCACAGAGGTATGTGACTTCAGGCTAGACAGTGAATCCTGATGCCCAAGATACCTGACTGCAACAGACTCATTTTATTGTTCGAAGGAGGAAGAGCTCGGGGGAGATTCTGGACGTAATTGCTAAACTCACGGCTGGGTGGTGAGATCTTCCTGAAGAGGAACTACATAACTACAAGGAGGTGAACAAATAAGTAATCAAACTCTTTAACTTAGTGACTATTGAAATAATTATTCTATAGCGATTGATGGATAATAACAGGATTGTGCTTGTGCTAGGTATTCTGAAATTGTTTGTTCTGTATCTTAAGCTAGTATGAAATAGCTTACATATTTAATCAAAGAATTATTATTAGTCTGCATGCGGAACAACTTATGTATTTAAACAAAGAATTGTTCATATTACCCAAATTACAGAGAACATATATATATATATATATATATATATACTTAAACAAAGAACTGTTAACATTATGTTTAAAATGAGAACAGCCTAAATATTGAGGCAGAGCATTGTTAATACTATGCTTATGCAATGGCCTAGCTGAAGGAAATACACTTTTATGAAATGTGCGATAATCACCAGTAAAATCCCAACATATTTCTTTCCAAACAGTCACAAGAATAGAGAATTAAATTTACATACATGGAAAGAATGTTAAGAGCAAAGCTAGCTTTTTCTAAATTTAATAATTGGAAAGAAATCACCCATTATCAAATTCAAAGGTCGAGTAATATTCGGTAAAATTACGGTAAAACAAGTTATCACAATCCATGTATTCATAACTTCACCAAAAGAAAATAATCCATATACAAGTTCCGTAGAGTCAAATGTAATAAAACAGACAAGCTTCGACATAGGAAGCCGAGCAAAAGTGAAAGGGATGATAAACCATGAAAGCATTAAGTTCTGTCATCAACACCATATTTAAACTCTCAAAATATTTATAAACCAAATTATATAGACTCATCATAGAATAGACCAATGTCAAGCCCTCTATAGGGCCATATATATATATATATATATATGCCATGAGGAACTTGGAACAACTTGGTTCACCGAGTACCCAAAACCTATTTTAATCACAAAGCATTCAAATGCAAATCATGGTCGGCTTGTAGCCTCTGCCAATCTTCACGCTTTCACCCAGAGAAGCTAGGGCAACATCCAATGGAGTGTTTGCAAGCGTAGCCACTAAAAAAATGAAAATATCTGAGAAAGACAAGCCGTCATGGGGTTCAGCAGTGAAACCAAACTTAAAACCAGAAGACGATAACCATGCATAAGTATGATGCCTTTGAGACCAGCACGTCCACAAGAGGAGGGTTTCAGCAAGGTTTGATACCTACAATTTCAAAGTAAGCATCGTTAAAAAGAGAACCCTTAACATTAAACTCAAATCATTACTTAGAAGAGTCGAAAGGTACCTGAGAGAAGTCGGTGTTGGGATTATGAAGCCCTCCTGTGCCATAAACCCTCACACCGAGTTAGCATCAGCTCAACTTAGGAGAATGAAAACCCAAAACCCTGTTTAAGTTGTCATTATCTCTCTGAGCATGAAGGTCTTCAAATTCACCTCCATCCGGAGGGGCAAGCCGACGGAAGCAAGAATTCCCTGCATAGTAGACCGAATGAACAGAAAATCTTGCATGTGCACCTTCGAAGACATAAATGAAAATTCGAAGCAAGAATCCAAATCGAGGAGAAAGCCAAAATTCGCGGGGTACCTGAAGGGTGGGTTCTGTTGCAGCTCTCCATCAAACTGAGCTTGGACGGATGAAAACCCTCTTTGCCGCAGAGATGGCTTGGCTTAGTTGCATAACAGAAAACCGGAAGAATGACATAACCCAAATGAACCCATTCGCCGCAGGAGGTAGAGGGAATGGTTACCTCAATAAACCCTGGACATCGAGGACCGTCGGATCTCTAAACCCAAATCGAAGGGAGCAAACAACGCCAAGTGTCTCGAGCTACCTGATCCTTTAAGTGTCAGACACCAGAATATTAAATGGATAAGCAATGTGTACTGGGAGTTGAGCTGCCCAAATTAATTCAATTTAAGAATGTCATTAAACCATAGTATGGAGACTTGTAAGGTCTGTTTGGAATTCCGATTAATACATAAAGAAATATCTGAAGGTTTCATTATTAATATCGAATATATAAAGTTTGGTTATATGTAATATGTAATTTTTTTAAGTTAATCGCTGGTGTAGTAATATGTGTTACAACCCCATAGACCGTAATTTTGATATATAGTGAAGTTTGAAAATTAAATTAACAACAAAATTTATAATTATAATATGTTTTATTATTTTAATATTTTAATTTTGAAAAGGATAGTAAAAAATAAACTTTTTACTTTTATTTGAGAATGTAAGTAATGGTGTGACTTTTTTTTTTCTTTTTAATCTTATTGAAAGTTTAGTTGATTTGTGTAAATATTTAGGTGATTTGTTTAAAAAGGCAATAAATGAGTTTTGGAGTTAAGTCATCAGAGATAGCTCAAACTATCAATATTTGAAATTTAATTTTAGTGAAAATCTAAATTACGCTGCATGCAAATAAAAAATGGTCAAAAAAAACACATAAAACTCTTAATTTAAAATAATGTTAACAATTATCATAAAATTTTAAAATAATGTTAACAAATACCGTAGAATTAAAATAATTAATATTGTAAACATATTACAATACCACTGATTTGATTATATCTTCTCTTTTTTTTTTAAATTATACACTTAAATTAATATTACCAAATTCCAAACTTAAAATTACACTCTTACACTTTTAAAATTATATAATAATTAAATATATAATGAAAATCATATCAAACCGAAAAAATCATACTAAAATATTTAATCAATTGTAAATCAATATTCTGGAATTTGAAATGAAAATCAAATGTCATCTCTTTTGATGTCACACTCCATCACAACACAATTTCCTGACAAGTTTGGAATGGCGATGTCATTGATTCAGGTATAATTCACATCTACCTACCAATTAATTAAATCCTATTCCTATTAAACTGATCACATGTCAAAAGTACATTAATTCAATGTTTCTCCAACTTCTAGTATTATATTATTTAATGACTATGTTTTGTTAGTGATCGGCTTCATTGTCTAATGCATCGTAGGATTCTCAATGCCCAGCCTACACACTGATGTAACCTTTGTACATTTATTATCATTACACAATAAGAGTAATAAGATCACAGCTAACCTAATCAAATGTAAAAATAATAGTTTTAAAATATTTTAAAAAATAGTAAATTTAATATGTAATGGTAAATTATAGAAAATATATAAATATTTTTAGTCAAATTTAAATATATAGGTTTGATTAAAAATTGAATATGCCCACAGAGAGAGGTATAATTATAATATAATAATATCCATGGTAAAGTGGGGTGGAGAATCTTATTATATTGTAAGTGGTAAATTTTTATGTGCTTATTAATTAAATTTAAATATGGTTAATCATTATTTTAATTTATATGATAAACTTGATCTTAATTTATAACTACTATTTATATATTATATTTTAATGTGATATGTATAATATTATTTTCTTTTCTCTACAAATTTGTTATTAATTTTTTAATAAAAACAAAATCACAATATAAACATATTGAATTAAAAAAATGATTGTGTCTAACATCTAGCACGCAACATCTAACATCCAATGTCTACACATTATAATATAATAATATCCATGGTAAAGTGGGGATGGAGAATCTTGTTATATTGTAAGTATTAAATATTTATGTGTTTATTAATTAAATTTAAATATGGTTATGAAATCATTATTTTAATTTATATGATAAACTGGATCTTAATTTATAACTATTATTTATATGTTATATATTTTAATGTGATATGTATATTATTATTTTCTTTTATCTAAATATGTGTTAGTAATTTTATTAATAAAAACAAAACCACAATATAAAAATATTGAATTTAAAAAATGATTGTGTCTAACATCTAGCATGCAACATCTAACATCCAATGTCTACACATCTCCCCTATACAGTGTTGCAAAATGCCTCTCAGTGCAATTATAGCTTCCTCTCTCATTTTTCCATATTAAGGGCAATATGCTTATGTTATTACATCATAATCATAACTATTCACTATGCATTATAGTATCACCTCATTGTATTCATAATGGAATTTTAAAATTTGATGTGAAAAATTGTTTAGTTAAATATTTATGGTTGTTTATACAACATGTTAATATCATACCGATCTTCCTAGAGGTTTTTGTGGAATAGTTGCAAGATCCAATGATCGGCATAAGATGGAGAACATGGGATAAAACCCAAACATGGTGAATGAGTATAATTAGTATTCCAAAGAATGAATCAAGTGAGATATTTACAAGAGGAGGTTCAAACTCTTAATTAACCATGGTGGTTCTAGTGAGGATGATGACTCTAAAAATAAATTTGAAGATAAACAAGACCAGAAAAAGAGTTGAAGAAAGAAAAACCAAGCCCTAAATCGTCTTCCTAGCAACAGTTCAAAGTGGAAGAAAAAGTAGACATCAAGCCCTACCAAGTTTATATTGATGCCATGAAGTTAAATCATTAGTTGCCACAAAGAAGTTTACTTCAATTTGCATATCGTAGGAGAAGAACAAAGTATATCATTTTCCCCACTAAAGCTAGAGAGTCATGCCTAAAACTTAATGGATATATATATATATATATATATATATATATATATATATATATATATATATATATATATATATAGATATATAATGAAACTAGAAGGTAATCCACCAACAACTAAGTGGGAGGTGTTGAAAAACCTTATCAAGTCTTAGACCAAAGGATTCGTTGCCACTACTACCGACATGATAAATGGAAAAGTTTATAAGAGTACACTACCAAGTTTAGAAAGAAAAGCATTCAATTAGGAATATATTCCAAGAGCCTATTTGTAGTTATCAACTATCTTAGCGTTCTACTCATTGATTTAAGGAATTAAGTGATGCTTTTTAAACCTAACATCATTGTTGAAGCGTGTGTGCAAGAAAAGGTATTTGTATATTGAAAATAAGAAATGGAAACCTTATGGCTCTAAGCAAAAGATCAATAGGCATTTTCAAAAGAGGGAAAGAAGATTATCACCCCAATACTAAATGGTACACTAAAGAGAAATGTGGGAAGCTACATCTTAAGTTGAGCCCAAGGAACCACAAACAAATGACAAAGAAAAAGAACATGTTAAAAATATCTCTAGAGAACTGAGTTGAACAACATGGATTTAGATGAAAAGAATGTTTACACCAGAATATAGGGAGGTAAATGTAAGCAACATCAAATAAGGATAAGAGGAGATGAACAAGCTATTATGTACCAAGATTTAGGTCAAGAATAAAAAGGTGAATGTTTTTTTTTACTCTAGTTCATAAGCTAACCTCATAGCAAAGGATATTATATGTAAGATTGGATTTGAATTTCTTGATCATCCTTTTCCACACTTAGTGGGATGGGTAAATAAGGATGTGGCACTATTATTCTATAACAAATCCATTATCAAAATTTCCATTAATGCAAATTACATTGATGAAGTGGAGGTGGGCGTAGTGCCACTTGATGTGTGAGATGTCGTGTTTAGAAACCCCTACATAAGAGATGTTTTAGTATCCCAATTTTAACGTTGAATTATAATGGAATAAATCACGAATCAACAATATGATGTGGTTTAAATAACAAGATTTAAGCCATATGAGTTGAGTTGACACTATGTTGCATCATAAATATCCTTAGTGTTGAACTCAAAGAAAAGTATTCACTAGTGAATGTGTACGAGTCCTATTTATGGGTTAGGATTGTGGTATGGTTGTTGTATTTTCTATATGATATGCTTATGTATGTGTAAAAGCATGTATAAAAAGAGAAATACATAATAATATAATATCCACCAAAAAAAGTTACTTGAGGAAGCAACAAGGGAACTATGATACCACAAGAGAAGAAGACGAAAGGGGGTTGTTAGGTGATTTGTCCTTGTCATTGTCATTTGGAAGTACTCATTTTTTCCCATGCTTACTTATAATATTCCCCATTAATATTTCAATTATGAATGTGTACCAAGTAAAAGTTGTCGTATCATTGGAGAGAGAGTAGATCTCAAACAATTAAATTGTCTCTCGTTGCCTTTTTCATTACCATTATATTATTCAACCATTTATGGGCATGAGGAGGAGACATGCTTAAAAACAATTTTCCTCACCTATGTTACATGGATGTTTTCTTAAATTTTTATCACCATTATGATTAAATGGGAATATATTGCCATGTGCTTGTGACTAGTAAATCTTGTAGAAGTTAGGGAAACTTGTTGCTGAAAATGTGAGATAAAATGGGATGGTTTGAGAGAGAATCCATGGTTGGAATGTCCAAATTCATTGAAGAAAACATCTTCAAACTTGAAACCCTATTATTTTTTATTATTAACTATTTTAATGCAATGTTTTAGGTTATCTCCCAAAGGAAACCAATAATATAACTAATTTTATGTTATTTTTCCACAATACTGGTGTCTATGATAGAATCTTAAATCACTGACGCTACCAAACCAAGTATCACAACAAGTCTACTTTGCACAATGGAATATAAACAACAGTAAATCTACTAGTGCACAAAATATACACAAATTTTTACAAAGTATGTACAACAACCCAATTTCATTATATTAAACAACCTGAATAATACAATAGTCTAGGGATCCCGTACCAGGGATAATGGCCCTCATACATCCACTAGAATAAGATATAATAACTAGGGCTTAGTGTTAGTCCATCGACAACCAATCTACTAATAGAAGATACATTGATCATCTGGCTGATGTAGCGCACTCTCTCATCTCCTCTTGGTCATATCTTGTACATGTTAGGTCATTCGTCTCCCTATTTGTAGCACCTACCTCTATGAATGAACCAAGTCCATCTAGCCACTGAATCTTGGTTCCACCTGCTCTATCATTAATCGTTTTTCCTTCAACGCATACACCTTAAGACTCTTGTCGAGTTGTTCACAACTCTGCTTGTGAAAAACTCTTATCTGCCCACTGTTGCTCCTCAACTACTTAACGACTACAACCCACTATAGTCTTCCTATGTTTCTCCAATGAAGACTAACATAGGGCTCAGAGGGCTTCCACCTATCACTCCAAGATGTCCTTCTCCCACAATGAACACAAGCTAGGAGGACTACCCAACTTCTATCGTAGATGTCCTTCTCCATAAGGCAAGTCTAGGGCTACTCGAACTGCTCCTAGATTATCAAACCCTTGGGTTTCTTCTTCTTCCACATCTAAAAATCCCTTAGTCCTTCAAGAGACATGTTTCTTTGGGCTTGAAGCAAGCCTCTGCAATCCTCACAAGTTGTTCTTTGGGCTGCTCAAACTCTACCAACTTGGTCCACTCTCATGTTGCCCTCCAATAAACAACGAGTGTACAATACAATGTTGTATCATTTTCTCACTGGTTAGGGCATCCAATCACTATGATCACACTTCCTTTTGGCTACTAGCAGACTTCCAAACTTTGTTCTCTTCTAGGGCACACATCTAACTAGATCTCTAAAGATTTTCCCTTTGCTCTGTAATAGAGGGGTTATTGCACAAATCTAGGCACCCAATCACCATTTTAGCATCTGCCCATTGGTTAGGGCTTCTACATTGCCACATCAACCCCACCTCTTAGCTTCTACAGTCATCCAAATTCATATCATCCAATCTGGTATAAAAGTAGACCCAACACCTAGCAATAATGGAGAAATGACATACCTTTAAATGGTTGTTCATGGACTAAATTATGGTCACTATTTAGGGAACTCTTTTATCCCAGAACAACCCACCACATGTGACCAAAAATCACAAAAAAAATTGCGGCCTCCTCCCTTCTTCAAGTCTTGTGACTTGCTTGCATGTTAAGCTTCTATAACACCTTGTTTTAGGCTAGTTTAGCCTACCAAACTGCCACTACAGTTTTGCAGCCTAGAAATTACAGGCCTCTCGCCTTTTTGGCTTGCTCAAGGAAGAGATACCATGCAAAAATAGGCCTAGAACATCTCCTCCATCACTCAGCCTTCCTACAGATTAACTTGCTATTCAAGACAGTCTCAAGATAACCTAAACGACTCCTCTTTCCTTTGCTCAACTCCTACATTGTGGCCCAAAATAGAGATGTCTTTCTCCTCTAATGTGAGCTCCCATCTTCACATTTACTTACCCATGTGTTGCACAAATGGATGCTCAAATGAATCTCCTCCACCTTGTATTTATACCCAATATAAGGGCTTCAACGAACAACCATCTATGGGATTTCCAACTTGTCATAAGGCCTCTCTTAAGCTAGCCGACCTTAACTCTTGTTGTGCAAACTCAACCAATAACTTCAAAAATTCATTTCTCCACATAGACAACTCAAATTTCGATGATCTTCGATGCGTCTAGTTCATCTTGGCATCCTTTATCATCTACATCAATCACATGTCCAAATATCCTCATGGATTCACACCCATATGCTGGGGGTGCAAAGCCCACAAGCTTGGGTTTCACATCCACAAGTGATTTTGTGGCGCTCCAACCTCCAAACCCTGAATCTTAGGGCTTGGAGTACCTCCCAAGCTACAAATCTTAATGCTCCCTCTTAGTCAGGGAGGTACTTCCAACAATAGGAAGTCTCCATCAACATCATCTAATGACACTAGCCTATCTTGTGTTCATCGCTGCAACATACTCTATAGAATGATCCCTGCAATCTTGGTAGTGCCTCTGCCTCATGTCATCAAACCTGAAGACCTCAACACTTCCATAGGGTTTCTCCCTTTGAAGCTAGACTCCCTCTACATTTACACAATCTCCACAGGATCAACCTATCACTGATCTTGTGTCCTACAAGGTCAGTCTAAGTTGCGGTCAAACATAGGTCATCATCACCGCAACCCCTTCCTGCAAGCCCTCATCCTCTTGGATCAAACAAAACTTGTGCACATCCCTCCAATCTCGAATATGCAACATCACGATCCAATGAAGAAACTAGCCTACCAATATGCATTCCATCGCATGAAGCAATCTCGATCATACCAATCTCATCCATGCTAAAGCAATCCTCGAGTTGTCTCAACGATCCATGGCAATTCAAAGGAAGTCCATGATCAACAACCTACCCTACAACAAACTGTTTTTCACTAGGCTCACCACCAATCCACTAGAACTCCCATCCAATCTCACTGCCAAGCCATTCAAGACCACATCTCCATGTCTTCAGTTGAACGCTCTACTCCATGATCTAAACAATCCTAACTCCCTCTAAGTTGCTTCACTGTGCACACTTTGATTCACTGGCCCTTAAAAGAAGCTCTGATACCATGTAGTTTTTCCATGATACTGGTGTTTAGAATAGAATCTTAAATCACTGACACTACAAAACCAAGTATCTAAAGGAGTCTACTTTACACAATAGAATATAAACAACAGTAAATTTATTAGTGCACAAAATATACACAACTTTTTACAAATTATGTACAAAAACCCAACTTCGTTATATTAATCAACCTGAATAATACAACAATCTAGGGCTCTCGTACCAGGGATAATGGCCCTCATACATCCACTTGTACAAGATACAATAACTAGGGCTTGGTGTCCATCAACAACCAATCTACCCATACAATATACATTGACCATTTGGCTGATGTAGCACGCTCTCTCAGCTCCTCTTCGTCGTATCTTGTATCTGCCTAGTCTTTTGACTCCCTATATACAACACCTGCCTCTATCAATGCACAATTCCATCTGGACATTGAATCTCGACTCCACTTGCTCTTATTGACCATTCGTCCTTCAACACATCAACACCTTGAGAGTCTTGTCGAGTTGTTCACAACTCTGTTTGTGAACAACTCTCATCTTCCCACTGTTGCTCCTCAGCGACTTAGGGAATTCAACCCACTATAGTCTTCCTGCACTACTCCAATGAAGACTAACATAGGGCTTGGAGGGCTGCCACATATCACTACGAGATGTCCTTCTCCCATAATGAACACGGGCTAGGAGGACTAGCCAACTTTTTTTGTAGATGTCCTTCTCCACAAGGAAAGTCTATGGCTACTCAAATTGTTCCTGGTTGATTAGACCCTTGAGATTCTTCTTCTGCCACATCTAACAATCCTTAGTCCTTCAAGAGACTTGTTTCTTTAGGCTCGAATCAAGCCTCTACAATCCTCCCAAGTTTTTCCTTAGGCTACTCCAACTCTACCAACTTGGTCCATTCTCATGTTGACCTCCAATAGATCATAAGTGCCCAATACAATGTTGTAGCATCTTCTCACTAGTTAGGGCACCCAATCAACATTGTAGCATCTACCCACTGGTTAGGGCTTCTGACATGCCACGCCAGCACCATCTCTTAGCTACTACAGTCATCCAAATGCATACCATCCAATTCGGTCCAAAACTAGACTCAACACCTAGCAATAATGGAGAAATGACATACCTTTAAATTGTTTTCATGGATTGACTTATGGTCATTGTTTAGGGCACTTGTGCATCCCATAAAAACCAACCATCTATGACCAAAACTCACACAAAACATTGTCAATTATCGTAGCTTGTTGCCTTGTTAATATCCTACAACACCTTGATTTAGGCTAGTTTAGCCTACCAAACTTCCACTACAGATTTGCGGCCTAGACATTACAAGCCTATCACCTTTTTGACCTGCTCAATGAAGAGATACCACACCAAAACAAGCCTAGGACATCACTTGGCCTTCCTACAGATTAAATCAGTCCTCACGACAGTCTCAAGATAGCCTAAACGACTCCTCTTTCCTTCACTCAAACAACTCCTAACTTGTGGCTAAAAATAGATATGTCTTTCTCCTCTAATACGAGCTCCCTTCTTCACATTTACTTGCCCATGTGTTGCACAAATGGATTCTCAAATGCATATCCTCCACCTTATATTTATACACAATACAAGGGTTTCAACAAATAACCATTTATGGGCTTGCCAACCTATCATAAGGCCTCTCTTAGGCTAGCCGACCTTAACTCTTGTTGTGCAAAACCAACCAATAACTTCAAAAATTCATTTCTCCACATAGACAACTCGAATTTCGATGATTTTTTATGCATCTATTTCGTCTCAACATCCTCTACCATCTCCATCCATCACATGTCGAAATCTCCTCATGGATCGACACCCATATGATCCGGTGCAAAGCCCACAGGCTTGGGTTTCATGCCCATGAGTGCTTTTGTGGCGCTCCAACCTCCAAACCCTGAATCTTAGGGCTTGGAATACCTCCCAAGCTACAAATATCAACACTCCCTCTTAGTGAAGGAGGTAATTCCAACACTAGGAAGTCTCCATCAACATCATCTGATGACGCTAGTCTATCTGGCATCCATGACTGTAACATACTCTGTAGAATGATTCGGACAATCTCAGTAGCGCCTCTACCTCATCTCATTTGAACCTGAAGACATCAACACTTCCATAGGGCTTCTCCCTCTAAAGCTAGACTCCCTTTGAGTCTACACGGCCTCCATTGGCTCATCATGTCACTGACCTTGTATCCTACAAGGTTAGTATGAGTTGTGATTGAACATGGATCATCATCATCACAACCCATTCCTGCAAGCACTCATCCTCCTGGATCAAACACAACTCATGCACATCCCTCCAATCAGGAGTATCCAACATCACGATCCAATGAAGAAACTAGCCTACCAATATGTAGTCCATCACATGAAGCAATCTCGATCATACCAATCTCATTCATGCCAAATAAATCCTCGAGTTGTCTCAATGATCCATGGAAAGTAAAAGGAAGTCCATGATAAACAACCTTCCCTACAACAAACTATTGTTCACCAAGCTCACCACTAATCACCACAACTCCCTTCCAATCTCACTAGCAAGCCAGTCAAGATGACATCTCCATGTCTGTGGTTGAAACCTCTACTCCATGATTTAAACAATCCTAACTCCCTTTGAGTTGCTTCGTTGTGCACACTCTGATTCACTGGCACTTCAAAGTAGCTATGATACCATGTTGTTTTTCCACGATACTGGTGTCTAGGATAGAATCTTAAATCACTGACACTACCAAACCAAGTATCACTAGAAGTCTACATTGCATAATGAAATATAAACAATAGTAAATCTACTAGTGCACAAAATATACATAACGTTTTACAAATTATGTAAAACAACCCAACTTCATTATATTAATCAACTTGAATAATACAACAGTCTAGGACTCTCGTACTAGGGATAATGGCCCTCATACGTCCACTTGTACAAGATACAATAACTAGGGCTTGGTGTCAGTCCATCAACAACCAATTTTCCCATACAAGATACATTGACCATCTCGCTGATGGAGCATGCTCTCTCAGCTCCTCTCGGTCGTATCTCTTACCTGCCTGGTCCTTCAGCATTGTATCTATAGCACCTGCCTCTATCAATGCACCAAGTCCATCTGTCCACTGAATCTCAGCTCTACCTGCTCTCTCATTCACCATTCGTCCTTCAACGCATTAACACCTTGAGACTCACGTCGAGTTGTTCACAACTTCGTTTGTGAAAAAATCTCATCTTCCCAATGCTGCTCCTTGAATACTTAGGGACTTCAACCCATTATAGTCTTCTTGAATTTCTCCAATGAAGACTAACATATGGCTCGAAGGGTTGCCACCTATCACTACAAGATGTCCTTCTCCAACAATGGACATGGGCTAGGAGGTCTGCCCAACTTCTATTGTTGATGTCCTTCTCCACAAGGAAAGTCTAGGACTACTCAAATTGCTCCAAGCTAATGAGAACCTTGAGCTTCTTCTTCTGCCGCATCTAACAATCCATTAGCCCTTCAAGATACTTGTTTCTTCTTTCTTGAAGCAAGCCTCTACAATTCTCCCAAGTTGTTCTTTAGGCTGCTCTAATTCTACCAACTTGGTCCACTCTCACATTTCCCTCCAATAGACCATGATTGTGCAATACAATGTTGTAGCATCTTCTCACTGGTTAGGGCATCCAATAAATATTATCACCCTTCCTTTTGGCTGCTAAAAAAATCCCACACTTTGTCCTCTTTTAGGACCCACCTCCAACTAGAACTCTAAATATTTGCCCTTTTCTCTGCAATAGAGGAGCTATTTGAAAATCTAGGCACCTAATCACCACTGTAGCATCTACCCATTGGTTAGGGCTTCTAACATGCCATGTCATCCCTACCTCTTAGTCGCTACAATGATCCAAATTCATACCATCCAATCTAGTCATAACCTAGACCCAACACCTAACAATAATGGAGAAATGACATACCTTTAAATTGTTGTTCATGGACTGAATTTTGTTCACTGGTTAGGGCACTCTTGTAGCCCATAACAACCCACCATATGTAACCAAATTTCATACAAAACACTATGCCCTCCTCCCTTCTTCAAGTCTGGTAACTCGTTGCCTTGTTAAGCTCCTACAAAACCCTGTTGTAGGCTATTTTATGCCACCAAACTACTACTACAGGTTTGTGGCCTAGACATTACAGGTATGTCACCTTTTCGGCCTGCTCAAGGAAGAGATACCACGCCAAAACAAGCCTAGAACAACTCCTCCGTCACTTGACCTTCCTACAGATTAACTCGCTCTTCAAGACATTCTCAAGATAGCTTAAATGACTCCTCTTTCCTTCACTCATGCAACTCCTAACCTATGACCAAAAACATATATTTCTTTCTTCTCTAATGCAAGCTCCCTTCTTCATATTTACTTTCTCATTTGTTGCACAAATGGATGCTAAAATGAATCTCCTCCACCTTGTATTTATACACAAGACAAGGGCTTCAGTAAACAACCATCTATGGGCTTGCCAACCTATCACAAGGCCTCTCTTAGGCTAGTCGGCCTTAACTCTTGTTGTGCAAACCCAACCAATAACTTCAAAAATTCATTTCTCCACATAGACAACTTAGATTTCAATGATTTTTTATGCGTCTAGTTCATCTCAATGTCCTCTATCATCTCCATCCATCATATGTCCAAATATCGTCATGGATTCACACCCATATGCTCGGGTGCAAAGCCCACAATCTTGGGTTTCATTCCCACAAGTGCTCTTATGATGCTCCAACCTACAAACCCCAAATCCTAGGGCTTGGAATACCTCCCAAGATACAAATATCAACATTTTACATGCACTACAAAGTAGTTGAAGGGAATATTTATTGAATGTAAGTGGCATCTGACAAAGAGAAGAGGAGATGATTATGATATTATGTATCAAGATTCAATTTAAGAAGACAAAGGTGAATGTTTTATTTAACTCTAGTTAGGATCTTATAAGCAAGCTTGGAAATGAAGTACTTAATCATCCTTGCCCACATCCATTAGGATTGATAAATAAGAAATTGGCACTGTTAGTATATAAAAGTTGCAAGATTGTAATTTCCACTAATAAAATTTACATTGATGGAGTGGAGGTGGATGTGGTGCCACTTGATGTGTGAGATATGATGTTTAGAAGCCCCTACATAAGAGACACTGGAATACCCCAATATTAATAGTGAATTATAATTTAATAAATTATGTATCAATTGTATGATGTGGTTTATGTGGGATTCAAATAGATGAGTAGATTTTTAATAACAACATGTTACATCATAAATATTCCTAATGTGGAACTCAAAGACAAGGCTTCACTAGTGAATGTGTATGAGTCCCATTTATGGGTTGGGATCATGGTGTGGTTATCGTCTTTCCTATGATATGCTTATATATATATATGTGTGTGTGTGTGTGTGTAAAATAATGTATAAAAATCAAAATACGTAATAATATGGCATCCGCCAAAAAATTTACTTGAGGAAGCAACAAGGGAACTATGATCCCATGAGAGGAGAAGATGAAAGAGGGTTGTTACGTGATTTGATCTTGTCATTGTCCTTTAAATGTACCACATTTTTTGCTCATGCTTACTTACAAGCTTTCCCATTAATTTTCTAATTAGGAAAGTGTACCAAATAAAAGTTGTCATATCAATGGAGAGAGAGAGAGAGTAGAGCTCAAGCAATGAAACGTTCTCTCACTATCTTTTTCTTTATCATTATACTATCAAAATTTATGGGCGTGAGGAGGAGACACTCTCCTAATTTAGTTTTCCTCATCTATTTTATGTGGATGCTTTCCTCAATTGTATCACCATTATGACCAAATAGAAAGAGATTCCCATATACTTGTGACTAGTAAGAGCTTGTAAAAGTTGGGGAAACCTTTTCTTGAAAATGTGAGAGAAAATATGATGGTTTGAGAGAGAAACCATGGTTGGAATGACCACAACAATTGAAGAAAACAACTTCAAACATGAAACTTATATTTGTTGCTCATTAAATATTTTGAAACCTTGTTTTTTTTATATTTTGGGGTATCTCCAAAAAGAAATCCATATTTGGCCTAATTTTACATGCACTAAAGAGTAGTGGAATGGAAGAAAATCCCGAAGTAACTATTAAATAAAGAAAGGAAATATCTATTGAATGTAAGTAGCATCCAAGAAAGAGAAGAGGAGATTACCAAACAATTTCGTTTTAAAATTCAAGTCTTGAAGATAAAGATGAATGTTTTATTTGACTCTAGTTCACAAGATGGCCTCATAATATAGAATCTTAATTATAAACCTGGATTCAAAGTACATGATCATCCTTGCCCACACCCATTGGAATGGATAAATAAGGATATGGCACTATCAATGTCTAAGAAATGCATGATCAAAGTTTCCATCAATGCAAATTACATTGATTAAGTGAAGGTGGACGTAGTGTCACTCGATGTGTGAGGTGAGGTTTTCAAAATCCCTTACGTAAGAGATGTTATAATACCCCAATTTTAACATTGAATTATAATGTAATAAATCATGCATCAATTGTAGGATTTATTTTATGTGACCTGATGTAACGCTCCCTACCCAACCTCCATGGTCTCATTATACAAATGGAATTACAAAATTTATTCTCCCCTATAACAGGCCCAGGTTAAAAGTTCATGTAATAAAGGTTCATAAAGGCAAAATAAGACCAAGGTCATGGGACATGTAATCCAAGCTGAATGTTGGGAAAAGCACTATAGTGGGCATCACATTTGGTTTATTTATGGCTAAGGAAACTGGTAAAGGATATAATAACTAGGGTTCAGAGATCGACAGAGTGATATATCGGAGTTCAGAGCGGAGGCCTTTAGGGATATCAACAATCGGAGGGAGTGTTGTATCAGAAATACGAGATTGGGGAAATATGATATTGGAACTTTTAAGTAGTGACACACTCTGCAAAACTCCGATATGGGATTCTCCGATATAAGGGAGCGGAGGAGGGTTACGTGGTATATGGCTCCTTCGTCCAATAAACTATAGTCACTGATAAATGGGGTCAGGACTTATGATATCGGGGATTTTCAAAGGAATCTTCTAATATTGATAAGTTCCGAGGTTACGATATGTTATAGCCACTTTATCAAGAGAACACACCCGCTTTATAAGATAAGACAAAGCCACTTTTTGGAAAATATAGCCACTAATAATAATAATGAAGATCTTATTCTCGAGGGATATGTTTTATTAATTAATTAATTAAAATAAAAGAATAATTACAAGTTTAGTAACTTCAGAAAAAATGAATATTTTAATTAACTTGAATGTCTAAATAGTAAAACTAAGGCTAAATTATAAAAAGAAAACAAGTGTAAATTGAAATCAAATTATACTTGAAATGATGAAATCATACTCAAATCCTATATGCAATGAAAAAAGGGTCCCCATGTCTATTATCATAGAATAAAATGGGGGTGTTGTGTGTTCACTACAATAGAACATTAGCAAAAAAAATCCTAACGACCCTATCAATCAATGAATACGTACATGTATACATATATGCATAAATAGACATCAACATAATCATAGTCACAACACAATTGCCAGATATCGTAAGGTCTAGGTTAAGAGAACTCCCTTTATCCATGCATCACATGCACAACATCAAGAGCAATAGTTCCCAACATAGCTAAGGCATCTAACGCCTCAAATCCACTTACTTTACCTTTCATGTTACCTTTCTCATGTTTGTACTGCCACCGTCCATTTACCACAATGGACCCAACTAGTTTAACCGGTTGTCATATTCTTACCTTAGTTTCCCTTATACATGCACCAGGCTTCATCCGAGTCTTACATTACATGTTGGGCTTCATTCATCTCTCCCCAAGCTCCATCAACTTTCCTCTTTCCCAAACCAATTCCCTAGACCCACAAAACATAAGAGGCAAGAACAAGACAAACAAGAAGAAACTGTGAAAAACTAATGGCAATGCGACACCACAAATAAAGTGGCATGGCCATACACTAGACACAATCAAAACCACAAATCAAGCGCAACAAATCACAAAAGAACAAAAGCACAAGGCTAGAAACTAACACTGTGACTCAATCCTCCTAATTCCTAATACTTCCAAAGCAAAGCTCAACCCGAGCCTTCTTAAGAATTTCATGGCAATCTCTTTGTCATGCAATCCCCTGCATCACATTTCCATAAACACATCACTGTCAGTGAATAAATAAACATAACAACATACTTTTTACCTTACCTTGTTGTTCCAAGCACATTTCCTTGTAACTGAACACGTCCATTCCATCTCTCAAGGGACTCCAATTCCCTTGACGAATCCATCCATAACTAGAAACTAGTTGTTATACTTGTCAAATACATGTTTAGGAATATAACACAAATCAAGGTTAAGAATACTTCCTGTATGCAAAACACTCATTTGTTTTGAATTGCGGTTTCCAAACATAGCCAAAGGAATTTTCACCCAATTCCTTTCTTTTACCTTTTCCTTGTTGCAATTGAGTCTTACTATGCATTGTCACATCACCCAAACTGTTAGTTATATAAACACATCAACTATTACCTTGTCAAGCTAATACCAAGCATGTTTCCCTGCAACTTCTCACACATGTCACTCTCACATTCCAAAGATCAAGACATCATGTATATTAATTTGAAATCAACCTTTACCAAGTCTAACTACCAGATCATAATCAAGTAACTGTATTAAGACATAATGCTACAACTATCACCTACTTACACTCAAGTACATATCAATTATCTCAACACATATGTATAGTACAACCATCTTAAAGCAATAGCATTCATGCAATCTTATAGACACAAACTCATATCATGCAATTAATCAAACATTCAAAGAAACTATAAACGTACCATGTTAGATAAATCAACTAGAAGAAATAATAAACACCAAAAACTCAAACATAAAATAGGCGACATAAGCAAACTCATACCTCAATGTATCTCAGGGGAGGCTATCTTATCTGCACAATCAATCTATATTAGCATGATATAACTTCACAACATATCAACTCAAACATAAATAAGATCATGATATCCATAACAATAACTAGCTAACATGTTCACCTCATAAGATCATAAACAATTGTTGTTCATGCATAACAATCACATATTCACAGTCAGTTTAGATTAGTACAACACAATGTCACAAATAGGTCGACTCATACCTGAATATTGTAGTCATAACCATCTGCATAGGCGAATCAATTTGGCATGATACATATAACATCAAGATCTTAATGCAATAACCCTAATCATTAAGTTAACTATCATATAACAATCAACAAGTTAACATATAACATACTTATCAACAACATATAACATAATCATCAAGCTAACTCTCATATAACAACAACATCAAAGCATACAACCACAAGTTACTATCATTCATGACTATCTGAGACATGTGCATATGACTACGCTAATTGAATAGCATTTATCATACATCTAACCATAATAATATAATTACAAGCATATAAGTAACCCTAATGCTTATAAAAACCATTAAACACATACCTACATGCCAAATATACAAACCTATATGACGTTATGATCTTACCCCGAAGTCTAGTGCGGCAACCTCACTCTGATGATCTACATCTCCTACTCTATCTCAACCAACACATTAGCATCATAACATACCAATAACATCATGATGACCTAATTGCATGCAATGACCTCACAATGCATGTTTGACCTACTATACACGCATAACTATAACTTAGACAATGCATGCATAACAACATATAGGCACTGACATGCATAACAAATGCATATACAACTGATATGCATTCATGACAAACGCATCCCAATAACAACATCGTCAACTCCTACATGGAAACACAACTACAACAATGAGCATCACCATGCATACATAACAAGCACATATATAACCTACATGCATGCAAGACAAACATATTCTACCCATCCAATCTAAGTGTTGAACCATGCTCTGATACCACTCTGTAACACCCTCCTCACACATCTACCCAAGTAACCATCCAACTGGGCTAAACATGTGACAAAGAGTTACTATGATATGATTCAACTCCCTATGTATCCTTTACGGAAGTGGAACCTACGGAACACAGACAACCTGACCTTCTACACCTGCAATAGAACCCCCAAGAGCCATCCAACCCATCTAGGTGATTAGCCCCTGAGATAAACTGACATTTTGTTGCATTAAAGCCTCAGTCTCTCCTTTGACATGGGCATGCATGCGAATGGGACCCTCTAGTCACTCCCACTGCAAGGCATGTGTGCGACTTGGGACTTTTCCAAGTAGTTATGTGCTAGCGACTATGGATTATGTGCCACCTTTTCAAGGCCAGGACTCAGGCCACTGCCCATAACTCCTTGAAACTTCTAGAAATGAAAAGTTACATCAAAAACATGATACAAATTCAAATACTTGAACAAGGAATTGACTGGACCTCTACTAGCCATGACAGGCATTTCGTCAAACATGTCATAAATATGCATTCTACAGGTTTAAACAACATTTTTGAGGATAGGGGTCTCATACTTACCTGAGAATCTCTAAGAAGCATTAATGCCTCATCACAATAACTGCATTACCATATATTAAGCCATATATTCATTGTACATTCAGTTATTAACCAAAACATGATGAGATCGATACATTTTCACAATCCTAAAACTCATTCATAACCAGCATATAACCAATAGAAATATCAAGGATATAACATCCATATAAGCCACATATAAACAAGTATATTTACCCATAAAATACCAAGGAGAAAGAGAGCTCTTATTGATGAATTCAAAGGCCAACCAGGTTCAGGACTTCCACGTTCCACCCGACCATAGATTGATTGAACCAAGTCTCTCTTCATCCAATCACCCCCATTCCATATTCCAAGCGTCAATGTGGGATCTCATAGAACAAATCCATCAAATTCAAACTAGGGCTTCTAGAGGCCAAACCACCTCAACCCTCAACCAGTGATTCCACCTCACAGTTGGACATCACTAACCATCACTAGATTGGTCTCTACCCAAGTTGTCTAGGGCTCCAGAGCGTTTGTTCCAACCAAGGCTCTAGGACTAGTAACTCAACCCACAGTTGCTACCAGGCTCCAGAGTGTTTGTCCAACCAAGGCTCCATGACTAGTAACTCAACCCAAGTTGTTACAAGGCTTTAGAGAATTTGTCCAACCAAGGCTCCAGGAATAGTAAGTCAACCCAAGTTGTTACAGGGATCCAGAGCATTTGTCCAACCAAGGCTCCAAAAAATAATAACTCAACCCACAACCAAATGAATATGAGAACCAATAAAAAAAAAAAAAAAAACCCACAACACCATGACTATCCAGGAAATGGAAAGGCTAGGAAAAACCACTATCAATCCAGGCAAATCTCCATGCCAATGACATACCATAACCAAGAAACCACATGCATGTTCCATGCATTCCAAAATTAGCAAGGAAACCATATATGCAACTTGATACCTATAAAGCAAACCCATTGTAGCCCTTGATCCCGATGTCCTCTTACGCTTTCATGCTTTTCCTTTACCTTCCTGCTCCAAATTCCAAGTATGCCACACTCCTCCAAGAGTGATCCAAGAAATTCTAAGTGTCCAAGAGTGCGAGAGAGAGAGAGAGAGAATAGAAGAGCTGCACCAAAACTTGTCAAAAGATTGCCAACTAATCCTCAAAAGCCTTTTTATTAATGAGGCCTCTAATTTCTTCAATTTTCCATTATTTTCCTTCATTTTCCTCCTCACATACAACCTGTGACCTTTCACCTTCCTTTTCTCCTAATTTACATTATTTTCATAAATAAAATGTTGATTAATGCCTCATGCCTTTCCAAACCCTTTGTCATTTCCTTTGCCAATTTCCTTAGCCATAATAAACCAGATGAACTCCAGCTAGGATGTTTTTCCTACCATTCAACTTGGAATGTGTGTCCCATGACCATGGTCTTATATTTTTACATGAATTTTTTACCAGGGTTGCTACAGCAAGCATATGCCTCTTGATTCACTTGTTTCTAATTGGGGGTGGAGGTAAAAGCCTCTATATTCCCTTGTTTGGGAAAAGGGTGGAGGTGGGACACGTATTGACTCCCTTGATAGACTAATGGACAAGACAAGAAGTATAATTTAAATCATTACAATTTATTTATGATCAATCTCATGAGAGATTGTATTCCATGTTATAGGAAAGCATGGGAATTTCCCAGTATGGGTGAATGGCGCTGGTTGCAAGACAAACAAGTAGCATCTTGAAGATATCATAGTGCATAGCAAAAGCACCAAGAAGAATGTAAGGAGCCATAGAAAGTGGTTGATTCAAGGAAAAAATTTCATGTCTATTTAGTTGTTGAGCAAGATATATATATATATATATATATATATATATATATATATATATATATATATATATATATATATATATATATAATGTGATTGTAAGTGAGTTGCATTATAAAGCTCACAATGATTTTGTTGGGACTAAGCATGTTTTGCATTGTGTTTAGGATTAGAACACCGAGGATGGTGTTCCTCCAAGGGGGAGGGGTTTGTGACAACCCCTTTGGGAAACTTCACCTCTTACATACATTTTAAATATTTCATGTATTTTGATTATAAATTAAAAATACCTGACAATTGGGACACGGATTCTAGAGTTTGAAGAAGGAGATTGCTTGGGATTTGAAGGAAGCTTGATTTTTTCATGGAAACCATTGAAAGTTGGTAGGTTTGTGATTAAATGGAATAGTTATGTTGTTAATCCAACTAAGGAGGAAGGATAAGGATCCATGCTTGCCTTGGATAAATCCACAAGGCATAAAGAACAAAATTTAAATGGAAAATGGGTTGCGTTGGTATAAGGGTGAAAATAAACATAGGCCAACCATTTGGGAATGGGAGAGGATGAATTTATAGGCTGGGAAAGGGAGTTAGGACCTCTCCAAAGATAGGATTATGCCCTCATCTCAAGGAGGTAGCTCATATGGATAAGACCAAAAGGCCAAGTTGGGAGGATTCAACCTCATCTATGCCAAACAACCTCTAGCTCATCGCTCTAGAAGCTTCTAGATCACGAAGCTTCTCATCCTCTTTGGGAAAATTGCCTTTTTGGGATCATTGCGGGTTTTAAGTCTCATAAGAGTGATTATCCTTAAATTAGGTTTTTAGATCTATTTCCTTAAGGGGAAGCTCAAGGCATTTTCCAGTCAATGTCTTAGGAAGGCTATGAGCTACATATATGAATGAGTACAGTGCATAATGGTCATGTTTCGGCACTTCGGGGTAAGTCACAGAGAAGTGGAGGAGGTGTGAGAAGATACTATGTAACAGAGCTCCCTGTGGAGTAGAGTTCTGATGTATTGTGTCTTGAAAATCACGGGTTTGCCTATGCAAAGTTCCGATGGAGCAGAGTTCCCTGTCTTGTGTCAAGATCCTTAAAAATGAAACAAGGACCATGGAGCGGAGTTCCTTGTCTTGTGTCAAGCTCGTTAAAAAATGAAACAAGGACCATGGAGTAGAGTTCCTTGTCTTGTGTCAATCTCCTTAAAAAATGAAACAAGGTGTCATGAGCATGGTTCTTTTCCTGTGTCAAGCTCGTTAAAAAATGAAACAAACCCCCTAATTCGAGTCTTGGATTAGATCTCATAAAATCCCAGTCGAGTCTTTCACTTGATCTCGTAAGTGAACCTTCATTCCATCCACTTAGGTGAATGAAATGAAGCTTGGGGGGCATGTACCTCGAATTGAGTCATTATGCTAGGGGCATGCAAACTTATCTCAGAATAGTTTATATTTTGTTTCAAGCTTGTGTAAAAATGAAACCACATCCAAGCATAGTTTTTACCATGTTTCAAGCTTATGAAAAAATGAAACCATCCTCAATTATACTCGAGCATAGTTTCCCATGTTTCAAGCTTTTGTAAAAATGAAACCATTCCTACTTTAAATCTCATGATTTCCATTTTTATCCGTTGATTTTTGCTAGATGAGCCTTGGTTTTTTCATTCCATCGTCACCATCTCTTTGGCAATCATATGCTTTCACTTGGTTGTTTTACCTTTGCCTAAGGAAAATCTGCGATGAAGTGGTCTTATTAGCCAACCTCTTGACCTTTACATGTTTTGAGCAATTCCATCCTGACCGGAACAAGTTGCTATCCTTTTATACCACTCGTTCCTCCAGACGGAGTTATCTTTAAGCTCTTTTTTTACTCTCGAAATATGAAAATATTAACGAGTACTTGTCATTTCAAACTCGTTAAAATCAAATGAATTGACATCACTTCATCATACGTTTACCCCTTTTTCGGGCTGAGATTGACTATTTACGAAAAAGGTACACCTTGGTCGAAATGGTCAAGAGGTTCTCTCGAATATTGTTTTCTACCTTTTCAGATTCGAGAGACTAATTACGAAAAGGGACATGATGGAGTTTTATTTTAGTTTCTTTTTCTCTAAACATGAAAAAGACATCGAGTTATTCTTCCGTCGTACTCGTAAAACTTAAACGACAAAAGACTTGTCACCATGATGAGACCGAGTTCCTCCTTTCTAGGACTCGTAAAACTTACTAGGATGGATCCATCTGAAGGATGAACTAATATGACAAGCATATGGTATCCTCTTCAAGATTGTGTAAAAATAAAGAGGTACTCGCTAGAAATAGCGGGGGGGAAATGAAGATGAAACATCCTTTGTATAGGAAGCATGTCGCTCTTGAACATGACACTCTTCTGTTCTCACGTCGGGTTTGGGATATCCTCACTCACTCACTTGTCCTCCCAAGTTTGGGTGATCCAATTTTGCCTCTCATTTGACTATTCCATATTGTCATCATGACCTTTAGTCCTATGTCGAGTCAAATGCTTCCACACTCCGGAGTCGTGTCGCCAATGTTCAAGAGAAGTCCTATTTGTAATTATTTACCTATAAACTATTTGAGTCATTGTTACAGCCTTGAAAATTATTCCACTTTATACCTTGTTTCGTGTCAATGATGAGTGATTCATCATTGCCCTCCTTCGACGGGTCGCTTCCTATTGACTTCAGCCCATTATCCAAGACAATGGCTTAGAAACTCCCTTTCAGTACCTTAGAGCTTGCATGTCTTAATGGCAAGTTCTTTGCATCCGACGATAGGTCTTCACCATTGGCTTTCAATCAGGTGATTCCACGAGTGTTCAACTTCAACTTCATTATCACATTCACTGATTGTACTGTTGTACCTTGAGATCCATTGTCATTATTGGTGGTTTCTCTCGTACCTGTTAACGATCCACGTCATTGGCCGGTAATAAGGTGGATTTCTAGCATGTTTGACTTCAACACGTTCATTCACATGTTGGAATTCATACTTTGATCGGGTAGGGATGGTGCGCAAGACCTTGTGTCTTGACTAATATGACTCAGGTTGCATGGAGTTATATGTTGTTCATGATTGTACACATGTTTCTACTATACAGATGGTTGTGACCATACTGTGGGACTTTATATTTATGATGATCCTCGTTATCTGGATGGTTGTGCCCATACCATGGATCTTTTCATATAGTATTCATCATTCAGATGGTTGCGCCCATGCTGTAGATTCATGTCTTGATCTCAGATATGTATATGTATATGCGTCCTTGATTTGCAGGTCTCCTGAGAGTGAGTCTCCTCGTCCTTGCAAAAGCTCGTAAAGCATCTCAGCCATCACTCCTCGTTCTGCCTTCATGCTTTAGGGGCCATCTGTTACACATTATTTTTTCACACCTCTTGCACTTCTCTGCGACATATACCGAAGTGCCCGAAACATGACCATTATGCAGTGTAATCATTCATATATGCAGTTCAGAGCCTTACTAAGACATTGATTGGAAAATGCCTTGAGCTTCCCCTGAAGGAAATAGCTCTAAAACCCTAATTTTAGGGTTTTAGAGCTATTTCATTCAGGGGAAGCTCAAGGAATTTTCCAATCAATGTCTTAGGAAGGCTATGAACTGCATATATGAATGATTACACTGCATAATGGTCATGTTTCGGGCAATTCGGGGTATGTCACAGAGAAGTGCAAGAGGCGTGACAAAATATTGTGTAGCACTTACTTGCAAATCTCTTTTCATCCTTAAAGGCATATTTTCCGATATGTGATTACCTCTGACCTCTGATATCAAAGAACCTGCGAGATTAGCATATCGCAATATCACAGTGCAAACCTTTATCGCATATCGAAGAGCGGAGATTTTGAATTGTGTCACATAACAAAAACGCCGATGGGGAATCTCCAACTTGCTAAAGCAGATTATAATATGCCAAGTGGGCTCCTCCGATAATGCTTATTATAATACGCTGAAAAATTTTAAAAGGGCTATCACTTATGTGTTTCGGAGTATAGATATTTGCTTATTATTATAAAGAACAAACTTATATGTATTAGAGTTTTAGTATCAGAAATTTCTAAAATAATTCCTCCAATGTCGTAACTCTGATATAACTCTATTATCAAAAGGTCCCTCCCACCAATAGACTACAACCACTTTATGGCTTTTCTGCCACATCATTCCAACCAATCACGCGAGGGGAAATCTGGTTCCACCAATCAGAAGCCTCCCTTGACTAGGGTTTTGACCATCCAAAGGATAAGGTTATCCCAAAATTTCCTTTAACTTCATAGGCTCACTCCTATGCACCGCAACAAATCCTTCTCTCTGATTCTTGTGATGAATCAGCCAAGGGACCTCAACTCTGCATCACATAGTGTCTTAGATGAAGAGCTCTAGAACCTCCCCGGTTATAAGCTTTGTTGTTACAAAGGCTTCTTCGACCCAGTCTTGCCGACTATGTCTCTATCTCAGGAATCTCGTAGACTCCCAAACATGCTTCACGGTTTGATGATGATACCTTTGGTTACTTAGGATGATCTACGACGTTAGCCCACTTGATCTTGGGTGATACGTTCTTCAATGGATTCCTGGTCAGCGAGTCTTCCCTTCCCACTGGGAGGGAATCCTACCGAAGGCGACATAGCACTCTTGTGTCACTTTCCTACAATGGGTTTGGTGTGGACTCATGAGAGGTTCCTACCTCACCTACCACACACTAACGGTACCAGACCCTATGCCGAGCCTGCAAGCAGCTCCATGGCACTTGACGAAACCTTCAGGTGCCTCGACAACCATCATAAGACGCCAATAATAGGTATCCAAACTGCTGAGAAGGCCAGGTTGAAGGTCATTTAGGCAAATTTGGTGGCTTATCTAATTCCAAGGGAAAACTCCCCTTGACATTAATCCAATGCTTGCCATGCAACACAATAACTTGTAACTTGGAAAACAAAAGGCATGTGTTAAGTTTAGGTATGTTCTATGCTAGAGCAATTTATTTAAATTTTCACAGATAGCAATCACATCAACATTACGATAAACTGCAGATAGAACATAAATATAAAACGCGGAAGACAAGCCAAGACAAGAGGACACAAGATGTGGCGCGAGCTAGGGACAAACCCCACAATGTGTGGGGAAACCCTTTGATCAAATCATATTTTATCTTCAAAGTTCAACAGAGAGAGAGAGAGAGAGTACATTTACAACAGAAGTCAATACTTTGACTTATCTAGATCTAGCATAGATCATTTCATATGTCAATACTTTGACTTATCTAGATCTACCAGAGATCATTTCATATAACGATGAGATCATTTGAAGACATTCTGCTTCAACTGATTCTCAAGGTGACTCCTTCACCTATCATCGTGCTGCATCTCGTCCATTTGCTGCACCTTACCATGTAGCACCATCATGCTACTCATGATCTCATACATCACACTGTCCATACATCATGTTGTCCATGATCTGCATCATGCTGCCCATGATCTACATCATACTGCCCATACATCATGTTGTCCATGATCTGCATCCTGTTGCCCATGATCTACATCATACTGCCCATACATCATGTTGTCCATGATCTGCATCATGCTGCCCATGATCTACATCATACTACCCATACATCATGTTGTCCATGATCTGCATCATGTTGCCCATGATCTACATCATACTGCCCATACATCATGCTGTCCATGATCTGCATCATGCTGCTCATGCTCATGATCTCATTTATCATGATGCTGCCCGTTGCATCATTCATCACAGTTGCACCATTGCTGCACCTTTATGAGATCATGCTGCCCTATGACTGAGCTGCTCTCATCTGCTCTTATCATCATTTTGCTGCCCATGCCCATCATGATCTGAGACTGATCATTCTTATCATTCTCATTATGTTGAGATTGTAATCGTCATTTCTTATGATCCTTGTCATTGTGAGTGCATATTTAATACTTCACATCACAGCTGTATGTCACCGAGATCTATATGCCGAGATCTTCTTCATCCAACCAAAACCGAGCAGTTGTGATCATACATCAAGACTGCTACAAGTATGCCTAGGGTTTATCATATCATGTAGAATTACTGAATTATCATACACAGGTATGCGGAGCTTCATATATGATCTGCGGCTTGGTTCAATACATGACTGCGGCTACAGGAATTTACAACGGCTCCACACCTTGACTCGAGTTATGACTGCGTATGAGTATCTATGAACATCGTATGTATGAACAACGTGTATAACTAGCATTGGACGATGTGTAAATATATATAACATCAACAGTGTATGTAAATATGAACAACGTGTATATATATAACATGAACAACGTGTATAACCAGCATTGAACAGCGTGTAGGGTTTCTGTAACGGTGCGTATATTGTCTTCAGCTTATACACTATTTCCATAATCTGCGTGTGAATGACTTCATGAACAGCGTGTTACTGTTTCCTTAATCTGCGTGAATGAATATTGACTGCGTTGAATTATATTATGGTTCCATGACAGCGTTCCATTTAATAGCATCATGACTGCGTTCCAATACATATATCTGTATTTATATTATCGTTCCATGCCCATACATATGACAGCGTTCTATTTCTGGACAACATATATATATATATATATATATGTGTGTGTGTGTGTGTGTGTGTGTGTGTTTCCCATATTGTGTATTTCTGGACAGGGTATATATATATATATGTGTGTGTGTGTGTGTGTGTGTGTGTGTCCACGTATCTCACGTTGCCAGATCTAGGGTATGACATCGTTTCATACAACCACGCTGCCAGATCTATGGTATGACAACATTCCATGACTGCGTTGTGTATATACCTGACTGCCTAGCGTATGACTGCCCAGAGTATAACCATGACTGCGTTGCCTCCTCATCACTGTGGCTCAGCTTTATGCACTTGCTGTGTGTATTGCCGGCGTATTATATCATTGCCTGCGTCCTGATCATGAACATCGTGTAGATATTACCATTGCGTATATTATTGCCTTCTCATGGTGTCTCACTCCTTCTCCAAAAACCCAAGACGTGGAGAGGAGGAGATCACTCAAGAGTTGTGTACCAATTGACATCAAAACTCTTCTATTTATACTAAAGGCGGATGATTGAATAGACATGACGTTTGGGCTTCTAGAGCCTACATAAGAGCTGGTCGGCTTGATAATAATTATATAAACAAAATAAATTCATATCTCCATAAATACTTATCGGAATCGGATGATCTTTGGATCAATCCTACACCTCTCGATGAGAAGGATCCAATAAAAATATCAGCTACCATAAATAAGCCGACCCACATGGAGTTTGGCCCTGGTTGCCAATTTAATAGCATGCAAGCAGATAAAGACCCTATTATTCAACCAGTCTTCCATGTAATCTTCATATTAATAAAAGGGTCTCAGAACTCACTATATTTCAAGTTTGATCCAACCTCTCATGGCTCAACCATGACATGTAATGAGTTTTGTCTCTTCCTTAATAAGTTATTAATTTTTGTTATCATGCGGTTTGTTATAGCATGTGATTTGTTATGCCTCTTAAGCATCAAACATTCTATATTTACCTTCAGTAGTCATTACACACATCTTTGCCTTCATCTTTCACACACACACACACACACACATATATAAAAATCAGTCCCACAGGGATTTACCACATATGCAAACATAATCAACATAATGCAGTCCTTCAATCCAGAACTAGTAGTGGAATCAAAGGTTTACTCATCGCAACATTCAAAATGAGACAACACAAAACATTTGTGATATGGGTACCTCCGATGTGGAACGGATGCGATAACATAATTAACTCATTTTAATAATTGTATCGGGTCCATAATATCAGAGGTTTTGATATCGGAGATAATCACAACATGCCATAGTTTGCAAACTTGCGCTATAATAAAGCTCTGATATGGTGGATGCCAAATTACAATTAAACTCGTTTTAATATCAATATTGCATCCATATTGTCGGCCATTTTAGATGATGGCACATAACAAAAGTTTCAATAAATGGATGTGATCTTAGATTAAATCCAATCTTATAATTATACTGGGTTTGCAAGTGAATCGGCAATCGGCGATTTGATATCGTAGGTTTCATTTTTAGAAGTCTCGATATCAAGGCGGATGCATAATTCTTATTAATTAACATTAATACACCATATTGCGTCCGGATATCAGAGATTGGAGAAAATCCAAGGTCATAGATTATCACATATCGCAGCACATGCCTTCAAGAATATCAGTGAGATATGGATATCGGAGGAAGTGCTCTATCGCAAGTCAGAGATGGGGGGGGGGGGTTTCAAGTGCTAACATATAACAAAAACATTGAATCATCAACTGCACATATATGATATTGTTGTTCGTCTGTATACTTAACATATTTCGATTAAAACACATCAATGGTGATAATGATCTAATCGCATGCAATAACATATATGACAAACTTGAATTAAAACAGTACTTCAGCTCAAAAACATAGCATCAATGTAAAGATAATAGTGCCCGATACACATTCGCTTTGCTCATAAGTAAAATCTGTTTGGTTCTTCTTTCTATTAAGACTTGTTTACAACTACAGTACTAAAAACCAAAATACTTCTCGCAAAATTTTAGAACCCCCTTTCTTCATAACAATGAAGGGGATTTGAAGTTTAAAATCAAAACTCAAATATAGAAAAGTCCATAAAATGTTGTGCTAGTCCAAACAAACCACGCTTAAAATAAAAATAGAAACTAATATTATAGTCATGTTACAACAAGTTGATCAAGACTTGGACGAAGAATGCTCTCCCAATCGTTGTTCAAGTTTGCATATATTTGTCATCGACGTCAATTCAGGTGGATGTTCAGGCCTAATGCGCATAAGTGCAGTGAATAAGGCATCACTGAGTGCTAGCAACACCTGACTAGTTGTATTTAGAAGACACCTCAACATCAACTATTTCCCATGTGGTTTGACTAGTAAATGCCAATGGAATTCCAAGTCAATCTTTGATGGAGCTTTTATCCGCTCAACCTTCTTCTTTGATGATTATCGCCAAGATTTTGTCAATATTTTAACATTAGGCAATGCATCTTCTGGGCAATCCGAGATTAAATTTGCCTGCAATAGGTTATTGTTGATTGATTCAATCATGTTGCTAGATATGTCCCTAGCACTATAGATTGCCATCTCCGCATTTTTAAGCCTTATCTCCAATTCTTGGAAGACAATCTCTTTATGAGATTCTTATATTTTGGGAAAATTTTCTAATCGGCCCTCAGAGTTGCTCTGCTAGTTAATGAAATTAGAGATTTTCTCTTCAACTTCCTTGCTATATGTCCTTAGATCGGAGAATTGATTCATAAGTGCATTAGCTAATTGGCACATCTCTTCGATAATGGCTAACTTTTGGAAAAATAGAACCTGTCGATGAGCAAGCAGGTTATTCAGATCCCCTGCTACTTTAATGAATTTTTTCGTCTCAGGATTAACCTTCAATTGCTCAATCCTGCGCTCTAGTTCCTATATATGGACATCCTGACTCTTCATGTCATATTCATAAGGAATCTTTAGCCCCATCGAAATTGGTTTTCAATTGTGCAAATTGAGCTTGCCATTGTTGGACGATTCGTTGCTTTTCATTTTCTAAATTTTGTTCAAGGAGCCTTATTCTATCATCTTTCTCCCTTAAGAGTTATTGCACTTCTGTGGTTTTGTCAATTGTTGCACTAGCATAGGCTCCTGCATATTATGATAGTCTCCTGAGATCTTTGGTAGGTGTCACTTGGGCATCTTTCCACGGTACTTGAAAGGAGGTATTTGTTGGGACCAGAGCTTGCCTTTGTTCAGTCCTTCTCCTCTTTCTCTGCCTGCTAACTACTGCTCTGTGTTTGGGACTGTGAAATACGTCCAAAGGAGAAATCTCCTAAATATTGAGAATGGTCTCATAGGTCAGGAAAACTGGGATGATTTCCAGATCATCAATGTCCATAGTTTCTTTAGAAGCCTCAATAGTGAACGAGGTCTTCTCAGTGATTACAGGAGTCTGAGCAATCTGTGTCTACGACGGAGTTTGTTGTTTTTTAGGGTCAGTCTCTTTAAGAAATTGATCCCAAATCACATCCAGACTTTCTTATGTCATTACCTTCTTTGCCTTTCATTCGCTAGCTGCCGATGTTTCAGTTACATGAACGACATCTTGACTTTGGGATGCGCTTGTTCATGTGTCTTATTCCATGTTCTGGTGATTTAGATTCATAATTTCATTGGGAAAATGGGAAATCCTTTTAACCCTATATTGATGAAACACCTAGTAAGAAACCTGAGAGCTCTAGCATGACCCATGAAGAAGAGGAAGAAATGCAACATGATATATCAATATTACGAAACCAAGTGCAACAAATTTCACTCGCACAAAAGGTAACAGAAAATAAGATGGATGGTTTAAAGAAAGATGTAGAACCTAAGATGGATGGTTTAAAGAAAGTCGTAGAAGCTAAGATGAATGACTTGGAAGCTAAGATGGATGGCGTGGAAACTAAGATGGATGGCGTGGAAGCTAAGATGGATGGCATGGACGCTAAGATGGAAGCTAAGATGAATGGCATGGATGCTAAGATGAATGGCATGGACGATAAGATGGAAGAATTGAAGATAAATTTGAATAAGTTGCTACAAGAAATGGTCAGTAATGGTGAAGGGGTAGTAAAGGAAATTTGATGAGAACAAAATAAATGTTAATCATGATTTCATAGACTCTAATGTTGGATTGAATACCCACCATGTTCCAAAAATCGATATGAGGAAGTTTGATGACAAGGATCCCGGAACATGGATGCTACAGATGGAGCAATTTTCAATCTCCATAATGTGCAAAACACACAAAAGGTACGTATTGAAACTTCATATTTGGAACCAAATCAGTTTGTATGGTATCTATAGCTTTTCTCTCGTAAACAATTGTCACTTGGGCAATTTTTACGGAAGAAATGATAGCACATTATGAGGATACAAAAGCAACACCTTTTTTAGCCAATTGATCAATCTCAAACAAAAGGGTTCAATGATGGTGCACATTGGGGACTTCCAAAAATTGAACATAAGGGTAAAAGATATTCCAGAGGAGCATGGGATTGGTGTGTTCATAGGGACTTTAAAGGATAATATCCAACATGAGGTTCGCCTTTGGGAACCTGATTCATTGGAGAAGGCATTCAGGTTAGCAAGAAAAATGGAAAGCAAAATGATGGCAACCAGGAAGCCTACCACTCACAACTATAAAGATGGAAGTGTTGTTGCCCCTAGCCTTCCACAACCTACAAGGTTGACACCACAACAATTGGAAGAAAAAAGAGAAAAAGGGCTTTGTTACAGTTGTGATAGCAAATACACTAAAGGTCATAAGTGTGTTGAGAAGAAATTATTCTACATAGATTGTGAAGAGGAGGAAGAAAAGGAACAAGAAAGGTCAAAAGAAGAGGATATAGTCCAGGAACAAACCCTAGATAAAGAAGAAATGAATCCGACTATATCTTGTAATGCATTGGCTGGAATTACCACTCCTCAAACTATCAAGATAGAAGGACCTATCAAGAAGAAAAAAGTAATAGTGTTGATTGATTCGAGAAGTACCCATAATTTTATTCATTGTAAGATAGCAAAGGAATTGAATTGCTTCCTATATCCAGCACCAGAGTGTCAAGTGATGGTTGCAAGTGGAGGAACCATAAATTGCTCTGGAAAGTTCCATAATATCAAGTTATCCATGGGAGAATATGTATTGAATAGCCCAATGCTTTCCATTCCAATGGGTGGTGTTGATGTTGTACTAGGAGTCCAATGGCTACAATCCTTGGGTACAATAGCTTTTAATTTTTAAGAACTTTTCATGAAATTTTATGCGGAAGGAAAGGAAGTTGAATTAAAGGGTATTGTAGGAAAACCGAGAAAGATATTCAGCTCTAACAGTATGACAAAGCTTCTAAAGAAGGAACAACAAGGTGTAATTGCACAATTATGTTTACTATAGGTTCCCACATAGAAATCATCTATTTCTTCAGATCTCCAAAAAGTCTTGGACAATCATTCCAGGGTATTTGAGACTCCTAAAGGTCTCCCACCTATTTGTGATAATGATCATGCTATTCATTTGATTCCAGGAAGTGTTCCTCCAAACATCAGGCCGTACAGATATCCCTATGCCCAAAAGAGTGAAATTGAACTTATGGTTGCAGAAATGCTAGAGGCTGGTATAATTCAACCTAGTCAAAGTTATTTCCCTGCTCTAGCAGTATTAGTTCACAAGAAGGATGGACCATGGCGCATGTGTCCAGATTATAGGGAGCTCAACAAGCTCACTATTAAAGATAAATTTCCCATTCCTGTCATTGATGAATTATTGGATGAATTGCATGGATCAATTTACTTCACCAAGTTGGATCTTTGTTCAGGATATCATCCAATCCGGGATGAAGACTGAAGGCATTCCAAAAACAACATTTAGAACTCATGAGGGTCATTATGAATCTTTGGTCATGCCTTTTGGCCTTACTAATGCACCTTCTACATTTCAAGGTTTGATGAATTCCATTTTCAAACCCTTCTTTAGAAAATTTGTGTTAGCATTTTTTGATGACATACTAATCTACAGCAAGTCTTGGAAGGATCATGTCCAACATGTTGACATGGTGCTCAAACTATTGGAGGAGAAACAATTATATGAAAAAATCTCCAAACGTTTCTTTGGAGTACAAGAAGTGGAATATTTGGGTCATATTGTATCTCATGAAGGTGTTAAGGTAGACCCTAGCAAAATTAAAACCATTAAGGAATGGAAAATCCCCACATCCATAAAGCATCTATGAGGCTTTCTCGGGTTGACAGGGTATTATCGCAAGTTTGTTAAGAATTATGGGAGAATAGCAGCACCTCAAACAACATTATTGAAGAAAGATGCATTTTCATGGACTCCAGAAACAACAAAGGCCTTTGAACATCTTAAAGAGGCAATGTGCCAAGCACCAGTCTTAGCTACACTGGACTTCATAAAAACCTTTATTGTGGAATGTGATGCCTTAGGAAATGGAATTGGTGCTGTTTTAATGCAAGAAGAAAGACCCATTGCTTTCGAAAGTCGTCCAATCAAAGGAAAGTATTTACACAAAGCTATTTATGAGAAGGAAATGTTGGCAATACTACATGCACTTAAGAAATGGCGACCCTACCTAATGGGAAGACACTTCAAGGTAAAAACAGATCTTGATAGTCTTAAATACTTTTTAGAACAAAGATTATCTTCAGAAGAGCAGCAAAAATGGGTCACAAAGATGTTGGGTTATGACTTTGAAATCATATACAAAAAAGGGAACCAAAATGTTGTGGCAGATGCACTCTCAAGAAAGGATGAGGATGTGGAAGTATTTCTTTGCGCCATTTCTATTATCCAACCAGATTGGATAAGCGAAGCAAGTGATGAATGGAAGAATGACGAGGAAGAGTAGGAACTCATTTAAAAGATACAACAAGATCCCAGTACATCTTATACATTTATCTAGAAAAATGATTCGTTATGGTACAAGGATCCGGTATACCTATGTAAGAATTCCCAACTCAAACAAAAGATTCTTAGGGAATTGCATACCTCTCCCTTATGAGGGCACTCAGGATTTCTAAAAACCTACCACGGGTTTAAGAAGGATTTTTTTTTGGGATGGCCTTAAATCGGATATTCAAAATTTTGTGGCGGAATGTTTGGTTTTCCAACAAAATAAAGTTGAAACAATTAAGACTCCAGGACTATTACAACCTTTATCCATTCCAAGCCAACGTTGGGAGGAGGTTTCAATGGATTTTATCGCAGGTTTACACAAGTCTGAAGGAAAGAGTGTTATCACGGTGGTAGTGGACAGACTTACCAAGTATGCACACTTTTGTGCATTATCTCATCTGTTTAAAGCGAGTACAGTTTCTACTGCATTTATGGAAACAATTCAAAAGCTACATGGAAACCCAAATATTATTCTAAGTGACAGAGAGCCCATTTTCACTGGAAATTTTTGGACAGAATTATTTTCTTGTCTTGGTACTCAGTTAGCTCATAGCTCATCTTATCATCCTCAATCTGATGGGCAAACTGAGATAGTAAACAAATGTTTGGAAGGATATCTTTGTTGCTTTGTATCTGATAAACAGACACAATGGGAAAAATGGTTGCCTCTAGTTGAATGGTGATATAACACTTCCTTCCATACTGCAACAAAAATGACCCCATTTATGGCACTTTATGGATATCATCCACCATCCATCACATCATATTTAAGAGAAAATTCTAAGGTTCAAGCAGTGGAAGATCACATCGAGCATCAGCAACACGTTCTCCAACTCTTGAAGGATAACCTCACCTTGGCACAAAATATAATGAAACAGCAGGTAGATCAACATCGCAGCGAAAGAAGTTTTGATGTAGGTGATTGGGTATTCCTACAACTACAACCATATAAACAAATGTCCGTCAAGCAAGCTAAGAAGGATAACAAATTATCACCAAAGTATTATGGTCCGTACAAGGTGTTGCAAAAATTAGATACTATGGCATACAAATTGGAGCTTCCTGCAGCTTCTCAAGTGCACCCAGTTTTCCATGTTTCATGCTTACAGAAGGTTATATGCGACAAGCTTCCAGTTCAAACAATATTGCCAAAACTTAATGAGGAAGGAAAAATCATATTGGAACCTGAAGCAGTCAAAGAAATAAGAACTCGACAGCTATGAAATAGATCAATTTCAGAGTATCTCATCAAGTGGAAGAACTTACCAGTTGAAGATTCCACATGGGAGGATAAGAATTTTATACAGAAGCATCTAGAACTACTCAAGCGTTGAGGACAACACTTTTTTGAAGGAGAGGGGCATGTTAGGTCCCTATAATATTAGTGATTCCCCCATTACTATTGTTGTTGTATCCCTTATTGTTATTATTGTGCCCCTAGTGTCCCCATATTGTTATTATTGTGCCCCATAGAATCCCTCTATTGTTATTTTTGTGCCCCATAGAATCCCTCTATCGTTATTTTTGTGCCTTTATATTATTATTGTTAGGCCATCTTGGTTATATTGTGACCCTGTAGACTCCTATATATAGAAAGGAGGTTTTGTCATTTGAATCATCCAAGAATTGTTAATTTGTGCAATGTAAAGGAGGTATCCCCCTCGAAGAGGCTTATTTCTAAGGTGTTCATCTATCTTTTCTATCTTTTTGTGAGTTGATTTCATAACACTAGGCATTTCTATGACCTCTCGAGGAGGAACAATTGGCTGTTGTTGAATGGAAATTTTCCTTCTATGTTTATCCGGTCAAAACATTTATTGTGAATTTTGTTTATCGGGACTAGCTTGTGAGGAAAAAACACAAGAATGACCAGCGCCTACACTTAGAGAAAATGACCTATTATGCATGAATCCAATAATTTTTACGAGCAAAATTTTCGGGAATCATTAGTATTAATGAAAGCATTTAGAATATCGAAAACCATAAATTCACTGCATTTCGCCATTAA
Organism: Pinus tabuliformis; assembly: GCA_031772625.1. NCBI lineage: Eukaryota > Viridiplantae > Streptophyta > Pinopsida > Pinales > Pinaceae > Pinus > Pinus tabuliformis. The sequence goes on along the minus strand of CM062805.1, from coordinate 544,492,224 downwards.
TTGACAGAACGTGCATCCACATGGCCTTCGACACACGTCAACTTTACCAGATATTTTTATCGGAGAAATCAGATGGTTGTCCTACCAAAACTTGCGATCTCGTCTATCTTCAGACCTGATTAATTTTATCAGAACATCTTTAATATAAAATCGCATCCGCCCTTCATCGCAGCTTTTGGAATGAAACCTTCACTTAGATCCGCCAATCTCCGATTGCAATATGTCTTACGCCCTCGATTACCTTTATTATAATGAATTCAATGTAATATTGTACACGTCAGGTTTACCAAAGATTTTTATCGGAGAAATCAGATGGTTGTCCTAGCAAAACTTGCGATCTTGTCTATCTTCAAACCCAATTAATTTTAACAGAACATCTTTAATATAAATTTGCATCCTCCCTTCATCACAACTTTTGGAACTAAACCTTCGCTTACACCCGCCGATCTCTGATTTTGATATGCCAATATCCATTGATTCTTTTGAACTCTTTGTGACCATTGTGCTAGCCCCCAAATTGGATCCCTTTCTATGAGCGATTTCCAATTGGAGGTGTAACTTTGGTGCACAGCATGTTAATTCGCTAATTGCTGATCATCGATCACCTTCAGCATTTGACCATTGGTCTTGTAGCTCTTCACGCGATCGCAACCTAGCCCCCATATCGGAGCCCTTCAATCAGAGGTTTCACTTCGATGCACAATACGCCTCAACCTCCAATCGTTGATCTCCCATATGTGATGCCATCACTGCTGTGCATTTTCCACCTGTCACCTTCTAAGTAATGCCACATGTTACCCTTTTTTGGCCTATTGTGAGCCTTGAAACTGCCGAATCCGCATGCCATTTATCAACCATGTTGGCAGGTCGTGATGATGTCAGCCTTCGCGTGTCACTTCTCTTAACCAATTACTAGATGCCACGCATCCCTTAACACATCCAGTCGTTGTTTGTCATGTGTCTCTTATCGGATCTAGTCTTTTGCTACCATGCGTCCCTTTGGGAGGAGAGAGAAAAGGCTCCATCTTCTTTGGTTTTTGATACAAATCCTTTGTTAATTTTTTATCGCCCATCTCGACACATTAACACTAGCGACACATTCCCGACAATTTCATCGCATATCACAACTCGCATATCGACATTTTTGAAATGTGGTCACTCTGCATCAATTCCAAAGATAGGGTAGATAGCTTGGACCCCGACTGCCGATTGTCAATATCATAGGACCCCTAACTGCCAATATCGAATTTCATATAGTGTCACCTCTAATGATTGCAAATATCATATGCGGATGCGATTCATTTTTTTATAATGTTTTCGTGTGATTTCATCTACGTTGTGTCACAACTTTCCAATATCGCATATTTGTGATGCCTGTCATGTTAAAACTTCTGATATCAAGACCTATGATACCTAATAAGCTCTCTTTTTGGCTCAATCAGGGATGAACTCAGGGTCTGCATGTCCTATTGGCGTTGCTTTGCACCTGTTAGTGCAAATGCTAGTTATGTATATGCTTTTAAAATATGTGAATGAAGGGAAGAAGTAAAATAGTAGAATTATATCACCTTTCTATTAATACATTATTTAATTTTTATTTTTTAAATCCAACATTTAAATTTCGAAAATCATTTTCTATTATAGAAAATCATTATAAATTGTTAAATTGGCAACTAGGGTCAAAATTCATGTGGGTCATCTTATTCATGGCTAATAATATTTTTATTAGATTCCTCTCGTCAAGAGGTGTAGGATTGATCTAAAGATCATCCTATTCTGATAAGTATTTATGGAGATATGAATTTATTTTGATTATGGAATTATTATCAAGTTTGTAGAAATTTTGAATAATTTAACACATATTCACAGAGATTATCCTGATCATACAATTATAAGCGGAACATGTATAATACATAATCTCCTCTACGTTGATCAAGAATATAGCAGCATCAATAACAATAAAACATCAAGAGCATTCACACATTAACACAGTATGTATCACGGGGAAAGCATCTCGCTAAAAACCCCACACTATCTGTATATTAATGATTGAGTCATGTAACATTACACAGCATAATACTTCTCACAAGTATCTCCACCTCTGTTACACACAATACAACTCAGATCTGATCTCCAAATCTCTTCCACTGCTTGCCTGCCTCCACTGCTCAATACCTGCTCAAGAACTGATGAGAATTGCTTCCCAAACTCGATTTTCACCTGCAAAATAGTCACTCACTCTTTGTAGACGTGAGCAAAGGCTAAAATGCAGGCCAAATACGTGAGCAAACTCATTGGCATACTCAATCCTTTGATTGTGCAAGATCTGGTGCACAACTATAGTCACAACTGATAGCAATCTGATTCTCTACCACCTGTCCCTGTTGAACTGAACATGCACTGACATGCAACTGAGTTAACTGATGTATTCTTTAGTTGTATTATGAGTTAATAATTAGTTTAACAACTCATCATTAGTCTATCTGCAGTTAGACTAACTACAACCAGTTTAACTAAGTTAAATTAAACACAACTCCATCAACTGTACCTCCAGTCCACTAAACTCAACTCACTTGAGTTCTAACTGAAGTCATGCATGCAACAACTCAACTGACTCATAAGAAAAACGAATTTCCTTCTGACAGTTGCATGTGCCACTTCCGTAGCTCAAACTGAAGTGCTCCAAGAGAATAAGATTAAGTTTATAGTCCAAATATTATTGTGAGATAATAATATTTGACTTTTCTATTTTTGACAGCCAGTCTAAAAATAGACTTGATCACTCACACTGTGATCACTCACACTTTCATCAAAAATAGAAGTCCATCTATTTTTCCCAACTTGATCAATCATCCATAAACATAGACATGATCCATATGTCTAAAAATAGACATAGTCTAAAAATAGACTTGCGCCAAAAATAGCCTGCGGGCCCACTTAGTGAAGGCGACTCTTTTCACTAAGCTCCATCATCTTGTTGCAATCTCAACACTCCCTCTCGACAAGATATGGATTATCAGCAACCCCTATCCTGCCTCGGTGGTACTCGAATTTGCTCCTGGTGAGAGCCTTCGTCAGAATATCAGCATCCTGATCCTCCGTTGGAATGTACGAAAGTAACATGATCCTCCGCTGCACACAATCTCTGATATGATGGTACCTGATGTCAATATGTTTAGATCTATCATGAAATACAGGATTAGCCGAGAGTTTAATGCAACTCTGGTTATCACAGTAAATCACAGTAGGATCCAAATGAGAACCGAACAAACCAACCAGGATCTTCCTCATCCATATAGCCTCGCATGCAGCCAAACTTGCTGCCATATACTCGGCCTCCGCTGAACTGAGTGCCACGGATCTCTGCTTCCTGCTGTACCAAGAAACTGTTGTCGATCCGATACTGAAGACCCCTCCTGATGTGCTCTTTCTGTCTGTTGGGCTCCCTGCCCAATCTGCATCCGTGAAGCCACATAGCTTCACCTCATCCTCCTGTCTGTACCACAAACCATATCCCGATGTGCCTCTCAAGTAGCGCAATACATGCTTGCCCACCTTCCAGAAGAGCTTGGTAGGCTTAACCATAGCTTGTGAAAGCTGGTTAACTGCATAGCATATATCAGGTCGTGTATTGACCAAATACATCAGCGACCCCACCAACTGTCGATAAACAGTGGCATCCACTTCTTCTCCCGAAGTGGCATCCTCCTTCCTCCAACCTCCAGGAAGAGGAGTATCATCAGGCTTGCAGCCATGCATGTTGAACTTCTCCAGTATCTCCCGAGCATACTTGCCCTGAGAAACAAACAGTCCACCACTGCGCTGCCATATTTCCAATCCTAGGAAATAGTGAAGGAGGCCCAAATCCTTCATCTCAAACTCTGTAGCAAGATCCTTCTTGCATGACAGTATCAACAGCTCATCACCCGTTAGAATCAAATCATCAACATACAGTACAATGATAAGCAACTTACCCTCCACCACAATCTGGTATAGGTTCGGATCCGCCTCGCTCTTGGAGAATCCAAGTCCTGTGAAATAGCTGTCTATCCGTGTGTACCAAGCACGTGGTGCTTGCTTCAACCCATACAGCGCTCTCTTGAGCCTGCACACATGCGACTCGCTGCTGAAGACTTCAAAGCCTTCGGGTTGCTCAATGTACACCTCCTCCTCAATGACTCCGTTGAGGAACGCAGTCTTCACATCCATCTGATGAATGTGCCATCCCATCTGCGCTGAGAGAGCAAGAATCGTCCGTATGGAAGAATACCTTGCGACAGGTGCAAAGGTCTCCTCATAATCGATCCCCTCAATCTGTGAAAAGCCTCGGGCAACAAATCTTGCCTTGTACTTCTCCACACTCCCGTCAGCTGCCTGCTTAACTTTGTAGATCCATCTCGAACCTACCACTGATTTCCCTTCCGGTCTAGGAACAATCTCCCATGCACTGTTTCTGACAATAGAATCATACTCTTCCACCATGGCGTCTACCCATGCGGGATCCTCCACAGCTTCCTCGAAAGAGGATGGCTCAGTCACAACACACTTGCTCATAAGAGCCATGTATCCAGTGTACCGATCAGGTGACTGTCTCTGCCTGCGTTGGGCTGTAGGTGGTCCTACAACTTTCTCTGCATCTTGAGCCAGTCGCTTAGCTTCTGTCAAGCGCTTTCGCCCTCTGATGGTTGGCGCTGCATGAGTGGTCTCTTCCACTCCATGAACCTCGTCCTGTGGCTGATCCACGTCCTGAAGCTCATCCTTAGGAACTAATAGCTCCTCATCTGCATGCAAGTGTAGCTCCCTCTCAAGCGAACACTTCATGGCTTTCTCCTCCTTAAATTTTATATCCCGTCGCACAACAGTTTTACCACTATCTGGCAAATACACGCGATAGTTGTGGGGCGTATCAGTGTACCCCACAAATATCCCAACCTCTGCAGTCGGTTCCAACTTCTTTCTGGCATCCTTCGTCACATGCATGTAAACGTTAGCACCAAAAATCCTCAAATGAGAAATATCAGGCTTCTTACCAGAATAAGCCTCCTCGGGTGTACTCATGCCAAGTATCCTATGAGGACAACGGTTCTGCACATAAACTGCTGTATTGCATGCTTCCGCCCACAAGTGAAGGGGTAGGCCCTGATCATGCAACATTGCCCGTGCAGCACCCACAATCGTTATGTTCTTCCGCTCAACTACCCCGTTCTACTGTGGGTTATGGGGAGCTATGAGCTCTCTACGAATCCCTTCTGCCTTGCAGAAATCCTTGAACTCGTCCGAGATGTATTCACCACCATTATCGCTCCTAAGAGCCTTCACCTTCTTCCCCGACTCCTTCTCGACCAGTGCTTTGAATTTACAGAACTTTGAATATGTCTCGCTCTTCTTCTACATGAAGAAGATCCAGCACTTACGAGAGAAATCATCAACAAAAATCACATAATACCTGTGTTTTGCTGTCGAAGCAACTGAGAAAGGTCCACACACGTCTGTGTGAATTCTCTCAAGGATCGTCGTGGCGCGACTATCCTTCTCGTGAAAGGTGGCTTTCACAAACTTCCCCAAAGTACACCCCTTGCATTGATCTGACTGCACAAGTGTGCCTTTAGGAAGCCCTGTAGTGATCTGCTGCAGTATCTTCAAGGCTCCATGGTGAAGGTGACCCAATCTCCTGTGCCACAACTCGCCATCATCCCAGCTCACCAATCCTTCTGCCTTGCCTGCCATTGCTGCGCATCCATCTACATGCAACTGATAAAGGTTCCTCACTCGAACCCCTATCTTCCGGGTCTCACCAGTTGTCTTGCTACGCAGGAAGGCCTTTCCCTCGCTGAAAACAACATCATACCCCTTGTCTTCTAACATCGCCACTGAGATGAGATTCTTCTTCAATCCTGGAACATGCATGACTTCCTTCAATACAAAGGGTTTACCAGACTCCCTCTCAAAGGAAATGGTACCGATACCGGTCGCACTGTATCTACCATCATCGCCCATCTCGATGTGCACTCCAAGATCTTTGTCCTCCAGATCAGAGAACAAATCTCTATCTCCCGTCATGTGAAAAGACGCACCACTGTCCAGAAACCACACTGATCCCATCACACTTGAAACCAAGCATGCGATCAATGAAAAATCAAGCTCAAACTGAGAAGCTAAGGCCTCTCCCCCTGCAAATCCAGCAGCTTGCTTGTTCTTCTTCTTCTGCGGACAATTTGTGGCATAGTGTCCATGCTGGTGACAATGAAAACACTTCACTTTGGACATATCCTGCTTCTTGCCTTTCGCACCAGACTGAGAAGCTTTCTTGCTCTTCCCTTTCTTTGCTTTGGCAGCCAAAGCACAATTCTCTTCATCAGATACCTTTGATGAAGATCCATTCTCACCTTTATTGTTACTGAGTTTATCCTTGAGTGCCAGGTCGCTCTTGCTTTGGAATAACATTTGCAATCCGTTGAAAGACATTTCAACAACACTGCTGCAAATTCGATTTTCCACCAGCTCCAAACTCAACTGCTTCCGATCTAGAATTCGTGAGAACAAAATATTTCTCGTACAGAGATGGACTGTATGGGCTTTTACCGGATATTTCACCTTCCAAAGGAAGGATGAATCCAGAGGATACCTGGCCCGATTACAGACTCTGCCTGAAGAAATAGAATGTAAACACTTCCTGAATAGTAGATCTGATGATCAATCCTCGCTTGATATCCTGTAAAAATCTCTTCTACAAATCAAGCTGCTCCGATACCATGTAGAAATTTTGAATAATTTAACACATATTCACAGAGATTATCCTGATCATACAATTATAAGCGGAACATGTATAATACATAATCTCCTCTACGTTGATCAAGAATATAGCAGCATCAATAACAATAAAACATCAAGAGCATTCACACATTAACACAGTATGTATCACGGGGAAAGCATCTCGCTAAAAACACCACACTATCTGTATATTAATGATTGAGTCATGTAACATTACACAGCATAATACTTCTCACAAGTATCTCCACCTCTGTTACACACAATACAGCTCAGATCTGATCTCCAAATCTCTTCCACTGCTTGCCTGCCTCCACTGCTCAATACCTGCTCAAGAACTGATGAGAATTGCTTCCCAAACTCGATTTTCACCTGCAAAATAGTCACTCACTCTTTGTAGACGTGAGCAAAGGCTAAAATGCGGGCCAAATACGTGAGCAAACTCATTGGCATACTCAATCCTTTGATTGTGCAAGATCTGGTGCACAACTATAGTCACAACTGATAGCAATCTGATTCTCTACCACCTGTCCCTGTTGAACTGAACATGCACTGACATGCAATTGAGTTAACTGATGTATTCTTTAGTTGTATTATGAGTTAATAATTAGTTTAACAACTCATCATTAGTCTATCTGCAGTTAGACTAACTACAACCAGTTTAACTAAGTTAAACTGAACACAACTCCATCAACTGTACCTCCAGTCCACTAAACTCAACTCACTTGAGTTCTAACTGAAGTCATGCATGCAACAACTCAACTGACTCATAAGAAAAATGAATTTCCTTCTGACAGCTGCATGTGCCACTTCCGTAGCTCAAACTAAAGTGCTCCAAGAGAATAAGATTAAGTTTATAGTCCAAATATTATTGTGAGATAATAATATTTGACTTTTCTATTTTTGACAGCCAGTCTAAAAATAGACTTGATCACTCACACTGTGATCACTCACACTTTCATAAAAAATAGAAGTCCATCTATTTTTCCCAACTTGATCAATCATCCATAAACATAGACATGATCCATATGTCTAAAAATAGACATAGTCTAAAAATAGACTTGCGCCAAAAATAGCCTGCGGGCCCACTTAGTGAAGGCGACTCTTTTCACTAAGCTCCATCATCTTGTTGCAATCTCAACAAAGTTGACCTACAACTCATGTAGGCTCAGAAGCCCAACAGTCGCATCTATTCAAACATCAATGTTGTGTATAAATACAGGAGGACTTTTCCTCATTTGCACTCACTCATCTCATCACATCTCTTTCTCTCTCCTGCGGAAAAAAGAGGGTCTTCTCTACTGCGCAGAAAAGAGTCTCTCTCTCACCCATGCGGAAGGAAGCTGCCGAAACTGACACTGCAACTGCAGATCCAAAGTTTGACCAGTGTGGACCATCAAACCTCCTCTTCTAAACTGCGTTGTAGGTTCATCTGAACCTCCTCTAAAGGCTGCAACTTTTGGTGGTGGAATCAAGTCAATCCGACGGTCAGTTTGCGAGATATCGGATGCCCTAGTTTGAAGGAAGCTGCTGAAACTAAAGTTGCAACTGCAGATCCAAAGTTTGACCAGCGTGGACCATCAAACCTCCTCTTCTGAACTGCTTTGTAGGTTCATCTAAACCTTCTCTGAAGGCTGCAACTTTTGGTGGTGGAATCAAGTCAATTCGACGGTCGGTTTGTGAGATATCGATTGCCCTAGTTTTGATGATGAAGCCGCTACTGCTGATGCTGCTGATCTAGGGTTTGCTACTGTTGATATAAATCATATTTATCGTACTATTTCTCTCTACTGAATTATTGAAGATAAAATAAGATTTGATCAAAAGGTTTCCCCACACATTGTGGTGTTTGTCCCTCGCTAGCCGCCACATCTTGTGTCTCTTGTCGTGGCTTGTTTTCTGTCGATCGTTTAATGTTCTATCTGCACTTTACTTTATGTACATGTGATTGCTAATCTGTGGAATATAATAAGAAAAAGAAGTAAACTGTTATAAGCATAGAACATACCCTAACTTAACATGGAATCAAAGCTGAGGTGAAGACAAAGCTCGAGCAAGAGCAAGAGCAATCACCGAAGAGAAGATTGGCAAGGCTGTCCTAAAAGAACTATGGGGTCCTCAACACCCTTTCCTACCAAAGACAAGCTCCGTGAGAAAGTTGACTATCACGGATGGAAGATGTCTATCGATCTAACCTTAGAAGATCAAGGAGTGTTGGACCATGTAAGAGGCAATATTGTTGAGCCTCTGTCAAATACATCTGCTACTACTTGGAACAAATGGAAAAACGGAGAAGTCAAAACAAAGAAGATCATCTGGGACTCTATCGACAAGCACTTGGTGGCCTACATCTCTGAACTGGACAACTCCAAGGAAATCTACGATAGACTGGTGAGTATATTTAAAGTTAATGACACAAATCAAGTTTTGTTTCTTAGAAATAAACTGAGGGAAATCAAGAAGGGTAAAGATGAGAGTATGCAAGCATACTTCTTAAGAATCACCGAGATCAAGAACAACCTCCTATCTATTGGGGAGCCTATTACTGACAGAGAAATGGCACTCACGACTCTTGGAGGATTACCATCCGAATGGTACGTGTTCAGGACTACTCTCCTGAAAAATAATATAATTCCTGGTTTTGAGGAATTAATGGCTAGATGCATTCAAGAAGAAACAAGGGTAGAAGAGAAAGAAATGCCCATGCCTAAAGGTCCTCCTACTGTCTTTTCTTCTCATGCTAAGAAAAGAAATAATTCTGGGACTCAATTAAAAGGAAAGGTTGGACCTAAGGGTGGAAGAAAAGGACAATGTTACATTTGCAATAAAGCAAGTCACTATGCAAGGGAGTGCCCTGATAGAAAGGACTCACACCGGGATGATGATCAAAATCCCTCTAATGGCAATCAAAGGAATGACAAATTCAATAGCAAAGGTAAGAGGAGAGCTGGGAATCAAGGAAGAGGACAACCATTCAAGAAGGCTAGAAATTCCAGGATGTATTAAATGCACCTGACCTCAAAAAGAACCCTGTGTCCATCTCGGCGATGGAAGACAAAGACTACAAGGTAACCTTCAACGATGGCAAGGTACGTATATGGAAAAATAATGTTAAAGATACCTTTACTCTTGGGTTTCGTGTTGATTCATTATATTATGTCGATTGAAGTCCGCTAGGTGTCATGTCTTATGACACATCTCTTCAGTCCGAACTTTGGCATCGGAGGTTTGCCCCCCTTCATTATAAAGCTCTACTCGGTGTAAGACAAATGGTGACAAGGATGCCCGAATTCCAAGTAGAGAAAGAAGGTGTATGTCCAGGATGTGTCGAAGGAAAGCTCAAAAGGGGACCATTCCCCTCAAGCCAAAGCAAGACCTCCGATATATTACAGTTGGTTCACTCAAGCATATCTGAGGTTGGCATTAAGAGGGAGACTACTACACCACATACTCCTAAGCAGAATGGTGTGGCGGAAAGGAAGAACTGTACGATTGTGGAAGCTGTCTCTATGGGTAGATGATGTAACAATGCCTGATGTGGAGGAACCCATGGATCCTATTTATCCACCTGAGCCTTCCTCTTTTGGGAAGAGGCCTTCATGGCTTAGGGGGATACTTAATGATGCTGAAGGACATGTTGCACCCGAGGAACCTTCCGTGAAAGCAAGAAACCTAATAGGTATCAAGGATACCTGACCATCATGAGCACAATCATACAAAATGAGCCTTCAACATTCTCAGATGCCGTCAAACATCAAGTATGGAAGGATGATATGACCAAAGAATATGAGTTTATTATGGAGAATGATGTCTGGGAAGTAGTTCCCAGACCCCAGGACAAGACAATTGTTACTTCAAAATGGCTTTACAAGATAAAGCTGCAGCAGATGGAAGTACGAAATAGTATAAGGCTCGTTTTGTTGCTTGTGGTTTCTCCCAGAAGGAAGGTATAGACTATGATGTGATATTTGCACCTGTTGCCAAATATACAACCATCCGCTTGATCATAGCCCTTGTGGCTTCACAAAGATGGAACCTACATCAAATGGATGTCAAGACCGCGTTCTTGCACGGTTCGATCAAAGAAGAGGTCTATTTGGAGCAACCCGAAGGATTTGAGATTTATGATTGAAAATCTCATGTATGTAGGTTGAAGAAGGCTCTCTATGGGCTGAAGCAAGCACCCCAAGCATGGTATGAGAGGATCGATAGCTACTTGATGAAGCTGGGATTCATTAGGAGTGAAGTCGATCCAGCCTTTACCTTAAGGTTGAAGATGACAAGCCTCTCATACTGGTGTTGTATGTGGATGACCTCTTTCTAACAAGTGCATAGCCTCTCATTCACAAATGTAAGAGGGAGTTGGCTTCTGAATTTGAAATGAAGAACCAAGGACTTGAAGTGTGGTAGAAGCCAAGGGAAATTTTGCTATCTCAAGGAAAATATGTGGTGAAGATTCTGAAAAGATTTGGTATGATGGATTGCAAGCCTGTGACTACCTCAAGGATCTTAACTTTTAGAAGTTATATGGTAGTGATGTTGGACCAGATTTGGGAAATAACTCTAAGTTTCAAAAACTCATTCATGTTGATGTTCTTGGTGAACCTCCGTCCGAACATATGTTTTGCAGTTAACATTGTGAGCTCATATTTGGTTGAGCCTCACTAGATTGGTGCCAAGAATCTTCTGAGATGTCTTCAGGACACAATCTCTCATGGATTGAGATATACTGCCGGAAATATGAAACTGCATGATTATTCGAATGTTGATTAGGCAGGTAGTGTGGAGGATCATTGGAGCACTTTTAGTGTTGTTTCTATTTGGATTATGCTTCAATATAATGGATGAGCAGGAAGCAGAAGTCAGTTGCCATAAGCACCGCCGAGACCAAATACATATCTACGAGTATGATCTCATATGAAGCTACCTGGTTGGGGAAGCTCTTCAGTGAGTTGTTTGAACACATACCACTATGATTCTCTGTAACAACTAGAGGTGGGATTCGATTATTGAGGAAACCTGTATTCGTCGATTGCTCCAACAGATAGACATCATTTGGGATATGGTAAGTCGATGAGCAAGGAGGATCCATCGCATTAAGATGATGTACAGGTCGATACACCTTGTCAAAGGCCTGAGGAAAGATCTAATCAGTGATTTTCCCAAACGACTTGGAGTCGTCAAGAAACCCTTGTACAAGGGTCCTGCATGTTGTATACATTGAGCTCTAGGAGCTTTGAGGGCTTGTGGTTCTTACTGGAGCAACATACGACCACAAGGTGACTCACCCTCCCTTGGTGGTGCACACCGGAACAAGATGATTCGCTTTCTTGTGGAACAGGATGATTCGCTCTCCTGTGTAGCAAGATGATTAGTTCTCCTGTGAGGCCTAGATTGATGTGTTCTCCATGGCAATTGTAGCAGGATTGATGTGTTCCCCTGTGAGGCTTGGATTGGTGTGTTCTCCATGGCGATTGTAGCAGGATTGATGTGTTCTCCTATGAGGCCTGGATTGATGTGTTCTCCATGGCAATTATAGCAGGATTGATGTGTTGTCCTGTGAGGACTGGATTGATGTGTTCTCCATGTTGATTGTAGCAAGATTGATGTGTTCTCCTGTGAGGCCTGGATTGATGTGTTCTCCATGGCGATTATAGCAGGATTGATGTGTTCTCCTGTGAGGACAGGATTGATTAGTTCTCCTGTCGAGGCATCCTACCCATGCAGTATGGGACTCATGGGAAGTACCTCTCATCTGATCAATGAGCAGGGAAATGAAGTTAGGGACCATAGTAGTACCGATGGACGCATCGTTGTATCTACCGTACTCCCTACGCTAGGATGACCTCCATTGATCTGGGATCAATGACACTAGTCTGGGATTAGTGGTAGGAGTGGTACATTCTATGACACTGACTTCGGGTCAGTTGAGACTGGTCTGGGACCAGTGGTACACACTCTGAGACTGACTTTGAGTTAGTGGAGGATGTTACTAATCTGGGACCAGTGGTAGGAGTTGTACATACTATGCAACTGACTTCGGGTCGATTGAGACTGGTTTGGGACCAGTGGTACATACTCTGAGGCTGACTTTAAGTCAGTATGATACATCCTTGATGATTTCTTCTTCTTCATAATTCGGACAAAAGCAGAGCAGAACAAAAAAAAGCAGAGCAGAACAAAACAAAGCAGAGCAGAACAAAACAAAGCAGATCAGAGCAGAATAGAGCAGAGCAGTACAGATCAGTACAGGGCAGAAGAAGAAAAAGCAAAATAGGAAGAATAAAGCAGAGCAAGGCAAGAGTCAGGCTGTACAAGGCAGTGCATTTGATGGATGAATAGTAGCGACCGACAGACAAATTGCAGATGAAGTTCTCCCTAGTTGAGAGGGAGTGTTAAACTGGCAACTAGGGCCAAACTTCATGTGGGTCATCTTATTCATGGCTAATAATATTTTTATTAGATTCCGCTCATCGAGAGGTGTAGGATTGATCTAAAGATCATCTGATTCCGATAAGTATTTATGGAGATATGAATTTATTTTGATTATGGAATTATTATCAAGCCGACCTACAACTCATGTAGGCTTAGAAGCCCAACAATTGCATCTATTCAAACATCAACCTTGTTGTTTAGTCAATTTAGTGTTTCTAAATTGATGTCATTAATTGTCAACCTGGGGCTCGTAAACTGATGAAGTGTGGTGCACTATATGTGCTTAGTTAACCTCTTTCTTACTTCGTTGTTTTATAAAGTTATAATGTTCAACTCTTCCTAACCCTCTGCTTTCAACATATAGTACTATGTTAAGCACGATTAAGAAGTAGTCAGAAATAAGTCCAAAAAGTAATCAAGCTCTAAGGTGACAAGTAAGAAAAACCACTTTAAAGACCAGTTATAATGTTCAACTCTTCCTAACTCCCTGCTTCAACATATAGTACTATGTTAAACACGATTAAGAAGTAGTTAGAAATAAGTCTAGAAAGTAATCAAACTTTAAACTTGCAAAGAAAGAGCTTGAAAGAAATAACTTGAAATGAAACTGAAAGCAAAGAACCACGTTCTAATGGCATTAGTCACTACTCATATTGCTGCAAATAAAAGAAATAAGAAAATCACTTCAAGGACTGATGATAATGGTTATCTCTCCCTAACTCCCTGCTTCTATCACATAGTACTGTGTAAAACATGATTAGGAAGTAGCTAAAGACAAATCCAAGAAATGATAAAAACTCTAAATGACAAATTATAACACTACTATGCCTTTTCCATCATACTGCTTCCTACATACATGATTATGTGTAACAAGTGGAAAAAGAATTAGTGCTACAAGCCAAGACTACTTCAAAACAAGTTGCAATTCATTAGTATTCGGTTCTCTTAAAGATAAATAATTCATGATAAAGAGACCATAAATTAGTTAGCATACAACTTGTAAAACTAAACTAAAAGCTAATCTAGAAAACAGAGTAAAAAGGGCAGCACTATGAATAAGACAACTGCAACTACCATTAGATATTAAAGCAAATACAACACACACAATCCCGGGAGAAAATAAAATGCAGTAATTCAAACTGTACAAGGCAGGGGCCCCCTACTACCTATGAAATCAAAGCAAAATAAAACACACTTGCATAAATTAAAATTGCATGAATGAAAATCTAATCTACCTTACATTCTACAAAGCAATATTTACAAAATGAAATATAATCTACTTACATCCTAATATGCTCCATGACATCTACTTCACATATCCTTCCATGTTGAGAACATCAAAGCTTTATTCAATTTCTTCAAAAGTGCAAAGTACAACAAAGCTCTCCAAAGCTTTCAAAAGCCATGGGACTAACAAACTAAAAGGACTAAGAAAAGACTAAAGGAAAGACTAAAGAGAGACTAACTAATGAAGGAGAGAGATCTCCTATTTATACAAAAAGATGAGAGCCATCTCATTAATGATAATCCATGAATCTCTCCCTCTACCTCTAGAGTCCTAATCAAAATAGGAACTGATAAGACACATGTCTTTTAGAGTTACAATACAATTAGGAGATGTGACACATATCCTCATGATCCCATGATTCTTTCCAACCAAATTCGAATTTGGCCTTAGAGTGCCACATAAGGGTCTTCTAGAAGTCTCCTTTCAACCTACACATGTCAACAAACTCAACCCATTTGTTAGGTATAAGCATATGCACATTATTTTCTAATGTTTAACCACAAATTCACTTAAAAGGCTTAGAAATAATAAATATTGGAAAAACATAAAGGTAGCCCAATGATAATGAAAGTGGGATGAATGTGGTGACATAGTAGTGAAATGGAAGTGAAATGGAGGTGATATAATGGACATAATAGTGAAAGTGTAATGGAAATGAATGACATTTTCAAGACTCAACACTTGTGTATAAATACAGGAGGACTTTTCCTCATTTGCACTCACTCATCTCATCACATCTCTCTGTCTCTCTTGCACAGAAAAGAGTCTCTCTCTCACACATGTGGAAGGAAGCTGCTGAAACTGAAGCTGCAATTGCATATCCAAATCTTGACTAGCGTGGACCATCAAGCCTCCTCTTCTGAACTACATTGTAGGTTCATCTGAACCTCCTCTAAAGGCTACAACTTTTGGTGGTGGAATCAAGTCTATCTGGTGGTCGGTTTGCGAGATATCGACTGCCCTAGTTTGAAGGCAGCTGCTGAAACTGAAGTTGCACCTGCAGATCCAAAGTTTGACCAGCGTGGACCATCAAACCTCCTCTTCTGAACTGCATTGTAGGCTCATCTGAACCTCCTCTGAAGGCTGCAACTTTTGGTGGTGGAATCAATTCGATCTGACGGTTGGTTTGTGAGATATCGACTGCGATGAAGCCGCTAATGCTAAAGCTGCTGATCTAGGGTTTGCTGCTGTTGATATAAATCAGACTTATTATACTATTTCTCTCTGCTGAATTATTGAAGATAAAAGAAGATTTGATCAAAGGGCTTCCCCACACATTGTGGGGTTTGTCCCTGGCTAGCCGCCACATCTTGTGTCCCTTATCTTGGCTTGTTTTCTGTCAATCGTTTAATGTTCTATCTGCACTTTACTTTATGTACATGTGATTGCTAATCTGTGGAATATAATAAGAAAAAGAAGTAAATGGTTATAAGCATAAAACATACCATAACTTAACATAAATCTTAACGAGATAGATTATTTTAATCTTATATATAATAAAGCATTCTAGATATAACATAGATGACGGTATATGTAAGGATAGAAAAAGGTAAAAGATTGATTTCTTATTAGTATATATGATTTTATAATGTAAAATTTGAAACAATGAAAAAGGTTTTTATCACGTTTGATCCCTCTTTGTTCTCCATAAAGCCATGGTTTTATATGCGTATCACTAATGATAATAAAATATACATACCAAATCAAAAGGCTGCCAAAATGGAACTTAATGCTATGTTATTTGGGTTAGAATTGATTATAGTTAGCAAAATGCTTATAATGTCAGATATAAGATATATATAATGTTAAACACAGACATGGCGAATGCAAAATGTTAAGGATAAGCATTGAATGTGTCTATTATTCACATGATATATATTTATAATACATTATGATGACCCTTGGTTTCCATATACCAAGTGGTTTCTTGGACTCCCTTTGATTGTTTACATTCCACACCAACCCTTAAAGGATTAGGTGTCCAACATCCCCCCCCTTAATCCGAAGGGGTATGTATGATTCCAAGAAGAGAGATGCAATACAAAATGTGCAAAAATGCATGGTAGCACTAGGGTGAATGTGCTCTCTGAAATGTTGGCATAAGGGGGTGGTTTAAGTATAACCACCAACACTGGAATGCTTAGTGCAGTTCCCAAAACTCTTCCAAGTCTAGTAAGAAGCTGAAATATTCTGCTAGAGGAAGTGCTCCTAATACTTTGAAGAGGGAGACCTTTAACCTAAAAAGGGAGGTCTCAACTTGCGGTGGTTTAAGGATGACCACCAACTCTGGAATGCTTAATGCAATTCCTGGAACTCTTCCAAAACTGGCAAGAAGTTGAAGTCTTCTGCTAGAGGAAGTGTCCCATGTTCTTTGAAGAGAGGTCTCAACCCCGCATACATGGTTTAAGGCTGACCACCAACTGAAGGCATGCTCATGGGCATCTTTGTCTTTGGCTACAACTCTGAATCTGGTATGGCAGGTTGTGGCTTAGGCTCACTTGATGTGGCTTTGAAGCTTGTATATGACCATCACTTCCCCCCTGTTAGATACAAGGTGAGAAGATGAAGAGATCTCAACTGCAAGACTTTTCAATATTCGAGAACAAATCTTGTTGTATGAGTGAAATATCTTCTTGGTTGTTTAAGCCCATTACCAAGAAGCGATCCATCCAAGATGAATCTTTGTTCCTGCAGGAGCCTTGTTTTTTAAGCATATGTGTGAAGAATGACTACACTGACCACAATACTTGCACGGATGAAGATCAAAACAATGATATTTCATATGGCCAACTCGGTCACAGTGTTGGCATTTAACAACTTTTGTCTGCGAATGTGGAGGAGCAGAATCTGGAACGGGTGAAGGTGATCTGCCATGAAGAAACCCAACACTTTGAAATTTAATGGGCTTGGAATAGTATGGAATATGAAAGGATGCCTCCTTATCATATCCAAGACCTATTATATGCTTATTGTGGACAAGCTCTTCCCAAGGTATGATGATTTGCTTGGGATGTGGAGGTTGAATTTCTCCTCATGCAATTCAACTGCTTCATTGGGCACTGGATTTGAATCAAATTGCTGCTTATGCGAGTCTGTTTCAATGTTCTGAACATAAACAAGTTGAGAATGATGACTATAATGCTGTAATTATGCTCGTTGAAGTTGAGATTCAAGCTCCAAAAAGTCCACCTTCTCCTATGTATACTGCAAACATGTTTTAACATTACAGAGAATGTTATTGTCAATGTTTACCATCTCATCTGCAGTATAATGTATTAGAGTATCTAACAACTCTAATATATCATCACGTCGATCCATCTCAAAACAATTGAATTAAATGAATGGTGTTGGCTTCGACTACAAATGCACCATATAATTCAGAATTATATGCACCAATGCATGAACTAATGCAACTTAACATTCTCCAATTATACAATACAACTGAAGAGGCATATATTCTCTGCTCAATGCATATACATCACCATAACTTGCATGAACTCGGCTATCACAACTTAGAAGTTCACTTCAATGTATATTCAATGTTCAATACATATAAACTATTTATTCCTCACCGTTCATAGTGCATGAACCACCTCAATCGAACCTCATATGAATGGATCTCAATATATATATTAAACTATAGACTTCAACATACATATATCAACATTTAAAGAATGGAAATACACAAAATGTTTTTCAAAACACCACACCATATTTACATTGACCAAAATACATATATGGCATCCCATAATACAACACATGACCTTCATATTTTCATCGCATCACCATTATGGCAGTTCCATATATCACACAAGACTTGACTTCAATTAAGGCATTGAAATGCACCAGGATGTTCAACACTCCAACCAACATAAAACAACTCTCGATAGGAATAAAATCTATTCAAGCTGCTCGCCAATGTCGACTGCTAGACCCGACTAACTGCTCCAAAGCTCATACATGTTGCAGTAACTTGAGTTACATGATGCAAATCTAATCCTGTGTAACAAATTATGTTAGACTTGAAGCAAAAAGGATGAATGGAAAGTGGTACTTTGAGTTCAACCTCGTGACAAAACATGTTAGACCCCTATACTACTAGTGTAACCCCTTATTGTTATTAGTACAACCCACTTATTATATTGATGTACCCATGTAGTGCCCATATTGTTACTATTGTGCCCCATAGAAGGCCACTGTTGTTATTATTGTGCCCTTACATTATTATTGTTATGTCGGCTTTGATTATGTTATGACCCCTTAGACTCCTATATATAGAAAGGAGGTCTTTTCATTTGTATCATCCAAGAATTGTTCATTTATGTAATGTAAAGGAGGTTGCCCCCTCGAAGAGGCTGAATTCTAAGGTGTTGATCTATCTTTTCTTGAGCTGGTTTCATAACATTTGGGACCAGAACTTTGGATTCTAGGGTTTCGTTGCTCCAAATAGGTCATTGTGGCATTTTCGCTATAACTTTTTTTTCTATGATGTTCGAGAAGCTAAAAAAAAAACCCATTTGAGAAGAAATCGCGCTGAATCTTGGGTCTAAATTTCAGATCTTTTCTCGCTATATTTGCAGAGATATGATCTGAGGAAGTTGGTCTTTTTGCAGACTCCTGAATTACATTCCAAATAGGTGACCTGGGGAAAATCGTCATAACTTTCTCTCTGAGCATCAGATTGGAATTTCGTAAGAAGGTATAAAAAGAGGACGGATTGTAGTTTCTTGTATATCTTTTTCAGAGCCAAAGGTCGAAATAGTGACACGTGGCACTTCATACAATTTTGCTCTTCTGGAAAGGTCTATAATCAGGTCATCTTGGGAGATTGTGCATAACTCTTTCTAGGAGAATCCAACTTGGATCAGACTAATGGCATTAGAAAGAGGACGCAGAGGGCTACTAGAGGTTGCAATTTCAGAACTTAAAGATCCGAAAGTACAAAGTTACAGTCGTTTCAAGATCGAGCTCCTAAAGTCAAGAAAAAGCAAGATGAGGAAGTTTGATGGCAAGGATCCGGTAAATTGGATACTTCAGATGCAGCAATATTTTGATCTACATGATGTACCACTGTTACAAAAGGTATGTATTGCATCTCCATATTTAGAACCGGATCAATTTTTATGGTATGAAGGGCTTTGTTCTCGTAAACAACTTGTTACATGGTCAATTTCCACGGAGGAAATGGTAGCACATTATGAGGATACAAAAAGCAACACCACAACAATTGGAAATGGTAAAAGATCTTTGTGACATAGTGGAAAGCAAAATTATGGAAACCAAGAAGCATACCCCTCACAACTATAAAGATGGAAGTGTTGTTTCTCCTAGCCTTCCACAACATACAAGGGTTACACCACAACAATTGGAAGAAAAAAGAGAAAAAGGGCTTTGTTACAATTGTGATAGCAAATGCACTAAAGGTCATAAGTGTGATGAGAAGAAATTATTTTACATAGAATATGAAGAGGAGGAAGAAAATGATCAAGAAACATCAAAAGAAGAGGATATACACCAGGACCCCACCCCAGAGAAAGAAGAAATGAATCAGACCATATCTTGTAAAGCATTGGCAAGAATTACCACTCCTCAAACTCTCAAGATAGAAGGACATATCAAAAAGGAAAAGGTGCAAGAAGTGAAAGATCACATCGAGAAAGAAAAAATAAATCCAACCATATCTTGTAATTCATTGGTCGAAATTACCACTCCTCAAACTATCAAGATTGAAGGACATATCAAGAAGAAAAATGTTCAAGAAGTGAAAGATCACATCAAGCATCAAGAAATGAATCCAACCATATCTTGTAAAGGATTGGAAGAAATTGCCACTCCTCAAACTCTAGAGATAGAAGGACATATCAGGAAGAAAAAGGTTCAAGCAGTGAAAGATCACATCGAGCATCAACAACAAGTTCTCCAACTTTTAAAGGATAACACCACTTCGGTGCAAAATCAAACGAAACAACAGGTAGATCAACATCATAGTGAAAAATGTTTTGATGTAGGTGATTGGGTATTTTTATTGCTACATCTCAAGCAAGTCATTTATGAGAAGGAAATGTTGGCAATACTACATGCACTTAAAAAATGGCAACCTTACCGAATGGGAAGACTCTTCAAGGATGAGGATGTGGAAGCATTGTTTTGTACTATTTCTATTATCCAACCAAATTGGATAAACGAAGCAAGGGATGAATGGAAGAAGGACGAAGAAGAATGGCCACTTATTCAAAAGTTGCAAAAGATCCCAATTCAAACAATATTGCCAGAAATTGAAGAGGAAGGGAAAATCATATTGGAACCTGGAGCAGTCACAGAAACAAGAACCTGATAGTTAAGAAATCGATCAATTTCAAAGTATCTCATCAAGTGGAAGAATTTACCCACTGAAGATTCCACATGGGAAGACAAGAATTTTATACAAAAGCATCAAGAACTACTCAAGCGTTGAGGACAACGCTTTTTGAAGGAGAGGGGAATGTTAGGCCCCTATACTACTAGTGTAACCCCTTATTGTTATTAGTACAACCCACTTATTATATTGATGTACCCATATAGTGCCTATATTTTTACTATTGTGCCCCATAGAAGGCCACTATTGTTATTATTGTGCCCTTACATTATTATTGTTATGTCGGCTCTGATTATGTTATGACCCCTTAGACTCCTATATATAGAAAGGAGGTCTTTTCATTTGTATCATCCAAGAATTGATCATTTATGTAATGTAAAGGAGGTTGCCCCCTCGAAGAGGCTGAATTATAAGGCGTTGATCTATCTTTTCTATCTTTTCTTGAGCTGGTTTCATAACAAAACACGTCCTTCTTCCTTTGTGCATGCTTTAAAACCAACTCCAACAATTTCCAGAAAGCTGAAAAATTTAGACTCCATAGCTCAGGAGGAGAGATGGAATGTCTGGTTGCATGGGGAAAGTTGTGTATTTGTAGGTATTAACGCATATGGTCGGTGGGTATCAACGCTCAAGAGAGAGGGCTGAGAGGCCTAGGCTCGAGGGATGCGAGGGGTCGCGTTCACCAGCGTATGGTAGCGACAACATTTAACGGAGTTGGAGTGGGAGGATACCAACAACATAATATGGGTGGTATTACACATCGTTTAAAGTGGTATATGGTATGGATCTTAGCAGAGTTATGGCGAGGGAGGTAACAATCAATGTTTTGTATTCCACTGATTCCAAGCTCAACACATGGAACTCAATGAGTATGAGCCAACGCATGTGCAATACATTCCACAGAGATGGTAGGATTGATGGATGACACTGGGAAGGTGAGGCCCCAAATTATGTGTATGAATATTCTTGATTCAAGAAGTTGCAGAATAGGAGAGAGAAAAGAGAGAAAACGAGGAAAGGATGGTCGACGGAGTTGTCAAAACTGCATACAAACCGCAAGACAGACTTACATATTCTCTGCACAAGGGACTCTCCACTGTCTAGAGAGAAAATGACTATCGAGGTCGCAAAAGAAAACTTCACTACCTCATGTCAAGAACTTCCGGACATTATTGATTACTCCCTTGTTGTAATTCGTGTGGTTTATTTGTAGCGGGCCCAATAGAAGCAACGACAACCACACGGAGGCACATCAAAGGTCTCGACCAGATTTCATCGGGTAGCAAGAAGCTCTGGAAGCATTCGTGCTAGTGGTCGATATAGAAATGGAAAGGGAGAGCCAATAAGCAAATAAAACTAGCTGTGTATGGGACGAGGAAGAGGGATGGAAGTGCAAACGTCCTTTCAGAATTATAAGCAACAACAAATTAAAAATAGTACGCAGAGAAATGGTAGATTGTGGAGTTGTGAATTTGTAGAAGGGAGTTACTCCAAGTCTGACAAGCTCATAATGGCAGAGGCATTCTTGCATGAATATGTATAGAAAAGAGTCTGACATAATAGGAAAGCCAAAGTAGTGGGCATAGTGGGTAGGTTTTTGTTGTTGTTGTAAAGAACATGCACTCACAGCGAGCAAATGTAGGATCTAAGCGTTATTGCATGGGAGAGTATACAAAGCGCATGTGGGAATTTTAACAGAGAAGGAGTGCTCAGATTCACAAAGACCACAAAAACAAGTGGCTCAAAATGGAGCAGGGCTAGCAATCGCCCACTTTGATACCATGTTAAACACGTACATGGCGAATGCAAAATATGAAGGATAAGCATTGAATGCGTCTATTATTCACATGATATATATTTATAATACATTCTGATGACCCTTGGTTTCCATATACCAAGTGGTCTCTTGGACTCCCTTTGACTATTTACATTCCACACCAACCCTTAGAGGATTAGGTTTCCAACATATAATATCAATGATATAAAAATAAACACCTTTTGCTTAGCATTTAGCTTTAGCATTCCATTAGGTGTTCTTTCCACACTTATGGAAGGACCTATTTATTTATTTATTTTAATAGTTAATGATAAAATTAAAGTTCGAGCTATTACATCATAATATAAGTTGATAAGCACTATTTACATTGTCAAATTTTGGTCAATACCTCTATCAACTATGATGATTTCGTGATGATGGGAACCACCTTCCTTATAAATATTGCATTTTTTAAGGGTGGTTCATGGACACTGAGTGGTCGCTACATCCACGGGAAAACACAGGTAAATCAATCCAAAGGGATCTACCTGCCGACCAAACTAGCAAGGCCTAACCCTAAGAGTGTCGAGGAGATTTGACCCTATGATCTCCCGATAGGCGAGGTACTTAGCAACATGAACTTGACCAATAAAAATTACAAATTGTAATACATTAATATTTTTTTTTTTGAAATAAATAATAAATTCCCCAAATTCAATTTCAATACAAACCACCCTATCCGTGTAAATATTTTAAATCTCATCATATTTAAATATAGTAATTTAAAGAAGTGATTTTTTTTTCTTAAATAGCAATACTTCTAATATTTAAATATTTATATCAAGATAAATGGTTATAACTTTTAAATTATATTTTGAGAAATAATAATGGTATATCACATGATAATATAATATTCCTTTGTGAGTTCCCTTTAATCAATGCTAAAAATGTGAAATGTACCAAATATGTCTTTAACACTATCAAAATCAATGATTTGGAAAAAAAATAAAAATAAAAATATGTGACTTAGTGGATAGAGAATTGTCGAAGACCTGCTCTTTAGTTTACAAAGAGACGTGAAGCTAGTTTTCACTTTTTAACATAGCCAAAATCTCCTTCTTTTTTAATTGAATATGTGTATGTGTGTGTGTCCTTCTTCTTTTTTAATTGAATATGTGTATGTGTGTGTGTGTGTGCGTGTGTGTGTGTGAAATTTAAAGATATAATTTTAAGTGAAGTTTGAATATTTTTCTATTTAAAATGTGTCTTCAAACCCTTTAAAAAATAAACTGGGGATTTCAAGTTGTTCTCGTATTCAGTTAAGCATGTGAGAATACAAAATTTTCATTTGGTTCTCTAGATAAAAAATAAATAAAAATTTACTAATGAAAAAAAATGGGTGTTTTGTTGAGGCAAGCCTCTAAGCAGGTAATGCTCAATACCAACAATTTTCTAGGTGACTTATACCTCACTGAGCATCAATAATGAGTCCTAGAGGAGATGCAATCATTGTTAAATTGAAGATGTGGCATGCATCTACATGGCTCTCTAAAAGAACAAGTAGACACCACAGTCAATTACCTAGGTTGACCCATAAACAGTGTTTACATCAACAGTTCTATAAAATTATTGAGACATTAAGCTTAACATTTTGTAGTGAACAAGATAAAATTTGCGTAAACAATAAAAAGTGTTATTTCATGTTAAGGGGGATTTCTAGATTGGTAATGTTGTCATAGATAAACTCTCTATAGTAATTACACTTATTTTTATGAAATTAAATCTTCAGTCTTTTTACATCAAATATTGGGCATCTATTCTATTCCCGAGAAACTTGTCTCCTAGAGAAAACTTCGGACAATATTTTGTGGCATAGCGTTAGATGAATACCAACTGTTTTGCAAACTGATTATTTCATCCTAAATAATTTGTGACCAATACCAACATTTTTGTCTCTTAAATGCAATACCTACACTACTAATAAATAAGTAAACATTTTCCTCATATATAAAATATAATAATTTTGCCTCCAACGTAATTAACCATGGGCAGATTCTAGTTGTTATCTCTTTTATCGCTTCCAGTTCACCTCTGCTGAACTGCCCCTCTTGTCAATTGCCTCTCCTAGGCCGCATATCCCCTGATTTCCTCTTCTCACAAGATTATGGCATTGCTAATGTGCTCTTTGTTTCTTCCACTTCACACCTTTCTGTAATACGAAACTTTGAAAGATAGGATTTTACACCATACACCACCTTTTCTTATTGAATGGTACAACTTCGGGACTTGCACCAACTCGATAAAAGGAACTCGCACATTTCACTTGGGGTTTACATGAATCAGAATTTTATCTAATCAATATTAGAAATGATTTTTATTTTTATTTTTTAAATGAATATAATTATTTATTTATAACTTTTACACATGATTATTTAAAACCAATGCCATTGAAAAATACTCAACACAGAGAAAATTTATCAAGGAATTTTTTCTTCATCGTCGTGATTCCAAAGGCGGCTTGCTTTAGGGAGTCCCATTTGTAAATTCAAATATCATAATATTCCGATATAATATTTTCCATTGATGGATTTTAAATATTTCATCTAAACGAAATCGATTGATTTATCTTAGTCTGGGAGAGAACTGGCTTTGGTGGTTTATCTAATAAGCAACTGGGTTTCATTCGATCCAATAACAAGGACCCACCAACCGAGTTGAATCATAACTAGTGTGAGTTTGTAAGTTGTTAGATTTGAAATTCTACATTAAAATGATAAAATCCATTTACGATGTGAAATTTGGAAAATTAAGATTATATAAATCAAAATGTGGGTGTCGATAAAGATGAAAATTTTAAAATCTATTTACGATTAAGAGTTTCAAATTATCTATTCCATCAAAAATTTTGATTCTTTCATCCTTGAATTCCATGAAATTGTCGGAGCAAAAGGGAAGAGAGTCTATGTAATGTAATTTTCGAGTATAGTTAGTTGCAAATCCATGACCCTATAGAATAATAGTGTTACTATAAGCTGAGGAAATAAACCTTGGCTGCAACGCAGAATTTACAAAGATTGTCTCTGTTTTGGACAAAAGGATAAATTAAGAGTTAAATTGTTGGTTCTGCTAAACATGAAATTTTTCTCTGGAATTCAGAACATAAAACAAATGCTAAAACTCCACATTGAGACTTCCTTGGCAACCATTTCTGCTCTTTCCAGTCCAACATACTGCTCGAGAAATACGAGAACCCTTTGGAGTTTGTGCAAACAACGAGATAGGTCACTTGTGTAAGGCCATAAGGTCCGACAAAGTTTGAAAAAAAAACTCTGATACCAAATTGTAATACCCTAATCGAAAGTTAACCGGGGAACCTAAATTTAAGAATTCAACATCAATTTTGGATGCCCTAATTTTGCAAATTAACCAAATATTCTAAATTCAAGAACTCATTTACAAGTACTTCCCTGGAAATATTGTTTGAAGGTGTTTCTAATTTGTTGATGCTCCCGCTCCTGCTACAAAACCGACCGAATCCACCTGCCTATTTGATATCAACATATCTGGTTCCCAGATCCAGAATACTTCGAAATTGAAGAATTTTGGCCCCCCTGCCCAAAACCCCAATACTCAAATATTGATTTCTCAGTCAATTCCACCCTCAAAATTCTCCTTTCATGGTCCCTTGTTCAGGAATCCCCATTTTTACCCCCCCTTGCCATTGTTGTGCAATGGCCTTTTAAGGTGCTCTGAGGTGGTCACCGACCCCCCTGCCTCTGATATTCATAGACATGGCTTTAACAATGACAACCCGGAATGTAGGAGTACTTACATGTATTCAAGGGATTAGCTTGAACTATTATAATCCATTATTTGTTAATATTTTGGTGATTTGTTTACATCAACACCTTTTTATTGTATATCATATGTTATAAATCCTTTTAGTTTGTATAGTATATGTATATTATCATTTCCCACTTTGTTTGTATAATAATTATTATATATTATAATTCTTTTATTTTTAATTTGTATAATAATTAATATATATTATAATTATTTGTACTTCCCTTGCTATTTGTATAACACATTGCCTTTATCCTTTATGTTGTATAGTTGTATATATTATGATAGTGGTACATGCATTAAGTAACTTACTCAATGTATTCAACACATATATATTGAGTTAGGTATTCACTTAGAATTTTCAATAATTAATTCAATCATCCTTTACTTGACATTTTTTTTTATAATAGGTTAGTATATATATTATTGTAGTGCATGCGATGCATGCATATGTAGCTATCATATGCATGCCTCGTATGCATGTTAATATTCCTATGTTTCCTATAACTCAAGATGGGTCATTACATCTGCATCCTGTTATTTCTTCATCTCTCCATCAAATGTAGGTGGCTTTGCTTTCTTAAACTCGTTCTACAAATATCCCCTGTCACTCCTCCTGTAAAGGTGATAACAATGCTGATCATAATGCTTATCAGAACCAGAACTAGAATAGTACCTACGTGATCCAGGTGGATATTGGTGGCCACCCGCCTATTCCACCTAGATTCCCTAGTCAGTTTCATTTGTTTCCTTGTTCATTTCAGCATTTACTATTTTTAGTAGTTTTTTCGGGTCCTAAACTTCCGGAGCAGTTTTGACCCCCTAAATGACGTTTTTTTGGGGTTTGCAACAGCCCCATAGCCATAGACAAGGCCCTACAATGAAAACTGTAATATTGGGCGATACCTTTCCAACAAGGTATTGTACGCAACAAACGAAGATAATATGACCAAGTTACGACCCCGGGAAGTTGGCTACTTAACTAACCCCAACGGGGCCCACAAACTCTTGGTGTTACATCTCCTGGGGTTAGGGTTTTGGTTGTTTAGGGTTTGATCATGTTTTCCAATAATAAATAGGCCCTTGAGCCTCATTATAACACAGTTCAGAGGCATGTAGCCGCCACATCTCTTCTCAGAGATAAGCTACCATCGCCTGAGCTATCTTATTTCCATTTTGTTTGTAAGCATAGTTCAATATTTTTCTATTAATGAAATGAAGTGGGTTTTTTTTTTCCTGCATCTCTGTGTTTATAATTATATCTGTAAGTTTTTGCGTTCCTGTTTAAGTTCGGATCACTGCGTCCATCACCTCTCCTATTCGAAGTATCCAAAGACCTGCCATATCTGATCATGTCATCTCCATCTAACCTGTACCCACCAGGAGACCTATTGCCATATGCCCTGTTAGTTCTGTCTTCCTGCTCATTGCTGATTCGAAGGGGTCCTTATCGTTGCAATTTTGACAAACCCTGAAGTATCACTACATTTACCTCTGCTTGTTTCTCCTGTGCCTCTATTATTCTGTCATTGTTTGCCTTACAACTCCTTATTTCTGCCTTTAAGCTTCTCAATGTGTTTATGAAATCAGAAGAGTGCCCAACACCATGCTGCACATTTGATCCATAGGGAGAGTATCGATAATTGTAGTCTACCATCTTGCTAGTCATCTTTGATATTCTTCCTGCAAGGTAGATGATGCCAGCTAAACCAAATCACAATAAACCAACGTACTTTAGCATAATTCGAGGAGGATGCCTCGTCTGCAAGATCAACAAATCATCATAATGCATGTATACATAATCATGAGAACATATAGAAATATAACACACAAACATATAACCATATAACCATCATTCTAGCTAGAGTCTAGTCATCAATGCATGACCATATCAACTACAGATACCATGACCTCATGCATGACAACAACCACCACATCAAAGTACATTTGACCACATGTGAATATTAACGTGCATAAACAATGCATAATAGACCATACACTCATGACGACACACTCCACAACAACACCATCAACTTCCCATGGCGATCTCACTACAACCATAACCCATACCATACAAATGCAACAAGCC
This sequence comes from Pinus tabuliformis, assembly GCA_031772625.1. Taxonomy (NCBI): domain Eukaryota; kingdom Viridiplantae; phylum Streptophyta; class Pinopsida; order Pinales; family Pinaceae; genus Pinus; species Pinus tabuliformis. The sequence continues at coordinate 544,463,690 of CM062805.1, read as the reverse complement.
CATGGTCTTACAATGCAAGAAACACATATGAAACTGACATGAATGCATGACCAACACACAACCCATCGAGTTCGAGGGGTGAACCATGTTTTGATACCACTCTGTAACACCCTCCTCCCAGATCTGCCTAAGTAACCGATCAACCAGGGTAAACATGTGACGAGAAATTACTATGATATGATTTGGCTCCCTATGTGTCAGGTAAGGAAATGGAACCGACAAAAACACACCATACAGACCTTCCACATCAACAACATAACTTCTAGGAGCCAACCCAACCACTCAGGTAACCAACCCCTGGGTCCCACTGGGTTTTTAGACCATTAAACCCCAGGACACTCCCTTGATATGGACAAGCATGAGTCTAGGAGGCTCCAGATGCTCCCACAACATGGGTATGCGTGCATCTGGGGACTTTTCTCTTCAGACTTGTGCCTGCGACTCCGAGATTTGTGCCACTTTTTGAGGCCTAGAGCCTAGGTCACTACCCATAACTCAATGACATGTCCATAAATGAATTTATACAACAAAACAATGATATATTTGCAAAAACATTGACAAGGTCTGAACTAGAGCCCTACTAGCCATGACAGACATTTCGTCAAACATGTCATAAATATGTAATCTACAGGTTTAAACAATAGATCTAAGCATATGGGTCTCATATTTATCTAAGAATCGCTAAGAAGCATTGATGCCTTAACACATTAGCTGCAATTTCATCTATTAGGCCAGATATACATTGTTCATTAATTTACAAGTAAAAACATGATGATAACCATACATAGCCATTGTCATAATACATGTTCATAACCATCCTAATAATAACAGGAATACCAAGGAAATAATAACCATATAATTCACATATAAACCAGTATAATAATCATGAAAGAACAAGGAGAAATAACCTCATATTAATGACGCAAAGGCCAACCAGGTTCAAGACTTCCACGAACCACCTGACTGTAGACATGGTTGAGCCAAATCTCTCTTTAGCTAGCCACCCCCGTGTCATATTCCAAGCATGAATGTGGGATCTCATAAAACACATCAATCAAAACCATTTAGGGCTTCCAAAGCCAAACCACATCAACCCATCAAACAATTATTCCACCTCACGCCCGGACATCACAAAATCATAACCAGATTGGTCTTTACCCAAGCTTGCCAGGGCTCTAGAGTGTTTGTTCCAACCAAGGTGTTACACAGTAATTTGTCACCATTTGTCACCGTCCCTGTTATCCCTTTCCCGCACTTTGGAGGACTCATTCCGGGACCTGTGAGAAGTGACATAACTTGAAAACACTTGCATTATGTTCCCCTAAGTATGGACTTCATATGCCTTGAAGACATCTCCTGCAGAATATCCTTAAAAAGTCCCCTTTTTCCATTAGCGCGGATCCACAGTGTATCACCCGCGCCAATGGGGGAAATTCTCCAAAGAGGGCGCGCCAGTTGGCGCTCTGTCTCAGAGTCTTACCCACGCCAACCAAGTTTGGGAAAGCTTTTTAACAAACGCACGCCCGAAAGTTTTTTCCTTTCGACTCATGAGGCTTTTCAAGGATAATGCCAATCTCATGGATGTCGAGATTCATCGTATCTCTATCCATAATAGCTTTTCGAGGATAATGCCAATCCTATGGATGTCTGGATTCATTGTATCTCTTCCTCCTCCTCCATCTATAAAAGCTTGTTCTGTTGCATTTGACAAGCTAGTTTTGAGTATAGGGAGAATTATACTGTCAGAAGTCTAAGAGATTGTTGTAAGAGTCTTCTTTGCATTCATAATCAAAGAGAGAGAGGCTTGTTCCCAATCCCGACAAGCTTTGCAAGACATATGTAGCTGATCACCCAGCCAAAGGAGGATTTGACGTCAGAACTATGGTTGTATTCTTCTTTGTTGATTATCAATAATAGATGACTATCATTATGGTTCCATTCTTGTTGTTCATTGTGATGATGTTTGAGTTATATCTTTTCTGACCGATATATAGTTGCATCTATTGGATTTTATGCTTGTATTCGCGTCGTTCTTTGCATGTGCAGGTGTCCATTCACGGAGATCGTGAGGATCGTGACCGGCCGGAGCAAAGGAACGGGAGTGTCAACTCTTCTACAACACTAGCGTTGGAATCCAAGTAGGCTCTTATAATCCACCTTTAATTTGCAATTAGGAACTTGCGTGATAGCATTGTTTGATTGTTGCTAGACCCATTTTGGGCTAGTGGGATCGCCTCTGTCCACAGAGGGGATTTACCTCTCCAACAATTTGGCGACTCCGCTGGGGAAGCTATTTGTTGTTTGATTCGTAAACTTTGGACAGAGCCTGAAGTACGGCCAGGTAGCCTTCGAAACGCTATTGCTCTGCATTAGCGAAGTAGATCAACGCCACTTCAGTCAATCTCCGGTTTGGTTTACGAACCGAACAACTTGGAGTTTGTCTTGCACTTTGGTTTTCTCTTGTTTTGCTTGCTTAGATAAGCTTTATGGGTTGAATTTTTAAGTTGTCTCTTGCTGCCTAGTCTGTCTGGATACTGTTGATTAAGCCGTGGACTGCTTGTTTTTATTTTTAAGCTAGCAAACTTGATTAGCGCGACTTTTTCCCTGACAGTCACGCCAGTGGGCGCACGTTGCACAAAAGCAACTTGCGCTAATCCCTTAAAAGCGCGAGTTACAGCCTGACAGTCGCGCCAGGCCTGTGAACTTTTCCAGTTTGCTTGTTTGGAAGCCTTCTGAGCTTGGATTTCTGTCTTGTCACATCTTTTTCAACTATTGGAGTGTGTCAGAGCTTTGTTTGACTGGTTTTTTACCTTCATCCTTCGGGTGTTTGCCTCTTTCCATCGATTTCATATTCCAGCCCTAGGGCACCTAGTGGCTTTGTGCATCGAGCCTTCCGTGGGAGTTTTGGTTCTTTGATTGTCCAGTCGACTTCTTGGCTACTGTTTGCACTTGTCTAGTGGTTGTCAAAACTTTTTATTGTGTTCATTGAGCAATTTACCTCTTTTTCGTTTAGATTTCGCTTGGCTTCGTTTGGGCTTAGATTACATAGCTCATTGAGGTTTTTGTGATTTTTCTTGGTTTGAAAGATTGTCTTGGTGTTTCAGACTTGTTTCTGTTTTCATAGAGTGAAATTTGTCTTTTTACTCTTTGTTATTATCTCTCAAAATTTGTTTAGTGCATTTTGCCAACGAAAAGAAAACGAACAATCTCTTTTGCATTGCATTAGTTAATGGAAATTAGAGCTTTTCATTGTTATTAAGCGATTAGTGACTTAAAAAAAAAAAAAAAAATTGTTTATTGCCATTAGCTGCATTAGAGTCATTGTTGATTGTTTTATGATCATTTTGTTTGATTGAAAAATCTCAACTCTCCCGTAGTTAGCATTCATCGAATGAAATGATATATTTTGGCATATAGCTTGCATTTAGGAAATTGTGAGAGATTACATACGGTAGGACCTGGAAACTGAAACCTAATCAAATATCAACCGTAAAATGAACTGAATGAATCTAAAAACGCATTGGAACTTAATGCATACATCTAGAGGTCTAGGCTAGAGACGTGTTCCGGCGTCGTTAAACCTAGTCACTGTTGTTTCACATTAAGGTTGGGTGATTCCTCCTTTTGTGACTCAATAGTGTTCTAGCACGGATTTGTGCTCCCACGTACCGTCGAGTATATGGGGAGACCCCACTAGGTTATCATCCTTTATCCACAGGAAGCCGTGTCTGCCGCCTTACAAGCCGTAACGCACTGAACACAACATTCGGGAAGATTGACTGTCGTACGGAAAGTCCTTGGTTTTCATATGATTGCCAAGGTGTATATGCAGTTTTACGGATTTGTTTGGTAAACCCTTTGCCTAGTTTCTCCAGAGTAGTCACTTTTGATCCTTTTCGGACTCCCTAAAAGAAAAGGCTCACCTGAGCATTTGTCACTTCGGGCTCATTAAACATTCGAAGGAGACTAGAGTCACCTTTTTGTCCTTTTCTCGACTCTTAAAACATGAAAAGGTCAAGTTCAGTTCCTTTGTCTTAAAATTTATTCGGCCGCGATTCACATTTACCCGGTTAGATCTTGTTTGCGTTAGCTTGAGTAGGCTTCTTTTTCGATGGCAACCTTTCCAGGGTTCACCAACCTAGGGATCCCCTATGACGGAAACCCTGGTCATTTCGCTCCTTTTGGGAATGTTGGTGCTCCTTACATGGCAACGTTGTCCCTCCCAGGGTTAACTGTTGGGTTGCCTGTTTGGTTGTTCCCAACCTCTTTGGTCCTTGCCGTCTCACCTACTGGTCAATCGGTCCCTCCACCTGAACAACATCATATTGATTCTAAGGTGGACCTCTCCCCTTCTTCGCCTGTTTCTACGTCCTCATTTTCTACTTCGCCTGGTGAAAGTCTAGATTCGAGTAACCAGGTGGCTAAGAAGAAGAAGAAGAAGTCTCCTAAGGGAGAGGCTAAAAGTGCAGATACTGCCTCAAGTACACCTCCAGTCGGGCCACCTTCTGCTCCTCCACGGAAAGTCAAATTTCCTTGTAGATTATGCAAGGATGACCATCTTCTGCGCGATTGTCCTGGCATTCCCAGGGTCTTAGAAGTATGGTCTCACGATCCGGCCCGCCCCTCATCGTCCTCTGGAGCTCACGGCGAGCTGGAAATGGTAAGGGAAAAGGGAAGATTTGAATCCCTTGTAGACTTTGTGAAGGCAATCATCCCCTTCACCTTTGTCCGCTCATGGATAAAGCCTCTGTTGTCTTGGAAAGTCTTACAGCTCCTTCACCCCAACTACCCGTTGGCTATCAACGTCTTTCTGTAGCCGCAGATCGTCCCCCTGTTAACAAAGAGATTGACTTAGATTCTTCTCTTGTCCAGGTTCCTCTTCCCGAACCAGGTTGTGCCAAGCCTGTTCCAGACCAACCATTGGTCGAAAAGAGTGTCGACTCGAGCTCACCACCCGTCAATCACTCTGTTTCGAAAGAGCATCATGCCCATGTTCTTCTCGTCTCCTCAGATTCCCCGGAGTCCAGGAATGACTCTCCTATCCCAGCTGCTCCCGAAAGTCCTTCTTCGGTTCCCATGGAGCATGGGGACAATCATACGATTCCCCCACCAAGTAGTTTGGCCATCTCCTTTGACTGGAGTCACCTGACTGCTTTCCGCCTTCCATCCCATGTGCCTTTCCAGATTACAGTACTTGCCTATGATAAGGCAGTACCTGGCACTGTTTTGGATGAAGGTGCGTCTGACAGTCTCATGCCATCCACTACTTGGCAAGCTTTAGGTTCCCCACAGCTTGGGCCAGTCGCACAGAATCTGTTAGCATTTGACGGGGGAACCAGTCAACCTCTATGGGTCCTCCCGAAATTTCCTATTACTTTCGGAGGCAAAACCGTCTATATGGACTTGCTGGTTGTCCAAGGTGCTTTAGATTTCAGTCTTCTCCTTGGCCGTGACTATGTTTATGCCATGGGGGCCCTTGTCTCTTCACTTTTCCGTGTGGTTTGTTTTCCACACGATGGAAGAATCGTGACTATAGATCAATTATCGTTCGTTCGTCCCCGAGTGCCTCCTGCGCAGTCGTCATCCCCTCTTGGTTTTCATCCACCAGTTGCATCTGCCCCACCACAGATCAACTATGTGGCCACTTATCCCGTGCCTGGATCCAGTGATGCCGCCATCGTGGATAGTGTCCTGGGGGCATTGGGTCCTAACTTCTGAGATATTACCCTTCCACCCGGAGTGGCACTCTTGCAAGCCCCGACTTCCTGTTCATTCTAATGAAGTTCTGGCGGAGCATAGTTTGTTTTCCTATGTCAAGCTCCTTAAAAAATGAAACTAGGTCTGGCGGAGCATAGTTCATTTTCCTGTGTCAAGCTCCTTAAAAAATGAAATTAGATGGCGGAGCATAGTTTCACTGTCCTATGTCAAGCTCCTTAAAAAATGAAACTAGGTGTCGAGCATAGTTCCTGATCTTGTGTCAAGCTCGTTAAAAAATGAAATAAGGGTTATGAGGATAGTTCTTTTCCTCTGTCAACCTCATTAAAAAATGAAACAACTCCCTTTCCAAATCGAGTCTTTGATTAAGATCTCGTAAAATACAAGTCGAGTCTTTCATAGATCTCGAGAGTGAACCTTCATTCCATCCACTTTGTTGAATGCAATGAAGCTTGGGGGGCATGTACCTCGATTTGCGTTATTATGCTGGGGGCATGCGAACTGATAACAAGCATAGTTTTTCGTTTCAAGCTTGTGTAAACATGAAACCGAATCTAAGCAGAGTTCTCCATGGTTCAAGCTTGTGTAAAAATGAACCCATACCTGATTTACATCTCGTGATTGCCTTTTATCTGCTAAATTTGTTAGATGAGCCTTGGTTGTTTCATTCCATCGCCACCATCTCTTTGGCTGATCATATGCTTTCACTTGGTTGTTTATCCTTTCCTGAGGAACCGCAGCGATGAGTGGTTTTATTAGCCAGCCTCTTGACCATTATATGTTTTGAGCAGTTCCACCATTACCGGAACCAGTTGCTACCCTTTATACCACTCGTTCCTCCAGGACGAGTCTCCTTTTAAGCTCTTTTCTGACTCGTAAAAAATGAAAAGATTGCCGAGTATTTTTCCCTTTTTGACTCGTTAAAGAGAATAAAAATGGAGGTCTACTTTCAGCTCTTTTCCGACCGTTTAAAGACGAAAAGATCGCCGAGTTATCCCTCTTGACTCGTTAAACGTAAATAAGAGGCGGTCGTCTTTAAACTCTTTTCCGACCGTGTAAAAACGAAAAGATCGTCGGACCCTTGTCGTTTCAGCCTCGTTAACAGTTACGAAACGACATGATTTCGATCGCTTTTTTACCTTTTCAGGTCGAAGTCACTAATTATGAAAAATACTCCTCGATCGTAATGGTTGGGCGGTTCTTTTGAGCATTGTTTTATACTTTTTCGGGCTCGCGAGACACAAATTTACGAAAAAGGACACCCTTGGAGTTTTCTTTTCTGCTGTCTTTTCAAACTCTCTAAACATGAAAAGGCGTCGAGCTCTTCCTCTGTCAGACTCGTTAAAACTTGATGACATTGGAGTCCGTCAAGATGACGCTTTACAAGCATATGCTATCCCCGTCAAGCTTGTTAATAAAAATAACTGGGGTACTCGCCAGAAATGGTGGGGGAAAATGGAACCATAATTATTGTCGTGTCGACAGTATGTCGCTCTTGAACATGGCACTTGTCTGCTTTCATGTCTGGGTGGGGACATCTCATCTCGTTTTTCACTTGCCTCTGTGGATTTGGGTGATCCTGTTTGACCTCGTCACCATGACCTTTGATCCATTGATGTCAAATACTGCCAAGTCCACTGTCGTGCCGCCGATATGTTCAAGAGAAGTTGAACTCTGTAGAATCACAACCTCCCTCTGATAGCTCGCATAATTCTGATTCACCACAACATTCTTCCTCTGTCTCATGTCGATGATGTGGGAAACACTATGGCCCACCTTCGATCAAGGTCACTTCCTATCGACTTCAGCTCATTATCCAAGAAGCTGATCTAGAGACTCCCTTCCGGTGCCTTGGAGCTTGCATGCCTCAATGGCAGGTTCTTCGTGTTCGACGTGAGGTTTTCATCATTGGCCTCCGATCGAATGATTCTACGGGTGTTTGACGCCAGCTCACTGATTCACACACCGTAGATTGTACCTATAGTACCTTGAGGGCCATTGTCATTATTGGTGGTACCTCTCGCGTCTGTTAACAGTTTTCATTATTGACTGGTAATTAGACGATGTTCATGCATGTTCGACTTCAACTCATGTATTCGCATGCTTGAACTTGTACTTTTGTTCGGGTCGAGATGGAGCGCAAGACCCTGGATTTTGTCTGTTGGAATCCAGGCTGCGATTTTGTGGATTATTGTTACATGACTCATTCACTGGATGGCTGCGACCATGCCTGAGTCTATTCATCAATCCTCACCGGATGGCTGCGCCCATACCACATATATCATGTACTGGAGCTATCAGTTGTATCTCTCTATGCGGATTCTCCGGCAGCAGCTGCATGTGTTCTTGTAAAGCATTTCACCCCTCTCTCTCTCTCGGGCCTCATGCTTTAGGGGGCATCTGTTACACAGTAATTTGTCACCATTTGTCACCGTCCCTGTTATCCCTTTCCCGCACTTTGGAGGACTCATTTCGGGACCTGTGAGAAGTGACATAACTTGAAAACACTTGCATTATGTTCCCCTAAGTATGGACTTCATATGCCTTGAAGACATCTCCTGCAGAATATCCTTAAAAAGTCCCCTTTTTCCATTAGCGCGGATCCACAGTGTATCACCCGCGCCAATGGGGGAAATTCTCCAAAGAGGGCGTGCCAGTTGGCGCTCTGTCTCAGAGTCTTACCTGCGCCAACTAAGTTTGGGAAAGCTTTTTAACAAACACACGCCCGAAAGATTTTTCCTTTCGACTCATGAGGCTTTTCAAGGATAATGCCAATCTCATGGATGTCAAGATTCATTGTATCTCTATCCATAATAGCTTTTCGAGGATAATGCCAATCATATGGATTTCTGGATTCATTGTATCTCTTCCTCCTCCTCCATCTATAAAAGCTTGTTCTGTTGCATTTGACAAGCTAGTTTTGAGTATAGGGAGAATTATACTGTCAGAAGTCTGAGAGATTGCTGTAAGAGTCTTCTCTGCATTCATAATCAAAGAGAGAGAGGCTTGTTCCTAATCCCGACAAGCTTTGCAAGACATATGTAGCTGATCACCCAGCCAAAGGAGGATTTGACGTCAGAACTATGGTTGTATTCTTCTTTGTTGATTATCAATAATAGATGACTATTATTATGGTTCCATTCTTGTTGTTCATTGTGATGATGTTTGAGTTATATCTTTTCTGACCGATATATAATTGCATCTATTGGATTTTATGCTTGTATTCACGTCGTTCTTTGCATGTGCAGGTGTCCATTCACGGAGATTGTGAGGATCGTGACCGGCTGGAGCAAAGGAACGGGAGTGTCAACTCTTCTACAACACTAGTGTTGGAATCCAAGTAGGCTCTTATAATCCACCTTTAATTTGAAATTAGGAACTTGCGTGATAGCATTGTTTGATTGTTGCTAGATCCATTTTGGGCTAGTGGGATCGCCTCTGTCCGCAGAGGGGATTTACCTCTCCAACACAAGGCTTCTAGGACTAGTAACTCAACCCACAACTTTCTCCGGGATTCCAGAGCGTTTGTCCAACCAGGGCTTCCAGGACTAGTAACTCAACCCATCAAGGTCTTCCAAAGTGTTTGTCCAACCAAGGCTTCCAAGACTAGTAACTCAACCCAAGCTGTTACAAGGCTTCCAGAAACTAGTAACTCAACCCAAGCTAAAGGAAACATGAGAATCAACTAGAAAACAAAGAAATGAGCCCACAACACCATGGTTATCCAAGAAATGGAAAGGCTAGGCAAATCCACTGTCAATTCAGGCAATCCTCCATGCCAATGACATATCATGACCAACAAACCACATGCATATGCCATGCATGCCAAAATTAGTGAGGAAAACATACATGCAACTCGATACCTGCAAACAAAACTCAATGTAGTTGCTGATCCCAATGTCCTCTTGTGCTTTCTTGCTCTTCCTTTACCTTCTTGCTCCAAAACTCCAAGTATGCCACACTCTCCAAGAGTGCTCCAAGAAAACTCTAAGTGACCAAGAGTATGAGAGAGAGAAAATAGAGAGAGAGCTCCAAAACTGAACTAACAAAAGTCTGTGAACTGATCCTTAGAAGCCTTTTTATTAATGAGGCCTCTATTTTCTTCATTTTCCTCCTCACATGCAACCTGTGACCTTTCACCTCCCTTTTCTCCTAAGTTCCATTATTTTCATAAATAAATGTGCCAAAATGCCATTTTGTCTTTCCAAAGACTTTGCCAATTTCCTTGGACATTAATCAATCACCAACAATCCCCATCACTATGATTTTGCTCAACATTCAGCTTGGAATAAGTATCCCATCAACCGTGGTTATTATTTTGCCTCTATTAACTTTTATTACATGGAATTTTCACTAGGGCTCTTACAAGGAGGCTAGAAAGTTTATTATGAGCTGGAAAACAATTGTAAGTTGACCTATCTTTAGGTATGGAGTAAAAATAAGTTTTCTCTTTGAGACTCTCGTCACCTTTGTTATGTTATATGGATATGAGATTTGGGATTGTAGTATATCTAGAGAATCATGGAGGAAGATTGAGTTGATCCAAAAGCAATTTATAACCTGCAACATAGAGATTAAAGGAAATACTCCCTACTCTATCTTCTTGATTGAAGCTAGCCTTTCCCCCATTAAAAACATGGATATGTTTAGGTATGTGATCTATAAGAAGAAGCTTTACAACATGGGAGCCAAGAGGTTCCCCAAAATTGCTTTTAAATCTAGATAATACCCCAAGCAAGGCTGACATAACAATAACTAGTCTTGGCTCAACCATTGGGGGATAAAGAAGGAGATCATCTTGGAGAATAAGGATAACATTAAAAATACTATTACTTCCAAATTTAAGGATAAGTTGTGGGAAAAAGGAAGCTAAGGTATTATAAGTAGCTGGTCAACCACAATCTTGCTAACCAAAATTATCTTTTTTTCTTGACCATTGCTAAGAAGAAAATGAACATTGCGAAGCTAAGAACTAATTCTCATGAGTTTCAAAGTGAAACTGAGAGTTGGTCAATTCCCAAAACACCTTGGGATGAAAGACTCTCACCTTTGCGATACTAAGAGCGTTGAAGATGAAAAACACTTTCTCTTGGATTGCCCGGTTCTTACTCACATCCATTTTCATTTCCAAAACCTTTGCCACAATACCAACCTTCTTGACTTGTTAAGTCAACAAAACTATAGTGATTTAGGAATGCTTCTCTCCCTTATGTTTAATCATAGAAATAAAATAAAAAGTCTCAATTAATTTTTAGCTAAAAAAAATCTTAATATACATATCCTATTAAAATATATAACATATAAATCAAAGTTATAAATTAAGATCCATTTTACCATATAAATTAAAATAATTATATGATAACATATTTAAATTTAAGTAATAAAGCACATAAAAACTTAATGCTTACAATATAACAAGATACTTAATCATGAATATTCACCCCTATTTTACCATTGATATTATTAACTTGTAAATAGGTTTGGTTACAATACCATGGCTAATCAACACCACATGCCCAAAAAACCATAACTCATTTCAAAATTGAATTTTTTTCTTAAATATTTTATTTTATAATATTTTCAAATTAAATTTAAAAGAAAAAATGTAGAGGGAGATGTTGTATGTTAACATTTACATATGGCCTCAATTAAAAAATAATAAAATGTTAAAAGTAATTGCATGGAGAGGTGCTCTCCAACTTTGATAGAGATGTTGTAATGCTTTCTAAACATTTTGACTTTGTGGAAATAAAAAATAAAAAATAAAAAATAAAAAATTAAGATAATATCAATAAAACATTTTGACTTGGTTAAATTACATAAAATTAAAACTAGAAATAAGATAAAATAAAATAAAAATAATTGATAATAAAACCAACCTAAATCCATTTTAACTCTGAATCTTCCAAGCATCGAGAGAGATCAAATATGTTAAGATGCAAACATTTTTTAAAGTGAAAAGAGATTTGATCCATTTTGGCCCATGGTAGAGTTAAGAATCATCAAGATAATATCTTGAGATACAAACATTTTTTAAAGTGATTTGTGGTAAATTCACATTTTCTCAGAAAGAAAAGCTGAATTGTATTATATTGAGTCTGTATAATAGAACAATCATACAAAAGATAAAGACATAGGACATATAACCCATAGGATAAGTCTACAGAGCAGATAGCCAAGACATTTCCAGCACTAGTTGGGATCAAAAACTGAGAGAGATATGGACATAACAGATCTAACAGATGCCATAATAGATCATAAAAGAGATAGGACAACAAAAGGCACAGAAGAACCAAAATAGAGAAGTCAAAATCCCGTGATACAAAAGTCCTGAATGATAGAGGACTCCTTGCCATCATAAATCTTTAAGGACCAAGCACCAGATTCCATAAGAAGACCTTCCTTAGATAGGCAATCCGCCCTCTGATTCCAAGCTCTGAAGATATGTTGAATTGTAGACCCCTCCATACGGCTCCAAAAAAACATAATTCAATCCATCCATACAGTGAGGTGAGGGCAGTTGACAAAACCTTTACCATTGACGTGATCAACCATTGTTTTGGAGTCCCCATAGATAGAAATGGCTTGAATGTCAAGAAAGCTACAGAAGGCGAGGAGACCCGCAAGGGGCTTTGCCTCTGCCAGGCTATTTATTCCCTCACCTGCATTCCAAGAGAGATTATATTGTAGATTCTCATCCAGTTGAATGAACACCCCAGCTCCGCAAGTGTTTTGCTGGGATGCGCCATCGAAAACGGCCCTCGGGGACCTGAGCGAAGGAGTCACCTACACATTTCTATTGACAGCATTCGATTTTGAAGAATTTTTGGGGATAGATTCATAAATGAGAATTATGCGTTGATAAATATCCTTCAGAGGCTCCTTTGCATCGTTGAAAAGTTTATTATTCCTCCATCTCCAGGCACACCATAGAACAATTAAAATGATCGGTCTCCATGATTCTTTTTGCCGGCTCCACCATGCAAAAGCGTCTTGAGAAGAAGCATGAGAAACCAGAGGGAAGCCATAAAGACTTGCCAAGACCTGCCATATTTTCAAGAGAGAGTTGCATTGGAAGAACATGTGAAAATTTGTTTCCTCTTCTGATTCGCACATAAGGCACCTACTCGGCCCATGCCACTGCCTCTTCATCAAATTCTCCCAGGATAAATTTTTATTATAAAACACCAGCCATGAAAAATATATCAGTTTGGGAGAGCATCCCGATTTCCAAAATGCTATTGGAAAAATGGAGAAGTGCACAGACTTCAGACTAATCATATCAGCATAAATATCCTTTACACACACATGAAGATTTGCAGTTGGCAGATTCCATACCAGGAAATCCTGTGGGCTGGATTGGAGGAAACCACAGCTTCTCAGAATATTCCTGACAGGGGTCCAAAGGCATTTCAAAGACTGCGATAAACCAAGATCATCAGCCGTTTTCTAGATAGGAAGAGGGCCATGCCATCCTGCGATCAACTTATCCCACGTGAAGATACCTTTACAATGAAGGAAAAATAAAATCCTTTCAGGAATAGAAATGCATTCACGCCCGCTCAAAATGGGATCTACTCCGATAAGAATTCTACTGCCAGATTGAAAACACCATTTCAGATTCTTTAAGAAATATTGTTCCAACTTGCGAAAGCTGAGCCATATGGTAGAGCCGTATTTTGCTCCAATCCTCCCCAAACGAAACCAATATTCCAAGCCTTTGCCTCGCATGTATTTCATTTTGATGGTTTTGCTCCATGGTCCCTCACCGAAAATGCCCCTCCACAAAGATCTGCACAGGAGCGCCTTTCCAAAGGTCCTCAAGTCCAATAAACCCCACCCACCTGCAATCTTCGGTCTAGAAATCTTATCCAATGTAGTGAGATGATATCTTCCTTGAGCTGAGTTGCCACCCCAAATAAAATTCGCAGAGATCTTGTTCATTTTCTGAACGATGCTTGCTGGGAGGAAAAAGATATGAGCCCAATAAACAGCAAGTTGCGAGAGAACTGCCCTAGTTAGGACGATTCTTCCAGCTAGAGATAAACATTTATATTCCCAAGCGGAAATCTTTTTATAATACCTGTCAATAAGCCATTTCCAATCATCTTTTGAGTAACCATTTGCCTTAAGTTGAAAACCAAGATATTTGACTCCATCCTTGATTGACCTCAAGCCGACTCCAAACAAAACCGAAATCCATTCCACTATTTCCATATTGGCGTCATTGTGATAGAGAATGGATTTGGATTTGTTTATTTGAAGACCGGTGGCTCGTTGAAACCTATATAAAATTTCATTTAGGCAAGTCCACGTAACCCTGCACAACATTGCAAAAATAAGCACATCATCAACAAATAAATTGTGCGATATGAAGTTGTTCCTGCATATCCTCACAGGCTTGCACGTTTTCTCTGAGACAACCTTATTTATGTGAAGGCTCAAAGAGTTCATCACCAGAATGAACAACAACGACGATAGAGGGCATCCTTGACGCAGCCCCCTTTCTGCTGAGAAAAAAGGGGTCGGGATTCCATTAATAATGACAACATAATTCACGTTCTCAATACAAGCCATGATCCAATTTATGACCTTCGATTTCATGCCAATCTTTGCTAACAAACATCTAATAAAACCCCAGTCTACACAGTCGTAAGCTCTTTGCAGATAAATTTTTAGAATAGCTGCTTCAGTTCGATTTGAGAGCATGGAGAACAGGCTTTCCTGGGTGATGGCGACTGCATCCATTATATTTCTCCCCTTCAGAAAAGCATGCTGATCCTTTGATAAGAACCTAGCTAATGTCGCTTTGATCCTCTCTGCTATAATTTTTGTGATGATCTTAAAGGTTATGTTGCACAAAGAGATCGGCCTAAAATCCTTAAAAGAGTCCGCCTCCAATTTCTTTGGGATGAGAGCTATCAGCGTGGATGAAGTAATGTGGTGAATGCTGCCCGAAATTCTTGTTGCTTCAACCATCCTTAAAAGATCAGATTTGATGATGTCGAAAAAATGTAAGAAGAATTCTATTGTCCAGCCGTCCGGGCCTGGGCATTTATCCTTCTTAAAAGCCTTCATAACTCCGTAGAGTTCCTCTTCTGTTATGGCCTGGAACAAAACTTCATTTTCTTCATCATTAAACATTTGGGGGAACAGATCGATACCCCATAGGATATCCTGAAAACTGCTATACTCCTTTCTTTTATATTGGTCTTTAAAATGTCTTACCGCCTCCTTTGAGATTTCTTGTTGAGAGAAAAGAAAACCTTCCTGCCCATTACTAATTTTCCATATAGTGTTCATCTCCCGTCTGGCACTTGCATACCTGTGAAAAAACTTGGTGTTCCTGTCACCATCTTTGAGCCATAACGCCCTGCTCTTGAGCCTCCATGAGGCTTCCTCCTCCTTTAATATATGCTGCTTCTTTCTTTCCAATTCATTTAATCTGCATCTCGTGCTGAAAGAGACCGAATTGGCTTTCAAAAACTTAGAGATATCATCCATTTCCTTTTGGATTTCATTAAGAGCCAGTCTGTCCGCTTGTCTTTTATTATATTGCCATGCCTTAACCACTTTTCTCATAGAAGACATTTTCTCTCTAAAAGTCATGAAAGGAGGAAATGAGCAATTAGCAGATAGTTCCTGCCAGGCTTTAGTTATTTCTTCATTGAAGGCCGGGTCCTCTAGGCATGTTCTATTGAATTTAAAGGGGTACCCATACTTGAAACCCTTTTCCCTCCAGCTGAGGGAGATTGGTTTATGATCGGAGATAAAGGCATTTTCAATGGTCGAGAAAGGCATGCCCATTTTATCAATGATGCTGATATGAATGATAAACCTGTCAATCCTTTTTGCAATGTAGGCCCCTTCAAGTCTTCCATTATCCCACGTAGGCATCATTTTGGATGGAGCAACATCAACAAGGTTCCTGTGGAGAAATTCAAACTTGATTCGGTCTGAGAGTGGATCATACTTCCTGCATTTTCCCCAACGTTCTTCCGAACTTAGAGTGATATTCATATCACCTGCAATCATTAATGAATCAATGTCAAAGATCCCTGAATCAAAAAAATTTTCCCAGAAAAGAGACCTGTTCTTATAAGGAGCATAGATATTCAATATATTGATGGGACACGGATGTCCCCTAATGACCGCAGAGATGAGGATTCCTGCAAAACATTTATAGGCTTTAGCTTTTATCCAGGAAGGATCCCACATGACCGCTAAACCACCCGAAAGTCCCTTGGCTTCTGAGGCTACCATGAACCATGAGGGAAACATTTTTCTGAAGTATGAAATGGACTCTTGTTTGCTGTGCATAGTTTCCTGTACAAGAATGATTTTTGGCTTGGCGGAAAGGAAAAGATCTTTGAGTGCCAAAAATTTGAGATCTGCTCCCAGACCTCGGATATTCATCGATATGATAAAAGTCATGGGGGAGGATTACCAGCCGCGCTAGCTCTAAGAGGCTGTTTATCAGACATGTCGAGGATGGGGACATCCACCAGAGACAAATTCCTTATACCACCGTCAGCATCTTTAGTCCTCCCACGATAGTGTCTGCTCCCACCATTGTTTTTCTTCCTAACAGTTATGTTCTTTGCGGAGTTTGGGCTGATGAGCGGGGGTGAAGAGAAATGAGGTTTATGGATGGTTAAGGGCTCCAGCTCGAGAGATTTCTTGTTGAGAAGGAAATCTAGGTCGCTGTCATATAAATTTACAGGAGATGAGGTCGGAGAATTTAAAGGGGTGGCCGATATCATTGGTTCTTTGCCTTTTTTGGAGGAGAGGTGGGATTCAAACAAAAATGCAGAGGATGAAGTCGGAGAATTTAATGGGGTGGCGGACACCATCTGTTTTTTGCCCTTTCCGGAGGAGTGATGGGATTTATCGGGGGTAGGCGAAGACGATGAGATATGGATGGTCTGTGAACCCACTTTAAAGTTCGTGGGTTTTGGAACCGTCGGGGGAGGAGGAATTGCTTTTCCATTAGAAGGTTCCGACGGAGGGTGGCACAAAAAAGATTGTAACTCTTTGTCGGCATTAAAATCAGATATAGACATAAAATCCGGTTTGGAGGATACCGGCTTGGAGCCAGTGCACAGAGAGCGGTCTTGTGAGTAAAACTAAGGAGATAGGTTGGAATCAAATTCCAGGTTCTTGTCCCGCGCAACCTCCAGATCAGTCGGGGTCCAGCTGGTAGAAGGAGATAGCTTCTCTTTTACAGAGGACAGAGGGGATGCCACCCTGGACTTATCACGAAAAACCCTTCTTCTGAAGGTCGGGCACCGAGGACAGTTCTTTATGAGATGTCCAGTCTTGTGGCAAGCGGAACACCTGAAGGGGATTCCCCAGAAATCAAGCCTTTGCTTTATTTTTAAATTCCTCCAGGCGATCTCTATATGATCAGGAAATCCGCCCCTATAGGCCTTTTCAATAAGAATCCATGCAATGCATTTGTCTTTTTCCCCCAGACACCATGGATCAACGTAAACAAATCTCCCAATAGAGTTACCTATCTCTGTTAAAGTCTCCCTAGACCAGAATTCCAGGGGCAGATTTGGGAGCTTGACCCAGATTAAATTGTTTGAGGGAGTATTTTTCAATGGGTTATATCCTAAATACCATCTGTGGAGTACAAGGAAACTTCTTCCATATACCCAAGGGAGATTCTGGATGACCTCAACATCGCCCGCCTTTAAGAAATGAAAGCATAACCATTCCTTCATGAGCTTTGATACAATGGGGAAATATCCAATCAACGGCTTCCACTGTGCCTCCAGCCATTTTCTCATCGTAGAATCGTCCATTTCTGTGAAATGCCATCTGCCCACCAAGGCAAGGTCCTGGAGACTATCTATCCGTTCGGAGAGGTGGACACTGTCCAATTTTAATGCCGCAGGCGGGGGGGTGGTTTTAACAGGGATCCGGGCATTGTTATATCTTTTCGCTTCTTCATGCAAGACTTTATGGGACCGGGCTCTGTCCTTGTCATCCACATGCCTTGTTGATTGTAAGACCACGTCATCCAGCGTGGATTTCCACCCTCCCTCAGAGTTGTCACCGCCCCATACCTTCTCAGCCTGAATGGTAGCACGTATCATGGCCTCCGTGGCCGATACGTCAGACCCTCCCTCCATGCGTTACCAGCTCACAACCCTGAACACTGACAGAGTATTTTGTCCAAAAAAGATTATCAAATCTGGACTTTTACCCCGGAAATAAATGAACATCAGTCCGGCCTCAAAGGGAGAAGCCCAGAAAAAGATGGCCAACTGGAGGGGATAAGACCCTTCTGTCAGAAGCTTGGCAAAAACGACGGTTCGGATGGGAATGTTTTAAAAGGCTCAGATATAGAGAAATCTCCTTTCCAAAGATAATAACTAGGATATGGATTGCCAAATCAGGTTAGTACCAAACAATAAATAATCATCTGGTATAGCCCTGAATATAACACCTGGATCGAATAAAACTGGAGAGATGATAGAGACACATCTGTCAGAGGACACACTGAACAAGGATTGGCTCGGAGGAAAAAAAGACAGTTGTCCAAAGGCATTAACTAAGAAAATACCTACATTAATTAGGCAAGGAGATTAGGCATAAACGGTCAAGGACCCATATCTAATAGCTTTTTGAAAATGAAACCGGAAATGGTAAAAAACCACAGTCCTGTAGAAACCGGTCCCCGTAAGTGGTTTTCGGAGCACTAGCAGTGGCGATGGATAGAGAACTGAAAACTACCCCAAGGCAAAGGCAACATGCAAACCCCTATCCAGCTATCACCCAAGGCAAAACTATGAAGACTTCTGATAAAAGGAAATTAACTAGAAGAGGAGTCTTGGCAGATTATACAACAACAGTAAATTTCGAATATGCACCACCAAGCTCCTATTTTAATTCGGAAATCTGAACAGGGTTTATAGAAAACTATAGACTGCTTTAATTTGTATAATAACCGAAACATTCTGATAACCCCAGACTTTTAAAACATGAGATGCTCCTATATTAAGATTCGCTCTTCGTCATATATCCTTCCCAGCATCCAGTTTATGGAGTAACATCAGAACTGTAAAAACTATTCTCACAATTCGACTAAGGGCGCTTAAAATTTTTCCAGACAATTGACAAAACCAGAGAACTTAAAAGAAACTGAAGAGAACTGAAGCAAAAAACGGAAAGCAGATACAGCTGTTATACTGACCTCTTACCGAGCGAATGCAGAGTGGAGAGCAACATAAACCTCCAGCAGAAACCAACCCAGAGCCCCCATACCGAAGAAGAAAGAGAAAAACAACTTTTTCAGGAGAAAACTGCGCATGAATGCTCCGAGGAAGAAAGAAAAAGCTGGCAAAAAATCATTTCTTACTGTGAAAAGGTTAGTTTTAGAAGCTGCCTATGGATGAGAAGAGGATGTGTGTCAAAACTGCATGGAGAGATGAGGTGGCTAGCAGGCGCGTATGAGACGTGCATGGGGAACTATAACAAGAAACCCAGAGAGAAAATGTGTCTAAAAGACCGGGTCTATCCACGCATAGACTCCCCGCCTACCCTCCTCGCACTGATTGGCTTTGAGATTGAGATGGCCATGGCGACAGCGACCTGGATGGTTGCTTTCAGCGGCAGCTCCACTCGGCATCGCCTCGGCTCCCTCAATTCTAGTGATGACTTTATCGTTGAAGGAAAAGAAAAAGATTATCAAAACTATTATAGTAAATTCACATTTTCTATCATTCAATATTATTACCTCTCATCATTCAAGTTATTAATAGTCATATAAACGCACATGACGTGCATGATGTAATGGTTGGGGCGAATGGCTTTCACATCGCCCAGCCAAGTTCGAATCCTGCGGAGGTTGTAGAATGAGAGGGTCCCACTGAAGCTTACAAAAAAAAAATAAAAATTAATAGTCATATAAACAAATTTAAAATTAAAATTATTAAATTAATTTTAAACATATTTAAAATAATCAAAATAATTACATATTCAACAAATTTTGTGTAACACACTATTTAAACCAACCTAATTCTATTTTAACCTCAAATCTATACCAAAACCACAATGATAAAAAAACACAAATTTTACTCAAATTTTAAACTCAAAAAATTATTTACAACCCCACGAATTTAAACTCAAAAAAATAGTCACCGTGGTAAATCGGACAAATTAAAACTCTGTTTCGTGCCGGCATTGACAAATTAAATTGCGAAAGTTTCTTTTCAGGGCGCCAATGTGGGAATAAAAACAGCCCTAGTTCTGTGCTTCTACTCAAGGAAGGAAGACGCAGTGTCTCTCTGCACGGGAATTTGAGCAAGACTCCGAGCGATTAATTTCTGCCGCTTAAACAACTATTTATCCTCTGAAATCCTCCGCGCAATCCTGTTTTGTTACAAGATGGAAGAGCCACAGTACTGTGATAAATGTGGAGAGTACAGAGTTATAATGGATGGCATAACAGCGATGATGGTATGTGATTCCTGCGGTTATGTTCAGGAATACTCGGATTTCAGGTCCCCCTGGGATTTCACAACGGGCGAAGGCGGAGGGAATTTTGTGTCGGCCAATGACACCGGCGCTCTTGCCGGTAGCCGCTTTTCAACTCTGGTTAACGGCCGCTGGGCTAACGTCAGGGGAGTCTACACTTATCATGAACGGAAGAAGGTATGCATGCTTTCTTCCTTTATTGGGTGGTAACTATTTCGACTCACAAGGACGGACTTTACAAGAATGAATGGATGCCTTCTTTTAACATGTCTACTGGATTATAAATTTCCAAGAAAGTTGGGGGACGGGGATGGGTTTTCCAGTTTAATAGCCCTGTGACTATATTTGAAATATATGGGAATTCCCCGGATAAGTGTAACGGTTTTTTAACAATGCAGCTTCTGGCTCTAACAGCTTATGCCTGGTGTCATGTCAAAAGATATAACAATTCATTATACAGAGCATTCAAAGACCTCAAGATACAGGCTAAAATGAGTCTATTGTTTAACTCACTAATGCAAAATATTAATTAAACATATATTGGATTTTGAGCTGGTGAAGCTCACGGCTCCAAACGTAACTTATTATTATTATGCCGTCTACTAATTTCTCAATCTTTATTGTTGAACGAGTAATTGAAAAAGTGTTTCTTAAATATTGTTTTTTGATGTCGAATCATTGAAGCTCATGCCTTCAGCTTAACTCATGCCTACTGATTTTGAATCATCACGATCTATTTATGTGTTTTTTCCATAGCAAGCCGGGCTGCCCAGGCGACTCTTTAAATTGCTCTCCTCAAAAAGATTCAATAGAATCCCTTGAAAGGAAAAGGAGAGAGGGGACTGAATGATGAGGGGGTTATCTGTTTCCTTAAAGTCACCCAAGATCTTTACCTGACCTCATCCTCCAATACTGCATTAGCATGGGGACCACTGTTAACAACACCACTCCATTAGCATGGAACTGATGTTTATTTCATGAACTCAACCACGCACCTGGAGAAGACTTGGCCAACTGCATTATCATGGAGAGTCTTACCTCCAAATTTGCACTTCAAAAGATAAGTCCAATATTCAAGTACAAACCCTAGGGGAACTCAAATTTGCACTTCAAAAGATAAGTCCAATATTCAAGTACAAACCCTAGGGGAACTTGAGGACATTACCCATTGTCATCTCGGTGATTGTTTTCTGCACTTTAGGTCAGCTCTTCTCTGGCACAGAGGGCAATCCCCAATAAGAATACAAAACCCTACCTCCCTTGCTTGCAAAATATATTGTATCTAACCTAAAAGGGGTTTTCCTCTTGAATTTCTACCTTTTTCAAATGACAGCTCTCTTCCTTTTATAGCTTCTCCTCTCAACAACTTTCCAATAGAATGTTTTATAAATATTATAGAGAATATTTTATAAAGTTATTAGATCCTCCGAGAAATAGTATAAATATCATGGAGAGTCTTACCTCCAAATTTGCACTTCAAAAGATAAGTCCAATATTCAAGTACAAACCCTAGGGGAACTCAAATTTGCACTTCAAAAGATAAGTCCAATATTCAAGTACAAACCCTAGGAGAACTTGAGGACATTACCCATTGTCATCTTGGTGATTGTTTTCTGCACTTTAGGTCAGCTCTTCTCTGGCACAGAGGGCAATCCCCAATAAGATTACAAAACCCTACCTCCCTTGCTTGCAAAATATATTGTATCTTACCTAAAAGGGGTTTTCCTCTTGAATTTCTACCTTTTTCAAATGACAGCTCTCTTCCTTTTATAGCTTCTCCTCTCAACAACTTTCCAATAGAATGTTTTATAAATATTATAGAGAATATTTTATAAAGTTATTAGATCCTCCGAGAAATAGTAATAAATATCATGGAGAGTCTTACCTCCAAATTTGCACTTCAAAAGATAAGTCCAATATTCAAGTACAAACCCTAGGGGAACTCAAATTTGCACTTCAAAAGATAAGTCCAATATTCAAGTACAAACCCCAGGGTAACTTGAGGACATTACCCATTGTCATCTTGGTGATTGTTTTTTGCACTTTAGGTCAGCTCTTCTCTGGCACAGAGGGCAATCCCCAATAAGATTACAAAACCCTACCTCCCTTGTTTGCAAAATATATTGTATCTAACCTAAAAGGGGTTTTCCTCTTGAATTTCTACCTTTTTCAAATGACAGCTCTCTTCCTTTTATAGCTTCTCCTCTCAACAATTTTCCAATAGAATGTTTTATAAATATTATAGAGAATATTTTATAAAGTTATTAGATCCTTCGAGAAATAGTAATAAATATCATGGAGAGTCTTACCTCCAAATTTGCACTTCAAAAGATAAGTCCAATATTCAAGTACAAACCCTAGGGGAACTCAAATTTGCACTTCAAAAGATAAGTCCAATATTCAAGTACAAACCCTAGGGGAACTTGAGGACATTACCCATTGTCATCTCGGTGATTGTTTTTTGCACTTTAGGTCAGCTCTTCTCTGGCACAGAGGGCAATCCCCAATAAGATTACAAAACCCTACCTCCCTTGCTTGCAAAATGTATTGCATCTAACCTAAAAGGGGTTTTCCTCTTGAATTTCTACCTTTTTCAAATGACAACTCTCTTCCCTTTATAGCTTCTCCTCTCAACAACTTTCCAATAGAATGTTTTATAAATATTATAGACAATATTTTATGAAGTTATTAGATCCTCCGAGAAATAGTAATAAATATCAATAAAAGTCTTGTAGTCTCCTTGAACTAGGTTGCTCTTCATTAGGGGTTAAAATATGCATAAAATAAGGTTTTGAATAGGGCTGCCACATGTCTCCTCTCTATAGAGGGTGCTCCTCAAGATACTCTTTTGTCATCTCATATCTATAAAGCATGCCACAACAAAATCTCTAACAAAAGACATCTCCCATAGATGATGGATCATGACTTGGTTTTCAATGTTCACATCAAATTGTACCACATGCCAAATGACAGCTCCCTATGTGGGCGTTCTCCAAGAAGGGATCAATAATTATTATCATAACCTCCTTTACGAAAGGGCGTTCCTCTAATGATGGGCATGTGACCTTGTAGAAGAGGCTTGGATGATGCATGTCATATCCACAAGCTAGGCATTCCTCTTCTCTTGGAATTTGTGCTTTGAATAGAGATGTGGAAGAGGTCTTTGGACCACCCTTCACCTTGAAATATGCCATACCATGCTCAAAGGTGGGGTGCTTCTCTATTCTTGTGCATTTGATCTTCAAGTATAACATAAAACTCCCCAATGCTCCATCATAAGGTGGGCGTTCCTGTAGATAGCTGCAATCATTCTTGTGAAGTGTGCCAAAAAAATCCATATTACCCTTCAAATATGTAGAAAAAATGCATTGGCTAATTTGAAATAACACCTCAAAGGAACATCAATGGTGAGAAATGACTTCAAAATATAAAGCTCATGTCTAGAGAAATGTGCATAAAAATTGTTGAGATTTTTGCCCCTTTATAGAGTTTTCAATGTCTAATGAAAAACAAAAATTTCACCTCTTTGACTAGTGGTTTGTTGGATCTTAACCTTGTGAATTTCAGCCTTAGGGATGTTATGAAATTGAGCATAAAACAACAGTGGAAATAGTACAATATTTCATTGTCTAAAAGCCCAATCTTCTAGGAAATCCAAGGAGAAAAGATACTTGACAACATGCATAACTTTTAGCCCTTTAGGACAACTTATTCGGCATAAACCAGATCTGAAAATTCACTTTTATAGTGGTTATTGTGAAAATTTTGAAACCCGGAATCCTATTGCAGTAACTGGAAATTATTCTCCTACTTGTTATTTTAAATTAACAATTTATTTACTGTTTCCTACAAAAAATACTGAATAACTCAAACTACAACCTACACAAATAAACACTGCGGAAGAATAAACGTTGGAAGAAATGCTAGCACACACACATCAAATAACACAGCTATTTTTGGACAATTGTCCCCTGAAAAACCCAACTTGGGAAAAGTGGTGCAACGGTGAGGGTTTTATTTATTATGCAACATTGAAATCTGAGTACATCTATGGAAGTCCAACTGGCAATCCAAACAACAAGAAAATCTGAGCAAAATATTGAAGGGAATTACCCTTCTCCCACAAGCAATCTTTGGCTCGACTTTCCCTATCAAAAACTCGGCCTTCTAGAGGATTGCGTCAGCCTCTGTGCTGCTCTGCGTAGCTGGCTGGACGACTTGCTTCGGATTGGGCTCAGATGAAGTCGTTCTGCCTCTAGATGTTGAGAAAATCGTCTCTTTGCCTCTTTGGGACTCTTTCCTAGCCTCTGGAATTGAGAACAATTTTTCTTCTCTCCAAATCGAATTGCCTGATTGAAGCAATTGGGCTGCCCCTCAACGCTGCCTCTTTGGGATAATTCAGCTTACTTGCTGTTGCCTCTCCGAATCTGGAAAATGTTTCCTTTGGATCACTGTCTTTGCCCTTCACTCTCTGCTATGATCTCACTGGCTCTCTCTTCGACAACGGACTACTGCTACTTAGGAAATCGATCTGCCCAGAAATCGAACTGCTCAAGTGTTTTCTTCGAGCCCCATTGGCTTCTTATAATCCTCTATTGAGACTTCAACGACCAAGATTAGATCTTAATCGATGGCTAGGATTAACTTGAAGTTGATCCGTGTTAGTTTCTAGAACATTCACACCTTAACTTAATTAATTCTGATTAATTAGTCATATTCTTTAAGTTTAGACTTAGGAAATATTTAAAAACTGACTAATAATCTAATTAAGTCATTTCTAGGCGGAATTTCTAGAACGATTTCTAGTTTTGGAGATCTCATGCATTCTAGCCTCTCCACAAAATTTCAAGGCTAGAACACATCCGATGCTACAAAAACGAACACTCTAGCGAGGAATGTGTTCTAGTGTTGTTGCCCCCTGTAGCAACATCCTGTCTCTGCATCATCTCCTGTCACGCTACTGATGTTTGTTGTTGCTGCTCACCAACTATTGCGCAACTCTGATATCTGTTGCATCTGTGCTGTTGTTGACCCCACTGAATTGCTGCCAACACTGCATCTGCACTGCAACTTCCTCTTCATCTGTTGCTGCTGCAACAACAACATCTGCAATTGAAAAACATTTAAACACTGAATCAACTGTGATCAGTGTAATGCATCTGTCATCCGAGTCTCTGATTGTTGCTAGTATTTGCACTATCGCTGAAGAATCTGCGCTACTATTGACTCTGCACTGTGTCAACTGCACTGCTGCCAACTCTGCACTACGCTACACAACATTTGACTGCTACTAGTTTGCAACTATCACAAAACCCCTAGGTCACAAAACCTTGATCTCAAACCTCCAGATCTCCAAGTTACTCGAAGATACTCCAAGAAACCCTAGTGTCTTCAAGAGAGAGAGAGACTAAGCACAAGTGAAGTGCAAGGGAGAGAAAGACCAAGTATAAGTGAAGAGCAAGAGAGAGAAGACTGATGCGCACTCCTCTCCAAGGTCATAGCTCAATGTAAGACTAAAATTGAATATGAGTACAAAGATATGAATGAGTATTCATCATCTCCTGCATCTTTTGGCTCACAAGAAAACCCTAGTCACAAGAGTCTTCAACAAAGGCATCATCCTCCCATGTATAACTTTTCCTAGCTACACATGTCATGGTCCAAGGTGATGTACATAATAAGGGCTCGAATACGATGCTACTATAGAATGCATATACACATCTCTCCATCACAAGCCTCCACAGATTCCATCATTCCTCTTAAGCAATGTATTCCATTGTGTTAGTTGCCCCTTGCAAGAACACTATTGTAGCTTAGGCGTCCTTGAGCTAGCTTCAAGCCTTCAAATAGGAATCCAAGCTATTTGGCACTAAGGCGTAATGACCTCCTCTAAGATGCATAATGCTCTGCCTTCTAAGGAGGGTGTTCCCCAAGCAAGTGAACTCTCCATGTGGCCATCATGATGGGCATCCACCCTACTGTGAAAAGAACTCTAATGCCCAAGGGAATAATAGCAAGCTAGTGTCCAACTGAGGTCAAACAATCATTAAGTAAGCTATCTCCATTGTGCAAATACATCATGGACCATCTTTGATGTGCCAATGTATCTTAGACCACCTAGGGACTAAACATACACCATGTACCCCAAATTTCATGAAACACCCCAAACATGGTGTAAACACTTATGGAGTAACCTAAGAAATTAACATTCCCTCCTTACAAGGAAAGTGTTTACATCAACACATGTTGACTCCCTTTGCAAGTCCACTAAACCTTCTACCTGCAAAATTGTACTAGTTGTGGTTCCAAACACAACCACTATTATATGTTAAGAATTTGTCACCCATACTATCACAATGTCTTGATCCAAAGAATGATGACCACTTGTGAATATGAAGAAATATAACATTGGAACAAACTTAATGTGTTTAACTCCATCATCCTCCAAGTCAACATCATGGGTCAAAATCAACATACACCACATCATGAATTGTACAAGACATCCTACACCCATACTATCACAATGTCTTGATCCAAAGAATGATGGCCACTTGTGAATATGAAGAAATATAACCTTGGAACAAACTTAATGTTTTTAACTCCATCATCCTCCAAGTCAACATCATGGGTCAAAATCAACATACACCACATCATGAATTGTACAAGACATTCTACAAAGATAATCATATCTCCATACATGATCACACAAGATCAAGACAAATGGATTGCATCTATCAAAGTCACAAGGATAGAAATTTGCACAAGTCAACTCCTCAACTTGGAATGCTAAGCTCACGATATGGGTAACAATCCATGCAAGGTTATTATCAATCTATCATTATGAGAATCCCTCTCATGCACCTCAAATCCTCTAGCAAAAGAAACAACCTGAACTAGGTAAATTCCCTCATCACAAGAGAATTTTGGAGCAAGAGTTACATCATGGGCAACTCTCTCTACCTAAGATTATCCACCAACCATGTCCTTGTACTTTACAAGGCTCCCATTAGTTTCAATTTGGAATCACTCTAAGCATCACCCCCCATCAAGGTATCACACCTTTGCTCTAGTAAATCAATTGGAAGACTCATGGATGGAAGAAACCAATGCAACATGGCTAGCATATCTCTTAGGAGGTATACTTGGCCTCATTAAAGATTTGGGCACTCCTATATGCTTTTGAGCCTCCTTAATGTTAGAAGACTCATCCAACCTGTCATTGGAATGTACATGTGCTGCTAGATTAGCAAGTAACCTATAAAGGCCACCTTTTCTTATCCCTCTAGCCAAGGTTTTCGAACTAGCTAGACTAGAATCACTAATGGTGCACTGTTGTTCCCTAAAAGCAACTCTCCACTATATCTCTGTCACACAAGAAATTGAAAGGAGATTCTTCCTCAAATCAAGAACGAACGAATTCAATATCACTTAGCTCAAGAACATCACCTTAAGGCATCTGAAAAGAAATGGAGCTAGCTCCTCTCGTGAGGTAAGTGGCCTCATCACTAGGCTCCATAGCGATCCCTCCCTCCAGTTTTTGAGTTCTACTAAACAAAGACTTGTAATATGTCATGTGTTTTGAAGCTTCACTTTCCACATACTATCCAACATTAGACACAATTTTTAGAAGATAAACAAGAAGTCATGGAAAAGGCATTCTCAAACTGAGAGTTAATCTCCCTTGCACTTGCCATAGTCCTAGCTGCAAGTTGTTTCACACCCTTTCTCTTCTTCTTCAATAGAGATTGCCTAACATAATATTCCATCTTATGACATTGAAATCACATCACCTTACTAGAGACCTTTCGTGTATTGTTCCATCTTCTTGAATCGTTTCTTGCTAGCCTTCTTTGTCTTCCTGATAGGGCCAATAGCATCCATTTCCCCTTGTTGTTATGAAGAAGATCGTAATTTGGTTTCTTTTTGCACAAGATCAACCCAAAGCTTTGGAAACTTTGGTATATTCTCTTGAGCACCAACACCTTGAACAAACAACATCCAGGAAGGAGAAAGCCCCCTTAGGGCAATGGACACCAACTCCTAATCCTCCACTGTTGTTCTAGTGGGGCCAATTGGTCTTTTAGTTCCTTGATCTTGGTGAAATAGCTCATCATAGTATTTCTCTTGCTCACGTGAATGACTGAAAGTGGGTTTCACAATAGCAATTGTTGAGAATGGCAAGAGTTTTGAAACAACTTAACCAAAGTCTTAAACATGTTCTTATTTGTTGTCTTCTTTAAAATGCGTGAGATCAAATGATCTTTTATAGAATCGAGAATGATTCTCTTCACTTTGGCTTTTCTCTTATGATGAGCAGCCAATTGTGCTGGATCAATAGGCTTTGAAATTTCCTTCCCAACATGCTCACAAATATTGGCCTTCTCCATAAGAATGTAAAGCTTGAGCTTTCATGGAACAAAATTGGAAGCTCTATTCAAACTGTCGTAGTCTTAGGATTGAGTCGCCTTATACATCTTGGAAAAGTTAAAGTGCACAAAAAAAATCAGTAGTATATGAAGTAGAACCAACCCTTCCAAGGGTCAAGATGCCTCTCTCAAGCAACCTAGGGTTTGAAATCCAACAACCTCGACAAGGTCATTCACCTCTCCTAGGTAATCTCTAGTTGAAATACGAGCTGCCTCTTACCTTAAGAGTGATCTCAGCCACAATAAGCTCTGATGCCATGTTGAAATTATTGCCCTTTTTAGATTTTTCAAAGTTTAATGCAAAACAAAATATAATCTCTTTTCTTGAGGCAACAATTATATATTAAATATATATTTTATTATTATTCCAAGTCAATCTTTACATAATGCCATAATCATTATTTATACAATCAAAATAGTACGTCATGACTCTTCCAGAATAGAGCCAACTATTCAAAAAATAATTTATTAATCACTAGCCTAATATAATCTGTGCAAGTATATTATAGTTTCCTAGATCTTAACCCTGTGAATTTCAGCTCTAGGGTTATTATGAGATAGAGTATGTGTTAAAATTGGCAACTAGGGCCAAACTCCATGTGGGTCATCTTATTAATGGACGCTGATATTTTTCTTGGATCCCTCTGATTGAGAGGTGTAGGATTGATCTAAAAATCATCTGATTCCAATAAGTATTCATGGAGATATGAATTTATTTGTGTTATGTGACAATTCGTAAAGGTTGGCCAGCAACCAAATAAACCCCACTTGTGCTCAACGTTTTAGTATAAATAGAGGTGGCCTTCAAGTCATTTCAACACACTTGGGATCTCTTCCTCTCTACTTGTCTTTGGGTTTTAGTAGGAGGAGAGATCCTAAGCGATAACGCTGCCCTAATCCAGAGGGCAGAAGCCGGAACTGCTAGAACTGCCAGGAATAGCCGGAATTGCCGGAACTGCTAGAACTGTTGGGAAAAGCTGGAATTGCCGGAACTGTCGGGAATTGCCGGAATTGCTGGAACTGCCGGGAAAAGCTGGAACTGCCAGGAATTGTCGGAATTGTTGGAACTGCCGGGAAATGCGGGAACTGCTGGGAAAAGCTAGAACTGTCGGGAAAAGCTGGAATTGTCGGAACTGTCGGGACTGCTGGGAATAGCTGGCACTGTTGGAACTGTCGGGAATTGCCGGGAAAAGTTGGAATTGTCGAGAATTGTCGGAACAGCTGGGAACTGCTGGGAACTGTTGGAGCATCTGTCTCCGAAGGAGAGCAACATGCAAGGGACAACTAACTAACATTGCGACAGTTGTATGGTACTTAGCAGCATATACACCAAGCATGCAATGTCACATTTAGCATGCAAGGGACAACTAGCATGCAACAACAAGCATGCTAAGGACAACAAGCATGCTAGGGACAACAAGCAAGCAAGGGACAACAAGCATGCTAGGGACAACAAGCAAGCAAGGTGCAGCCAGAGCATAGGTCAGTACGGCAACATGGTGTAGCAATGGCACATAATGTAGTACTGTGATGGGTACAGTCATGATTAATGAAGCGTGATGAGATGCAACATAGTGATGATGGGTGCAGCATGGTGCAACGCAGTGAGGTGCAACATGATGATGAAATGCAACACAACGATAGGTGAAGGAGTCACCTTGGAGAATCAGTTGAAGCAGCATGTCTTCAACTGATCTCATGTATCATCTTCTTAGAGATGATCTATGTTCTTATCTAGATAAGTCAAAGTGTTGACTTCTGTTGTAAACGTACTCTCTCTCTCTCTGCTGAACTATTGAAGAACATATAAGAAGAATTGATCAAGGGTTTCCCCACATTGGGGTTTGTCCCTGGCTAGCGCCACATCTTGTGTCCTCTTGTCTTGGCTTGTCTTTTGCGATTTATGTTTATGTTCTATTTGTAGTTTACTTTAATGATGATGTGATTGCTGATTTGGAAAAGATATTGAGCTAACTATGAAAATTGAAATAAATTGCTCTAAGCATAGAACATACCTAAAATTAATAGTATGAAATAGCAGTGGAAAGAGTACAAAATATATCACTTTTTAACAGCCCAGTCTTTTGGGCAATCCAAAGAGAAAAAGATACCAAACAATTTGCCCAATTTTCAGCTTTGTAGGGCAACATATCCCACATAAACCAGATTCAAAAATTCACTTTTACAATATTAAAACAGCAGGTATAGCAACAGCAAAACAATCCTTAGATTCTTCAATGATGATGTCAAATCACTCAACAAATTGTTCTTCTACTTGTGTCAAATCAACAAGTTGTATAGAGTCGTAAAGAACAACACATGAAGACCATTTATGGTCAAAAATCAAATCTAGAAATTGCACAAGTTTTTGATAGCTGAAAACTTCATTAATATGCTCAAGATGAAGTATAAGTACATACCATAGTCTACAACATGCAATAATCACTCTAACAAGTCCTCCAATGCCAGATGTCCTCTTCTCTACCAAAGATACCCAAGAGTTTTATTGCAAAATCCTAATCTCCAACTTCCAAGGGATAACTCTAACCTTGGACCTTTAGGATGCTCCAAGATACTTCATGAAGACCCTAGCAACTCCAAGAGAGAGAGATCGGGTACAAATGAAGACCAAGAGAGGGACAAAGAAGACTAGTGCACACTCATCTCCATGATTACTTCTCAACACAATAGTGAACATGATGATGAGTACATACATATGAATGAGTGATCATCATCTTTAATGTCTTCTTAATTCACAAGAGCAAACCCTAGTGACAACAACAATCTTCAAGAGAGATGTCCTCCTCCCATGTGTAACTTCTCTTAGGGTTTCTCCATGAACCTTAGCAAATCACTCCAAGCAGACAAGTGGAAAGAGAAGAATATAATGCTAATGATAATTAAAGTGCTGATTTTTCTAGGGCACAAGCTAGAACAATTTTCTTTAGCATGATAACTACTTCTAATGATTTAATTTGCACATAACATCCATTCAATATCATTAAGCAACTATATGGAAGAAAATATCAACCAATAAATATCAAAGAGCAGTAGAAAATAACCATGAGACAATGAGACAAGAGACACAAAAATTAGGCTTGAGGCTAGGGAAAAACCCAGAAGGGGAAAACCTAGAAAAGTTTTTCCTTATGAGAGAGAGAGTGAAATTCATCATTACAACAAAAACAACCATATCAAGATAATAGCCAAACCAGTAACCAAGAACAAGATCAAATGCCAAGCCAAGTGCCAAGCCCTCCTTCAGATTTCAGCCTCCTCCTTTTGCTCCCAACTTCGTTGGATCATATATAACAAAGACATAATCGATGTGCCAAATGTGGAGGAGAGGTCTCCTTTATATAGACTTTGAAGGGGGGTTGAATGGGTGCCTCTTGGGGGCCCAACTGACCTAAAGTAATAGGAGGTCAACTTGAATTATTTGGAGGCAAAAATTTAAATTCAAAATTTACATTTTTCCACATGATAAAATTATCGACCATGGCTACCATATTTCCAACAGAAAGGACTCTCTCCTTACTCTATATATGTGAGAGGTAAAGGAGGCCAACAATGCATTATGGGTCCAATCCCGTAGAAGAAACCTAGAGTGAGCACTTATAGGCCAACATAAGTGAAGCGCTCCACTACAAAGTACATATGTCATGCTCCAAGTTGATGTTGTACATAACAAGGGCCCCAAGATGATGTAACTACATAAAGCATGTGCACATCTCTCCATCACACAAGCTTCAATTGAACTCCATTGATCCTCCTAAGTAATGTGCTCAACTGGGTTAGTGGCCCCCTACAAGAACACAATCATAACCTAGGGGTCCTCAAGCCAACTTGAAGCCCCTAAACAAGAATTTGAGTTGTCCCATGCTATCTAGGGTTTGATGCCCTCCTCCAGGATGCACGATGCTCCTCCTCCCAAGAAGGGCATTCTCCAAGCAAGTGAACTCTCCATGTGGCCATCATTGAGGGCATTCACCGAAATATCAAAAAGAACTTCAATGCCTAAGGGAAGAATTCCAAGCCAACCATGAGGTCAATTTTGCTAAGTTACCAAATCCGATATTGGGGGGTCCAGGATTCGCTTATCTGTGAATTGGATCCGGATTTTAATATGCCTTGATTTGTCTGGGAAACGATGATGTGGTGGATCTTTATTTGCTGGAAATGGATCCCATATTGAGGAAACATATCCTATTAATTATAATTAACAATGGTATGTTCTATGCTTAAGAGCAATTTACTTCAACTTTTCTTATTAGCCCAATATCAATTTCCAGATTAGCAATCACATTAACATGATAGTAAATGCAGATAGAACATAAATAAAAAGTAGAAGACAAGCCAAGACAAGAGGACACAATATTTGGCAGATGTCAGGGAAAAACCCCAATGTGGGGAAACCCTTTAATCAAGTCTTCTTATTATTCTTCAAAAGTTCAGCAGAGAGAGAGAGAGTACAAAATATGAAATTCACTTGCCCAAATATAGTCAAATCTGTCCAGTCAAACTGCAGTCAACCGGATGCCCTAACCAGAATTTCAACGCTGGTAAAATCAACAGAATTATGCCTCCAAATCAGCTCGGTCAAACCTAATCAATTTGGCCTCCAAAGATAGTCCAAATCAGCGCAAAACAGTGCTGAAGAAATCGGTAAAACTTGGTCAATGCTCAGTCAAACTTGCGGTCAAACTTGCTGCGCTCAATGCTAGTCAAATAGCACAAAAAATCTCGGTTTCTGTGCCAAAGAATGTGGCCTACCCAAACAAAGATATTCCCACAAAAATTGCAATCAAACAAGGTTAAATGTTGCTTGGTCAACGTTGGTCAAACTTGCTGCAACTTGGTCAATGCGGAAATCAAAAAACCCTAGTCAAACTTTCGCATGTGTGGAGGGGAAGAAGGCTGCCCTGCAATTCATACGACCCAATCAGATGCAGGGAGAGAGAGATACGTGTGAGATGATTAATGTCCAAATGAGGTAGATGCTCCTTCTATTTATACACAACGTTGAGGGTGAAGAGACGTGACTCTTGGGCTTCTGAGCCTACATTAGATTGCTGGCCGACCTTGACAATTTGTCCATAGAAGAAATAAATTCATAATTCCATTTATACTTGTCAAAATGAGATGATCTTTAGATCAATCCTACACCTCTCAGAAAGAGGAATCCGACAAAAATATCATCTCCATCATATGAGCTGTCCAAGGTGGAGTTTGGCCCTAGTTGCCAAATTTAACACTCTGTCTCAACTTGGGAGAACTCCACCTGCCAAACCATCTGACAATCTGTACCATCCTTGTCATCTCTGCTCTACTTTGCTGAATTATGAAGAAATAATGAAGTAGAAATGATCGAGAGTGTATCATACCACTTTCCACTGACCTGAAGTCAGTCTCCATTGATCCCAGATCAATATCAAATATCTTAGCATAGGGAGTATGGTAGTACACAATGTGTCCATCGGTGGTACTATGGTCCCTATCCTCATTTCCCTACTCATTGGCTAGATGAGAGGTACTTAGCATGAGTCTCAAACTGCATGGGTAGGATGTATCGACAGCAGAAGGTGAACCACTCATCCTGCTCATATGCCATAGGAGAAGGTGAACCACTCATCCTATGCATATATCAACCATCATGGGGTGTCACAGGGGAAGGTGAACTACTCACCCTGTATACAACGCACCACTAGGGGAAGGTGAACCACTCACCCTATGGTTGCTCATCGCTCCAAGAAGTATCCCAAGCCCCCCAGAGCTCCCAGAGCTCAATATCCAACTCAAACGGGACCCTCATAAGAGGGTCTCTCCACGACTCCAAGTCGTTCACGGAAGGTTAAGAATTTGACCTTCCCCAAGGGCTTCGTAAGAATATTTGCGACCTGATCATCAATCCTAATCTGATGGAGCCTTATTGCTCCGCGTTGTACCATATCCCAGATAAAGTGGTACATGATATCAATATGCTTGAAGCGGTCATGAAACACAGGATTCTCAAAAAGACGAATCCCACTTTGGTTGTTGCAGAAGATCATGGTGGTATCCATCGCATGTCCAAACAACTCACTAAAGAGCTTCCTCAACCAAACAACTTCACAGGAGGCCATACTAGCAGCAATATATTTGGCCTCGACGGTGTTCAAAGCAACCGATTTCGCTTTCTACTCATCCAGGATATCGAAGCAGAACCTAGTGAGAAGCAACATCCCGATGTGCTCTTACGATCCACCACACTGCCAGGCCAGTTAGCATTAGAATAACCATGGAGCTTCACATTCTCGATAGTGTATCTCAATCCATAGGTGATTGTGCCCCGAAGATATCTCAAGAGATTCTTGGCAACAATCCAATGTATGTGATGAGGCTCGACCATAAATTGACTCAATGTATTTACTGCAAAGCATGTGTCCGGACGAGAGTTCACCAAGAACATCAGGGCCCCCACAAGTTGACGATACTTCGAAGGATTTCCCAAATCGGGCCCAACAGTACTTCCGCATAACTTCTTGAAGTTAGGTTCCATCGGAGTAGTCACGGGCTTGCAATCCACCATCCCAAATCTTTCAAGTAGCTTCACAATGTATTTTCCTTGGGAAAGGAAAATCTCACCTGGATTTTGCCAGATCTCCAAGCTTAGGAAGTAGTGCATCAATCCTAGGTCCTTTGTCTCGAATTCGGAAGCCAACTCCCTCTTGCATTGATGAATGAGAGGGTCTGCACCTGTCTGAAAGAGATTGTCCACATAAAGTACCAAGATGAGAGGTCTATCATTCTCAAATTTAAGTAAAGGTTCAGATCAATTTCACTTCTTGTGAATCGCAGCTTCATCAGATAGCTACCGATGCTCTCATACCAAGCTCAGGGAGCTTGCTTCAACCCATATAGGGCTTTCTTCAATTTGCATACATGTGTCTTACGATCTTGAACTTTGAATCCCTCGGCTTGTTCTACATAGACTTCCTCCTTAATTGAACCATGCAAGAAGGCGATTTTGACATCCATTTGGTGTAGGTTCCATCTTTGCGAGGCAACAAGGGCTATAATCGAACAGATGGTGGTATATCGGGAAACTGGTACAAATATCTCATCATAGTCCTCACCATCCTTTTGAGAGAAGCCTCGAGCAACAAACCTGGCCTTGAACTTTTCAACACTTCCATCAACTCCATGCTTGATCTTGTAGAGCCATTTCGAGGTAACAATGGATTTGTCCTTGGGTCTAGGTACTACATCCCAGACATCATTCTTCAAAATCAACTCATACTCTTCGTTCATAGCATCCTTCCAAACTTGGTGCTTCATAGCTTCTTCGAATTTGCAAGGCTCAGATTGAACAATGGTGCTCATGGCAACTAAGTACCCTTAGTACCTATTCGGCTTCTTACTTTCACGAAAAGTTCCTCTTGGAGCAATATGATTCTCAGAATCTTCAAGAGTTTCCCTAAGCCATGAGGGTTTCCTTTTTGAGGAGGAGGGCTCATGAGGAGGTGGATCGATGGGATCCATTGGTCCCTCAACATTGGGCATTAGCTCATCCTGTGGTTCTCCTTGCTTTCCTGTATCCACTTCTTTGTCATTCCTTGGAATAAGAAGGTTACTAATCTTCCCAAGGGCAAAATCTTCATCGAAGGTGACATCATGATTTATCTCCACTTCTCTTTGACTAGGCACATAGATTCTATATGCGTTAGAAGTTTCACTATATCCCATAAATGTTCCTTTCTTCCCAAATGCATACAATTTGCTTCTCTTTTCTTTCGACACATGAAAATACATAGGGCTACCAAAAATTCTAAAGTGAAAAACATCAAGTTTCTTACCGATGAAAACTTCTTCCGGAGTTTTGGAGTCCAAGGTTTGATGATGGCATTTATTTTGAACATACACGACAGCGTTGGCAGCTTTCGCCCATAAGAACTTCGGAAGACCTTGATCATGAAGCATAGCACAGGTGGCTTCTATAATAGAACGATTCTTCCTTTCAGTAACACCATTTTGCTTAGGAGTACATGCGACAATAGTCTCCCTCTTAATGCCAGCTTCTCTACAATAGTCATTAAACTCATTTGATTCATATTCAGTTCCATTATCAGTCCTCAATATTTTGATCTTCTTCCCTATTTGATTTTTGACCAAGGCTTTGAAAGAACGAAACCATGTGAACGCTTTGTCCTTCTTCCTCAAGAAATAAATCCAAGTTTTGCGAGAGAAGTCACCCACAAAGATAGCATAATATAGATATCCTCCCAAAGATGTCACGGGCAACATACCAGATAGATTAGAATGAACCAATTGAAAAATGTCAGTAATCTTGTTATCACTTGAGGGGAATGGTACCCTTGTGTGTTTTCCTTTGGCACATCCTTGACAAACACCTTCATGTTCTACTTTAAATTGGGGCATACCTGTCACCATCTTCCTCACATTGGGTAGACCTCTAAGGTCAATGAGAGTGAGCTCCTTATCAACAATAACTTCTCCAATTGAAAGAAGATCATTTTTGATCTCGGTGATCCTCATGAAGTAGGATTGGATATCTTCACCTCTTCCCTTTTTTATGCCCTTCAATTTGATTTTGAAAAAGAGGATTTGGTTTGCATTGCCAACTTTGAACATGCCAACCAACTTGTCATACATCTCCTTAGATGTGTTCAAATTAGAGATGTATGCAACCAAATGCTTATCAACAGAATCCTTGATGATCTTCTTAGCTTTGACTTCACCTTTCTTGTACTGTCATAGCAGCAACCGGTGCATTTAAAGGAGGTTCAGTAATATTTCCCTGCACATAGTCCATAACATCCCGCTCTTCCAAAGTCAAATCTAGAGACATCTTCCATGCATGATAATCAGACTGATCATTGAGCTTGTCATCAGGTTTGAAGTAAGATGCGAAAGCCATTGAATCTTGTCCTTGTCCAACAAATCTCAATGATTGCTCTTCTTAGTGATTGCTCTTTTTACTCTTGCTTGGGCTTTGTCTTCACCTCAGCTCTGATTCCATGTTAATTTTAAATAACAATGGTATGTTATATGCTTAAGAACAATTTACTGCAATTTTTCTTATTAGCCCAATATCAATTTCCATATTAGCAATCACATTAACATGATAGTCAATGCAGATAGAACATAAATAAAAAGTAGAAGACAAGCCAAGACAAGAGGACACAATATTTGGCGGATGCCATGGAAAATCCCTAATGTGGGAAAACCCTTTGATCAAGTCTTCTTATTATTCTTCAAAAGTTCAGCACAGAGAGAGAGAGTACAATATACAAAACTCGCTCAAATACAATGAAATTTTAGTCAACAGGATGCCCTAACCAAAAAGTCAACGTTGGTCAAATCAACAAAATTATTCCTCCAAATCAGCGCGGTACCTAGTCAATTCGGCCTCCAAAGACAATCCAA
The DNA here is from genome assembly GCA_031772625.1 of Pinus tabuliformis. Lineage (NCBI taxonomy): Eukaryota > Viridiplantae > Streptophyta > Pinopsida > Pinales > Pinaceae > Pinus > Pinus tabuliformis. The sequence goes on along the minus strand of CM062805.1, from coordinate 544,425,636 downwards.
ATTAGCCTAAAATAGTCTTGAAGAAATCGGTCAAACTTGGTCAACGCTTAGTCAAACCTGTGGTCAAACTTGTTGCGCTCAATGCTGGTCAAACAACAAATAAATTCTCGGTTTCTGTGTCAAAAAATGTGGTTTGCCCAAATAGAGATATTCCCACAAAAATCGCAGTCAAACAAGGTCAAATGCTGCCCGATCAACACTAGGCAAACCTGTTGCAACTTGGTCAATGCAGAAATTAGAGATCCCTAGTCAAATTTTTGCACGTGTGGAGGAGAAGAAGGCTGCCCTGCAATTCGTACGACCCAATCATATGAGGAGAGAGAGAGATATGTGTGAGATGATTAATGTCCAAATGAGGTAGATGCTCCTTCTACTTATGCGCAACGTTGAGGGTGAAGAGACATGGCTGTTGGACTTCTGAGTCTACATTAGATTGCTGGTCGACCTTGACGATTTGTCCATAGAAGAAATAAATTCATAATTCTAGTTATACTTGTCAAAATGAGATGATCTTTAGATCAATCCTACACCTCTCGGAAAGAGGAATCCAACAAAAATATCATCTCCATCATATGAGTTGTCCAAGGTGGATTTTGGCCCTAGTTTCCAAATTTAACAGATCCGATGTTGAAATACGACCCTGCCACAAAGTTCAATTTAATTACTATGTGATTTTTAGTTTTAGGTTTCTTTGTGGTTAATTCGATAAAAGTGGTCCTTGTTTGTATTATTCCATGAGTTTGTCGGCTACACCCTGCTCAATTTCAGACAACAACAACGCAATAGACAAGGATTCCCTGGTACGCAAGAGCAACATGACTCCACTCAGATTTGTCGATGTTCATGAATTCGTTTATAGTTAATTTTAAAATGCTTACGACAATTTTTTTTTAAAAATCTCCATCCGCTATTCCGCTAGGCCGGAATACAAAACCCACTTGGGCTGTTCACATAGCTTTGTCCCTTGCACATAGCCGTCGTTCATCATTGCATGCACATAACCATCGTTCATCATTGCATGCATATAACCATCGTTCATTGAACGGGGACCTCACTTTCTCGGGTTTGTAGGAACGATATTGTTGCCTTCGAGAACGTGGAGGTGTACACCTCCTATAGCCACATCCACCATATCTACTACCTTGAGCTTTTCTACGCATCTCTGAAGGGTTATTCTTGTTCTCTTCAGCAAAGACAATAGCAATCTCACGCCCATCAATTACTTTATGGTTTTTCCTGTGTTTGGCTTCTGCAACATCATCAGGATTTGCATACTTAACAAATCCGAAGCCTCTAGGCTCTCTCATCATCATTGCAAATGAAAAAATTCCCCATGCCCTTGAGTTGGAACCTTTTGCATTTGCTTGAATCCAAGTAGCTTTTCTCCAACACCAAGATGGCTTCTAACTTTTCGCCTCTTCTCAACAACTCCTAATTCTTTTGGTTCATAGAATTTAACCTCTTCTATGGGTGGATAAGTATTAAGGAGTTAGGGGACTGGGTAAACCTCCAGATCGATAGCCAAGCTACATATCCCCCCTTACGTCCCGATATTGGAACACTCTAAACAAGGATGATTAATTTTTAATTTTATTTTAATCAAAGCATGCTGATTAATGAAATGTTGTGTAATCAATTAAATTACAAGGATGATTAATTAAATTACTGGAAATTACAGGGATGATTAATCATTAATTTTAGAGTGTTCCAATCATTAACTAATTAATGTTATGTAATCAATTAAATTACAAATGTTGTGTAATTAATGAAAATGTAATCAAAGTATGTAGATTAATGAAACACTGTGTATTTTAATTAAATTAATTTTTATGTACTTTAATTTTTAATTTTTATGTATTTTAATTTTTAATTTTGTGTATATATAATAGTTTGAATTTTGGATTTTCTGATATATGCATTCACACACTATAGCCTACAACCTATAGAAATGGAAATCATACAGAGTGAAAGGGAAAACATCAAAACAAGCTCAAAATCTCAGAATGGAGCGAAACAGAGCTAGGGTTACACTTTGCGTAATTGGGGGTTTGGGATCGGCCGCCATGCTCTATCCCTTGGACAACTTGCAGGGCAACAAAGGTTCTAACGCACCGAGTCGATGGAGGGTTCTGATCCTTGGGTGGGTTTTTCTCGAAGATCCATATCGGAGAAAACAAATCAGAGATTATTTCGCTGGATACTCGGAACTGGAAGAAAAAGAGAACAAGGTTCTTTGGCGGTCTCTGCATTCAGGGCATCTAGAACATCATTGCTCTACCGCTTTCGGTTTCTTTATAGTCTTGGGTCCATAGATGTCGGCTGACACCGGTTTGAATGGTTGAAGAAGGATCCTTGGATTTCACTGGAGAGGCCGGTGTGGTAGTCCCTGCGGCTGGCAATGGTTGCTTATACCCTAGCAAACAGAGCACTTGACTTCCATCAGATATGCGATTCGGTTCTCTGTTGTTGCCTGATTAGTGCATATGGCTCTGCGTCGGCGCACGACATCACTTTGTGCGGTGCTCGACGGAAGGGTCCCTAGTTTATTAGCGTGACAGTGGAGGTGGGACAACTATCTCAAAATCACATGCACTTTGTTGCTACGGGGGTCGGGCGAAAAGCTTTACTCGGTAGTCAGGGTCCAATAAGTTTGGTTACTCTTGGCAAACAAGATTGCCCCCTGCCCCTGGGATGCCACACATGCATTTGCTCCCCCTTGTCGCGGTCGGTGTCGGAGTTGATTTATGGCTCTTTTGAAGTGGCATTGGTCCATTTCTCCGGCAACAATTGCATCACACAACCCACTGTGCCATACGGGTTACCCGCATCTGTGCGGCCTAACGACTACAAAAGGGATTATGGTGCCCGAAACTTGGTATGCTCTCTTCGTTTCCAAATATTTCTAAAAACCCCTACTGGGACTTTAGTATTAATTTGGGTAAAAAATGTGAAAATATCTGAATCTAACACATCAGAAATCCCTACTGCTATTTTTGGTTTATTATCTCCTACTTGTTCTTTACATTAACAAGTTATTTAATCATATAAACATCGAAATAAACACAATAGCAACCTTCACAAATATACAGATCAACCACTGAAATAAACTGAGACAACACAAGGGACACCGTTACTTTTGGACAATTGTCCCTGAAAAACCCAATGCGGGAAAACCGGTGCAACAGATATGAGGGTTTTTTATTATTATGCAGATTTCTGAATACAACTAGGGTGCTAGAAATGGCTAACCTTTAGAGATTTTCCTTGGCAGAAGTACCTTGCTCCGGAGACAGATACTTCGGCTAATCAACAATCGGATGATTGGCCCCACAACAACTTCGACTATTCCTTAGCTGGACAGCGAAAGCTGCTCCAAGCTATCTTCTGGAACTGTGTCACCTTCCAGGGATTGCGTCACCCTCCTACGACTTTGCGTCAGCTGATCAACTCCTAGTTCGGGCCACGAAATCACCTCAGCGCAACCTCTTCAACCTAGCGTCATCTCTGCAGCTCTCTACGCTGCCCACGTCAGCCTCTGCGGCTTTTGTGTCAACCTCTTGGCCTTCTGTGTCCTCTGCATCAACCCTTGCTGCCTCTGCGTCAACCTTGCTGCCTCTGCGTCAACCCTTGCTGCCTCTACGTCAACCTTCCTCGGCTCTGCGTTGCCTCTCTGACACTTTCTCTACCTCTCTGAGATGTATTCTCGACCTCCTGCTGAACTGCCCCTCGTTGCAACAGATCACTAACTCGATTTCTTAGCAAACCCTGCCCCAAAAAATTGAACTGACTGATCAACTTGGTGTGTCTCCAATTTACCTTCAAGCCTCTTCTTATACTTTTCTTATTGACGATTCAACGACCGAGATTAGGTCCCTAATCAACGGTTAAAATTAGATCTGGCTTGATCCTTGTTATTTAGAACTTTCTCACCCATATTATATTAATACACATTAATATTTTAATTTTCTTAAGTTTAGACTTAGGGTATGATAAAAAATATTAATTATTTTAATATTCCTCCATCCGGGTGGAATTTCCCTAAACGATTTCTAGGTCTTGGAGATCTCATGTGCCTTAGCCTCTCCATCAATTTTCATGGCTAGAGCACATTTGATGCTACCAAAATCAACACTCCCTCATAGCGAGGAATATGCTTTAGTAATACTTCACCACAGAAACATCACACTGATCCTCTACATCGGTACCTGTGCTGATGCTTGGCCTGCTGCCTCACATCCCCTGCACTGCTGCTTCCTGTACTGCTGCCCATGACACTGCCACTTGTACATCTGTACTGCAGCTCCCTCTGAAGATGCTGCCCCTAGCATTGCCACTGCTAACTGCTGCGCAACTCAGTGACTGAGAAGTAAGTAACTGACTTCCCCCAAATACTGACATCTCGGTTAGTCTGGGAGCCTTGTGATGCTGAAGCTACCTTTGCCGCCATCCTGTGCTCCCTTTGTTGCCACTGTGTTGCTGCAAACACCTCTATGCCTTTCGCACTGCTGCAACCTCTACTGCGTTGCTATAGACTTCTGCACTCTAGCCTTGCCTTATCGCTTCACCACACTTTGCTCCACCTGACACCTGTCATCATGCTATTGTCTTTAAGGGCTCCCGTAGCCGGATGTGATCCAAGAGTTTGGGCACCTCAAGGATCCTGTCCCTAGCATGTAATCCTCTTGACTACAACTCGGTGTCTCCCCACCTCTTCTCTAGAGGTGTATGAGCACTCATGGCACAATCGTCATTAGTCTCGGCATCCTTCTCCGTCTTAGGTGGAGCTGCCTTTGAATCGAAAGCTTCTCCCTTGCCTTTCTTCCTAGGGCACTGAGATGCATAATGTCCCAGCTCCCCACAATTGAAGCACTTGACTTTGGAGATGTCCTTCTTCTTCCTTTTCCCTTGCTGTCCCGCAAATTCTAGAGCCGCATCCTCCTCCTCGTCTTTCTTGACTCGAACTTCCTTACCACAACTCCTCGCCTTGGTCAACCTCCTGATCTCTTCCTATCGAAGAGTTGCCCACATCTCTTCCCAACTGGGGAGAGTCGCTTTGCCCAAGATGCTTTGGACAAATGTCCCCTAGTCCTCGGAGATTGCATTCAGAGCAGTCTTGACCATAAACTCTGGATCCGTTGTAGACTTGTAGACCCCACGGAAGTAAGCTAGTCGCGAATTCCTTCCAACTTGAGGAGGAAGTGATTTATCTCCTCTCCTTTTTGCATCTGATATGACCTCAACTGTTTCTCCAACAACATCTTTTGCTGCACGGAAGAGCCCTGGTATAAGGTGGTTAGGGCCTCCCACTTTTCCCTTGCTGTGTTCTTCTCAACAATATGTGGTATGACATGACCTTTGACCCCGTCAACGATCATGCATTTCGCCTTCGCCTCGGCTTCCTCATACTTCTCATTAGCAGCTGGGTCAATTGGGATAGCTACAGTTTTCAAGGCATAGTCCTTGATGCGATGTTTATCCAGGATTTCTAGGATCCTGGCTTTCCAGATGACAAAATTGGAAGCCCCGTCCAATCTATCCTGATCCCTCAATCCATTCATTGCCATCTTTGCTCCTCTTCTAGATTCCCTCTGAGTCTTGACTTCCCTCCTGGAAATCCTCCGGCTAACTGTCGAACCACCCCTCTCCAATTCTCCTTTGTTGCTGCAACTCGGATCTGGATCTCTTGGCTAGAGATCCGTCGAGGTAGTGCTTCCCTCTACCTTGGTTCTGTCTCCTTAGACAGTGTTCTTTATAGGCAGAAACATCATCCCACCGGCTCCTCAAATCACAATCTGCACAACTCCCTTAGCCCCGACAACTGAAGAATTTGAGCCCTTCAGGCTCTGCGTAATCACGACTTGCGCTGAATTTGCTCCTCTTGGCCACAATGTCAATCCTTCTTGGCTGAGAAAGATGTTCGGGCATTGTGTAGGCCTGATCTGCCCCTCTTTCCTCTGTGCTGGCCCCTCCCCTGGCTCGAAATGCTGATGCAGGCTCTATGTGAGCCTTTGCGTCACCTCTTCTCTTGCCGCTTCAGCTTTGGAACAACGCTCTCTCGAGACAACTGCTTCTGTTGCAAATTTTTCACATTTCTCTTGCTGGCATCTTCAGTCCTCCTGTGATCTGAAATCGCTATGATACCATGTGAAAATTTCTGAATCTAACACATCAGAAATCCCTACTGCTATTTTTGGTTTATTATCTCTTACTTGTTCTTTACATTAACAAGTTATTTAATCATATAAACATTGAAATAAACACAATAGCAGCCTTCACAAATATACAGATGAGCAACTGAAATAAACTGAGACAACACAAGGGACATTGTTATTTTTGGGCAATTGTCCCCGGAAAAAACCAATGCGAGAAAACTGATGCAACAGATATGAGGGTTTTTATTATTATGCAGATTTCTGAATACAATTAGGGTGCCAGAAATGGCTCACCCTTCAGAGATTTTCCTTGGCAGAAGTATCTTGCTCCGGAGACAGATATTCCAGCTAATCAGCAACCAGATGATTGGCCCCACAACAACTTCCACTGTTCCTCAGCTGGACAACGAAAGTTGCTCCAAGCTATCTTCTGGAACTGCATCACCTTCCAGGGATTGCGTCACCTTCCAGGGACTGCGTCACCCTCCTATGGCTCTGCATCAACTGATCAGCTCCCAGTCTGGCCCATGAAATCACCCCAGCGCAACCTCTTCAGCCCATTGTCAGCTCTGCAGATCTCTGCGCTACATGCGTCAGCCTCTGTGGTTTCTATGTCATCCTCTTGGCCCTCTGCGTCCTCTACGCTGGCCTCCTCAGCCTCTGCATCAACCCTTGCTGCCTCTGCGTCAACCTTGCTGCTTCTGTGTCAACCTTCCTAGGCTCTGCGCTGCCTCTCTAGTACTTTCTCTGCCTCTCTAATATGTATTCTCGGCCTCCTGTCGAACTGCCCCTCGCTGCAACAGATCACTAATTCGATTTCTCAGCAAACCCTGTCCTAGAAAATCGAATTGACTAACCCTCAATCCTCCTCTTATACTTTTCTTTTAACGATTCAACAACCAAGATTAAGTCCCTAATCAACGGCTAAGATTAGATCTGGCTTGATCCTAATTATTTAGAACTTTCTCACCCATATTATATTAATACACATTAATATTTTAATTTTCCTAAGTTTAGACTTAGGGTCTCATTAAAAATATTAATTATTTTAATATCTCTCCATCTGGGTGGAATTTCCCCAAATAATTACTGGGTCTTGGAGATCTCATGTGCCTTAGCCTCTCCACCAATTTTCATGGCTAGAGCACATCCGATGCTACCAAAAATCAACAAAAATTATAGATAGAGTGAAACAACTAAAGCAAAACATCTTGCAATATGTCGGATACCTTGCCCAAATGCAAAATTTGATATACGCAGGCATAGCATTACAGGACAAGAAGTCTTTGAAGGATTATCATATCCTAGCAGCATCCACCATTACCTTCAACTTGAGACTACATGGTGGGGCTGCAACTGCGAGCAAAACAAATAATCTGGGAGGTGGTTTTGGGAGTAGTAATTCAAAAAACACAGAAGCCAAACAAAAGCAAAAGCAAGGGGGAGAATCCTTCAAGAACATCCATCAAGGAAAAAGAGCAGACGCAGAACCAACAAAACCGATACGTTCTTCCCCTAGCCCATACATTGTGGAGCAACTGAACTCTTTTCCAGAACTAGAAATAGACAACACAAAAACATATGAGCATTGTTCTTCATTTGAATCACAAGCCATCATTTGTCGTTTCAACTGTTTTTGGTCAAAACTTGTTGAGCTTCTTCACTGGGTTTTGACTAATTGGTCATTAGATTGTGAAATACATCTATGCTCAAAAGGGTTCTTCATTGTAAAATTCCCATCAACGGAGGCAAGAGACATTATCTTACAGGATGGTCCATGGTTCTGGGGATCGACGGGCCTATTCATCACACCTTGGTTCCCAGATTTTGACGCAAACACCATGGTTGTCTCCAGAATGCCAATGTGGGTCCGACTGCACAATCTCCCTCTTCATTTCTGGGATGAACGAGTTCTTGCAGGTATCGGGAACATCATTGGGACATATATTAAGACAGATACCCAAAGATTGGAGGAAAGGATATACACATATGCACGAATATGTGTGGAAGTATATCTCAGCAAAGGTCTACCAGATCGCATCCAACTGATCCATAAACAGAGGAACTGGGCTCAGATTCTAGACTACGAGAACACAACCTTTAGATGTAGAATTTGCAAGCAAACAGGGCACCTTCGAAATATGTGTCCAGAAGCCAAGAAGGACACCAATAGAAAGAAGAAGAATGGGAAACAACTCAAAGGCTGGAATTTCGCTCCACCCAAGCATGAAGAGGAGGAGGACGAGGCAAACGAGGAACCCATACAATTTGGGAACAACCAGATAACACAGGTACCAAAAACTCAGGGGAACACCTTCAGGAACCCATGGAACCACAGAACAATCAGGTACAAACAACAAACATACCAGAAGCAATGGAATCAAGTGGGTACAAACGTCTTCATTCATCAGACAATTCAGATTTGGACAAGGACAATACAAGATCTGATGGAAATCAGCTTGCACTTGTCACTTCTTCGCCGTCTCAAGGGGGATGGCGCAAGGTCGAGAAGAAGAAAGGGAGAAAAGCCTAACTTTTCTCTTCACTGTATATTAGTTTGTTTATTGTATGTTTTCGCTGGTGATGCTATGTTCTTAGCAAATGCAACATGTAATTTTGTTTTCACTAATAAAATTACGCTTTTTTCCTGGGAAAAAACCCAAAATCTCTTTTATGGTAGTATGTGGAGATTATTGGAAAAAATCTCGGAGGTGGTTCGTATAAATGGAAGTGCAATGAGTGCCAAGATATAAAAAATGGCTCATATACTAGTGTGAAGGCCCATGTAACTGGACAAACTAACACAGGGGTGCAAGTATGAACCGAGCCAAAAGATGCAAATGGCAAGCCTGACCAAGGTTTGAGTTTTGCAAATTTTTTATTTTATGCATCTTTGTAAGATATTACTGATAGGAAGCTTGCTAAGGGAAACCACCCTGTGCAAAACTCTACAACTAGGCCTCCATTGCCATCTAGGCCTGTTACCGCAACTAATAAAAGGCCCACTCTAGGCCCTTTTGAATCCACTTTCAATAACCAGGGCAAATACATAGTCGATGAACATGTAGCTCGTTTCATTTATGCAAATGGGCCAACATTCAATTTGGTGCGTTCCCCTTATTGGCAACAAATGATTAATGCAGTTAATGAATCACCAAAAGGGTACAAGAGCCCTGGATATGAAAAGGTATGCACTACTTTGTTGACATCAGAGAGAGAATCCGTGGATAGATTGGAAGGATTATTGAAATATATGTAGTTAACAAAAGAAATCTAAATGTTCATAACCAATCATTCAATGTCCCCGACCATATATCAAAGTTTTGCAAAGTTGGAGCTACTGTAGGTACTCTTTTTTAATCAATATTATTTGTATTGGAAATTCTTAATGTTAATTACAAATTTATATATGATTTCCCATTTGAGATTTAACTTTTTGAAACTTATAGGTTGCTGAAATCCGTTTTGCCTCCCACACTCTTGTCATAGAGAGGCTTGTGTTGAAGAATCTAGGGCACATTTAGTTAATGAGATTCTTCTTGACTTGATAATTATTTGTGAGGATTTTTAGTTTTCTTATTATCACAATCTTCTCTTTGATATTATTAGAGGGTGTTTCTTATTTCATCAAATAGCTACCAAAGAACAAAGAGACAAGAACACAAGATGTAGGCATTTTGCTAGGGCCAAAACCTCTCCCTCTTGGAGAGGAAAACTCGCACATTATTCTTCTTATAGAGATTCCAATTGATGAACACCAAGACCATGACCCTTGACTTACTATGCCACTCCAAGACCCAGACCCCAATCCTGTTCTTTGTCACTGCTGAGATCATCATCATCGCTGCACCATTGAGGCCATCACTACTGCACCACCGAGATCCTTATTATTGTTGCAACACCATTGCTGCACCTTCATTGAGGACTTCACCATAACAAAGAGATCATTGTTGCTGCACCATAGTTGCTCCTTCACTTAGATCTTCATCATTGTATGTATGTCTCCCTTAGGATTATGACTATCTTTATGCCGAGATCATGACTGAGATTACGAGGATCATCATCCAAAATGCATGCCGAGAGAGAGTGTCACTGGTGGATAACCGAGACTATGTGCTATACAGGGATCCTCTTCATCATATATATGTCGAGACTATGTGTGCTACTGTAGGACACTCCACCGAAGTGATATCTGAAATGTTCCCTGACACTGCCCTCATGAATCTGAGATCCGTACTAGAGACAAACTTCAAATCTTCCTTACTGTGGCATCCGAAATCGTGTCTCCCTGTATTGTGGATTTCAAACCTTTTTACTCATTTGAAAACTCAGAGGAACCCGAGTTCCTGTACTCCTGTGGTTGACCAAGATTCTTGCACCATTCGAAGTTTCAGAGGTATCCGAATTGTCTTTTCTGTGGTGACCCCAACGGGGTATATATAGTGGTTTTCCCTCCATATTAAGCCGACATGAACCAATGAAGAGGTGTGTCTTTATATGTGAGCCGACATGACTGTTTTGCTTGTTGCCTTCTTGAAGACGATTGTGCTTGTCTTGGAGGGTTGTTCTAGACACTAGGTTGACTCATATACATTTCATATATGCTCAAGAAGAGCTCTTTACACATGTCTTTGACTCTTTGACTTTCCTAGACCTATGGAATGAGCGAGAAACTCATTCTTATAATTTACAAAAATAATATTTCTTTTTCTTGACAAGTACAAAGATCAAAATTACATTTGTAAATACTGAACCTAGTTATACTTTCTTCAACACTCCCTCTTAACTTGGGAGGTATTTATAATGGTACTTGGTCATTCTCAATTTGAAGAGTCTCTCATAAGAACAATCGGATTGGAAACCTATTTGTATAGCATCATAGTAACCAACATTGTCATAGTGAAAGGCCTTGACTAACAACTCCATCTCTCCACGAGACCATGAGCTACAATGCTGACGAGACCAATGATTATAGACACCTTCATCATTGTCTCTCACATACCCACTCGGGTGTTCACTGAGTATTACTTTCTAGGACTATTCTTATCTTGGGTTCCCAACCCTCAAAGAATATCGGTTCTCTTGCCTACTCTTATCTTGGATGCCTTACACATCCTTAAAGAGCATCGGATGCCAGATGATTACCCAATCCTCCCATTCTTTCTTCCCAGATGAAGACAAGAATGTTGTGTCTATCATGTGTCTTCATTTCCATTCATGACCTTCACTAAGACTTATAGTTGTTAGTCCTGTGTCTAGTGCATGACACATGAAATAGAAAAACACAACTGTCACTCCCTTTGAATCCGGGGCGATCTAATCCAAGTCCCCTCTTGATCAGGGGCCTGTCAAAGCTCCTTCTTAACAAGGGAGTCTTCTTTTCATCAACAGCTTCTTCTTCGTGGGTCCTTCAGTTGCTTGATCAACTTCTTTCCTTGATGTCATAGAGTTCAATTGAGCTTTTTTCCTTGTAGGACATTAGCCATCGAACACTTTCCTTCCTGGTTCGTCATGTCATTCCTTTCTTTGTGGAAAGTGGCCTTCTTGATACATATCTGGAACCTTCGTCATGTAGCTACTTCTTTCCCATCATGCTTTTTTAAGGAATTTCCATCCACCACATGGATGCCAGTTGTACTTGTACTTACAATTCTTGTTTTAGTAGCCCTGCATGCATTTATCGAGATATTATTCAAGAAATCAAAACATAACATTAAATTAAATCGTACCTTACTAGATGGCTCTTCGTCATGACATCTTCTTGTAGGTATCAACATCTTGCATTCATGTTGACACATCTCCCAAAGATATCCATTGTCAAGGGTCTTCATCTTTTTCTATCAGCGTCTTCATATCTTTTCGAGAGATTTCTTAGTCAAGTCTTCTTGGTCTTTTGGATGTTGATCACCTTTATCAGGGTTGCATATCTCACGATCTCTTTCTTCCTCACACATTCCATTCCCAGGAACTTTCAATCAGAGTTTTTTTTATTGTAGTCAACCACCTCATACTTCTTATGAGGACATATTATGTTGATTTCATCTGGTGTAACTTATGCCTTCTTGCGTCCTTTCAAAGGAGGAGATCCTTTTTCTCTTGATCATGCTTCTCAAGATATAAGTAATGATCCATGTTACGTGCAACCATATGGCATGTCATTATAATATTAAACACAAGCATACATACTTCATTTTATCTTCAGGTCATCGAGGCTTCTTCCAATAACTTCCTTGATTGAAGAGATCTTCAATCCCTTGATCTACTTCATGTCATCACATCATTATCTCATGGATTCCATAAGTTGGAATTCTTGTTGAAACACTTGCTTCCTCTCTAGATTAGTGAACCCTTCGATGAGGATTCCATCAAAGAATTTTGAGGATCTTGTATATCCCCAACTGGTAGGTGTTTCCTCTTTGACTCGATGTATGATGAGCCTTGTCCCAGATGACTCCTTCCTTTTCTTCAATGTCCACTGAGGTTCCCAAGAGCTATATTCTTCATGTTTGTCTATCATGGGTTTTGTCCTTCATGATTCCCATGGTGATGTCACAAGCTCTTGTTTCTAATGCTTCCATGATGCCATGATGCATCTTATTATCTTGGTTGCGGAGGAGGAAAGGAAGGTTGTGGCAGCAGGAGAGGAGGCAGCAGAGGGAAGATGAGGTTGCGACAAGGTAGCAAGGAGTAGCGTGAGGGTTTTGGAGGGCTAGGTGGATGTTGCAAGCAACATGGAGGCTAATGGTGGCAGAGTGGAGGGATTTGAAGGTTGAGTGGTGGCTTAAAAGCCACGACACGGGTATCAAAAGGGCAGTGTTAGGCCTCAAAGGCTTAGATTTTTGCCCAAATCTCACAAAAAATCTTCACTTTTCACGAAGTGATGTTGATTTATTCGGCCTTGCAAACAAAAATTGAGACTAGATCTTGCCCTCCAAGGCCTAGATCTGTCTCAAATCCCAAAATTTTCCTTGAATAACTTCTGATTTTTACTTGCACAAGTAAAATAAAACACCCATGACCCAATATATACACAATTTGAAAATAAAATCTCAAAACCCCAAGGAATTAGAAAATTAAAATTATTTTACAAATTAATTTAGATCTATACAATTAGAATACAGATCTAGTGGATCTGAGGAGTATGAGTCCAAATTCGCTCTCAGATCAGTGGAATTAAGCTCTTCCTAGCCAAATCTATCAAGTAAACACAATATATAAAAGATGAATAATTTTAGATGAGACACTAGCTAAGAAACCCTACAAGTGAAACTTCGTTAGATAAGTCTCGAGATTTAATTAGGAAGACTCTTTAGTTCTTATGCATTTGGAGTTGGTTGGTCCAACTGAGGACTTCCCCTCACGCCCAAGTTTTCGAATATAAAAGATCTCTGCACATTCAAATCAAGTTGTCAGATTGATAGAGATATAAAATAATACTATAATCCTAAAAAATTAGAGATACCTGTTAATTTAATTGAATTAAAATGCTATCTTAGATCCAATAACTTAAGCAAGATACCTGTGCAATAAATTATTTCACAAAGGCTAATAATCAACAACTTCTAAAATATACTTCAGTAGAGCATTAGGAATAATATTACCATAAGAAGTAGGAGAGAAACACCATCATCAATGAAAACCCCAAAGACTTTGCGTTATTATTATTCCAGAAAAAGTTACAAGAGAGTTTCGAGTGCAAGTACACGATTCAAAGATCGGATGCTTTGTGAGACAAATAACCTCTAATTTATAGGTAAATTCTCCAAATGGCTAGTTGGCTTGATCTTCGTCAAAGTAATTTCGACCGTTGATAAAGATTTGATTATCTTTTAATCTCTTCTGTCGAAATATTTAGTTTTTGAGGAATTTTCGAATTTATTTTTTAACTCATTTTTAATTAGCTATAAATTAATTATTTTGAGCTAATTTCCTCAAAAAATTGATTTTGACTTAACCATCAAGGCCCAAAGGTCCAAAATTTCTTAAAATTTTGAATATTCACTTGGTGGGAGACTTCCAAAAATTAATACTCTAGGACCCACGAATTTTTTATGTGGAGAATTTATTTTCCTTAAGACTTTAATTTTGATTCTAATTAATTAGTCTTAAGATTTTTAATTTATTTTTGCCAGAAAATTTAATTAATTGACATATGAGGGGATTAATAATTTTTTCCAACCTCTAATATTTTAGCACCATGACAAAAATATTATTTACATAAAATAATTACATTTCAACTCTCAAAGAGGGAAAACCCATTCGTTATAAACTTTCAATTATTTAACCAAATTTTGCAACTCAATATGATCTAGTAGACCAAGTGATTTGTAATAAAATAATTTAGCCAATTAGCTAAAATTATTCCCAAATCACTTTTACAGAAGACTCGATTAGAACACTAGGACTCACCTAAGATCTTAACGACAATATTCACCCTAGCTTTGGGGTAAGGCTGGAGGGAAAAACTCCGTCGATCATCTGTGTTTAGAAACACAGATGAATTAGTGAGACGAAAAACCTCTTAAGATGAAAATCGTGATCAAAATAATAAGCTTACCATGTTAAATTATGGTATGTTTTATGCTTAGAGCAGTTTACTTCAATTCTTCTTATTAGCCACTGATTAACAATCACATATACATAAAGTAAAGTGTAGATATAACTTTAAACGATTGACAGAAAACAAGCCAAGACAAGAGACACAAGATGTGGTGGCTAGCCAGGGACAAACCCCAATGCAGGTAAACCCTTTGATCAAATCTTTTTTTATTTTCAATAGTTCAGCAGAGAGAAATAATACAAAATCAAAATTCTGTAATTTTATATCAGCAGCAGCAAACCCTAAATCAGCAAAGTCAAACTTAGTCAAACGAGATGAAATTGACCTCCAATATGCTTGGTCAATTTCCTAGTCATTTAGTCCTCGAACAACTTGAAGAAGCAACCCATAAATTGCAGTTGACTGAAGTCAACCTGCTGCCCCAAACTAGGGTAGTGAACGCTAGTCAAACTAGAGGTCAGATTGCCTCGGTTCGTGTGCCAAAATCTGCGAGCTGCTTAGGAGAGGCAGCCATACGAAAACCGCACTCTTCTAAGGTCAACGCTGGTCAAAGATACCTTCTGTAGCCCCGATCAAACTCGGTCAACGCAGTCAACTATTTCTGTGTCCTTTTTCTTGCGTCCTCCTTCAGCCTGCGTCCTCTTACTTCCCATGAGAGAGAGATCCTCTTCCTTGTGTGTACCCAATATGCAAGGAGAGAGAGAAGAATGTGAGAGATGAGATGAGTTAAAAATGAATCAACCTCGCTTGTATTTATATGATTTGCTAGGCATGTGTGCCACATATTTAGCTGCTGGCCGACCTTGACATTTTGTCAAGTAAATACAAATAAATTAATATCTTCATAAATACTTGTCGGAATCGGATGATCTTTAGATCAATCCTACACCTTTCGACAAGAGGAACCTAGGAAAAATATCAGCTGCCATAAATAGGATGACCCACATGGAGTTTGGCCCTAGTTGCCAATTTTAACACTCCCTCTCAACTAGGGAGAACTCCATCTGCTAATCCGTTTGATCGTCGATACTGTCCCTGCCATCAAATGCACTGCCTTGCACTGCTTGGCTCTGCTCTGCTGAACTATGAAGAAGAAGAAATGATCGAGGATGTATCATACCATCCTCCACTGACCTGAAGTCAGTCTCAGAGTGTGTCATACCACTCCCACTGATCCCAGATCAGTATCATTGATCCCAGATCAATGGAGGTCATCCTAGCATAGGGAGTATGGTAGATACAATGATGCGTCCATCGATAGTACTACTAATGGTCCCTAACCCCATTTCCCTACTCATTGATTAGATTAGAGGTACTTTTCATGAGTCTCAGATTGCATAGGTAAGATGCCTCGACAGGAGAACGAACCATCCTGTCCAATAGTCGTCACAGGAGAACTAATCGTTCTGTCCACAGTTGCCACGTGAGAACTAATCATCCTGGCCCACAGGAGAACTAATCATCTTGTCCCACAGTTGCCACGGGGTGTCACAGGGGAAGGTTGAACCTTTCACCCTGTACATAGTGCACCACCAGGGGATGGTGAGTCGCCCTGTGGTCGCATGTCGCTCCAAGAAGTACCCCGCGTCCCCCTGGAGCTCCTAGAACTCAATATATGCATCATACACGACCCTCATAAGAGGGTCTCTCAACGACACCACGTCATTCTCGGAAAGTCAAGAATTTGACCTTCCCATGGGCTTCGTCAAAATGTCGGCGACCTGTTCATCTGTATCGATATGTTGGAGCCTTATTGCTCCTCGCTGTACCATATCCCGAATATAGTGGTACCTGATATCGATGTGCTTGGAGCGATCATGAAATACAGGATTCTCTGATAAACGAATCTCGCTCTGGTTGTCACACAGGATCACGGTAGTATCCAATGTGAATCCAAACAACTCACTGAAGAGCTTCAGCAACCAAACTGCCTCACAAGAGGCCAAACTAGCAGCAATGTATTCTGCCTCAACGGTGCTCAAAGCCACCAACTTCTACATCCTGCTCATCTAGGATATCGAGGCAGATCCCAAAGAGAAACAACACCCGGAAGTGCTCTTTCGGTCCACCACACTCCTTGCCCAATCAACATCGGTATATCCTTGTAGTCTCACATCTTCGACAGTGTATCTCAATCCATGTGTGATTGTGCCACGAAGATATCTCAACAGATTCTTGGCACCAATCCAATATGTGTGGTGAGGCTCAACCATACTCAACGTGTTGACTGCAAAACATATATTCGGACGGGGGTTCACCAAGAACATCAATGCTTCGATGAGTTGACAATACTCGATAGCATTTTGTAAAATAGGTCCGACAACACTACGACTTAACTTCTTGAAGTCAAGCTCCATCGGGGTAGTCACGGGCTTGCAGTCCACCATACCGAACCTCTCCAATATCTTCACCACATATTTTCCTTGAGATAGGAAAATCTCCCCTGGTTTCTGCCAGACTTCCAGTCCTAGGAAATAGTGCATCAGTCGCAGGTCCTTCATCTCAAACTTAGAAGCCAACTCCCTCTTACATTTGTGAACGAGAGGGTCTGCACCTGTTAGAAAGAGGTTGTCAACGTACAACACCAATATGAGAGGTTTGTCATCTTCAACCTTAAACTAAAGGTTAGGGTCGGCTTCACTCTAGTGAATCCCAACTTCATTAGGTAGCTACCAATCCTCTCATACCATGCTCGGGGTGCCTGCTTCAGCCCATAGAGGGCTTTCTTCAACCTACACACGTGAGATTCCCGCTCATGAATCTCAAATCCTTCGGGTTGTTCCACATAGACTTCCTCTTTGACCGAACCATGCAAGAACGCGGACTTGACATCCATTTGATGTAGGTTCCATCCTTGCGAAGCAGCAAGGGCTATGACTGAGCGGATGGTGGTATATCAGGCAACAGGTGCAAATATCTCGTTATAGTCTATACCTTCCTTTTGAGAGAAGCCCCACGAGCGACAAAATGAGCCTTATACTTTTCAGCACTTCCATCAACTGCATGCTTTATCTTGTAAAGCCATTTCGAAGTGACAACTGCTTTGTCCTGGGGTCTGGGGATCACATCCCAGACATCGTTTTTCATGATGGACTCATATTCCTCAGTCATAGCATCTTTCCATACTTGATGCTTGACAACTTTTGCGAACGATGAAGGCTCATTTTGAATGATCGTGCTCATGATGGTCAAGTATCCCTGATACCTGGCCGGCTTCTTATTTTCCCGGAAAGTCCCTTTGGGTGCAATATGTCCTTCAACATCATCAAGTGTCCCCCTAAGCCATGAAGGCCTCTTCCTAGAAGAGGAAGGCTCTTGCGGAGGGGGATTAATGGGATCTATAGGTTCTTCCATATCCGACATTGTCTCGTCTTCCTTTTCCTTCGGTTCGCTGGTGTCAGGTTCTTTAGATCCCCTTTGAGTAGGAAGATTGTCAACTTTGCAAAGAGCCATATCTTCGTCAAAATTGACATCATGGCTAATCTCGATTTCCCTTTGACCAGCCACATAGATTCTATAGCTCTTAGTATTTTCACTATAGCCCACGAAGATTCCTTTCTTTCCAGATGCACCCAATTTATTCCTTTTCTCTTTTGGCACATGAAAATATACAGGGCTTCCAAAAATTGTAAAATGAGATGCATCAGTTTTCTTACCAGTGAACATCTCTTTGGGAGTCTTGGAACCCAATGCTTGATGAGGGCATTGGTTTTGCACATATACGACAATATTCACATCTTCGACCCATAGAAACTTCGGAAGTCTTTGATCATGGAGCATAGCACGAACAACTTCCACAATCGTACGATTCTTCCTTTCCGCCACACCATTCTACTCAGGAGTATATGGTGTTGTAGTCTCCCTCTTAATGCCAACCTCTTTGCAAAAGTCATGAAACTCATTGGATTCATACTCAGTCCCATTATCAGTCCTTAAGATCTTGATCTTCTTTTCGGTTTGATTCTCGATCAAGGCTTTGAAGTGACGAAACCAAGAGAACACTTCATCTTTCTTTTTCAAGAAGTATATCCAAGTCTTGCGAGAATAATCATTTGTAAAAGTGAGGTAATATAAATATCCTCCCAAGGAGTTCACAGGCATCATACCAGATATGTCTGAGTGAACCAACTGCAATATATCGGAGGTCTTGCTTTGGCTTGAGGGGAATGGTCCCCTTTTGAGCTTTCCTTCGGCACATCCCGGACATACACCTTCTTGCTCTACTTTGAACTCGAGCATCCCTATCACCATTTGTCTTGCGTTGGGTAGAGCTTTATAATGAAGGTGAGCAAAACCTACGATGCCATAGTTCGGACTGAAGGGATGTGTTACAAGACATGACACCCAGTGGACTTCCTTCGACCTGATATAATGAATCAACTCGAAACCCAAGAGTGAAAGCTTCTTTAAAATTCTTTTTCCATACACGTACCTTGCCATCGATGAAGGTCACCTTGTAGCCTTTGTCTTCCATTGCCGAAATGGACACCAAGTTCTTTTTGAGATCAGGTACATATAGGACTTCTTGCAAATGAATTGTATTACCCTGATTCAATTGAAGAGTGACATTCCCTACGCCTTTCATAGGATATTTTGTGTTGTCCCCAAGAACAATTTCCAGGTTGGTCTCCTTCTCTATCAGATTAGAGAGAGCTTCTTTGTAACCAGTGAAGTGCCTTGAGGCACCACTATCAATAAGCCAATTTCCCAGCGAGTCTGGGGGAGCAGTAGTAGAGAGGGCCACTGGTAGACAATATTCATCTTGCTTATTGTTAACAACGTTAGATTCATACCTTGTGTTTCTTGCCTTTTTGAAGGGTTGTCTTCTTCCTTGATTTCCAACGTTTCTTTTACCTCTGCCATTGGACCTGCCATTCCTTTGATTGCCTTGAGAGTGATTTTGATCATCGTCATGATGTGAGTCCCTTTTATCAGGGCACTCTCTCGCATAGTGGCCCATTTTGTTGCAATTGTAACATCGTCCTTTTCTTCCACCTTTCGATTCGGCCTTTCCTTTGGATTTAGCCCTAGAATGGTTTCTTCTTTTAGTATGAGAAGAAGAGGCAGAGGGATTGCCTTTCAGTGCAGGCATTTTTTGCTCTTCCATCCTTGTTTCTTCTGCAATACTTCTACCCATCAATTCCTCAAATCCTTGGATGACATTATTGTTGAGAAGAGTGGTTCTGAATATATACCATTTGAGATGGGAGCCCTCCGAGAGTTGTGATAGTCATTTCCCTATCAAGAACGACTTCCCCAATTGATAGGAGATCATTTTTGATCTTTGTGATCCTTAAGAAATATGCTTGCATACTCTCATCGTTGTCCTTCTTCATTTCCTTCAGCTTATTTCTAAGGAACAAAACTTGATTTGCATCACTAACTTTAAATAAGCTCACTAGTCTATCATAGGTTTCCTTGGAGGTGGTCAGCTCGGAAACATAGGCCACCAGGTGCTTGTCGATAGAGTCCCAGATGATCTTCTTTGCTTTGACTTCTCCCCTGGTCCACTTGTTCTTAGCAGCATCAGATGCATTTAATGGAGTCTCAACGATTTTGCCTCTCACATGGTCCAACACTTCTTGATCGTCTAAAGTCAGATCGAGAGACATCTTCCATTTGTGATAGTCAGACTTCTCACGGATCTTGTCTTCGGCGGGGAAGAGTGTTGAGGACCCCATGAAGTTTTTAGGATAGCCTCGCCAACCTTCGGTGATTGCTCTTGCTCTTGCTCTTTCTTGGGTTTTGTCTTCAGATACCATGTTAAATTATGGTATGTTCTATGCTTAGAGTAGTTTACTTCAATTCTTCTTATTAGCCACTGATTAGCAATCACATATACATAAAGTAAAGTGTAGATAGAACATTAAATGATCGACAGAAAACAAGCCAAGACAAGAGACACAAGATGTGGCGGCTTGCCAAGGACAAACCCCAATGCGGGGAAACCCTTTGATCAAATCTTTTTTTATCTTCAATAGTTCAACAGAGAGAAATAGTACAAAATCAGAATTCTGTAATTTTATATCAGTAGCAACAAACCCTAAATCAGCAAAGTCAAACTTAATCAAACGAGACGAAATTGACCTCCAATATGCTTGGTCAATTTCCTGGTCATTTAGTCCTCGAATAGCTTGAAGAAGCAGCCAATAAACAGCCCCAAAAACACAGTCAAACTGCAGTTGACTGAAGTCAACTTGCTGCCCCAAACTAGGGCAGTGAACGCTGGTCAAACCAGAGGTCAGATTGCCTCGGTTTGTATGCCAAAATCTGCGGCCTGCCTAGGAGAGGCAGCCACACCAAAACCGCACTCTTCTAAGGTCAACACTTGGTCAACGCTGGTCAAAGAGACTTTCTGCAGCCCCGGTCAAACTCGGTCAATGCAGTCAACTATTTTTGCGTCCTCCTTTAGCCTGCGTCCTCTTTCTTCCCACGAGAGAGAGATCCTCTTCCTTGTGTGTACCCAATATGCAAGGAGAGAGGGAAGAATGTGAGAGATGAGATGAGTTGACAATGAATCAACCTCACTTGTATTTATATGATTTGCTGGGCATGTGTGCACATATTTAGCTGCTGGTTGACCTTGACAATTTGTCAAGTAAATACAAATAAATTCATATCTCCATAAATACTTGTCAGAATCGGATGAGCTTTAGATCAATCCTACACCTCTCGACAAGAGGAACTTAAGAAAAATATCAGCTGCCATAAATAGAATGACCCACATGGAGTTTGACCCTAGTTGCCAATTTTAACACTCAAGCAACCTTCAAATTTTGCTTGAAGCCAAGAGTTTGAGGAAAATTCTGAGTAGAAGAAACCTTGATGGAGCTAGAATTGTAGAATAGGCTTTGATGCTGACTGATATGAAGAGACTTGGACAACAGTGCAAATACCCACACATGAACAGAGAAATGCAAGTAGAAAGGAGATTGCCACAACTCTACATATTGTGGATTCTAATATTCTATGGTGTATTGGGGATATATATAGAAGTAGAAAATTAATGGAGAGTTATGATCTTTGACCAAGTCTCTTATCTACAAATATAAAATACAAGTTAGGTGAGTGATCGTCTTTGTCCAAGTTACTTATGGAATATATTTACAATGAGGTAGGTGAGATAATATATTTACAATGAGGTAGGTGAGATACAAAATATAAATATAATATATATTTGGACTATGTTCACTAGGAACTAGGACCAAGTCTCGTTAAATATCTGGCTAAGTAGGGAAATTATATGCATTTTCCTATGATTGATAACTATTTCCATCATGATAGGCTATCTCCTTTAATTGTTTAGGGAAGGAGGTCAATGTACCATCTGCTCTATATCTTGACTGTTACTCATCTTTTGAATAGAATTTTGAGTGTCAGGAACATCTAAACAAGACACAGTACTTGGAAATGTTGTCTTATGGTAAATAGTGGATGTCCCTCTTCTATGATATCCAGCTTACTTAAAAAAACGGATTCTCTTTTTCTATAATAGATTGCTATTAATCTTACCAGTTAATTTGCTATTTATTTTTTATTTAATGATATAGGCTAAACAGAACTTTTCCCTTTTTGTGTTGATTTTTATTTGCAGAGAAATCTGTTCTATCATCTATGTGCTTCAACTTTCAAGCACTTGATTCTTTAGGTGTCTTTTCACCTCTTAAAGTCCCTTGCTAGTCTGCCAACCTACGATGAACTATGTTAGGTCTATTCTCTATGGTTGGCTCTGTTTGATTATGGGAAATGCTTTGGCTGGAGTTACACTGTTTCCATTCCTCAATCAGAGGCAAATGCCATAACTGGTTCTGTGCAGGTATCCATGGCATAAAAATAACATAGCAAGGTAGGTTCAAACTTCACACTGGTAGAAGGTAGACCTAAGGAATTTTAATTAGGTACATATTTGCATGGTATGTATGTATCGTACAATTGGTTATTTGCATTACTGTGTTGTCATGTTCAAGATCAAGGGTCTGGTGCTGTATTCTGCATTTACATGGCACAAAACGAGTTGCTTCATTGGATTGTATATTTGCTATCTTTAGGCTCAAGTCCATAATTTTAGTTGCTTCCATGCTGTGCACTAATTTTAGGTTGATTCTCTTCATCTAGGAACTGGAGCCTTTGATACCCAAGGGGCTTATACTCACATGGTTTCTCTCATGCTTTTGAATTACATTTTATTCCATAAACTGTTTAATTGGGTTTTCAACTTCTCATTGATGTTGGCTTTGTGAAAATTACTAGAAATGTGGAATAAGTGTGTCCCATTTGTTTGTTTTCTATCTAGGCACTTGCAATGAAGAAATTGGACCAGATCACAGCACTACTGAGATTACCTGCTCAAAAGGTGGATGATGTGAAATTTATGGTGGACAAAATAACACAGGGAGAGTGGGGTGCAGGAAGATGGCTTGATATTTTAATTGGTGCGTGTATCTATGTGACTGTGCGACAAAGTCATCTTCCTCTGACAATAGTGGAGGTTGCGGTATGTATTGGGACTTTGTTGGAAGTTAGGTCCCAATAGTTATTTTTCTTTTTTTCCTCTGCCATTTATTGGGTATCTACTATCAATAGGTTTGTCTGGATGAAATTTATTTTGTACTGGCTATCATTTAGGGAAAGTTTGCAGAATGAAATGACTTCATAGTAAATTTGTAATTTTAACATATTCATTTGGAAGGATAATCTAATAAACATGTCTTCTGTTGTACCTAGTGGTTAAGGTGTGAAAGTAGGGCTTTTCCAGTTGATGTCTGAAATGATTTTCTTTATGGCACCAACATTGTGCATACATTTAACTTTTGTTAAATAATAGTTAAAAACAGTGTAAAAATGTAGAAACTTTGAAAATCTGCCGAATCTGAAATTTCCACCTCATGTCTGTGAGGCAGTGGATCGAACTTTATTCAACCACTATGCCAGAAACTTCAAATTTGTCAATACTACTTCTATGCAAACTCAAGAATGTAGACACTGCAAAGACTTCAACATCTATCTCAATACACAGATCTGAAAATTACTTCGATTACAATGGAAATATAACATCAACAAATCAAATCTGAATCTTTCATTAAGCATGTTGAAACAACATAGCATTCAGTGCCTCTTTCCTAATAAATCAACATACTGAAACAAATCAAAATTTCTCAATACATGAGAAAAATAAGATTGGAAAATCAGATCTGCAATCACAGATTTGGGATGGTAATGGTGCACTTCATATTTTCAGAGTAATGAAGATAAAGTGCAATACCTCAGCTTATCCCAAAATTGTACAACAAGTCCATTCAACTCATTCCAATGAAGGACTCTTTAATGTGTCCCATACCCTAGCTACAGCATCCACAGTTATTGAAAACTCTAACCAGCAATACAAAGGCCAAGCAAGACATCCCACCAAGCTCTACAAGCCAATCCTTGGAGATTTCAAACAAGCCAGTGTCATGCCGACTGTAAAACCCCAAGATCTCCCCTTGCATCACGTAAGTTATCTAGGAGATTCACACACTTGTATCCCATGAACTACTATACTCAAGACTTACAATTCACAAGGCAAGGAACCGTTAGTATCCAAGCACTAATCCTTGTTACATACATGATCTTCCAAAATTCTACAAATAGTCACCAACCATCAATCTTTATGAGACAACAATAAAGCATGGACTAAATTCACAGGCAACCCTAGGCTTAGTCAACAAACAAAGCTTCAAATGGAGTGCTTCTTGAATCTCAAAAGCAAGCTGTTCAAATGCACACGAGGGTTTATCCAAGCCCCAAGTTGGTGTGCCTCCCAAGGCGGGTGTCCACATATCAAGCACTCCTCCTCCATGACAATGTGCCCTCCAATCAATGGTTCCTCAACTACAGCATTCTTCAAATTGTGTAAGGTGGTTACATGCTCCTAGGGCCAAACTCCCAACCTCGAAGTGCCTAATGCCCTCTTCCAAAGTGGTTACTCCTCCACATGCCAAGCACCCATCCTCCTCAACAAGTAAGCCCTTGTAGAAGATCCCAGATATGCCACGTGCCAGCAGCGCCAGCTATCACATCAAGGAGTGCTTCTCCCTAGCAATGTTCCCAAGGAAAGCATAGACCCAATCTAAGTTCTCCAAATGTAAGTAAAAAATAAACAAAAGGGCTAGGAGACCAAAAACCCTTCCCATCCCATGAAGCACACTCTCTTAGCTAGGTGAAAACACTTTTGGAGAAACCAAAAGCTAACCAAAATGTTTGCAAAAGATTGTTGTTGTAAGTCATTCTAATTCCAATACATGAGGCAGACGCAATTCTGTTTCATTGTTTTTTCATATATATATATATATAAATTCTAATTTTCATTGTTATTCTTTTCCAAGTTCCAACTGTTTGATTTGGGTTTTATACATTGTCTGTAGGTGGTAATTAATTGTGACGTTGGTGAATTGGGGCGAATGTACAACAGAGTGATAAAGTATCTAGACATCAAATTGGTCAGCAACTAACCATTTTCAATGCTTGTTAATTTGATGCAAGATATCATACAATTTCTTTATGCTGACACATGACTAATCACATTGATAGCAATCAATCTCAATTAAATTAATTTTTCTCTATATTTTATATTGTTTTGATCTATGCATGATTATATATTACAAAAGGCAGAAACTATGTTGCGGGGGAGCGCTCCCGCTCCCAATCCGCGCTCCGGGCGGGAGCGACTCGAGAGCGGGTCGGGAGCGCGCTCCCGAAATCGCTCCCGAAATGGGAGCGATTTCGGGAGCGCGCTCCCTAAAAAAAATATCGCTCCCTGCCTTTTCGGGAGCGATTTCGGGAGCGTTTTGCCTTTTTTGCAATTTTTTTTTTGGTAGTAATGTTTGAAATGCAATTTTTTTTTAAAGAAACAAATAATTTTTGAGTGGGGCAGCTTAATGATCAAGTCTAGGCCCTAGTATTGATATGCTATTCATGGTAATGTCAAATTCTTAAAGTAAAAGGATGACAAGTGACATTCTCCTTAATATTCATCCTTTTACTTAAATTTTTAACATTACCATGAAATGACTCAGGATGTTTGAGAGTGGTTCTAGCCTCATTGGATTTCATATGGAGAAAGTAGAATTTTAGATTTCATTCAAAATTCAGCAGACTTATCAGTTTTTTAGGATTTCAGGATTTCAGGATTGCAATGTTTCCATTGAATTTTGTCATGTATTAGGGTATGGAACTCGTATTTAATCAAGAGCACCAATCCCTCTATGTACCTTGATGTTAGTGACATTGGTTGTCGAACTCCTCTATCATGACCCTCCTAAAAATGTACGCATCACTCAAACAAAATCTTGACTTGACATGCTATGCTTGTTCTATCTTATGTTAATGCTTAGAGGGTGATATTAATGACAAAGACCCTGCTTTTCCAACAAGACTAAAAAATTAGACATTTCTCGTGGTGGCAAGAGGCCCAAGCATAAGAAATAGATAATAGATTTACTTCTCTTTTCTAGTTTCTAGTAACTTTTATAACTATTGACTCTTTCATATTTATTATGATATTTTTTTAAACAATATATGACAATTTAAGTTTGAAGTTGGCAATTATAACTCATTAGTAATGAATTATGAATATGATGCTTCATGAAAGTTGAAAGTTGTTTCGTTTCATTTCATTTTATAACATTTCATTTCATGTTAGATATTATTTGTTGTAATGGTTACACTTAGCTTACAAGTACAACTTTTGTGATCAATGATGATAAATGTTATATATTGAATTTTGAAAGCTTGAAACTTTATGATTGATGAATCATGAGACTCAATATGTTGTATGTTACTATGTAACTAACTTGTGGACGTGGTTGATGAAGATTATAACTTCTAGATGATTGTTGTTGTATGGTTCAATCTATGTTTTTTTATGTTTTTTATATCTAATTCATTATTCTACATGTTTTTGTTGACATATATGTATCAAAATATAAAAAATATATATATTATATAAAAAACGCTCCGGGATTCGCTCCCAAACCGGGAGCTTCTGAAAATGTCGCTCCCGCTCCCGTTTTCGCTCCCGCTCCCCGCTTTCGCTCCCGCTCCCAAGTAACATTGGGCAGAAATAAATGATATACCTTCTAATATGGTTAGGCATTAAAGGGCCAAAATTCAAATCGAGAACAGGTGACCATTCTTGTATGTTGTAGCAAAAGAAGGTGCAAATCCCGTGATACCTTTGAGCTTTTAAGTTAGTCACAAAAAATAGTTGAGTGTCATATCCAACACTAGATCTTCACATGCTTTGCATTCCTCTTTTATTAGCAAGCATTATAACGTCAACAGTATTTGGATAAGATTATTCTTAGGATTGATGTTCCATATGCAATAATATATCTTCACATGTTTTGGATTCCTGTTTTATGAGCAATCATACTAAATTTATCTGTATTCAGATCGAAGTAGTTAAAATTGTTGTCCCATATTTCAGTATTTTAGTGAAAGGGAGCTGTGGTTTTGAATATGGTTTTCCTAAGATTACTAGTTCAAAGTGTAATGCTGATGAAATATGGTAAACCTAATGAATGTGTATGTACGTGACATAATTGTATGGAAGCACAGTACACAACTTAGTTGTACAAAAGAGCAGAAATAAATAATATTTATACTAGCAAAGAGAATGTCATTATCATTATCTTATTCATCACAACAAAATTATTTACAAATTACATATGTACAGTCTATGTTACATAATACAGTTACATATATGGATGCTAACACAGATTTGGATATGGATCCATTGGATTTCTGGAAATTTTTTGATATGATATTGTTGGAAATGACGTATGTAGAAGTGCATATAAAAAGCAATAAATAGTATTTATACTAGCAAGGAGAATGTTATTATCATTATCTTATTCATCAAAACAAGCTTATTTACAAGTGAAATATGTACAGTTTATGTTACATAATAGTATAATACAGTTACATATATGGATGCTAATACAGATTCGGATATCAATCCATTGGCTTTCTGGAAATTTTTTGATACGATATGCTTGGAAATGATGTATGTAGAAGTGCATCTAAAAAGCATGTTTAAAAAAAAATAATTATGAAACATAGAAAATTCCATTCATGATTTTGGGATTATAGTTGAAAGATTGACTATAACTTAAACCTTTCAAACTTTTGGGAATGAGGCATGTTACCCCTCTTCCATTAGGGGTACTCAAGAACTTTCAACCATGCCATTTGTAACCCAAATGTGTGCAAGTAATAAGGGCATGTGGGTGTGTTTTGTGAAAATGTCTCCTAGATCCCTGATTATGGATGGTCATGACCTGTATTTTTAGCTTCATTTTCATGGTGCTTAGTTTATGGCATTGTTGACTTCCCTTTGGTGGGTGGTACCTCCCTGCCTTGATGGGCATCTTTATGCCCTAGGGTTGTATGCGGGATCATGGAGGTGGACCTACTAGGACTTGTTGCTCATCATATTATGGGTAACCCATAAGGGAAATTTTTTCCACATTTGATCCAGCTTGCCAGTAGCAACCCCACTTTGATCCACATATAGCTACTCTCAATTGCCTCTCAACCACTCCAATCAATCATTTCTTTCATCTAGCTAGTTCACCCTGTTGTCGCCCAAAGTGTACACCTAAGGCGCAACCCTCCCTTTGGTGGGTGGTACCTCCCTGCCTTGATGGGCATCTTTATGCCCTAGGGTTGTATGCAGGCATCATGGAGGCGGACCTACTAGGACTTGTTACTCTCCATATTATGGGTAACCCCTAAGGGAATTTTTTTCCACATTTGATCCAGCTTGCCGTAGCAACCCCACTTTGATCCACATATAGCTACTCTCAGTTGCCTCTAAACCACTCCAATCAATCATTTCTTTCATCTAGCTAGTTCACCTTGTTGTCGCCCAAAGTGTACGCCTAAGGCGCAACCCTCAGAGTAGGGGTTGTCACCTTGATCCCTACTCACTCCGTTTAGACTTTCTCCTAGCTAAGTCAAAGGGGGTAGTCCTTAAAGGTGGTAATGAGGGGAAAACTTGTTGTAACAAGAAGTTCTAGGAGATTTTGAGGCAGGGCAATTGCTTCTCTAGGTAGCTTGAAATGAGATTAGAGGACAAACTATGTTATCAAATTGAGCAATGTTAGGCCCCTATGCTACTAGTGTAACCCCTTATTGTTCTTAGTACAATCCCCTTATTATATTGTTGTACCCATGTAGTCCCCATATTGTTACTATTGTGCTCCATAGAAGCCCATTATTGTTATTATTGTGCCCTTACATTATTATTGTTATGTCAGCTCTGGTTATATTATGACCCCTTAGACTCCTATATATAGAAAGGAGGTCTTTTCATTTGTATCATCTAAGAATTGTTCATTTGTGTAATGTAAAAGAGGTTACCCCCTCGAAGAGGCTGAATTCTAAGGCGTTGATCTATCTTTTCTATCTTTTTGTGAGCATGTTTCATAACATTTGGTATCAGAGCTTTGGATTCTAGGGTTTCATTGCTTCAAATAGGTCATCGTGGCATTTGCGCTATAACTTTTTTCCTGCGATGTTTCGGACGCTAAAAACAAAACCCATTTGGGTTGAAATCGTTCTAAACCTCGGGTCTGAATTTCAGAGCTTTTCGCGCTATATTTGCGGAGATATGCTCTGAGGAAGTTGGTTTTTTTTGCAGACTCTTGAATTTCATTCCAAATAGGTGACCTGGGGAAAATCGTCATAACTTTTGTTTTGAGCATCAGATTGAAATTTCGTAAGAAGTTACAGAAAGATGATGGACTGTAGTTTCCTGTGTATATTTTTCAGATACTAAGGTGAAAGATGTGACACGTGGCACTTCATACAAGTTCGCTCTTCTAGAAAGGTCTATAATTAGGTCACTGTGGGAGATTTGACATAACTTTTCCTTGGAGAATCCAATTTGGATCAGACTGGTGGCATTGGAAAGAGGATGCAGAGGGCTACTGCAGGTCGTGATTTCAGAACTGGAAAATCCGAAATTCCAATCAACAAAGAATGGAGGAAGATAATGAGGAAAGGAAGCTGAAATAGGCTAGAAAAAGGCAAGGGCCAACGCAAGGGTTAAGGGAAGGCTGCCTACAGGTGGAAAGAGCGGCGAGTGAGGCTTGAGGGTTACAGTAGGTAGGGAGGCAACAAGGAAGAGAGGTTTGAAGGCTGCGGAAGGAAAATGGAGGACTTCTATGAGGGGTGAAGGCTGTGACATCCTAGAAAGTGCAGCGAAAGGCTAGAAGAGAAGGGTTAGGGTAGAGTGTTAAGGATTTGAGGTTGTGACAGGGGTTTTGGAGGGCCCTAGGGGCTTGCATTAGGCCTTTAGGGCCTAAAAAAATTTAAAATTTTGCCCAAAATTTTTACTCCAAACTGATGTGTTTTGCCTTAAATCAATATCAGAAATTTATAAAACCCTAGATTTGAAGTTTTACTGAATGATCTTGTTATTCATCCCTGCAAACAAAAGTTTAAGACAAGATCTTGCCCTCCAGGGCTTAGATCTGTCTCAAAACCCCTAGATTTTTTTGAAAAATCTTAGATCTACACCTGCACAAGTGAAAAACAAAATACTCAAGACCCAATATATACAAAATAGAACTAAAACCCCAAGACCCAGATGTTAGAATTTTAAAATATTTCAGATCTATACAATTAAATTTAGAGCTACCAGATCTAAGGAGTATGAGTCCAACTTCGCTCCCATATTTGTAGATATAAACTCTTCTTAGTTAGGTTTATCTATTGAGCACAAACTATAAAGGATGATTAATTTAAAAAAAACGACGTATTAGCCCCAAAGACCTTGCGAAAGGAAAATCGTAAGATAAGTGTAGGAATTTAGATCAGGAAGGCTCTTAAGATCTTATGCCTTGGCAGTCAGCTAGTCCAGCTGAGGACGTCCCCAAATGCTCAATTTTTTAAACCCAAATGATTTCTGCACACTTCAGATTAAACTGTCAGATTGATAGAGACGTAAAATAACAATATAAATTTTCAAGAATTAGAGATACCTTCTAACTCTATGAAATTAAAATGCTATTTCAAACCCAATAACCTATGCAAGATTCCTGTGCAATAGATTATTCTACGAAGGCTATTAACCAACAATTTATAAAGAATAATATTCAACAGAACATTAAAAAAAAAACATTACCATAAGATGCAGGAGAGGAACACCACTATCAATGTAAACTCCAAAGACTTTGTGTTATTATTATTTCAAAAAAGATTATAAGAGAGCTTCAAGAGAAAGTACATGACTCAATGATCAGATCTTTTATGAAACAAATGACCTCTAATTTATAGATAAATTCTCCAAATGACTAGTTGGCTTGATCTTCGTTAAAGAAATTTCGACCACCGATAAAGATTTAATTATCTTTTAATTTTTATTGTCGAAATATTTATTTTTTGAAGAATTTTCGAATTTCTCTTTTAATTATTTTTTAATTAGCTCAAAATTAATTATTTTGAGCTAATTTATTCAAAAAATTGACTTTGACTTAACTATCAAGGTCCAAAGGTCCAAAATTTCTTGATATTTTCAATATTCCCTTGGTGGAGGACCTCCAAAAAATATATATTTTTTAGAACCCACAAATTTCTTAATTTGGAGAATTTATTTTTCCGAAGACTTGACTGACTCTATTTAATTAAATTTCTGACTTATGATTTTTCATTTATTTTTTTTTCAGAAAATTTAATTAATTGACACATGAGGGGAATTGAGATTATTCCCTAATATTTTAACATCATGGCTAAAATATTATTTACATAAGGTAATTACATTTAACTCATGAAGGGGGAACACCCATTTGTTATAGACCCTCAATTATTTACCCAATTCTGCGACTCAAATATGATCTAGTAGACCAAGTGATTTGTAATAAAATAATTTAGCCAGTTAGCTAAAATTATTCCCAAATCACTTTATAGAAGACTCGACAGTAACATTAAGACTTACTTCAGATCTTGACGACAAAATCCACCTTAGCTTTGGGGTGAGGCTGAAGGGAAAACTCTGTTGATCATTTGTGTTTAGAAACGTAGATGAACTAGTGAAATGAAAAACCTCCTAGAATGAAAATCGTCATCAAAATAATAATCTTACCTAGGTTGTTAGATGCATATGGTCTTACTAAGATCATTTGCATTACATACTACAAAATGAGTTTATAATTTAGACTAATGACTGATGACCGATGAATCCAGGATGATTTGAAACTAGAACATGATGAAATCCCTTTTGCAAAAAAAGGGGTGTACTGCTATAGGGTAGTTGACATGGAGTGATCAACACACCCAATGAAGGTGGGTCTTCAAATATGGGGTATGATAACCATTTTTGTAACACGTGCTTTCATTTAATGGTTTGAGGCATTTTAGTGTGGATCATTGGTCAATTGGATGATTGATCGCTTTTGATTGTATCCTTGTTCCCCTACTTCACCTTGGTGCGATATGGTTATATCTCGCTCGTAGTCTTGTGTAACCCTCCTTGAGGCCTTTCTTTCCACTGTTTAGGAGGGGCACAAATAGGAGGTCTTGATTGATGTTGCGTGCCCATGATATTCCATAATTACCACTTTCTGCCATTCCCCTTGTCCCATCTCCCCTCTTCGGGTTGATTTCTTACTGCTCACATTCCTTGGTTTCTCCCATATGCCGTCTTTGAGTAAGGTCTCAAAATCTTAGCCCTAAGAAGTTGATGCAGTTGAAAGAAAGTTAAAAGCCTATGTAACTACACTAAAAGAAAAATGTTAAAAGGCAAAAGATGGCTAGGACAAATGAAAGTGCATCGACAACAACCTAACCTGAGCTCTACCCCTCTCATTAGCTCTCTGCGAGTACGAAACATATCACGATCTATCTAAATAAAGGAACTTTTGAATGTCCCAAACTCGATGAGTAATGAATTGCTATATATCTTTAAGGGGTGATTGACACATCTGTTGATGCTTGTAGCCCAAGTGATCCATGCAAAAAAAAGATCATTAAAGATAATGGTGCACTTGAGGGGTGCTAAAAATAGGCTGAGGAAAGGGGTAACTTAAGTGCTCCCTCTTCACATCATATTACTCAAGGACATTGGTTGCATGGATGATACACCATAGTGGTATCTTCCATGAAGTCAAACCTAAACTATTTCACCCTTTCACTTGGGCCTTCTGATTGGTAGGTTGCCTTAGGATTTGTTTCTCCACTTGAGGTTGGAAGCACCTAATAGGGCCTGTTGTCACACAAAGTGTCTAGGCACCGCGACAACGCTTAGAGTAAGGGCTGTCACTCTAATCCTTACTCACTCTGTTTAGACTCTCTCCTAGACAAGTCAAAGGGAGTAGTCCGTAGGGGTAAATGAATGAAGGAAACCTGTGGAGCACAGGCTCTAGGAAACTTAAGGTTGAATATCTTAATGAAAATGAGACAAGTTCTGATTAATTGAGATGAATAAGACACAACCACAAGATAGAAATGATTTTTAGACTAGTGTCTTAGATGTTCAATTAACCACGAACCTATTTGAAAAAACACAATCAAGCTATTCAGAAGAAACAACGATGCAAAATAGTATAGCAATTAAATTTCGAAAGATTTAAATACCATGAAGAACCATGAAATTCAAATACTAAGCAATTCACAATCTTAGAATATAAATGATTTTTCTTTAATGACCTAGATCTAGAAAAAAATTGTCGTTCTCCTATAATCAATCTTTAGAGATGATTTGAAAAATAGTAAGCTTGTTTGACTCTAGAGAAATTAAAATATTGATACCACACAATTTTCCTTTTAAATTTTACCTTTAACACAAAAAGGACACCAAGAAGGAACTTTAGATTAACAATTTAATTATTCCTTAGACAATTTTTAATGTGGCAATTAATTTTTTTAATGTGACCAAAGATAAAAATCAAAAGACCTTAATTAAATTTAAATTTGTAATGGGCCGTACATAAAAATTTAATTTTTTAAATGTGAAAGCTCAAATTCTCTTTTTGATTTATTTCATTCGCAATTTCAAAGTCACCAATTTCTTTTTTAATTTTTTTAGTTTTTTTTTTTAAATGTTTAAAATGCTTTTAAATGAAATCAAAATTAAAACAAAAATAAAAAAATCATAAGTAAAAAAAATCAAATTGTAAAACAAAACCAAAAAAAGAAAAAATTTTAAAATCAAAATAAAACAATCCTAGGAGTCAAAACAAAAATAAAATTAAATCGAAGCAAAAAATTAAAAATGAAATCGAGTTTTATTAAAGAAGAGCTAACCCTAACACATACAAATGAATAAAAAAAAGAGAATTGAGCTGTTTGTGCGTTTTGTGTGCATGTGTGGAGAGGGCAACGATGACGGAGAAGAAATCTCAACGGAGGAGAGGGATATGGAAGGGGGAGCTAAGGGAGGACGCGTGAGAGAAGGAGATGAAGGCTACAAGCAACTTTTGAAGGTTTGATGCAGGGACAATAGGACATGGAGGACTGAGTGGAGGGAAGAGATATACGCAGGTTGATGAGGAAACACTGCAAAGGAGGGTGAGGATGCTTTGGCAGCAGAAACGAAAGGCAACGATGAGGAAACTGGAAGCGATGGAGGTCGAGGAGCCACAAGGAATGCAAGGCTACCACAGGATGGAGCTACAACGTGTAGGCAGAGGCGGCAAAAGGGTTTTGATGCTGGAGCAGCGGAAAGGGAGCGTAACAAGGAGGGCAGCAGGGGGGATGCAGAGATGGAGTCGTGGATGAAAGGGAAGAGATTGGAAAAAAGCTGCGAAAAAACGCAGGGGTTAGAAATTGGAAAATGAAGGAAGAAAAACACAACAAGAGAAAAGAAGGCTGTAGGAGGAAGAAAGAAAAAGAAAAACACATGCAGCAAAGGAAAATGCAGAGGAAAATAAGTCAAAATTTTTGCAGAGGTGACAAATCGCAGCAGAAAATGGTAGCCAGAAAACCTTAAAAAATTTCCTAGAAATTTTGATTAAAATGATATATTCTTATGATAAGCCCATAGCTAATTTCGCTGGGCTCTTCAGAAAATACGGATCGAGAGTTGGCTGGTCCAATTGAAAACTTCCCATAACGCCCGAGCATCTAAAATCAAGATTTCGTTGCAAAACTCAATCTAGCCATAAAAAATAGAGCGAATAAATAATAATAAAATTTAAACAAATAGAGATACTTGCTATTACGTTCAAAATTTAAATTATTATTCAAACCCCAGTGAATGAGCAAGATACCTGTACTCAAATCACTCTTCAAAAGCTACCATCAATGGCTTTAAAAAATATTATGCATGAAAACAACACATCTTACAGTATTCCCATGAAGAGTAACACTAGCAAGACTTAACTCCAAAGTCTTTATTTATTATCCAAAAAACGATTATACAAGAGCTTTTTGCTAAGCACATGACTCAGAGATTGGATGGATCGACTGACAAATGACCTCATATTTCGGCTAGTTCGAGTGATTTTCGTCAAAATAATCTCAACCGTTGATGAAGATCAAAATTTCTTTTAATCTCATCCGTCGAAATATTTATTTTTTTGAGGAAATTCGAAATTTTCGTTTAAATGCATTTTAATTAACTCAAAAATTAATTTTTTGAGTTAATTTCCCCAAAAATTTGACTTTGACTTATCCCCAGGGATCAAAGGCTTAAAATTTATCAAAATAATTAATTTACATTTATCTTAAATCTTGAACATCTTAAAATTTAAGTTTTTAGGACCGACGAATTTTGCTTTTGGAAAATTTAAATTTACGTACGACCTAGAATTAATTAAATTTCTGGCTTAGGATTTTAATTAATTTTTGGCCAGAAATTTTAATTAATTAACCTATGAGGGGATAATTTATTTTTCCAACCCTCAAGACACTTTACATTATGATTTTCATATTTTGTTACATCATAATGGGGGAAAACCCATTTGTAATAGACCCTCAAAGACTACCTGTTTCTGTGACACAAATATAATCCAACAGACCAAGCAATTTGTAATAAAATAACCTAACCAAATAGTTAGGATTATTTCCAAATTACTTTTACATAGACTTGATCTAGAACATTAGGACGTGCCTAAGATCATAGCGACAAAATCCATTCCAGTTTTGGGGTAAGACAGGAGGGGAAAACTCTATTAATCATCCGAGAATGGATCGGTGAGACAAAAAACTTTCCAGAATGGAGATCATCATTAGAAAGGTAGGTTCACTTAGGTTGTTACATACATGACACGGTTCTGCTGAGATTATTTACATCATATACATGCCGAATGGGTTTACATTATAACATGATGATAAGGCTGATGATGACAACTGGATGACACAGACACATCGATCAGGCGATATCCCTTTTGCAAAAAAAGGGGTGTATTGCTATGGGGTCATTGACACAGAGTGGTCAACAGAGCCCATTGATAACGCTCCCATACTTAAGTGGGATAACTTGTTTATAAGTCTTAAGCTAGAAAGACATTTGAAGATGAGGCTTATGTGATGCAATTTGATGCCTTGTCTGTTAAATATGGTCCACTTTGATCCATTTATGTTTTGAGGTACCTTTGATGACGACCTCACTTAGATCCATGATCTGTGCTAGGATTTTGCTCCAGGTTTCATTGGCCATCCCTTGGGCATCTTAGCATGCTTCTTCAACACTTCAAAGATGTACGCCCAATCCACATGTGACTCCACCAAAGCATTTCTAGGCAGGTTGTTATATAGCTTTTGAGGGACATTGGGCCATGTGATAACATAAATAATGTCATCTTCTTCCTATAGCATTTTGACTAATGAGCTTCACTGTTGGTGCATTGCTTCCAAAATCATTGTACTATAGGACCTTGCAGAATGCCCTTGGGTTGGTTTTGTACCATACTTGATGGATGTTGCCTTGCAGATGGTGATTTGATGATGATGACTCAATGAGACTCCTTTGGAGTGGTTTGTACTGTAATGGCCCCAATATCCTGAGCACGAAGATGCCATTCCCGCTTGCCTAATTGTTTCCTTTAGGCTAGCAAGAGGGGAAAATTGTTAAGGGGACTAAGGAATTTTGCCCAACTCTATTTTGGTATTATTATAATTAAATAAAAAGGGGCAAATATTTTTTTTTGACAAATTTGGGTATGTTATATTCATTCCAAAATAAGAGAGAGCAGGGCTCCCCAGTACATAAAGGCTAAAGCAATCAAGGGAGATGGAGAGACAAAAATCCTTGATCCTTCCTTTCCAGTTGTTACATTAACTTCAAAAGTTCCTAATTTACCTATTGCATTTAACTTGAAAGATCTAACAAATTGCTGAAGAAGCAGAATACATTTACATAGCATAGCTAAATATGATTGAAAGTAAAAAGCCAAGAGTAGGGAGTAATTTCTGTTGATTTAAAAGGAGAGTCATAGCGAGCCATGAGTTGGTATTCCTCTTAGTCTTTGTTGACTGACTTTTCCTCTGTCTTTTGGATCTTACTGCCACAATCCAAAGTATTTGAGCATTCTCCTGGTTTTTTGGCAACCATCTCTTGCAACACATTGATTGCATTTTCCAAATGAGCACATCTGTTGTTGAGTTGCTCGAATTGTTTTTTGTACTCATTGCATTGATAATATAGATACACAATATCTATTTTTCTTTTATCCCGCCAATGAGTATGCATGGATCCAATCTGATCCAGAGCGACCTTGAGGGACTTATAGTGAGGGCAAGATTGAGTCTTAGGAAACAAATCAGTGGGATCCATGACGAAGGAAGCAGGGGGACTGAGGGAGCTGAGGAGAATGAAGAGGGGAGGAACTGGCGTTGCAGGGGAAGAAGAAAGGAAATGCTAGAGTGAAGAGTGAGGGTAGCGCAAGGAAACGAAGGCGGAGATAGGAAGAAATAGGAAGGGAGAGTCAAATGGGAAACCCAATGGTCTAAGTAGGCATGATTACAATGGTATTGAGAAGCGCAAATGGCATAGGGATTAGATCGAGGAGGGATGCATATTCGCTTTGAGATGGGAGTTGTGGCAGGTGAGGAGATCGAAGGGATAAGGTTGTTGACCATGGAGCGAAGGTACGAGAGCTGAGAGAAATCTTTTCTGAACACGTGATAAACAAGCGAGAGAGGGGAGGGATGGGAGGAATTAGGGGATGACTTTGGAGAGGATCTCATTATTTATTTTTACTTCTCCCTGGGGTCAGACGCAAGCATTATTTGCATGCTTGTCAACCAACTTATTGTTCTCTCTTAGAACGTGAAAGAAGGAAACATTTCCTAAATTTTTTAGCTAATGTTGGATTCTGGTAGTAATTTGACCGAGATCAACATTTTTCGGCTTTGAATTCTTAATCATTTGTTGAATTAGGATTGAGGAGTCCCCAATGATGACTGGGTTCATATAATTTTTGCTGCTTAGGATTTGGGATCCCAGTAGAAACCCATATGCTTCCGCTTTATTGTTTGTTTCTATACCCCACTCGAAGGAGATCGAGCTTGCATTCTCATGATCGATGATGTAACCTCCAACACCTGCTCTACCTGGGTTGGATTTTGAAGCTCCATAAAAAAAATACATGGTATTTTTAGGGAATTTAACCATATCAAAAAATCCCTTTCTTTCAGACGAATTTTCCAATCTTTGGGCTTGCAGAGAATGGTTTTGAGAGGGCTGCCCATGATTTGAGGTCTGTCTAAAACAAAATTGATCCAGATTTTCTCTTCATGTTGAAGGATACTCTTGTCCAATTTCTTTGCTCCTTTGCAAAAAGAAATTCAGAAGCCAATCCCCAAGTTTTGGCTAAAATTTTCCTAACTTCTGGCTTTATGTTTTGAAATATTTGTTTATTTCGGGTGAGCCATATTTGCCAGCATAAAAATGAAGGGAGACTTCTCCAAAACCTCTTTATCAAATTCTTGTTTTTTAAAGAATAGGGATAGCTTACTTTCCAATTAGCATAGAATTCTGAGAGGGTGAGATTAAAGTTGATATTGGCCTCAATCGGGCAGATCAACGAGAGCCAACATTCTTCAAAAAATTTGCAACTTAAGAAGAGATGTTGAATTGTTTCTTCCTCTTTTTGACACAGGGGACATCTTGAAGGACCATGGATGCCTTTTTTCTTTAGATTTTCTGCAGTTAGGATCTTTCCTTTTAGCATAGTCCAAATAAAAATTTTGATTTTTGGAAGGCTCTCTGTTTTCCAAATTGATTTCCAAAGAGGCCAATCCTGATGTCCATATTCTTCTTGAAGCTTCACATAACCTGATTTTACAGAAAAATCCCCTCGGATGGGTTCCATTTGAATTTGTCTTGCTAACCAAGGCTTATTGGAGCTGCTCCCTTGAGGTGTGAAAGGAGCAAATTCCATTGATTGCTGAGATCAGGAGGAAAGGCTGGGGGGGCCAACCTTCCCATGAGTTATCTTGTTGGTTCTAGATTGAGATTTGGTCGAGAGAATATATTCCTTTATTTGTCATCCAAGTCATGAGTGGTTGTATGCCTCGAAGTTCAGAGAGAGGAGAATTTCCCATGATACTATCTCTCCATAAGTTAATGTCTTGACCACCACCTAAAATTCTGGATATGTTTTCTTTTACAAGAGGCAGAGCTTTTCTAAGAAGCTTCCAAATTTGCGAACATGGTCTGATGGGCATTTTTGCTGTTAGAAAATGCTGACGAGTGGAGTTTAAGTACTTTGCCTCCAAAACTTGTTTCCACCAGGAGGGCTCCCCTGTTATGAATCTCCATATGATCTTTGCTCTGAAAGTGATATTCATTAGACCAGGAAGTCGAATGGAAATGCCACCATTCTCATACAGAGTTATTACTTGTTTCCAATTTATCAGACTAAATTTTTTGGTCTCTGATTTGCCCCCTTGCCATAAAAAAATTCTGATAATGAGCTCTATTTGCTTTTGTATTCTAGCAGGTGCTTGTATGATAGAAAATTGATAAAGTGGAAGAGCTGATAAGACATATTTGATCAAAGTAACTCTCCCAGCTAGATTGAGCCAAAGCATGCCCTAATTTTGAATTTTCTTCTTCATTTTATCTATGGAAGAAATCCAAATCTCCAACTTCAAGATATCTTTAGAAATTGGCAGTCCCAAGTGTTTGAAGTGACCCCAGTTTGCTTTGAAAGGGACTCCTAGTATTTGAGAAATACGCTGAAGAGTTCTTGCAGGGGTATTCCATCCATAAATACTGCTTTTTAAATTGTTTAGGAGGCATCTAGAGACCTCCAAGAATCTGTCCAAAATGTTTTTGAATCTTTTAACAACAATACACGAGGCTCCCCCTAAGAATAAGGTGTCATCAACAAATTGTGAATGGTTTATGCTCTTGACTCCTCTGCTAAAATAGAGACCGATGATGGTGCCATTCTGTCTGCTGTGCTCTAAGTTTCTGCTAAGAGATTCTGCCATGATAATGTAGAGGAATGGAGAGAGTGGGCAACCTTGTCTTAAGCCTCTTGAACTTTGAAAAAAACCACCAGGTCTGCCATTGATAAGAGGGGCAATCTAGGGGCCAATAATGCAGGCTTTTATGAGATCTATGAAATATGAAGCGAAGCCAAACTTATGAAGAACAACAATTAAAAAAGAATGGTTGACTCGATCAAAGGCATTAGCCATGTCTAGTTTCAAGATGAAGCCTTTTTCGTTTCTAGATAGACTGGAGTGAATGGCTTCTTGAACAAGCATTATATTATCGACAATTTGCCTATTCGGTACAAAGCCTCCTTGATTTTCAGAAATCAAGTTGGGGAGGAGAGGCTTGAGCTGATTTGCTAGAACTTTGGAGATAATTTTATAGGAGGAGTTGCATAAGGATATGGGTCTAAAGCGATGAAAGGAGGAGGGTTTAGCTTCCTTAGGGATAAGGGCCATATACCACCTATTTTTTTTTAAAGATCCATCAGACCATCTTTAGAAGGTCCTTTTTAATGAGCAACCAAAAAGAACGATAGAACGCAATGGA
The DNA here is from genome assembly GCA_031772625.1 of Pinus tabuliformis. Taxonomy (NCBI): domain Eukaryota; kingdom Viridiplantae; phylum Streptophyta; class Pinopsida; order Pinales; family Pinaceae; genus Pinus; species Pinus tabuliformis. Next base: position 544,384,943 of record CM062805.1, on the reverse strand, counting down.
GAAACCATCAGGGCCCGGGGCTTTATCTGGTTGAAGATTCCAAATGGCTAGCTGAAGTTCATCTTCTTCCACTTCTTTTGTGATAGCATAATTTGTCTCTTCTAAAATTAATTTAGGGATGTGCCTTGTGAAGTCTTCATAGTTTTGGTTCCCAAGATCTTGCTGAGAGCAAACTTTTGAAGTGCTGATATGCTTCCCTTTTTATTTCTTCCTGTCCCTTTATTTCAACATCCCCTTCTCCTTTGATTGTCTCTATGTGGTTTTTGATTATTCTCATTTTAGTGGTGTTATGGAAGAATGCAATATTCTTATCACTGACCTGAATCCACAAGTTTCTAGACTTTAGCCTCCAGGTCTCTTCCTCATTTCTGTTGTTCTTATAAATTTCCCAATGTATTTCTTTTTCTTTCAGCTGGTTCTCTTTTGTTACTTCTCCTTCCTCCATGATCTTTTGAACATTTTCAAGCTCCCTTTGCAGCTCTACTTTCTTTTGCTGAGGTTCTTTATAATGCAATCGAGCCCAATCTTTTAGAGTTTTTTGACATTTTTTAGCTTTGATTCCCAAACAAAACTTGGGGATCCATTGATTCCATGTTGTGGAGACTAGAGTTCTGAATTCTTCAAAATTTGTCTAGAGGGGATTGTAACGAAAGGGAAGAGGTCCCAAATTTTCACTTTCCCCGAATTTTATGGCAATAGGCTTGTGGTCTGAAGCAACTGAAGGGATGATCTTTGAAATCACAGAGATGTAGTATATGATGATGCTATCTTAGATTAAAAATCCGTCCAATCTCTCTTTGGTATTACCTTGGCCTAGACTTTTGTTGCTCCAAGTGTATTTACCATTTTTGGGCTGAATGTGTGAAAATTCTATCACCGCAGCAACTAATTTATTTTTTCTACTTATTCCACATTAAGTTATTTATGAAATTACTTCAATAAACATTAAAATAAATACTACTGCAGATATGACACCGTAATACAGAAACAAACATATGCACAAGCATTAACACATTGACATAGATATTTTGGACAACAGTCCCCAGAAAAACCCAATGTGGGAAAACCGATGCAGCAAGGGAGGATTTTATTATTCAACAATTCTTCTTTACAACAGGGTGCCAAACTGGCTTAATGACAGAGAGAAATAATTCTCTAGCACTTCTCTCAGTCCCAGCGTCAACCCAATTGACCTCTGCGTAGCTCTCAAACCCTCTGCATCAGCCCCTGCTTGACTGCATTAGCCCTGGGCCTCTCTGCGTCACTCATGTAGGCGCAACAAGTGATTGCGCACTCTTTTGCTGCCTCTGTGTCTGCCTAAAAAGCCCATGCGTCTGCCTCTCCTGCCTCAACGCTGATCTCTAGTGGCTGATCCCGCCTATCTGCTTCGTACTTGCTGCCTCCTGACTGCTCACCAGACCACTGGTTCAATTTCTCAGCTAACCCCGCTCTAGAAATTGAACTGACTAGTCTCCCTCAGTGCATTTTCCAAGTGAACCTCAACTCTCCTCTTATACTTTTCTTGTTGACAAATCAACGGCCGAGATTAAGTCCCTAATCAACGACTAAGATTAGATCTGGCTTGATCCATGACTTTTGGACCATTCTAACACAATTTTATATTAATACACATTAATACATTAAAAATATTAATTATTTTAGTATCTCCCAAACTGTTTAGAATTTGCCCAAACCCTTTCTGGGTATTGGAGATCTCATGTGCCTTAGCCTCTCCACCAATTTTTGTGGCTAGAGCACATCCGATGCTACCCCAAATCAACACTCCCTTTTAGCGAGGACTGTGCTCTAGTAATACTCCTCACTGAGTATCACCCTAATCATCCGGCATCGATCCCTATGCTGATGCTAAGCCTCCCTACCCAACATCCTCTGCACTGCTGCATCCTGTACTATTTCCCATGGCTCTGCTGCTGCCACTGCTGCATCTGTACAACAACTTCCTCTGCATCCGTACTGCTGCTGGTCCTTTCTCCCAACACTGCATCTGCACTGCAACTCACTCCGCATCCTTACAGTTATCACTCCCATTTCTGCTACTGAAACAGGTTCTTTACCATCCCCATCTTTTCCCTGAAGTAGTCAAATTTTGTCTTTTTAAGGGCCTTGGTGAGGATATCCGCCACCTATTCTCCTGTAGGAGTGTAGCTCAACTGTACAGCTCCTCGTTGGACACAGTCCTTGACAAAGTGACACCGGATATCAATATGCATCGACCTATCATGAAACACTAGATTCTCATAGAGCTTGATGCAATTCTAATTATCACACATGATTCTGGTCGCCTCCATATTCGTTCTGAATAGGTTCATAAGTAGTTTTCTAAGCCATATGGCCTCACACAGAGCTGTGCTTGCCGCCATATATTCTGCCTTAGATGAGCTCAGAGCCATGGACTTCTGTTTCCTACTGCACCAGGAGGTCATTCATGATCCAATATTGAAACAATACCCAGAGGTACTTTTCCAATCCACTGAACTTCATGTCCAATCTGCATCAGTAAATCCACTCAATCTGATATCCTTACTCCTGGTGTACAAGAGTCCATAATCGACTGTTCCCTGTAAATACCTGGGAACATGTTTGGCTGCTGCCCAGTGCGCCCTCTTCGGTTCCATCATGAACTGATTGAGGGTGTGACAGAGTAGCAAATGTCTGGTTTGGTATTGACCAAATACATCAGGGACCCTATGAGCTGCTTGTATAGGGTGGGATCGACATCCTTGTCTTCTGATGCATCAATCTTCTTCCAGTTGGTGATCATTGGCGTAGCCATAGGTCTACAGTCCTCCATCGAGAATCTTTTCAGGATTTCTGCAGCATACCTCCCTTGCCCAAGGAAGATTTCTCTCTTCTTTTGCCAGACTTCCAACCCTCGGAAGTAGTGCATTCGTCCCAAATCCTTCATATTGAATTATGTGGCTAGATTCTTCTTGTAGTCCCCAATGAGTCTGTCCTATCAAAAAGAGATCATCCACATACAATACTAAGATTAGCGGCTCGTTCTCTACAACTAGATATTAGAGATTCGAATCCACGTCACTCTTACAAACCCCTTCTTCTGCAAGTAGCCATCTATTCGACCATACCATGCTTTCGGTGCCTGTTTCAGCCCATATGAGGCTTTCTTCAATCTGCATACATGAGACTTCTTCTCATGAGTTTCAAAGCCCTTTGGTTGTTCAATGTATACCTCCTCTTCTATTACCCTGTTCAGAAATGCCGTTTTGACATCCATCTGATGGATCTCCCATCCCATCTGGGCTGCAAGAGATATCATGGTCCTAATAGATGTATACCTGGCTACCGGGGCGAAGGTCTCCTCATAGTCAATCCCTTCCTTTTGAGCATACCCCTTAGCCACAAACCTGGCCTTGTATTTCTCAACACTGCCGTCTGTAGCATATTTGATCTTGTAGATCCATCTTGAACCTACCACTGATCTGTCTTGAGGTCTTGGCACCACCTCCCAGACATCATTTACCATTATGGAGTTGTATTCCTCTACCATCGCATCTAGCCAAACCTGATGTTGAGCTGCCTCCTTGAAACTGGCAAGCTCTCCATCCTGAGCTACTAATGCCTGATATCTATCTGGTTGTTTTTGCTCCCTCTTATTATTTCTTGGCACATCGATGAAGTCCTCTGCATCTCGCAGAATCTGACGAAGTTCCCTGCCAGTTCTTCCTCTGCAGTAGGTGCTTTTGTTTGCTCCTCCTCCTCATCCTAAGAATTTTCCTGTGCTGAGGAAGAAATCTTTACTTATGTTGGTTGAAGAGCCTTAACCAACGGCTCCTCTTCAATTTCTCCTCGGAAGGCATCTCGCGAGATCTTTTGAAACCTTGTCCTCCATGAACTTTACATCTTGTCATACTACTACCTTCCTGCTCCCTGGAAGATAGATTCTATATGCCTTAGCGTTCTCGCTATATCTTTCAAGATATCCCTTTTCCGCAGTTTGATCCAGCTTCTTCCTCTTTTCTTCGGGTATGCGGCAATATGCTAGACTCCCAAATATCCTGAAATGACTAACTTCAGGTGTCTTCCCTGTGAAGACTTTCTCTGGAATAATCTTGCCCACTGCCCCATGAGGAGTCATGTTTTGAACATAGACTACTGTGTTGCATGCTTCTGCCCACAAGAATTTTGACATATCTTGATCATACATCATGGCCCTAGCTGCTTCTACAATAGTCCTGTTCTTTCTTTCTGCTACCCAATTCTGCTCCGGATTATATGGAGTTGTCCACTCTCTTCTGATGCCCTCCTTAGCGCAAAAATCAGTGAAGTCGTTATCGACATATTCTCCACCATTATCTGAGCGCAAAACTTTTATTTTCTTTCCAGTCAGATTCTCCACTAGAGCCTTGAACTCCTTGAATCGACAGAAAACCTCATCCTTGGTTTTCAGAAAACAAATCCAAGTTTTCCTTGAGTGGTCATCAATGAAGGTAAGGAAATACTTGGCACCACTGAGAGCTTTGAGGGACATAGGTCCGCAGATATCAGTGTTGATCAATCCTAGTACACTCTTGGCCCTGTGTTTGCTCCTAGGAAATGCTGCCTTGGCATACTTTCTTAAAACACATCCCTTGCATACATCATCTCATTCCGTACTCAGATCTTGAACTCCTGTTACAGTGCTCCTGAGAATTCTCAGAGCTCCATGGTGCAAGTTGTTAGCGCTCGAATTTGCCTCAGGCTGAAGAAGGCGAAACTCAAGGTAACATCAAACCACTTAGCCTCGTAGCTAGCCCTACGGGGCAGGAGAGGGCTCTCTCCAGTCTATCTCAGCAAAAAGTTTTCAAAAGGGGCTGAGATGATTTTAAAAGAAACTGATTTTAGGCTAGTAAATTGATAAAAAGGGGTTTTTAATAAAATGATGGGGTTTTTCTGGGCTGCATGGGGCAAAGAACAGCTTGAAACAGAGAAATATAATAAAAAACACAGATTATCTCCTGAGGCAAGGTAGGCAAGAAATTTAACATCAAATTGAGATTAAATGGACTGGCAAGACTGCTGAGGAGCTGACAAGGGCATAGAAGATGAATCCTTGTCAAACAGAAGAAAACATTGAATATGAACAAACTTAAAGGCAGAGCATAAAAATTATGAATTCTACCTTAACACTTCATTTGTTCAAATGGAAATGATCATGAAATGAAATGAAAACATAACAGGCTACATATGAAACAGAAGGAAAACTTATGCTAAATTTCATACCACAGGAATCTCAAAAGCCAGAGCTGTGTATTTTCATTAAAATCTCTGTCAAAACTGTACAATGGGAGCTCTCTGTTCTCCACCAGCTCTCAGAACTCTCTCTTTCTCCCTTTCCTCTTTTACAAATGATTTTTAATACATTAAATAAGACTGTTGTAGGAGAAAACAGATCAACCCAAAAACCTGGGCGCTGTTTCACCTGAAGTTACATAAATAGAACAAAGAACAACTTTCTCCTCGAAATTCTCTAACCAAAAAGACTAAAAATTGGAGCGCAGACCCCATTGTGTGACTAACTGAGGTCATAGATAAGAATACGAATCCTATTCTTCTGGTAACAGATGTCTTTGTTTATTTTTGGCTGAAGTGAAGGGCCAGGTGTCAAGGATGTGCGCCAAATTCTTCTCTGCTCCGATCAGTGGATCTACTCGTGATGGTGATATGCTGGAAATTATGTATCTTAGTTTGCTAGTGTAGAAATTCATTGCAGATATATTTCTTTTCTGAACAGTAAGCATCACTGCCTTCATCTGGTTCTTGCGTGCGATAAGCATCAAAAATTTGCCAAGCCCTCTTCCTTGCACACATTTCTGTAACTGAAGTTTATAAACATAGACTACAGGAATTTCTTCCTCAACAATGAATCGATAATGCACAAAAGCAACCGCAGGGTCTCCATCACCTGTCCACTGACACTCATGCACCTCTTCCTTATTATTTATATTGCAAAGATGTTCATTGTCAGCACTTTGAATACTCCGCACAAAAATATATCGCGCTTCAGGAGCAACCATTTCTCTGCGTTTTATTTTCTCTTCCGCGGCCCATTCGGGTACATATGCACTCTGCATATTCACCTTCAAAAGCTCTTGGATGTAACGTTTTAGTGAGGAGGACAAATGTTCTCCTGATCCTGATCCCAGACGAACTAATAGGCCATTTCGGTCATATGTATGAAAAGCTGGGAAGTCGACGAGATGATCATCTTTCATATCTATACAACTGCATTACAATCAAAATTGCAAGAGATTCCCAAATATTCTCAAACAAAGAAGCTCCAGGCTTCGACCCTGTATATGGATAAAGCAATATCCTTCTAGAGAGCCACATCTGCAAACTTGGGAAGCTGCTCAAAACATAGGTGAAGATAAAGACCAGCATGGCATAAATCAGTAAAGGTAGCCACAAACGCTTCCTTGTCTTTTCCAGCAGTTGTCGGCCTATGATCCAAACCAAAAGAAAGATGAGGTAGCCAAATGCTATGTAATTAGGATTGACCACGTATACTGTGACAAGTATGGTCAAACATGCAATGTAGGTCCCACAGGAGCGATATGTTGCTTGAAACATTTGGCCTATGGTTAAAAGATATTTTTTTTTTATCCAGTTCACTTGCTGAGTGTGGTGTGGATCACTATCTGTCAAATTCTGGGATGAACATATTGTCCACAGTACAGATTTGTTGAACCCATCTTTCATGAAGCCAAAACCAAATGGTGATTGCGGGCTACACTTCAGAATTGCAGAAAATGAATGGAGTGCTTCTATGCCATGATCTTGAACTGCAGAAAAGCATAATAATACTGCAATGCTTAGAAAATCCCAAAGACTTGCATGATTTGATACACCGCAGTGAAGGAGAATTGACCTTATTGAATCCCCTTTGCTGTCCAGAACCTCCGAAAATAGATCTAGCTGGAGTAGGTACAGAAATGAAAAATGTAATTCACAAAGGAGAACTAGAAGCTTCCGTGTTTGTCTGCCCACTGTTGACCTCATCAAATATATCAAGAAAAACACCATATAAAAGGCATGGAGTAGCCCAGGTTTCACTCCCAAAAGGAATATAAGCAACAAAGAAATTGAACGTGAGCTCTTGCGGAAACACCATGCAACTACAACAAAAATCAAAACCTTTTTTCTTTCTGTTGCCCTTCCATCTTATGTTCATCTTTGCATGATCTCAAGTTGTCATTTTTCAGGCTCCAAATGCAATTACTCACATAGATAACCACTGCCACAAGAGTACCAAGAAAAAACTGGGCAAAAATGAATAGCCCTGGAATAGAGTAATGGAAAAGCCCAATTGCGTCCCAAATTTTAGTATCCTTTTTTACTCTCCTTCCTCCACACATTAAAAGTTGCGTTGAATGCATATGTTAATGCAAGAGCAAGAAGAGACACGGGAAAACCATATGTGAAGAAATTGATGACAATATGCTGGAAAATGACACCCTTTGCCACCTCCTCATTCCACATAGGAATGGATATTGATTCAGGAGATGAAATTAATTGCTGAGGAGGCAGAAGATGCTGTGTCATATTATTGCTTGACTGCGACAACAGGTACTCATTGCAAGTTACTCTTGAAGTCCTTACAAGAGAAAACCTTACAGATTCCACTTTCTCCAAATCATGTAGGGCACATGTCTTCTGTTTGCTCCAGCATGTGCACTTCTCCGGAGCCAGTTACACGGAGATATCTTGGATAAATGTCAAACACGTTGACTGCATTACTTGTCCCATTCAAAACATCTAGTAAGCCTGAAGAGTTAACTGATTTAGTTGGATTGTATTTTACAACCTCCTTTCCTTTTGGTCTTTCCCTTGTGAACTCAAATTCCTCATAGACAAATTTCATGAGACTCTTAACCGTTGAAGGTGGAACCGACCAATATGTGTTTGCATCAGCTTGACAGCAAATCAATTGAATATCTTCGGAGTTATATGTTTTCAGATAACCATCAGGATCCAGGTTATTCCCTGCTGCTAAGATATCCTCCCAAGAAAGACAACGACAAAGACTGTTTTGGTAGAGTGTCAATCTACCGCCTCCTGTTTTGATATCAATCTGGGCGCTTACATCTTTAATTGGATTTGCAATGTTAGTTGGATTGCCACTACTGTACATCAACATAGGAGCCCAAAGGACACACATCAGAACTAGGAACAGACATATGCCACTGCAAAATTTCCTTGCCTTACTTTGCTTTTCACCTAGCCGATGCTCTGTTCTGGAAAAGTGTTATATCACACTTGACCAGATACAAACTTGCTGAAGAAGAATCAATCTCTCATTGACTGACAAGACGGAGTCTAACACAAGTGACCCATTCTTCTATGCCATAGTTCGTTCAAGTCCTTGTACCCATTCTTCTATGCCATAGTTCGTTCAAGTCCTTGTTTCCATGACTACCTATTAGTGCCATTGGTGATTCTAGTTGCAATCTATACAATTGATTACTTTTAATCCCGATCTGCACTTTCTTTTTTCAGCTCGGGTGTTTGACGTATACCTTCTCCTTGATGAAGTAGACGTCATAGCCCTTGTCTTGTAGTTGCGACACGGAAAGTAAGTTCATCCCCAATCCTGGTACATGCAATACATTTGTAGCACAAAACCGTTCTCCCGATTCTATTTGAAAAACTATGGTACCCTTCCCTACTGGAGTACGCTTTGCCTTATTCCCCATGGTGATCTGAAAGTTCATCTTCTCTACTCGATATTCTGAGAAACACTCCCTGATTCCCGTCATATGCCACGAAGCTCCATTGTCTATATACCATACCTCCGATGATGCAGCACTAGTCATACACGTTACTTCTTCTTCCAGCCTGGAAGCCAACATAGAGAAATCGAAATCTCTTTCTCTTATGCAATTTTCTGAAAATCTGTGTGAGTCCCCTAACGTGGATGCCTCTGCATCGTGGTCTTGACCCATAATTGATTTTCCCTTTCTGTCTCTGATTACTTGCTCTGATACCATGTGAAAATTCTATCACTGCAACAACTGATTTATTTTTCCTACTTATTCCACAATAAGTTCTTTATGAGATTACTTCAATAAACGTTAAATTAAATACTGCTGCAAATATCACACCGTAAAACAGAAACAAACATATGCACAAGCATTAACACATTCACACAGATATTTTGGACAACAACCCTCGGAAAAACCCAATGTGGGAAAACCAGTGCAGCAAGGGAGGATTTTATTATTCAACAATTCTTCTGTACAACAGGGTGCCAAACTAGCTTACCCACAGAGAGAAATAATTCTCCAGCACTTCTCCTAGTCCCAGCGTCAGCTCGACTGACCTCTGCATAGCTCTCAAACCCTCTGCGTCAGCCCCTGCTTGATTGCGTTAGCCCTGGGCCTCTCTATGTCACTCACGCAGGCCCAGCAAGTGACTGCGCAGTCTTTTGCTGCGTCTGTGTCTACCTCTCCTACCTCAGCGCTGATCTCCAGTGGTTGATCCCACCTCTCTGCTCCGTACTTGCTGCCTCCTGATTGCTCACTAGACCACTGGTTCAATTTCTCAGCTAACCCCGCTCCAGAAATTGAACTGACTGGTCTTCCTTAGTGCATTTTCCAAGTGACCCTCAAGCCTCCTCTTATACTTTTCTCGTTGATAAATCAATGGTCGAGATTAAGTCCCTAATCAACGACTAAGATTAGATCTGGCTTGATCCATAACTTTTGGACCATTCTAACACGGTTTTATATTAATACACATCAATATTTTATTTTCCCTAAGTTTAGACTTAGGGACTCCATTAAAAATATTAATTATTTTAATATCTCTCAAACTGTTTAGAATCTGCCCAAACCCTTTCTGGGTATTGGAGATCTCATGTGCCTTAGCCTCTCCACCAATTTTTGTGGCTAGAGCACATCCGATGCTACCCCAAATCAACAGAATGTCCATTAGATTGTGAGTTTCTATGATGTTTTCAAACTTAGCTCTAAGAGGATCTGCCTGAAAGCTGCCACCTTGTTTTTCATCTACATTCAATATGAGCTTAATGTCTCCTCCAATTATGAATTTTTTATTTGCTTCAAGGCTTAAACAGTTAGCCAAGGAATTCCAACAATGGTCATTGTCTCTAAAATGAATGGGAGCGTAAATGTTGAAGAGACATATTTGATAGCTAAAGATCTTATTTCTGAATTCAGTCTTGATCCAATGCAGCTCTTTGTACTGACATATAAGTTCCCATGAGGATTGTTTCCACATTGTACAAATACTGTCTGATGCACCTATTGCTTTTATAATTGTTACTTCATAATATTTAGTTTTTTGGATTATTTGATACCACTGAAGCAACAAAATTGTAGCTTCTTGAATTTAAATGTGAAATACACAAGGTATTTGTAAATAATATTTTATTAATATATGAAATATACAAGAGGTGTTGAATGTTACAATAAGGCCCTGCTTATATACCTAGGCAGGCGCCCTTTCATGAATGGGCATGTAAGACATGCCTTTTCACTTATCTAATGACTATTTAAGATAATCATCATTTGATTATTTATTATTTATATTTATTTATATTCATCTTATTTTATATAATTTATATTCGTAACATTGCCTCTCTCTTCAAGAAGCTTTGTCTTCAAAGTTTAATTGTTAATAATTTCTTCCTTGCCCACGTCTTTTCCGGCATGAGTAAGTCATCTGTACTATTGTCTTGGAATTAATTTTTATCTATTTCCCTTGGATATATATATAATTTTTAATTTGATTTGATTTATTATATATAATTAATTTTTAACAAGTAACTTTATAAGTTAATAAAGTAACTTTAATAACATTTATAAAGTAACTTTATAATTAATTTTTATGTTAATTGCCTAATTTATAGTTATGTTTATTTTATTCCCTAAATTACTACCCATCGGACGTGTGCCAAATGACTTGTCTCTTTCAATAGTTACATGGCAAGCCTTCCTTACAAATAACTCACGCGACATCTGTATTCACTGATCCCAAAAATTCCCTTAATTGCCGTCGAGCCTTTGGAGCGAACTTCGCTTTGATTTCCCCATTAGCAGAATAATCTAGGCTTGGAAAAAATTGTGTACTAGGAAAGGATGAGGTGAGTTTGCATTCTTCAAGAACTCTACTATAGATCTCATAACATATAACCGATAGGCCAACGCATTCGGTTGTTGTGGAGACAAAATATGTTCCCAGTGATTCTTTACGTAGTCTTTTCACACAGAAACAGGGTTCACTTTATTGAACATTTGAACCACGTAGTCACTCCCATCACTTTTTATAATTTCTTTCGGAATACAATACGGTAAAATGTTTATGGTGCACTGTCTGCATTTAGAAAATTCGTCAATCAAATCCCTGTCATCTCTGTTGATTGATCCAATAAATCCTTTTAACTAAAGTCGAACCTTCCTTTGGACCTCCGTTATGATTGCACTCTTCCTATCCTCGGCATAATTTGACAAATTTTCTAAGTAGTGGAAAAGATCTAGTACTCGAATTGGCTGGGTTGAACTTATGTTGTTCAAAAACTCCGCTGCAAATCTCATAACATAAAACCCACAACCCTCGAAATTGGTTGTTGAGGAGACAAGATTTCATGCCAGGCTATGTAATTTATATCAATGCCGACCTTCCTGGCAATATCTCTTGTTATGCCATACGCATGACTTTTTCCTATTTCAAGGCCTCGAAGAGAGTTGACATGCAATATGCATTAGGTTCTCCAAGGGACAGGAAGATTTGCATTTCTTCGTGGCCCGAGCCCACAAACAATCGCTAAAGTCTAGTGTTTTCTATATAGCAGAGGAATTATATTGAAATCAACTTCTTTTGTCTCATTGTCCAGTGCATCCTCGAAAATGTAGAGAGGCATTGCGTCTCTTCTGTCATTGAGCTCGTGTATGTTGATATTTATCATGTATGGAAAACATCAGTGAAATCGCTCTTGAATTTCATCCGAAAATTCTTCTAGCAAACTTTGAAACTTTTCCGTTACCTCATTGTCGTCTGCCATGAAAGGACTAGGTTGGTTACCGACAATAAATCGAGGACTGCAAATAGCTGAAGAATGATAGAATATATTTTCTTTGCAGAATCTCTTGTATGAAATCCTTTCATCTTCATCGAACGACTGTTCATCCTCCTCTTCAGGATATTCACTATCATTTTGTTCAACTTTGTTCTTCATTATCCTCATTTTCATATCCATTTCTTTTAGGAGATCAAAATAATAATCAGTCTTTGCCATTTTACTCGATCGTCTTCCGAGTATTCACTCCGGAGCTCTTGAAATCGATGTTTCTTAGTTCGAACTTGTTAAGATTCACTGTCCTTCGTAGCTTCATATTGATCTTTATAAATATAATTATTATCCCCATCACTTATTTCATCTGAATCAAAGGATGACGAATGAGAAATATCAAGAAAAATATTAAGAGGGGAGCTTCCAAACTCTGTAGGAGACTCCTCCGAAATTTTTGGTAACTCCTTCGAATTTTCTTTACTTGATTCATTTTCACTTTCATCATCTTTTTCAGCGTTTTCAACAGTCTTTGGGCTAGCAGGCTCATCTTTATCACCGTTTTGATTGATATCATTCTCATCCACATCAAGATCAATTTCATCTGGATCATCATCTTGATCTATATCATTTTCATATTCATCATTATTTTCATATTCTTCTTAGATTCTCCCACTTCCTCGGCTACATGAGCTTCGCTTCTTTCATTTTTCTTGTTGTTCTGTTGACTTGGTCAGTCCCTCTTAAAGTGTCCAAACTCATTGCACTTGAAGCATTGAACCTTGGACATGTCTTTCTTCTTGGACTTACCAACTTTCCCTTATTTTGCTTCTTGACTCAGGCTAGAAAGGCTTGAGACTGCTCATCCGATCCAATGTCATATTTTACCTTGATCCTTGATTCTTCCAAGATGCATTGAGTCCACAACTCGTCAAATGGAGTTGAATCTTTCTTGGATTAGATGCTTGTTGCAAAGTTGCTCCATTCCAGTGGTAATGCATTTAGTACGCAGATGGTCACTTGTGAATCAGAAATTGATTCACCAAGTCCTTGCAGATGGTTTCTTAGCTCAGAGACTCTCATGAGAAAGGATGCCACATCCTCATCCTTTGATTTCTTCATTTTATATAACTTATTCCGCAAAGACATCTTTTGTCTTGTTGTACTTACAAAGTACAAATTCACTAGCTTGTCATACATAGCCTTGGAAGTCTTCAAGTTTGCAACAAATGGAACAAGAGAATCCTTAATTGATTCAACTATGATCCTTTGAGCCTTTACTTCCCCTTTCATGTACTTTTCTAGTTCTTGTGTCTTGTCTTTGCTTGGTTCAGTGATATCCCCAGTAATATATTCCATTACTTCTTCTTCTGTGAGTATCAGGTCAACCCTTTTCTTCCATGCTAGATAATTTGATGCTTCTAATGAACTTATTGCTCTCCTTGCAAAAAGAACCCACATGAGCTGTATATTCAGACATGATCTAATAATATGATACTCACTTGATGACCAAGATTCTCCTTGATGATGCCTTCAACCTTCTTGATGCCTTAAAGATCCTTGAAGAGTCTTCAATAATGTCCTTGGAAGATGTTCCCTAGGATTCCTCCAACAACAACTTCCCAAATCTTTTGATCCTTTGATGTAGTCTTGATATTCTTAAGTGTAGAAACCCTCCTTCTAGAATAATAGGTCTTCTACCAATGAGTCTTTAACCAAATCCTTCAAGAGATAATTTTCCTTGTTGTCTTCTTCTTTAAGCTTTGAGAGTTTCCTTTTTCCTTCCCCTTGACAAGCAAATCCTTCCAGTGTTCTTCCAGTTGCCTTTGTTGTTAACCTTAGCTTTGAAACCATGTTGGAAAATGCAAAGTGGCAACTTATTAAGTCTTATTTTTCATAACCTTAATATTTGCTTGTGAACTTAGTTATTCGTCTTGTGTTCTTTAGTTAGATCTTTTCATCAGACAAATATCAAGAATGAAACAACAAGAATAAAGGACACATAAATTAGGCTCTCAGCCAGGGCAAAACCCCTCTAAGGGGAAAACTCGGTAAACTCTTCTCTTCTTATAGAATCTGCTTCAAGATGGGACACAAAGACCCAACATTAGACCAAGTCCTTCTCCAAGCACCAAGGCAACCCTTCCAACAAGTCCTTCCTTGAACCTGCACCAATCAGCTGCAACTTCGACTTGCTAGCCGCAGTCTTGCAATTTGCACAACTACTTTGACCCTTCAGTCTATTTCCTCAGTTTTGCACCTTCCACCGGTTCTATACCTTTGCCTGTTCTGCCCTTAGTTTTGTACTTTCGGCCTGTTCCGCACTCAGTTCTGTACCTTCGGCTTGTTCCACACCTAGTTCTGTACCTTTGTCCTGTTTTGCACTTGGTTTTGTACCTTCGGCCTATTCTGCGCCTAGTTTTGTACCTTTGGCTTGTTCCACACCCAGTTCTGTACCTTTGGCCTATTTCGCACTGGGTTCTATACCTTCAGCTTGTTCCGCACCTGGCTCTATACCTTTGCCTGTTCCGCACTCAGTTCTGTACCTTCGGCTTGTTTTGCACCTGGTTCAGTACCTTTGGCCAGTTCTGTACCTTCGGCCAGTTTTGTAGAAACTTCAGATGCAATGCACATGTTTTTCATGGTTGAATGAGGTCGAACTGCTTCCTTTATATAACCTTCTCAAGGGGTCGAATTTCCTCCTTTAGGTTGACATGATGTTTCTAGGGCCGACTTTTACTTTAGGAGATTCTAGGACTTTCTAGACTCAAAAATAATTATTTTATAAATACATTTTGCCCGGAAGGGTCTTATAAACATGATGTTGACTCCTTTGGGTCATGACAATAAATCCTAAGACATAACAAAACCTAGAAGCACAAAGAACACACTTTTATCTAGAAGACCATGAATAAAGAGCATGAAACCCATGCTCTAATAATAATAACTTTTTATTTTCTTTTGTTTGTTTGTTACATATGATACATATTGAAATGAATACAACAACAATTATGAAGACCGAAGCTAGTTACATTTTCAACAATTTGGGTATTGTTCATTTTGATCATATATTGTAATCCCAACTACAAAATCAAATCTATGTTATATAAGTTGGGGGGTTTTATTAAATATTATTATTTTTTGAGTTATTTCATTGTTGTAAGTACTATCATTGTCAAACAAATATTCTGCTTATCTCTCTCTTCTATAGACACATTCAAACATTAACCCCCCCCCTCCCCCCAAAAAAAAAAAACCAAAGGTGTGTGTTACATTCACCTATTTCTTGTTCCCTGGATCATCTCTCTTCTGTATGCGCTCGTCTTTGGCCATAGCCATCATTCTTCTTGGTAGTCTCACAATTCACGATGGATTTGTGCTCCCCACGATAACATCCTGTTATATCTATTTCGTAGAAATCTAGAGGGGCTAAAGGCTCGTTTTCCTCATCTTACTGATGACTAGTGATGGATTTTAAGCATTGGTATGACTCAATGGTTTTTTGCACTATGAAGTTCTAGGCACAAGGTCTGATTGATCTTGTTCTATTATAGAGACATGTTAGATAGAGAGATTTTTTTTAGTAGTATGAGGCATAGGTGTACTTGCCTGTTAATTTTTAATGCACCTTTTGATTCCCCTTGAAAAAATGAGTCCGATGAGTATAATATCTAAGGGTATTTAGAGAGTTTCTACTTTTAGCAACTGCTAGACATGAGCGACACATGTTAACTCCATAATGTGACATGTGGTGACCTTCGTATAGTGACACATGACCCTTTAGGGAATAACATTTGGTGTCTTGAGGCATGCACAACTATTAATGTGATTGGGATGCATGCATGGAGTTAAAATGCGATAACTAGTTTAGTAGTATGCGGCATAGGTGTACTTTCCTTTCAGTTTTTAATGCACCTTTGGATTCCCCTTGAAAAAATGAGTCAGTTGAGTATAATATCTAGGGGTATTTAGAGAGTTTCTGTTTTTGGCAACTTCCAGACATGAGCGACACATGGCAGCTCCATAATGTGACATGTGGCGACCTTCATATGATGACACATAACCTCTTTAGGGAATAACATTTGGTGTCTTGAGGTGCGCACAAGTATTAATGTGATTGGGATTCATGCATGAAGTTAAAATGAGATAACTATAGTGCATGCATTAGTTGGAAGGTGAGGTGGCAGTTGGTGATAATATCGAGGAATATTCTTTCAATTACCTGAATTTCATGCAAGTCGGCCAAAGTTTGTGCACTTAACTCACCCTATTTTCTTTGTTAACTTATCCTCCCTTTCATGCAAGTCTCTCTCTCTCTCTCTTATAACCTGCCTTATTACTTCCTTTCTTGCCACCTCACTCATGACAACTCCTCTTGTCATCCTATTAACTATTCTTTTCACTGTTTTGATCCTCACTTGAACTACCTCTCTTTTTTCCACTCACAACTTTTCTTCTAGAACTCGCGCGAGGACAACTTGAACTGGCCTAGAATGTATCATCAAGGTAATGATAAAAGGAGAGTAAAGGCTTCATTCAAAGGGAGCAATTTTCCTAGCAAGGAAACATCACATTACAACTCTCTCTCTCTCTCTCTCTCTCGTTTATTTCATGTTACAAGCTTGATAGACTAACCATGTGGAATGATGTAGGTGCTCCTTGACGTGGATTTGACTAGCCCATACACCGTTGATCACCCCTACAAACGTAGGCTCCCATAAAACCATGAGTGCTCAAGAGAGTTCATCAAAAGCCTCCAATGCAGTTAGGGACGAAAGTGACCTTAAGTGGACTTCAAGGGATAAGACATGTTTTGACCAAACAACTGAATAAAGACTCAGTGACAAAGACACAGGTCTATGATGCCTCATACAAGCGCCTCACATGGTTTTTACATGTTGTTTGACTTTGACGTTAGGCTTATAATGGGGATGAATGCTGCACTAAAAAGTATATGTACCCTTGTTGACAGTCAGGATGACAAGTGACTTTGCCAAAACTTGTTGATTTTTGGTCCTTTCTAGAGAGGGAACTTGTATGGAATGCCATGTGTCCACTTTTTTTTTTATAGGACTTCAAAATTTGGACACAAAACACTATTGTTTGTATTCTTTCCAATGAAATTGGTAGTGCTCAATTTTGATATTTCTAGAGTTAGATATGTTTGTTTTACATGGAACACCTATTTGACACGAAACACTATTGTTTGACTTTGACCTTGGGCTTACAATGTGGATGAATGCTGCACTGAAAAGTATACATACCCTTGCTGATAGTCAAAGTGACAAGCGACTTTTCCAAAACTTGTTGATTTTTGGTCCTTTCTAGAGAGAGAACTTGTATGGCATGCCATGTGACCACTTTTTTTGGTAGGACTTTAAAATTTGGACACGAAACACTATTGTTTGTCTTCTTTCCAATGAAATTGGTGGTGCTCAATTTTGATATTTCTAGAATTAGATATGTTTGTTTTACATGGAACACTTATTTGAGACTAGTTTTAGGACTGGTAAAAAACCCTAACTTCTGTAGCTTGTAACTTGAAAAGTATGTCGAATTAGAATATGAAATTTTTACCATAGGTACTTCATTATGTCTCCTCACGTTCCCAAAAGTTTCACTTTTTAAAACTTTCTAGAAGAAATTTTATAGCAAAATACCAAGATGAATTGTTTGAACGAGCCAAACCAAGGATCATATGCTTTGAATACCAAGTGTTATGTAATGCGACCATAAAATATGATAATAAATAAGAGTACACAATGTATACACTATTTGAGCATGGAACACAACTCCCTAATAGATAGGAGAGATGGATGACACAATAATTCCGTAAAGAATAGATGAACCTCCTCCAAATACCCCAATACATCCATACATCTGAATCACATGTTCTTCAATAATGACTACATCATTTGTTTATATACCTATTCACACATTGCACATGTGGCCCCTTTATTAGGCCTACTATTCCATATACATTTATGCCATTACATATAAATTGAACCCCATACATGTCACCCATTGGGGTCATATCATATACATCTAATACCATATGTGCACTGTTGGGGTCATATAAAAAAGAAAGCTCTTGTACAAGTTGAGGGAATATGTACACGCTAATTAAGAAGGCAACCTTTCACTCTGAACTAATTAGATATTCCTAATCACGACCTCCTAAATTGACTTTAGAACCCCTTTATATAATTCATAAAGTGATTGCATCTTTTGAATACATCATAACTTTATCAAATAGATGCGATTTTATTACGATGTCAAAGTTAGTGCGTGAGAAGACAGACCAAATAACATATGACAATGACTAAACTTAGGTTAATATCTTGGATGGTGATGGGGTTTTGAAGTTTTGTGGATTTTCCTTTTCATTGGCCTGGGGCTTATGAAGTCTTTTATGTGGAAGTGATTTGATTCCATGAATTGATCTATTGATTACTTGTTTAAAAATAATTGCCCAAACTGACTTATTCAACCCTTCTTTGTCATTTCTAAATGGATAAATGATAACTATTTACCTTGCTGTCTACATAAGATATTGTTGTTTTGTTTCAAGAGAATGCCTAAATATTGCAATATTGACTTTCTATTGCTTTTGTGATTCATTTGTGCAGCCGGATGTAGATTTGTTCATTTTCTTGGAGCGAGCAATTTCTTCCTTCCCAGCATTTTCCGTGAGAATTCCAGCATTTTTCTTTATCAATATTCTCAATTGAGTTTATTTATTTTCATTTATCTTGTGTAGTTGAAGTATATTTTTTTGTGGTTAAAGTTCATTGATACGGGGAGACATACTTTTGCTACAAATTTTTGATGTCTCGATGCTTTTAATCAAATATTACCTTCTAATGTTATCAATACCCTGATTTTATTTTGGACCATGCCTTACTTTCATACTATTTGAGGATGTTAGATAGTAATCCCTAATTGAGTAGATGAACATGTGGATAACATTGAAGCAATGAGCTATCTTTTTCTGAAAGATAAGCAAATGCAAATCACTGATTGAGGAAACATGAGTCAACATCAAATTCCAAAATGGTAGTGTTATCTACTTTCACTAAAATCAAATATTACCTTCTAATGTTATGAATACCCTGATTTTATTTTGGACCATGCCTTACTTTCATACTATTTGAGGATGTTAGATAGTAATCCCTAATTGAGTAGATGAACATGTGGGTAACATTGAAGCAATGAGCTATCTTTTTCTGAAAGATAAGCAAATGCAAATCACTGATTGGGGAAACATGAGTCAACATCAAATTCCAGAATGGTAGTGTTATCTACTTTCACTAAAGTAGTTGCTTTTGGATATCTATTGGATTGCACCCATTCACATCAAAGCCACTTGATAAGGAATTTGCTTGCCAAATGACGAGGAAAGCAAAGCTAAAACCAAGCTAGATTCTGTCTTGTCTAGCCATCTTAATTAATGTTGGGTTGCTAGATTCCTCCTTGTCCAACCATCTTGACTAATGTTGGGTCGTACATTGGGATCTATTGAGAGACCCCATTGGAGTTAGAGGTCACAGGGGCACTTGTATTATGGAGTTTTTTTTTTAGGCTCATCATTTGAGTAGGAGAGTTGTCTTCTCTTGGGGATACTTGTGGGATGTAGCTGCTTGTTCTTGGAAGGATTGGTGTAACTTGTTAGAAGAGTATGGTTTGCTCCCTCATGATGGGCCATTGATCACAAAGTTGGTAGGGCTCCCCTCATAGGATTTATTCAAAATGAACTTTAGTATTCCAAGGCTATTTTGGAGGGATTAGTGGTGAAGTTTTCATAGGCCCTAGCAGTAATATTATTGACGACGACTTTATTTGTTGTGGCAACAACAACATTTGCTAGCCTTGGTTCTAAATGTATGATGGGTGTTAGTTGATCCAGAGCATAGGTGGGTGTGCAAAATTCAATGTTTGGTTTGTTTGATTGTCTTATAAACTAAGATAATTTGCATGGCTTATGACCATGAAAAGAGGATTGGATTTGGTTTGCATGAATTGTGGAGCAAGCAATCTTGAAGGTCCTTTGGAGGCTGGACATTACCACTTTGAAGGGCCTTTGGAGGGTGGCGTTGTGCACTAAGGCCCCCTATAACCCTCATTTTTGGAATGGGACACTTTTGAGGGCTTGTGTCCCCTTATTTTTTTATACAAGTGGCTTAAAGAAGCCCAAACTTTGTATATTTTAGACAACTAAGTAGAGAAGAGAGTTTTTTCCCTCCATAGGCTAGACTAGATGCTTTTAGACTAGGAAATTAATATTTTAATATAAAGGAAGTTGAGCATCTCCTCTATAAATAAAGATGCACTTCCTCTCATTTTCTCATGGTTGGATTGTTGGTGAAATAACTTTAGTCTTTGCAAGATCGAAATTTCTGTAATTTTACTTTTTTCTCATAAATTTGGTTGTGCATGGATGAGTGGAGAAACCTCATATAGAGGACTTGTTGATGTGGATTGTGCTCTTTTCTTGGAAGGATATTGATGAAGCTTGGATGAATGGAAAACAATAGAAGTGGACTTTTTTTGTCTTGGTTATGTTTATGAGTGATGGAAATTAAGTATTCAATAGGTGGTCATGGTATTTTATTTTCATTGCCCCTTTTAAACAAACGTTTCTTCCATGTCTTTGAGGAAGGAGCAAGTGGGTTCCTTCCCTTATCTCATCCTTGAAGATTGAGAAGCCTTGGGTCAAATTTTTGGGGATAGTGAGTGGACTCACCCTAGTATTTTGAACCTAGATCTACTTGAATCCTGTTCAAGTTTGCTGATCTTGTAACTCCGTATGCTCCAAAAATGTATTGGCAAGTTAAGGCATTGATCTTCTATCCTCCATCACTTATTATTCTTTAAAATCCTCAAAACCATTTTGCTAGGGTTCACTCTTCAAAATCTCCTTGTAATTTCTTGATTGTGTGTTTCGGGACCTCTCTTAAAGCTTGTGTTGGTTACCTTGACCCTCTTCCGATTAGCCATTGGACCCTTTGAACTCAAATTCCAAAATTTTCTTCAAAGCCCTGACAATCCTATCTTAGGGAGAACCCTCTTTGAGACAGAGGTGAGCCAACTAGAAGTGAGAAGAGGGTTGGTGAGGTGACAATTGGCCTTGTCTTATTTACACTTTGTCTTGTAGTTGAGCTTTAGGACTTTATCTCTAGAAGTGTGTTATTTTGTTGTAACAAAAGATTAATCGTTAATATTATAATGGCCCATAACAATCTAAATAGTTCTCTTACTTGGTTGTACTATGGTGTGTTCATAATTTACCTCTATGTGTGTGTGTTAGCTTAAGAGTCAAGCTATACTACTAGTGACCTAGGTATGTGTTTCATGTCATTTTTCTTACAATTTCTCGCACCTTGTCATTTCGTCACCTTTTTCATGCATTTTTATCTTTTCCTCTTTTATGATTGACTTATCATATTCCATGTAGTAAGGTCCAAAATAGAAAAGAAAAAGAGAAGTCCCTTGTATGTGTTACCCACCACTTGTGGATAGTGTATATAGGAGAAAAAATTGTTGAGAAATCTAGGGGCGTCTAGATTAGGTGATTTATCTTACTTTGATAACTGATTGTGATGTATTTTTACTTAACTTGATTAGCTTCTTCTTACACTTGATTATTACTAGTGTTCTTTATCATCAAACAACTACCAAAAAATAAAATCAATGAGACAATAGGACACAAGGTGTAGGCGATCAACGAGGGCCAAAACTTCTCCAACTGAGAGGAAAACCACAAGAATTCTTCTCTTCTTTTAGAACTTGAATTGAGGAATTCCAAGACCTATGACTCTTGACCAAGACCCTCCAAGGCCAAGTCAAACCTTGCTTCTAGCAACTTCTGCAATTTCGAATTACCCAACAGATCCTCCTGGAACTTCGACTTGCCTAATAAATTCTTCTGCAACCTCGACCTGCAAAACAAACTCTTCTGCAACTTCGACTTGTCCAACAAATTCTTTTGTCCAACAAATTTTTTTGTCCAACAAATTCTTTTTCTTAGCAAATTCTTCTGCCCAACAAATGTAGAAACCCTTACAGGAGAGAGAGAGGCCCAAAAACTTCAATCTAGTTCTTCTTTTTCGTCCTTTATGAACTTCTATCTTGAGAAGAGCGAACTTGCTTGAGGGAGTCTCTAAATGAGGTCGAGTTCCTTCTTATTTATAGGCTTGTGAGGGGAACGAATTGTTATCTGTAGGCCGACTTGTCTCTTCATGTAGGCTGACTTGATCTTTGCACCATGACGAGGTCTTGGAGGGTCTTTTGACTCTATTTTGACTCAAACAAATTTTCTTTACAATATGTAACATGCCCAAATGGGTCTTCATTACATGACAATGAATCAATTGACTTTATGACAAACCTAGACGCACTCAATGGTTGGTTGACCTAAAAATAAATTTCCCTTGAACATGAAACCCATGCCTCAAGAATAACAATAATAAATTTATTTTTCTCTTTTCATTAAATATATAAAATCATGATTACATGTCATTATGAAGACCGAACCTTGTTACATATTTCAACACTCCCTCTTAACTAGGGAGGTATACATAATCCATACAAGGTACTTGGACATTCTCAATATGAAGAATACTCATAAGAAGAGTCGGATTGGTAACTCATTTGTTTAGCATCATATCATCCATCATTGTCACATAGCAAGGTCTTGACTAACAACTCTATCTCTCCACAAGATCAAAGCACAATGTCGACGAGACAAATTATTTATAAACACCTTCATCATTGTCTCTCCAGGAACATACTCCACCTGAGTGTTCACACGGTATGTCCTTCTAGGACTATTCTTATCTTGGATTCCCAGTCCTCAAAGAATATCGGTCCTCTACGACTATTCTTATCTTGGATTCCCTACAACATCCTCAAAGAGTATCACGTGCTAGATGCTTACCCAATTCTCCATTCTTTCTTCCCAAGTGAATACAAGAATGATGTGTCTATCTCTCCTTCTCAACTAGGAAGGATATATCCATTCCTATGAAGGAATGCACCCATTCACATAAAAGGAATGTACCCAAGCTCCCTCTCAACCAAGGACATGTACAAGCTCCGTCTTAGCTAGGGACTTGCTTCTAAGTTTCTTCTTAATCAAAACTTGCTTCCAGGCTCCCTCTTACCTAGGGTGTTGTTTCTAGCATCAACTCTCTCTTCTTAGGTGGAGATCATGGGACCTTCAGCTACTTGTATAGCTCCATTCGATGTCATGAATTTCATCTTCATCTTTATGGAACCTTCATGTTTTGGGACTTCTTCGTAGGGCATTGACCATCCATCACTTTCTTTGACGAGTCATGTTAGTTAGGTCATCCTTCTCTTCATTGGGAAGTGATCCTCTGATCCACATCTGGCTCTTCTTCATACAACTACCTCTTCTACGTCATGTTTCCTTTGGGATCTTCCATCCAACCACATGAGTGCTTAGTTGTAGGTGACATCCACAACTCCGTTTGGTAACCTTGTATTAGCCCATCCAGATATTGTTATAAAAAATGAACATCGCATCATAAATTACCTTTTGTGATGGCCCTTCATCATGACATCTTGTTGCAACATCAACATCCTGCATACATATTGACACTTCTCCAAGATATTCAATTGTCAAGGGTCTTCTTTCATTCCGAACTTTCCCAAGGTCTTCATATCTTTCCCAAGGAGATACCATGGCCAATTCTTCTAGTCATCGGATGTTGATTGCCTTTTCTAAGGGACCATAGTTACATCTTTTATGATCTCATCTTTTCTTTATTCACATATTGCTTTCCAGGAACTTCCAATCATAGTTCCTTCATCTTTGTCAACCAACTCATATTTCATATGAGGACATATAATGTTGATTTCATCCAGTCAATATGTGAACCATGCCTTCAATGCATCTTTCCAATGGAAGAGAACCCTTTCTTTTGATCATACTCATGAGGTAGAGTATCAATCCCCGTTATCTGCAACTAAGTGATGACATGACCTAACTTATCAAACATATGCATACATGCCTCTTTTCTTCTTTTGGTCATCTAGAATTCCTTCAACAACTTCCTTTCCTTGATTGAGAGTATTTCAACCATCTCGACATGCCATCGTTCTTCCAAATAGTGAATCCTATCCAAGGTGGTATTCTTAGCGAGACACTTGCTTCTTCCAAGTGATGAGCCTTCTAATGAAGATTTCAATAGATGATCTTGATTATCCTCATCGTACAAATGCTCCTTTCCAATGATGTATGATGAGTTCTACACTAGATGACTTCCTTCTACCTATAAGTACTACTTATGCTTCTAATGAGGTCACCAAAAGCTACTTCCTTCTAATGATAAATGCCACAGACTTCTACTTCAACTATCTTTTCTGATGATGTCACGAGCCCTTGCTTCATTCATATGCTCTTATGATGCCATCTCCTAAAATGATGCATCTTTTCATGCTTCTAATGCTTCCTACCATGATAGTTATACAAAAACTGAAAAGAACTTGGTGAAGAAGATTGTCTCAATCATAGAAGAGATCTTTCACTTCTTCCTTCTTTGACTTCTTCTTCTTAGCATCTTCCACTTCTTTGGTTATATGGGCTTCCTCCCTTCCTCTTTTGTTGTTGTCCTTCTTGAGCTTATGACAATTTCTCTTGCAGTGCCCATATTCTTGACAACCATAGCATTGAACCTTCACCATATTCTTCTTCCTTTTTTGAGGACCAAATTTTCCAATCTTTCCTTTTCTCTTTGCCATGGCAGCAAATGCTTGTGTTTGCTCGTTTGATCCTACATCACTTTTTGCCTTTAGCCTAGTTTCTTCAATTTTGCACAATGACCATAGTTCATTGAATGGGGTAGCTTCTTTCTTTCCATAGATGCTTGATGTAAAGTTGCCCCATTCCTCTGGTAGTGCATTGAGTACTATAGTTGTCATATCCTTATCAGACATTATTCTCCCAACTCATGTATTTGGTCTCTAATTTCTAACACCCTCATAAAGTACGAGGCTATTCCTTCTTCCTTTGATATCTTCATCTTGTAGAGTTCTTGTCTTAATGATATCACTTCTCTTACAGTACTTACAGAGAACAATTCTACTAGCTTGTCATATATTTCTTTTGATGTCTCCAACTTTGATACATAAGGTATGAGGGGATCCTTGATGGATTCTATGAGAATCCTTTGAGCCCTTACTTCCCCTTTCATATACTTTGCTAGAGCTTGAGCTTCTTCCTTTGGAAGCTTAGTGATTGTACCCTTAACATGTTCAACGACTTCATTCTCTATGAGGATCAAATTTGTCCTCTTCTTCCATGCAAGAAAGTTTGATGTCCCATCCAATTTGTTGCTTTTCTTGCAAGATGGAAGTCATTTTGATAGATTCATATATATATATATATACTCACTTGTCAAGTGAAAATGCTTCTTGATGTTAATATCTTCAACTTGATGCCTTCTTGATTTTGATGATTATAGAAAATGTCTTCTTGATGAAAATGTCTTCCTTCAAAAGTGATCCTTCAACGAGAGGGAGATCTCCTCGATTCCTTGATGATGATGATTACGCTTCTTCTTGTTTCTGTAGAATGTAGAGACTTTTAGATGCTTCAATGTGTAGTCACGCTTGTCAAAGGTATTCTTAGTTCTTTCCAGTCACGCTTGTCAAACTTACAACTTCACATTTCGGCCCTTGTTTAGAATTTCAGCTTGCTGTTGCAAACTGCAATTTTGGCTTCTTTTGCAGAAAGCCTAGCTAATACGTGTGACTAGATGGATTTGTCTCCTTTCTCCTTCTCTTGAGATGGAATCTTCTTCTTATTACTTCAGCCCCAAAACTTCGGCTCTCTTGGAGTAGCTTATACTTCAAAATTTCCTGTTGCAAGATGATGCCCTAATATTTGCACATGGAGGAATATAGGCCAAAAACAAATCTACGATGCTTTGTTTCCTTTTCTTTCTTGATTGAACTTCTTGATGCTTCTTAGATGTTTTTCTAGTGCTTCGGCCCTTAAGTGTCCTTCTTCAAGTTGCCTTTCCTTGTCTTGTCACCTTAGCTCTAATACCATGTTGAGAAATCTACGGGTAGCTAGATTAGGTGATTTCTCTTACTTTGATAGCTGCTTGTGACATATTTTTACTTAACTTGATTAGCTTCTTCTTGCACTTGATTATTATTAGTGTTCTTTATCATGAAACAACTACCAAACAATAAAATCAACGAGACAATAGGACACAAGATGTAGGTGATCAACCAGGGCCAAAACCTCTCCAACTGATAGGAAAGCCCACAAGAATTCTTCTCTTCTTATAGAACTTCAATTGAGGAATTCCAAGACCTATGACCCTTGACCAAGACCCTCCAAGACCAAGTCAAACCTTGCTTCTACCAACTTTTGCAATTTTGACTTACCCAACAGATTTTTTTGGAACTTCGACCTGCCCAGCAAATTATTCTGCAGCTTCGACTAGTTCAGCAAATTCTTTTGCAACTTCGACCTACCCTGCAAATTCTTCTATCCAACAAATTCTTCTGCAACTTCAACTAGTCCAACAAATTCTTTTGCAACTTCGACCTGCCCTGCAAATTCTTTTGCTTCTTTTTCGTCCTTTACCAACTTCCATAAGTATGTAAAAAAACAAATGAACTTCAGAAATTAAACTAAATGTTTTAAACTCAAATCACATTAATGAAATATCAGTCTAGTAATCTGCTCTTACATCAAATGTTAAAACCAACAATATATTCTAAAATAGTAGTCCTCTAACTATGCAATATTCATAAATTTCTATGTATAACAATAGAAAATTTTAAATGACAAGCTGATAACTACAATTTAGAAAATTTCTGAGTTTAATTCTTTTTGATCTATTGATGTATTTGATCTAAAAACTCAGAAATAAACTACCGAACAATAATAAAACAATTTTTAAAAATTTGTTTGCAAAAGTTACTGAAGCTAACTTCTATTTCTGCAATTATACAACAATAAAAATGTAAATTAAATTTGCTGCTAAATTTAGAAAATTTCCGAGTTTAATTCTTTCTGATCTATTGATGTATTTGATCTAAAAACTCATAAATAAACTAATGAACAACAGTAAAACAATTTTCAGAAATTTGTTTGCAAAAGTTACTAACCTAACCTCTATTTCTACAATTATACAACAATAAAAATGTAAATTAAATATGCTGCTAAACTCTGGCTAAATGCAAATCTATGCCAGTATTAACCTTGCTTTCAAAATGAAATGAGGAAAGGTTAGAGAGTGTGCACCAGTCATCCCTTAGGGGCTTGAAGACACTTGAAGATATGCTGCCCGAATCACTGAAAATCCTCAACTCAGAAAGCTTTTGTGAAAAACTTTGTTAAAATTTTTTGGGAAATTTTTAGGAAAAAAATTTAGGAAAAATTAGTTAGAGAATTTTGGTGAAAGAGGGGAGGACGAGAAAGAGGTTGGAGATGGCCAGCGCAGGGCTTTAAGGCCCTAAATTTTTTTTCCCACGATCTTCTTGAAATTTATCTTCAACATGCAAACAAAATGGAGATGCCCTTCGGGGCTTAGATCTTTCTCCGGAATCCACAAAAATCACCTGCAATTTTCAGATTTGTTCTTGCACAAACAAAAGATAGGAAAAATTCCAAAGCATGTATATACCAAAAATATGAAATACCCATAACCCCAATGGATTAAAAGATTTGATATTTATAAATCTACAATAATAGTCTATAGGTCTAACAGATCTGTAGATCAAAGTCCTCTATTAGCCAGATTTAAACAAATTTTTGCACCATATTTAAAAATAAATTTGAAATTTTAAAGAGGCACAAGTCCAAAAAAAACCCTGCAAGTAAAATATTCTATAAAGTGACTTCAGAAATAAAAAAGATAGTGGGCTCTTTTAGATTTTGTAAACTGAGAGTCAGTGGGTCTAGTTGAGGACTTCCCCAAACGCCCAAATTCTGAATGATAACTTCTACATACTTAAATTTGCTTGTTATATTAATAAAAAGCTTAAAAATGATCATAAAATTATCAAGAAATAGAGATACTTGCTACTTCTATCAAATTAAAATGATATTCTAAAAAAACCCAGAAATTTGTGCAAGATACCTGTACACAGATCAATCCTCAAAGGCTATTAACCAACAAATACAAATAAAAGCAACAAAGTATTAAGAACAATATTACCACATAAATCTGAAAGAGGAACACCACGATCTGAAACCCCAAAGTCGTTGCATTTTATTAACCAAAAAAAGTTACAAGAGCTTTTTTAGAGCAAGTACACAATTCAGAAATCTGATCCAAATAATGGAGAGTGACCTTTCATTTTAAGAAAAATTCTCCAACGACTAATTGGCTTGATCCTCGTTAAAGCAATCTCAACTGTTGATGAAGATCAAATGATCTTTTAATCATCACTGTTGAAATAAAGTTACTTTTTGAGGAAATTAACTAAAAAATGATTATTTTGAGTTAATTACCGCAAAAAGTTGACTTTGACTTAACTACTATGGCCCAAGGGTTCAAAATATCTTGAAATTTTCAATATTCCCATCGCCGAGGACCTCCAAAAATTAAAAACTTTAAAAAACACGAATTTTAAATGTTAGAGAATTTAATTTTTCCTAGGACCTAAATTAATTAAATTTCTGGCTTTAGCATTTTAATTTATTTTAGCCAGAAATTTTAATTAACTAACTCATGAAGGGATTATTAATTTTTTCAACCCTCTAATATT
Organism: Pinus tabuliformis; assembly: GCA_031772625.1. Taxonomy (NCBI): domain Eukaryota; kingdom Viridiplantae; phylum Streptophyta; class Pinopsida; order Pinales; family Pinaceae; genus Pinus; species Pinus tabuliformis. The sequence goes on along the minus strand of CM062805.1, from coordinate 544,356,139 downwards.
TAACCATGGCGTCTAACTATGAGGGACCATGCACTAATATTTTTTACATGAAATATTACATTTCTAACCCATGAAGGGGGAACACCTGTTCATTATAAACCCTTAATAATTACCCATTTTTGCGACACAAAATATGATTTAGTAGACTAAGTGAATTGTAATAAAATAATCTAACCAAATAGTTAGAATTATTCCCAAATCACTTTTACAGAGACTCGATAAATAACACTAGGACTCATTTAAAATCTTGACGACAAAATCCACCCTAGCTTTGGGATGAGGCTGGAGGAAAAAACTCTGTCGATCATCCGTGTTTAGAAACACACATGAATCGATGAGACTAAAAACCTCCTAAAATAGAAGTCATCATTAGAAAAATAAATTTACCTAGGTTGTTACATACATTTGTCTTACTAGGATCATTTACATTACAAAATGCAAAATTGGTTTACAAAACTCTAGTGTACATATAGCTGATAATGATGAATCTTTGGATCATCTGAGTGCTCAGACATGATGGAAATCCATGCGCGAAAAGATGTACAACTCTGGGGTAGTTAACATGGAGTGGTTAACAGATTCCATGTACCACTCATTGATTGCTTGTGTCCTACCTTTTGGATGAGGATGATGCACCTGGTTCACTATGCCCAGCTGGCTCCACACATGCACCACACACTTGGCAAATGATCTGGGGTCCTGGTGAGGTCTTGTGTCATTATCCGAGCCTTTATAGATGTTTTAGAGGCACTTTCGATCCAGTTGGAGACCCATGATGATGTCCTTGCCCCCACCACACCCACTTGGGGGCACCACAAGGATTTGCTTGGATAACAAGGGGCCAACCCCTTGTCCACTATGTTTGAGGTCCATTCTCACATCATGGCACACTCTGGATTTCATTGGGCCTCTTAAAAGGCCCAACAATTCACTCTATTGATCATTCGACCCTCTTGAGAGGCTTATTATTGTATTATTGAGCTATCTTGGTGGGCTTGTCCCCAAGGGATGTTATTAGTGCACATTATTTTATTATTTGGGGCTCAGATAGGCCAAATTAGGCAAATTGAACTCCTTAGTGATTGTATAAATAGAAGTGAGATGATTCAGTTTGATCATCATCACTTGGATTGGGTTAGTAACTCTTGTGAGATTTTCGCTATCCCTTTTGGAGGACGAATTTGGATGATATGGATGAATTTTGATGTTTGGTCTAGGGTCTTGGTCTATCTCATTTGAATTACTGAAGAAAGAGTTTTTGACTGGGTTTTCATTTATATAGGGGTTTTAGCCCTGGCTGAGTGCCTACATGTGGTGTCCTTGGTCTTCGTGTTTTGGTTTTGGTAATTGCTTGATGAATTAAGATAAAAGAAGAACATAAGAAAGATAATAAGAACTCAAAAATATCACAAGTAATTATCAACTAGAGAAGTTTTTTCTGCCTTTCTGATTTTCTAACACTTGTAGAAATAATTCAGCCTTGATAAACCCCCTTTGGAACTCAGAAACTGAAAGTTTCTCTGATGAAGAATAACCCCGTATTTATCTCTCCTCAATCACTGCTGCTGAAACCTTTCTGGTGTCTCTGAAAATCACCCACTCGAATGATCTCCAATGCTGCCCATTAATTCCCTTTATAATCTCTCATTCACAAATGGACGACCACGATTAGAAGTTTACTTGATCCAATCGATGGCTAAGATCATAGAAACTTTCCACAAGCTTCGAGAGGAAAAGTGATCTTCTTCCAACTAATGTCAACTAATTATCCATTTTCCCGAAGTTAGACTTGGGAAATAATTAAAATATCACCAATTGATTTAATTAAGATATTTTCCCTAGGTGAAACTGAGGAAAAATTACATGGGCTTGGAGATAATTAACTCTTCCATGTTCCTAGCATCAATGACACCTCTCTAGGATAGAACACCTATCTGAGCTACAATATTTAACTTGCTAGAGGCCTGTGGAGAATACATTTTCAAAATTTTTTGTCTAAGTGCTATTTTGATGCTATGGATGGCTGATCGGAGTGCTCTCTTGGAGGATGGAGGACTTGTTTGTGTGGATGCTTATTTGATGGATGAATATTTAATGTATGTTCTTATGTGTCAATTTCGGTTAAGTTCCTTCTCTAGAATTCCATGGCATTTATTATTGAAATAGTTAAATATGGTTGTATTTCTTAAACTTGATTGTATGCCCACTTATCTATTGCATAAGAGATGACCTCTAAAGATTTGTGAAAATGTCTGTTCTAGATTTATCCTTTGAAATTTCTGAAATCACTTAAGCTACTAAATGATTTGTGAGGGTTTAAGTACGTCATCCCTAGCTATCGTTTTGTCCACCTTAAGCTTCTATGAAGAGCCTTAGTTGACTACATTTGCCCATATTTATTAGCTAGGCTCTAGTCACTTTTTGTAAGTCAACAAAATAAAATTCATTCTTTTTTTTTCAAGTAGACGTAAGAATTTCTTCTGCTTACACAAAAAATTCGGCCCTAGGAACTGTAGGTGCAAGGTAGATTACCTCTGATTTGAGCTGGAAATTATATCGTGTGGAAATTTATCTTGCTGTCCTTAAAAATCTGCATTTAATTAGAGTAATTGAATCATCTTTCATAGCCGTTTTATGAATTTAAATTCCTGATTTAATAGGTGCCTGTAATTTTCCAGATTTACATGTATTTCAGCCCTAGATTCACATAACTGCTTATCTAATTAAAGGCTAAAACAAATCTGTTGTAATAGATTTGTGTGCTGATCTAAATTAACTCATTTTGAAGACAGGTTAACAAGAGAATTAGGCTACTTTTTAGACCTGGAAAATTAAGGGGATTAAAACACATAAGAAATACTTCACAAACGCCAACATGCCCCCCTTCCCAAAAAACCTTGCTTGAATTAAACATTGAAAGCAGATTTGAACTTAGACATTAAGAATCTACTCGATATTGTTGAGCAAATAGTTTAGGAGATGTCCTATACAGTATTGGCATTGCTGATTCATTTATTTCATCGTGTCACGAGTCTTTGTATTTGGTTATGAGAGAAAAATGACCATAGAATCTACTTGATATTGTTGAGCAAATAGTTTAGCAGAAGTTCTATACAGTATTGGCATTGCTGATTCATTTATTTCATTGTGTTACGAGTCTTTGTATTTGATTATGAGAGAAGAACGAACTTAGAATCTACTTGATATTTTTGAGCAAATAGTTTAGCAGAAGTTCTGTACAGTATTGGCATTGCTGATTCATTTATTTCATTGTGTCACAAGTCTTTTTATTTGATTATGAGAGAAGAATTTAAACCAAATGTTTTGTTTTGTAGGATATTGATGTTGAAAAAAAAAGTAGGATGATGAAACATGGACGATTGCTTCTTCAATGTGCTTTCCAATGGTTTTTGACGACAGGACGTCGCCCCGTTCCTGTAAGTGTTTCAATGTAATAGTTATAGTTGTTGCCACTTGCACTTGAACAATTTATACAAAATTTTGTTTCTTTCTTGGTCATAAATCTTGTATGTAATTCTCAACAGGAGACCTTGTTTTCAATTCATTGGATAATTAGGAGGATTTAATTTGCCTTTAAATTGTTAGTGGGAAATAGTTGTTTCCACCAATAAGCCTTCCATTATTTAAGTACTATGTGGACTATCGTGGTTATCTAACGTATATTAATCTTTGACAAGAAAATTTGATTTAATTTTAATGAATGGACCTAAGAGTTTTCAAAACCTTGGAAGGCGGTCTTTTCAACATATCAACAACTTTATTAGCAATCCTCTTTTTGTACTTCTTACCACTCAAACTTTATGTAGGTCATGCGCTAATGAAAAATCATGAGAGCATGGAGGCACTATCAGGTAAAACCACCCACCATCACCTCGATGGCCTTGCCCTACTCTTTCGACTATGGAAGAGAAGCTACCCTATTGTATGGTGTTAGTTTTTGATTGATTTGGTAGCATCATACATGTGTTCTAGTCTCGATTTGTGTATAAGAGGCTAAGGAACATGAGATCCCCAAAACCCCTAAAAGATTTCGCGAGATAAGCTTGCGAAATGCCTTAATTAAATTAATTAACTATCATTTAAATATTTCTTAAGTCTAACTTAGGAAAAGTGGTTAATTAAAGTGAATTAATTAAGGAGATTGAATTATGCTATAGAGACTTCTAGAAAATGACTTGGATTAAGTCTGAGATGATCTTAGTCGTCGATAAAGAATAATCATAGTTGTTGAAGCTTTAGCGAGAGATTATAAGAGCAAGTCGATGGGATGGAGAATGATGTTGGCATTATGATACAGGTGTTGTCCTTGATGGCAACCCACCCAGATGACAGTTCATAGTGCAACAAGTTAACTTACAGATCAGACTCCATAGATTGAAGAAAGAGAGTGGTTTAAGAAGTATACGTTGGTTCACTTTGTCCAAGCAGCGTATACATGCGGGTTAACAGAACAAAAGGAGCGTATACGTATACACACACTCCCACAGGAGGAAAAGCGCGTACATGTTGGAAAACCAAGGTTTTGGTCCGAGTTATTGACCCTAGGTATTTGGTCCAAGGTATTGGTCCTAAGTGGTTTTGGTCCGAGGTATTGACAAAGGATCTAACTATATAAGGAGGAAAAGATCATTAGGCCAAGGTGTGCAAGTATTGAATATCTTATGAAGTGTTAGATCAAATATGCAGGTTATGGGTTTTTGATGCTTTGCTTGATCTGAACTAAGGATGCACCTATGTGGTTGATGATGGATGATGGATCGGGATCATAAGACCTAAAATGAATTATCATTATGTGGTTTGATCATGGATAGTCTAGATATGAATACTGACGCATGTTTTATTCTGTAAATGTTATGATCTGGGTATGACTGAAGTCTGGAATAGCTGTGAAGTTTTTAAGTTAGTATTTGCAGATCTGTACGCTGGTTCGCTTTGATAAAAGCGCGTATACATGCAGGTTCGGCACATGAAGTAGCATATACAGTATGAAAAATGATGTTTGAAGTTGCAGTTGGTTCTGGTGATTGATGCAGAGTTTTGGGTTCTACATTGTGTTTTGGTGACTGTGTTCTGGTGATAGTGTTCTGAATGTTCAGATTGATTGATTGTGATTTGCTTTAGTGATGATGGGTTTTCAGTGATTGATTGAGTTGTGGTTGATTCAGAGATTGATGATTGAGTTTAAGTGATTGGTTGATGTAGATGTATTTGATGGTTGTATTGCAGTAGTGATTTATTTTGAGCTTCAATGTTGCTGATGGGTCCAGTATGAAAATTTGATGAAACGAGGTCTTCATGTGTATTGTTGTGTACCAGTTGCATCCAGTTTGAAAATTTATGAAACGTGGTCCCTGGAGGAAGAGAGAAGGTTGTAGCTTTCTGTAGGCCGACGCCTACGTACTGGTAAACATATCGGTCAGTACAAGAGCCAGGGGGTTGGAGCTCTCTTCCAGTAGCAGTTGGAAAACGAGTGAAGGTTGGAGCCTTCTGTAGGCTGGCGCCTACGTATTAGTAAATGGATCGGCTAGTACAAGAGCCAGGGGGTTGGAGCTCCCTTCTAGTAGCAGCTAGAAAACGAGTGAAGGTTGGAGCCTTCTGTAGGCCGGTTCCTACGTACTAGTAAACAGATTGACTCGTACAAGAGCTAGGGGATTGTAACTCTCTTCTAGTAGAAGCTGGAGAACGAGAGAAGGTTGTAGCCTTCTGCAGGTGGGTGTCTGCGTACTGGTATGAGTTTGCACCAGTACAAGATTATAAACAGGTTTTTTATATTAAAAGAAGACAACAACAGGTGGTTTTGTCCCGCATTGGGTTTCCACCTTAAATCGTGGTGTTCATGTGTGTTTCTTATGTGTGATGGTTTGTTCTGTTATTACTGCACATGGTTACTGTTTATATGGTTAATGAAGCATTGATGCACTGATTAAATATCAACATATGATGAAATAACTGAATCATAAGTTTGCTGGATATACGCTAGTTGCCTTAAATACAGTTGCGTCTACACGTAGGTTACCTTCATTGAAGTAACGTATATAAATCAGAGTATGAAAAGAAAAAGTTATTTATTTGACTAATACTAATTCCCCCCCCCCTCAATATTATTTCCAACAAATGACACAAGAGGGGAGTGAGTTACCTTCGCTGATCGAGCTACCCAATTGTAGTGATTCAACAAGGAAGAAAGTTTGGGCCAGAGAGGGAGAGCATTAGTGATTGTGGCAACAACAAAGGAGAGTTATGGAGAGTTTCCCAACAGTTTTCCAGTGCCGGAGAAGCAGCAAAATGGATGTCGAAATCTTCTGGAGAGAAAGCCATCCAAATAGTGCGAGTTAGCCAGTCCAGTAGAGGGAGTTGTCGGGAAGGGTTTGTTTTAGTTGTCAGAGGTTAGATTTTAGTCCGGACGATAGAGTGATAATTTTCTAGAGGTAGAGGGAGGCTAGACGACCCAGTTGGAGGTAGATCCAGGGCTGCATGACTTGCACCAAGCCAACAGTGTGAGCAGCTAGAGAGGGGTGCGAGCAGGCTAGTGGAGGCTAAGTTGATTTCCAGGGGAAAAAATATCTCCTAGATATTTTGGCTAGATATTTGCTAGAGGATTGCCACTTGGGCATCCAAATTATTGTACTCCTAGAATTTGTTGCATAATAATAAAATAAACCCTCATCTGGTGCACTGGTTTTCCCTTCAGGGTTTTCCCGGGGACTTTTAAGTCCAAAAATATTGGTGTTGATTTTTATGTGTGTGCGTCTATTTCTTAGTTCCTGATTTTTATTTTCCACAACGTAATTTTTGGTGAAGATTGCAATTGTAAATTATTTGTTAATTGCTGTAAACAATTAAACTGCTAACAATGAGGAGAATAATATCAAGTAATTGCAATCAGGAAATTTTCACATACAGGTGAATCCTAAGGGTCAATCTAGCCTAATCTGTTGTAGCAACGTGGGTGTTACTTGGCTTAGATCGATTATGAAAGCGTGGTTGACCAAATAATCAATTTGCTTTGTGTTGATAATGTGAAAAGCAAGCAAATTGTATACGAGGCTAAATCCCAATTTATCCCAAAATTCCAATAACACACTTATTACTAAGAATGTTTGGATTAAGCATAAATTTCTAATCAGATTTGATCCAAGTTTGGCACAACCTACTGAAAGAAATTGTGGCAACCTTGGATTGCTGTTTGATTTACTTGTATAACAGTTATTTATATTTTTAGAGTATAGATGAACTATTCAATGAATTATGCCTTGTAACCATGTGGCAATCGGCCATACAAACATTGTGAGATTACTTCCTGTTACCCTTCCTTTTGGCAGGGGTACCTATAGTAAAATTCTCCACTTTCATAGGCATTTTGATGAGCAGGACAGTCTTGTTGCATGCTGATTTTTTGGGTTGCCTTCACAGTAGTGCACATATCTTGACTCTCGAGGCATTGTTTACACCTCCCGAAGAACTGTTGGAACTATTTTGCAAGCGTGGACACCTTTTTGACATGCCACATGGAGGAAATGCTGTTCTCTTTGCAAAATTATGAACTGGTTTGTGCTGAGTTTGAGGGCTGATTTATAAAGATGACATCTGTAGGGGTCTTGGGATGACATGGAGGATGATTTGGATGATTTATATGATGTATCACTCTCTTGGCACTCCTTAGGTCAAGTGGGTATGACTGGAGTGAAATATCTTGAGCTAGAATAAAGGTTAATTGCATTTTAATTTGAATTCACTTTGCTGGCTGAGGGTTTCATGATATCAAGGTTCTCCTCATATTCTTGTTCACTTGATGGCTGATGGAAGGATGAGGAAATTCTTCTTCCTCTCTCCACCTCAAAGTCTTCATGTTCTTTATCTGCATGGTCAAAAATATCTTCTTTTGTATCGACCAAAACTTTGTTAACCCCAATAAGATGAGACGCTTTCGTGTTCTCTTGACTCGCTTCTTCATTCTTGAGATGGATGCCCATGGTCTCTTGATTTTTCTCTTCAATAAGATCCTCTTTACCACTTGCCTCATCCATCTCCTTAAGACTTTTCAAATAGAAAATCTGTATATCATTGTTTTCTAGCTCATGAGAGGGAAGAGACAATTGAACATCTTCACAGAGATCTTTAAGTAAAGTCAAGGGATTTAGAACAACCTCTTTGATCATTATTCCTTTGGGCTACTGCATACGAGATTCAATGTACTTTCCTTTGACATAATCTGACACGACATTGAGTGCATCCCCCTTCTCTCTTATTTTTGTAATGAGATCATTGGAGGGATGCTCACTGAACTTTGTAACTAGGTAATTGACCCTTTCTTGCATTGCTCCTTGTATGCAAATGAAGACATGAATCTCTCCACCTTTTCACACCCATAGATCCATTGTTTCTAGAAATTTTGGATGCATTGAAGAAATGCTTTTAATTCTTTTGGCTCAAAGTTGCAATACCGACTCCATACCTCATATTCTAAGTCACAGGACACGTCCTCCAAGGTCCCGTGCCCTGTATTTAACGTGTCGGACATGAAAACGGCCTTAAAACGTGTCGAAAACGTTTTTTAACGTGTCCTGGAAATCATAAAACGCATCTGGTCGTTTTCTTCGTGTCCTAGTCATGGAAAACGAGTATTCACAGTATGCAAGTCATCTTCAAATACCATGTTAGCGTTGACAATATAATTCATCAAAGACTCTAAGAAATCTAGAGTAGTCATGGGTTACTTTCAACTTAGGGACCTGACAAGGCTTCAATGGAGTATGAGGATATCTCGGGATGCACAATAAATCCGAAGGAACAAATAAGTAATCAAAAGATGATGTCCTATTACAATCCATACTTCAAACATATAGTATGATGATTCCTTAAATTGAAATAATTACCATAAATGTGGAACTGCCAATATTTATCTTAATTCTTACTTTGGAGAGCAGCCTTTTGTACTGTACTTTTTTATGTTTCGTTGAAGTGGAGTTGCTAGATGAGATCCTACATGTTAGTATTGAAACAAATATTTCATCAACTACAAATACAAAATGGAAAGATTACCAAGGTATTGTCATGCACAACCAGGGCTTGAAGATCTTCCTCCCTGACAATGATGCCAAAAAATGTTATCGCTCCTCTTAGCAGGGTTGTTGAAGATCTATACAATTCTACTAGGCTGGTACACACAAGACTAAGGTCCACTGTCACTTTGGTCTAAGTCCCCACTCTTTAAGCCCAACTCCTACCAAAAAGGGATGGGAGGCTTCCCTCGGATGATTTCAACTAACCAATACGAGACTAGTGCCTTATAATGGGTCAAATAGTTGAAGTGGAGTAGTTTGTAATGCTGTCTTGCTAGTCTACTGTGTAAACTATGCGTAAAATAAATTAAACTGGCAAGAAATATGCCAAATACTAATAAGTTTTGGCAAATGAATAGTTGAATTTGATGTACAAAAAATATACTAACAAAAAATGTAAATATATTTATAAATAGAACCTTGGTAAGGGGGGTAACCCTTTGAAAATTCACCCAAAAGTGCCTAAACACTTTTAGATCTTGGATTTAGGGTGGGAATACTAAAAGGTAGAAGATTGTTCAGTTTAGGCCACTTCTAAGCTTTCAGACTCGCAATAAATTGAATTTCTAGCAAGCTGGAAATTCACTTTATGAGGTCCTAGGGTCAAAACCCCATGAGTACACAACACAACAAATAAATAAAATTTTAGGGATGGAAGTTACTTCTTTTTGCTAAAAATAAAAGGTAAAACTTATAAAATGGATTTGCAGCTAATACAAGGTGAAAATAATTGATAAAAATGCACCCTATAATTGGAAAATATGCAGTAAAAAGTTTGCTACAACTATACTTTTCTGCAGATCTGCACAAATAGACTTGATACACCTATGTAAAACTTCTAAATATGCTCAAGAAAACATATATATGCATTCCTTGATTTAAATTTAACGAGTATATCCTTTTTACTCCAAGGATTACTAGCTATGATTGATGAAATTTTATAGCAAGCTAGTAGAAAATTAAGCATAAAAAAATGGAAGAGATCTTTTAGATTTTTGTTTATAAATGTGATGGTCGAAGAGTGAGACTTGTTACCCACCACCAATGGGTGCCCCTATAGGAGACATTTTTCTCCCATATTTGTCTTCAGCCGGCAGCTAGCAGCCTGTTATGTATAAAATTAATTTAATTTAATGTTTAAATTAAGGGGCACGATCAAAGGTCATGCCCCCTCATGTAATGGCACCTAGGCTGTATTTATGCCAGGGCCTCCGCCCTTGTAAATCATCATGCTGTTTTCTAATAAAATATATAAATATATCAGCTGTTAATTTGCAGAAGTAATTGTCTGTGCACCATCTGTTATTAGAGCTGTGTTCAGCATTCCTGGGCTCTGTTCCACTGCTGAGATCTGCTCCTGTTCACACTGCATGCTGTTAATTTCTTATTCCACCATCATTACCCCTGCCAAAATGCCACATTTCTCTGTCTACTACCATCTCCCGTTCCTTGTTCCCATCCTTGACCTTTTCTTTCCTGCATTTTGTTCTGTTGTTCCTGATCACCTCTGTTACACTGCAGCTTGAGCCTCACCAAAGACTTGTCCGCATCGTGTGTTCTGTTGCACGTGTTATCCGTTGTTTGTGTTCGAACCTCTCAACGCCTTGTTCAAAACATCGCTCTCTGTCCACCACATCATAACCTCAATGTCAACCCTGCGACAAACATGTAGCCAAAACCCGACCAACTGTCCTTGCTACCACCAGGCCGTCGTGTAGTCTTCTGTCATGGCTATGTTTTGTTCCTCGTTGAACTGACATCTCCATTCGAGCCGACAATTTGTGAGCATACTTTGTCGTACCTTTTCATTGAACATTGATTCAACTGGTGACCGTCATTTGTGTTGTGTGTATAGTTATATATATAAAATTATATAATTATACATATATATACATATTATTTAATTACAAGTTTTATAAATTAATAAATTAATAATTATATAAATAGTTAATTATAAAATAATTATTTATATAATAAAATTAATTAATTAAATTAACAAAAATAATATTTGAAAAGAGAAAAAATTAGGGTCAAGTTTAGGAAGAAGGTTAAGCTGGATAAATATACACCACCACACACTTGATGAATGTTGTCGTCAATGACGATGAGTGACTTTAGTAAAAAATTGATAGAACTTGAGAATAAGGTCACTGGACATGCTGAAGAAATTAAGGAGCTGTAGGACACAATGAGTATAATAGAGAGTTAGCTTGAGAAACATCATAACAAATTTAAAATGGAACATGCAACCCTTTCAAATAAGGTTGATTGAAATCATAATGAAGCAATGGTGGCATTGAGCTTTATTTGTGAAAAGTTGAAAACTACAACTGATCAACTATCCCAGAACAATGAAGCTACTCAACACCCAGATCCTTCAAATAGATCAAACTCATCAGACTCACATCACAACCCAGAATCTTCAAAAGCATCTTCGATACCCAATTCACAAATTAGTAACACGAATTTTCAAAATATGCAGCTCTTGACCCAATACCCCTTCTTCACTCCACCAATTGCTACATATCAACAAAGAGAAAAACTTAAGCTTTCCAAATTTGATAGTAACGATAAATACAGTGTTGCATGGTTCAATAAAGCAAAATAATATTTTGAGATTTATGGTTTTGACAATGACGATGTAAGAATCAGGCATGCATCCATGCAAATGGAAGGCGAAGCATATAATTGGTATATGTGGTGGAAGAAAACGACACATGTTATCAGTTGGAGGAAATTCAAAAATGCATTGTTTAAGAGATTCCAAGCTATCAAAGAAGAAGAGTTCTCTACGACACTCACCAGGGTACAACAAAAGGGAGATGTGGACGAATATACTAGAGAATGGGAAACTCTATCAACGCGAGTACTTGGATTATCAGAAACTCGTCTTATTCAATCGTACATCACGAGACTTAACCACACCTCTAGGATGAACTTAAGCTTCATGACATCACCTCTATAGAAGAAGCAAGACAGAAAACAAAAGCTGCAAAAAGTAAGCTCGAAATAATGCAACTACCAAAAGTTGAAAGAGTATATTCGAGATGAAGATTTCCCCAAACTGCTAACATGGAGAATACAAAGTATGTTCCACCACAACTACATGAAGGAGGAAAAACTAGTTTGGAAATGTAAAGAATGAAAGAGGGTAAATGCAAACGTTGTGGCGAAAAATGGGATTCTAAACATAAGTGTGTTAAAGGAAAAGAGACCAAGAACCTATATACATGTGAAGTAACCAATGATTCAGATAGTGAAGAATCAAACATAGAAGAAGTTGAAGATTCTCCACAATTTTTCCCAGAATTAGAGAACGAAATGTTGGAATTTCTAAGTCTAACTGTTAGAAATCCTTCCTGTACTTTTTGATTTATTTCTTCCTACTTGGTCTGTTAATTAACAAGTTATTTACCATGTAAATATTGAAAATAAATACAAGTACAATGTCAACACATACAGATCATCAACTGAAGGAAAAACAAGCACACAAGTGACCCCGTTATTTTTGGACTAATGTCCCCAAAAAAACCCAAGGTGGGAAAACTAGTGTAGCTATCTGAGGGTTTTATATTAAGCAGTTTCAGAATACAATCAGGGTGCCAGAAATGGCTCACCCAACAGAGAATGCCCTTGGCAGTAGTACCTCTCAACCGGAGACAAATATCGGCCCCAATTTGCCCCATGAAATCTCCTAGTGTCAGCCTCTAGGGTCTGCGTCAGCCTCTCTAACCCAGCGTCAGCCTATTTGGCCCAGCGTCAGCCTCTCGGGGCTCTGCATCAGCCCCTGGAGCCTCTGCATCTCCACGCTGGCCCTCCTTAGGCTCTGTGCAACTCCTGGCTGCCTCTACGTGGCCTCTAGCTGGCTCGGCGTCAACCCTCTCCCGGCTTCTGCGCTGATGCTCCCAGTGCTATCTCTGCCTCTCTGCCACTGTATTCACTACCCCTCAGCTGCAACTCTAATCACTCTTTCGATTTCCACAGCAAGCCGTACCCCAGAAAATCGAATTCTTGATCAACTCGGTGTGTTCTCCAAGTAACCCTCAAGCCTCCTCTTATACTTTTCTCGTTGACAATTCAACAGCTAAGATTAAGTCCCTAATCAACGACTAAGATTAGATCTGGCTTGATCCATGACTTTTGGACCATTCTATAATTCAGTTTTATATTAATTCACATTAATATTTTATTTTCCCTAAGTTCAGACTTAGGGACTTCATTAAAAATATTAATTATTTTAATATCTCCCAAACTGGTTAGGTTCTGCCCAAACCATGTTTGGGTATTGGAGACCTCATGTTCTTTAGCCTCTCCACCAATTTTCGTGGCTAGAGCACATCCGATGCTACCCCAAATCAACACGAAAATATTTCACAAGTATCATTATCAACCATGACAGAATTATTTTAGCCCCAAACATTAAAGTTAAAAGGACACATTAAAAAGAGCAAGATAATGATTCTAATAGATATCGAAAACACTCACAACTTTTTGGACTCAAATATTGCAAAAAGGCTCAACATCTTCACATATCCAATGCCCAATATGAAAGTGATGGTAGCTGATGGAAAGAAAATTGAAAAAGTAAGAAAATGCCATAAGGTCAAATTGCAAATTCAGGACTACAATCTAGAATCCCCATTCTACATAGTATTGTTGGGAGGAGTGGTTGTGGTCCTAGGTATCCAATGGCTACAAACCCTAGGCACTTACTCCGCCAACCATCAAAAGCACTTACTCCACCAACCATCAAAAGCAATTTATAAACTTTAGATGGGAGGGGCAGAAATACAAGTTATATGGTTTTCAACCTCTTCAAAATCAAATTGTATCATCCTACCAGATGATGAAGCTGATTCAAAAAGGAGCACCAGCGTATGTAGTGCAGTGTCATCAAATGGAAATGCTGGCTTCAAAATTGGTTAGCGAAGAACCACTTGAAGTTTAAGAACTACCACCTAAAGTTTAGGAACTGATTCAAAAACACAAAAAGGTGTTCCAAGATCTTCCAATGAAGATGCCTCCTGAAAGAGAAATCGAGCACATAATCAAAGTTAAATCAGGGTCAAACCCTGTCAACATCAAGCTGTATAGGTATCCACATCATCAAAAAACTGAAATCGAAAGATCAGTCCAAGATCTTTTAAAGTGTGAAATCATCACAAAAAGAAGAAGCCCTTATGCTGCTTCGGTGGTTCTAGTTTGAAAGAAGGATGGATCATTTAGAAAATGCGTAGATTATCGAAGGCTAAACAAGATAACGATTAAGAACAAGTTTCCAATTCCATTTATAGACGAAATGTTAGATGAATTTCATGGAGCCCAACATTTTTCAAAAGTGGACTTGAGATCCAGATACTACCAAATCAAAATAAGGCTAGAGGACATAGCGAAGACTGCCTTTCGAACACATGAAGGTCATTATGAATTTAAGGTAACCCTTCGGATTAACTAATGCTCTAATTTAGACTATGCGTAGATTATCGAGGGGTGAACAAGATAACGATTAAGAACAAGTTTCTAATTCCCTTTATAGATGAAATGTTAGATGAATTTCATGGAGCCCAACATTTTACAAAATTGGACTTGAGATCCGGATACTACCGAATCAGAATAAGGCTAGAGGACATAGCGAAGACTGCCTTTTGAACACATGAAGGTCATTATGAATTTAAGGTAATGCTCTTAGGATTAACTAATGGTCCAACAACCTTCTAGGTTACCATGGATGAGGTATTCCGTCGATATCTAAAAAAGTTTGTGTTAGTATTCTTTGATTATATTCTAATCTATAGTAAAACATGGAAGGAGCATCTACAACATTTGGACCAAGTTCTCACTATATTAAAAGAACATCAATTTTATGCAAAGATGTCCAATTGCACATTTGGAAAGGAAGAGGTAGAGTACCTCAGACACATAATCCAAGGAAGGAGTAAAAGTAGATCCTAATAAGATCAAAGCTATAAAAGAATTGCTCAAACTAGTTTACATCTCCAAATTAGAGGATTCTTAGGGTTGACTTGATACTATTGAAGGTTTATTTGAAACTATGCTCATGTATCCACACCCCTAACATTTTTTTTGAAAAGGAACTCATTTCAATGGGATGATAAGGCAGAATAATGTTTTGAAGACTTAAAGGAAATTATGTCCAATGCATTTGTATTAGCAACTCTAGACTTTTCAAAGGCTTTTGTAATTGAATGCGACACTTCAGGTTTTTAGAATAGGAGCAGTATTGATGCAGGATGGTCATCCCATCGCGTTTGAAAGTAAGAAGCTCAACAAGTGAGAATGTCTCAAGTCTACATACAACAAGGAAATGCTCCCCATTATGCATGCATTAGTCAAATGGAGGCAATATCTTTTGGGAAGTAAGTTCTTAATACGAACATACCATAATAGTCTTCAACACCTCCTCCAACAGAGAACACTCTCTATAGAACAACAAAAATGGATCGAAAAAATTGCAGCTTTCGATATGGATATATTACATAAGAAAGGGAATGACAACGTATTAGCAAATGCTCTATCCAGGAAAGATGAAGAATCATCATTACTTGCAATTTCGGTTGTAGTTCGAGAATGACTTAATGAAATTTGAAGTGAATATGCAAAAGACCTAGAAACAAGTTCTATAATCAATATTCTACCTAATAAATCAAATTTTGAATGGAAAAACGATATTCTGTGGTATAAAGAAAGAATTTACCTAAGCCCAAATTCCAAATTTAAATCCAAAGCTCTCAAGGAGTCCCATGATATGTTGTTAGCAGGACATGTAGGTTTCTTTAAAACCTACTATAATGCACGCCAATCATTTTTTTGGAAAGGAATGAATAATTATATTCAAAAATATGTAGCAGAGTATGATCAATGCCAAAGAAATAAAAATGAGAACATTACGACCCCTGAATTGCTCCACCCCTTAAAAATTCCAAACCAAAAATGAGAAGAAATATTGATCGAATTTATCGAAGGGTTACCCACGTCGAATTGAAAAGACAAAATTCTCATAGTAGTTGACAGACTCACCAAGTATGCACTTTTCATAAGAATGAAGAAATCAGAGTCAACAAAACAAATTGTTGAGATATTTTTCAAGAATGTATACAAACTACATGGTTTTCCCAAAGTCATTGTTAACGATAAAGACGTCAAATTTATAGGGAATTTCTAGAAGGAATTTTTCAAACATATAAGAACATAGCTCAACATGAGTTCAACATATCATCCTCGAACAAATGGTCAAACTGAAGTTGTCAATAAATGTTTAGAAGCCTACCTATGTTGTTATGCAACAACCAAACAAAATAGGTGGGTTCCATGGTTACACCTTGCCGAATGGTGGTACAACTCCACTTACAACACTTCCGCGAAAATGACCCCATTTCAAGCTTTGTACAGTTATAAGCCCCTCCTAAATGGAAGGACCTTGCCATTATTGAGATAAAATTTCCAATAGTTAAAGATCAATTAGAAGAAACCCAAAAAGTCTTCCAAACACTAAAGGAAAATCTAAATATTGCAAGAAATCGTATGAAGTAGTAGGCTGACCGAAACAGAAGAGAGAGAGAATTTGAGATTGGAGAATGGGTATTTGTTAAACTTCAACCCTACAACCAATTGTCCTTAAAAGAGAAGGGAATACAACAAATTGGCGCCAAATTCTATGGACTGTACCATATTAATAAAAGGATCAACCAAGTAGCATACAACTTTAGCCTTCCTGATAAAAAGTTGTGTTCAAAATGTCTTCCATGTATCTTGCCTTAAAAAGGCACTTGGCAAATGCCAAGTAACACAAAAAACACTTCCAACATTAGATGATGAAGGGAAGATCATCATAGAACTAGAATGAATCATCACCATCAAGGAAAAGAAGTTGCGATCACGAGTAATTAAAGAATACCTGAATAAGTGGAAGGACCTACTAGAAGAAGAAGCCTCTTGACAGACTGAAACATTCCATTGACAACACCCTTCGTTACCTATGCTTTGAGGACAAAGCATTCTTTTGAGAGGAATGTAATGTTATGTATAAAATTAATTTAATTTCATGCTTAAATTAAATGGCATGTAGTGGCACCTAGGCTGTATTTAAGCTAGGGCCTCCGCCATTGTAAATCATCATGTTGCTTTCTAATAAAATATAAAAATATATCAAATGTTAATTTGCAGAACTAATTGTTTGTGCACCACATCCCTTGACAACCACCAGTGTAAGCGATATTATGCCAATTGATCTCCACTCCTGAGCCAGTCATATGTCCCCTTGTGTTAGGATATTCCAACACATAGGAAATAGTTAAGTATAACTTGGTCTAGTGTAGAGTTAGGTAAAGCGTTTTTCTTTACTATGTACTTTTGTAACTTACAATTCGACGGTCACAATATGTAGTGATTCGACGATTCATTCGCTCCTCGGTATTATCGACACTTGATCCGTGGCTTAACACCCGATTGGTCCATGATCTCTATTTAAAGAGCATGGAGGGTCATTTGTACGGTAACCATTCATGAGAGAAGCTTATGTAAATTTTCATTCTTTTATTAATAAATTCCCTGAAGTGGTCGTGTTGGCTCAAGTCGTAGACTGCTTCCCTCTTTGAGGGTTTTAACCACGTCAATAATACTGGTGTATTGATCTGTGATTTGTTTGTGAGCGGTGTCCTTTGGTGTTTTGTCTGAGAAACTTACGTTGTAAATTCCTACATGGTATCAGAGCTATTTAAGGGCCACATCCATTGGTGATCCAAATCTGAAGTTGGTAGAACTGCATCCAACTGCTGTTTCTTAGATCTACTGTTTCTGACTGCTTTTGGGTCGAGAGGACTGCTCTAATGTGTTAGGAGCATCTGTTCCAGTGAGGAACCCCTTTCGTTTCATGCAAAAAGGTTTCCGATAGCCCTAGGTACGTCATTTTTAAGATCTGGAGGTATACAATGTTTATTTGCAGTTTCTAGTTATTTTCTCTCTATTTATTTCGGTTTATTTATCTCTTTGTTTTTATTACCGGATCTACACCTTTCATTTCTACGTATGCTCTTTGCCTGCGACTCTGTGCGATTTGGGCATATTAGAAACAGAAAGGAAGTTGTTTTTTTCGTGCGTATGCTCTTTTCTGTCGCACCTTAGTGTGATCTCGGAAAATTAGAAACATTGAGGAAAATTGTTAGTTTTCGGGTAAAGCTAACTTCAAACCATAATGTTTGTTTTTTTTTGTATGTCTGTTTTGGGTTTTGTGGTTTTTTGTTTTGTAGGCAAAAGAAAAGCTTTCTCAAGTAAGCACGCACCCCAAAGCTTCGGTGACTAAAAAAAAACCCCTTCCTCTTTTCCAAAAATTACTAACCTTTTAAACTAGCTCACCTGGTCCAAAGTTACTTTATGAGAATAAAGGTCTTGAGTTCAAGTCTTTCTCTTTGTTGAGC
The DNA here is from genome assembly GCA_031772625.1 of Pinus tabuliformis. Classification (NCBI taxonomy): domain Eukaryota; kingdom Viridiplantae; phylum Streptophyta; class Pinopsida; order Pinales; family Pinaceae; genus Pinus; species Pinus tabuliformis. The sequence continues at coordinate 544,337,622 of CM062805.1, read as the reverse complement.
TAATTAGATCAAGTTTGGAAAGGGGGCGGTTTTTTTTTTTTTTAAATATAACATTATCATTCATTTCCGCATTCCCGCACTTCGTCGGCATCTTAAACAACTTTTTTTCAAAAAGCCATAACTTCTTCATCCGGAAACCGTTTTCATTGAATCAGCCTAATTTTTCAAGATCTTTCCATTGGAACACTTAGTTTCAACATCTATAGCTTCAGTTTCTATTAAAATGGAAAGTACATGCCAAGTTATTCTTGACAGCACCAACTACTTCCAATGGTGGTCCTACATTATGGATTTACTTAGAAGTAAAGGCCTTTACAAAATAGCCTCAGGCCAAGAAACCAAATCGAAAGATGAAGATAAGGCAGCCAAATGAGAAAATAGGCAAGATCAAGCACGTGGGTTGATAGGGATGTTTATTTCTCCAAACCTTAGATTTCATATCGTAGAACTTGATACTCCTAATGAAGCAATGAAACAGATCACTAAAGTTTTTGGAATTAATAATGAACTTAGAGCCCATCAACTTGAAAATGAGTTGCTTACATTGGACCCCAATAATTTTTTTCCATTGAAGATTTTCTGTCCAAGTTTAAGACCCTTAGACTTCTCTTGGAAAGTGTTAAGGTTAAGAAAAAAGATGGTAACCTTATCTATTCCATTCTTGCTAAGTTGGGACCAACGTACTCTGTGTCTGTTTCCAACTTCCATTCTACAAGAGAAGTTGTCATTTCTCAAGGACAAGACTACAAGTCCTCTTCCTTTGATGCCTTTTGTAATTCTTTAATAAGAGAACAAGAAAAACTCTTACATCTTGGTCTTTTTAATCTTGGAAACTCTTCTAAGAAAGCCTTAGCTGCCCAACAGCCACCAAATTCAAAGAATCCTAAGAAGCTGTATCCTAAAAAGAATGGTCCTAAACCAAACAAGGGTCCTAAGCAATTTCAGCCTCAAAATGAAAAATCATTTCAACAAAATTATAAGGCAAATAAAAACAAAGGGAAGAAGACTGATAGACATTGCCACTTTTGTAATCGAGATGACCACTTAGAATCCAAATTCTTTAAGAAGATGGAAGCCTTGGAAGTAGCAATGAAGAAGCTTAACATTCATTTGGAGCACTCTTCAACTTCAACTTCATCTTCAGGAATAACACTTTCTGCATGTGGTTGTCAGACATCTCGGTCTGGATAGGCACTAAATGTATCTTCTTCTTCTAATTCTCATTAGTGGCTCATTGATTCTGGAGCTTCTGATCACATGGCCAAAAACAAAGCCATGTTTTCTACTTTGAATGATTGTAACACCAAAAATATATATGTTGGTGATGATAGATCTCTTAGTGTTGTAGGGACTGGAATTGTTCATATATACAATGGTCAATTTAATGATGTATTATGTGTTCCAACCTTATCTTGCAACCTTCTATCTGTATATCAGATAACTCATTCAGGTGAAGGTAAAATCGTTGAATTTTCACCTCACGATGTCGTAATTAAGGACCTAAGAGATCCTAGACAGATTTTAGGTACTGGCATCGCTGATGATTCTACAAGGTTGTATAAGTTTAACAACTTTGGGTCATCAAATCTTCCCTCGGTATTTGTTGTTTATAATGATGAAGTGAGCAAACTTTGGCATGAGCGATTTGGTCACTTAAATTATCGCTCCCTTCAGAATCTATGTAAAGAAAATATGGTGACAGGTCTTCTAGTAGTATCTTGCGGAGATGGTGTTTGTTCTGGATGTGTACTTAGAAAACATCATCAGGATAGTTTTGAAAAACGTGCCTCTTGGCATGCCTCAACCCCTTTACAACTTGTGCATAGTGATTTATGTGGTCCATTTCCAGTTGTTTCATTCTCTGGCTACAAATATTTTTTAACTTTCATTGATGATTTCTCTAGATGCACTTGGGTATACTTCTTAAAACTCAAGAGTGAAGTATTTAACATGTTCTTAGCCTTGAAGGCCTTTGTTGAAAAACAATTTGGACATCAAATTCTTAAGCTAAGATCTGATAATGGCGGAGAATATGTTAACAACAAATTCATCAACTTTTGCACTAAGAATGGAATTCAAATGCAACATACGGTTCCATATACTCCACAACAAAATGGTGTAGCTGAAAGGAAGAATTGCACCTTAAAGGAAATGGCTAATTGTATGCTTCAATCTAAAGTACTTAGTCTTAATTTTTGGGCAAAAGCAATTAACTGTGCAAATTACATAATAAATCACACTCCTACTAAGGTTTTAAAGAATATCACTCCAGAAGAAGCATGGAGCTCAATTAAACCAGATGTAAGTCACTTTCGTGTTTTTGGAAGTGAAGCATGGGCCCATATTCCAGATGAGAAACATAAAGCTTTAGAACTTAAGAGAGTGAAAAATGTATTTTTGTTGGATATTCTGAAGATGTTAAAGGGTATAGACTTATTCCACTTTAGTCCAAAAATGTTATCATTAGAAGAGATGTAAAGTTTGCTGAAAATATATCGGCCTACAAGCCTAGTTCAGCGGATGTGCCACCTCTCTTTATCTCTTCTACTTTTGAAAATATTTCTTCTTCAGATGATGAAAGCGAGGATGACAATCCTTCCCCACCTTCTCAGGATCCTCCTTCAGCTCCTCAGCTTCCAAAATGGGTCTGTGCTACTCGGGATGCAGCAGGCGCTCTTGCCGGTGATCCTACAGATCAGTGACGTACACGTTCTCAGTTCGATAGAGCCTCTTCTTTACTGGCTCAAGCTTCAGCGAATTATGATCCTGACACCTTTGCAGAAACTTCAAGCCATCCAGATTGGAACACAGCTATGAATGAAGAATATTGTTCATTATTGGAAAATGATACATGGGATCTTGTTCCTCTACCAAAGGGACGAAAACTTGTTAGATGCAAATGGGTTTACAAAACCAAGTATGGACCAGATGAAAAAGTTGATAAACATAAAGATCATCTTGTTGCTAAGGGTTTTTCACAAGTTGAAGGCATTGACTATACTGAAACCTTCTCCCCTGTTGCCAAAATGAACTCTATTTGCCTTGTTCTTTCCCTCGCTGCCTCTTTCAAATGGGGAGTCCATCAAATGGATGTTAAATCTGCCTTCTTGCATGAAGAAATCTATATGGAACAACCTACTGGCTTTATACAAACAAGCTCCAGCAAGAAACCCCTTTATTGTCTCAAGCAAGCCCCTCAAGCTTGGTATGCCAAAATGGATAACTTTCTTTTAGAAACTGGCTTTTCTAGGTGTCATTCTGACAATACTGTCTACACAAAGAAAGTGGGCAAGTCTCTTATCATTCTTGTTCTTTATGTTGATGATCTTATCCTTACTGGTAGTGATCCCAACTTTATAAACCATGTGAAGTCCAGCCTTAAAAAGAAGTTTGAAATGACAGACTTAGGACACTTGCATTATTTTCTCGGTCTTTAAGTCTTGCAATCCAAGGAAGGTATTTCCCTTTCCCAGTCCAAGTATGCCTGTGATCTTCTACGCCATTTTCATGTGGAAGACTGTAAACCAACCCCTTCTCCCTTTCAGTTTGGAGCCAAACTTTCAGTCCCTTGTACTTCCCCTGAAGTTGATGCTACCTTATACCGTCAACTTGTAGGAAAACTTTTGTATCTGACCCATACTCATCCTGACCTTTCCTTTGCTGTTGGCCTTATTGCTTGGTTTATGCAAAACCCACATGAAAGTCATTGGAAAGCAGCTAAAAGAATACTTCGTTATGTTCGAGGTACAGTTCAGTTTGGGATTCATTACAGTGCCGAAGCATCTCCTCTATTGGTTGGTTTCACTGATTCCGATTGGGCTGGTGACCCTGATGATTGGAAGTCTACTGTAGGTTATGTGTTCACTCTTGGTTTAGGACCTATTACATGGGCTTGCAAGAAACAAAGTGGCATTTCTCTTTCTTCAGCAGAAGCAGAGTATCGTGGTGCCGTAGAAGCTAGTAAGGAAGCCCTGTGGCTTCGTCAGATCCTGTTAGAGTTTGGCTTTCAGCAATAGCATCCGATTTCACTTTGGTGTGATAATCAAAGTGCCATTCAACTATGCAAAGATCCAGTTCAACATCAATGCATCAAACACATTGAACTGCACATGCACTTCATCAGAAAGCTCATTCATGACCATGTTCTTGAAGTTCAATATTGTTCAACAGATGATCAAGTTGCAGAGATCTTTACAAAGGCTCTCATAGAGGCGAAGTTTACTAAACTTCGATTTATGGTTGGAGTTCAGGAAGTTGTCACTAAGGGGGGATAGGCTCTAATACCTTTTTCCTTCTCCTATTGTGTCATATTTCTACATCTTTCAATCCTATCCCAAGTTGTTCTTAAGGGGGGATGTTAGGATATTTCGACACATAGGAAATAGTTAAGTATAACTTGGTCTAGTGTAGAGTTAGGTAAAGTGTGTTTCTTTACTATGTACTTTTGTAACTTACAATCCGATGGTCACGATATGTAGTGATCCGACGGTTCATTCTCTTATAAGAAGAGCTTCGGCGTAAATCACATATAGAAAGACCTTAGTCGGTTCATTCTCTCCTCGGTATTACTGACACTTGATCCGTGGCTTAACATCCGATTGGTCCATGATCTCTATTTAAAGAGCATGGAGGGTCATCTGTAGGGTAACCGTTCATGAGAGAAGCTTATGTAAATTTTCATTCTTTTATTAATAAATTGCATGAAGTGGCCGCGTTTGGCTCAGGCTGTGGATTGTCAACAATACTGGTGTATTGATCTGTGATTTGTTTATGAGCGGTGTCCTTTGATGCTCTGTATGAGGAACTTACCCTGTAAATTCCTACACCTTGCCCATCTTTCGAGAGCATATGTTTGAAGGTGGGCCATCCAATCCTAAAGGTCTATCTTTCATTATGCAATTGGGTTCTTATGCTTGCTTTTTTTGGGGCACACTTGAATATGGATTATTGGGTGACTTGAAAGGAGGAAGGGTTTTGATTGTAGTCTTTTTCCCTCACCTTAAATTGGGGTTTAATTCTCAACCCTAGTCCCGTGGGATCTCCCCTATTGGCTTATAGCTTCAGGATGGGCACGACTTGGGAAACCCCGATTTTGGTAGTGCAGTGCCGTTTTCCCGTTTCATACTTTTCATTCCCCTCCACACATTACATGGCTTATTTCATCATTTTCCCTCTCTAGGTCCACATGGCCTCTGGGTCCACAAGGCTCTGGTACTCCCTTTCCCCTTGTTCACATGTCTGGGTCGGGCTTGGAATGTTGCCCCAATGTTTGATGCAACTAAAAAAAGGATTAAAAGCATATCATGGCCACATAGAAAAGGAAATAATACCACAAAATGCAAAAGATGGCCAAGACAACATATAAAAAAAAGGATTAAAAGCATATCATGGCCACACAGAAAATGAAATAATACCACAAAATGCAAAGGGCTGAGACAATATATAGGCGTGTGGGCAAAAGCCATACGTGAGCTCCACCCCTCGTAGTTATGGCCATCACCCTAGTTCCTAGGGCCCCTATGAGTGCCCCCACATTATTATGGAAGCCATGCATGTCCCACCCTTGGTGGGCGATAAATTGCCCCACCTTAAGGGGGTATTCATTGCTTATATCATACACAACATGCTCTCATCCCTTGGAGCCCTGAGAAGTATAATAAAAGAAAAATATAGAAAAGGCAAAAGGCAAATGAAGAAGGGTGGAAAAACAAAGGCCAGGGTAACTCATGTACCACAATTGCTCCCTCCTACATCTATACACCCAAATATGTGGACACATCTCATCATTACCACCCTTGAGCCCATGACATTTGGCCTTGACACTCTTGAGGCAAGGGAGGGCAAGCACCATCTTCAAAACCCTAATTTGGAGCAGTCTACATGCTTATCTTTCATCAGGAGACCCATGAGACCACTACTTGTGCCCTAGAGCCACTTTGGAGCACCACATGATGATTTACATAGAGATTAAGGGGCCACCCCCTTGTCTATCATTCATGGAGCCCTCTCTCTCATCATGGCACCTTGAGGACTCAACAAGGCCCTCCAATGACCCTTCTACATCACAATTTCATCATTTTGACTCACTTATGGATGGCTTCTTCATCACTTTATTAGCTACTTGGTGGGCTTGTCACCAAGATTTGTATTTTTCACATTATTTTATAATTGTTGGGGCTAATTAGGCTAAATTGAATTAGGAAATTATCGTATAAATAGAGATCGCTCTCATTGTGAGAGATCATCAACATCACTTGGAACTTCCCTCTTGTATGAATTTCACACTTCTTTTCTTGGACAAATTGGATGTTCTTTGATGCATTTCGATATCTTTGGAAGCTAATTTCAATCTCTCTTGGAGCTACTTCTTTCTATGGTTGGATATATCTCTTGTCATCTTGTAAGTGCTATCTTGTTGAAATTTTTTATTGGAATAATGTCTAATGTGTGGAATTATTGCAACTAGCTAATCTTTGTGTGCCCTAATTTATTAAATATCATTGTATAGGATTGTTTGATTGCAAATTGCACATATTACTCGTTGCATGACATTAGATGAATGTTCCTAGTGGATGGGATCTTGTTCTTCTTCCATGAATAACCATAGATATTGAGTAGGTAATTGTTGAAAAGTGGTTGCTAGGGCATTGGTTTTTAGCCTCGTTGAAGGCGAATTTGAAAAATTTCAAATCATCATTGACTCCATAGCCAAGGAAAGTAGGCATAGAAGAATTAGTGATCAACCTTTTCTCCCCCTTCTTTTCATCTCTCCAAAAATTTCAGCCCCTTTTCCTAAATGGCCATCTAGGGCTCCCAAAATTCTTTAGAGGTGAAATTTGAATCCGCTTGTATAAAAAATTGCGCTAGTGTCTCCTCTAGAGGATCTCAAGGTTTGGTGGAATTCTCACGGTTGATTCTTTGTAAATCTCATGCCCTAATTGTGACTTTGAAAGGAAACTAGTAAGTTTCCATTGGATAAGATGGTATTCTTAAGGGTCATATGAACTTGGTATTCGTTAGAATAAATCACACAAGACCCTTTCCCTTCTCCTATCTTGACCTGGTAAGCACAAGGAGGAGCTCCTCCCACAATTATTCATGAACCCGAGGTCTTCCGTGGGCCCGTTCTAGGTCTCTCAAGTATAGCAAAAGCCTATTTTGAAGTGATAGATTATCTTGCAAAGCCTCTTGAGAGGTCCTATCTCATCTTGGAAGTCTTGATTCTAGGCATACCTTACCTCATTGCATATTTCAAGCCTTAGGTCTTGATTTCCATCCTAGGTCTTTCTTGGAGAGCCTTTCTTGCATCAAGCCTTAATTAGGCCTCTCCTTGAATGGGCTTAGTGGAATTGCTTCACATAGATCATTGATCCTTCCATTCTCATGTTATTCCTATCCTACCAGGACTCCTCCCATCGATGAAAGTTCGTAAAAAGAAGGGGACACTAATTGTGGTGATAAGGGGTCTTTATCCCATTGTTGTCTTTTGGTTTAGTTCCTTAGGTTCCCCTCCTAGGACCCTTGCTAGATTGTGTGGCAACAAGACTTACCTTCGCCTTTTACTTTTCCAATTTGTATAGTTGTAATCACAAACCTTCATTTTGTCAACTTTCCCTTTTGGGACTAAATATGAGTGAGGAGTTGGGGGTAAAACTATCTAACTCTCTTAAGCTTGAACTAACTACAGGAAGATCGATCTCACTAGGAGCATCTACTCACTTGAGATGCCACAATTACAATAGCAACAACAATGCCCATAATCCACATTTCAGTTGGAGATTCCACCAATAGGGCTTATCCAACACTTGGAAACTGTTTTTTTGGAGACTAATTAAGGGTAAGGTGAATGCTTAGGCCTTTATTTATCCTTCAATGGGTCACTACAATGATCTTGTGATGGTGGAAGTATATCTGCTGATTAGTTCTATAAATCCTAATGATAGAGGCGAAAGCTAAGAAGGAAAAATATAGAAGAATCAACTCAACACACAACATTTTTGTAAACTGGTTCCTTTATTGTATGGCATCGATATGATCTCGCAATCAACAACATTTACTAGAGGGGAGGCTAACTTTTTATAAAACTTGTTTTTGATGGCTAGATAACGACTAGTTGATTCCTTCTCTAGCAAAATAATATTTAGTAGTCAATCACATGTTGGAGATTTAGTAATTTTAATAAAATATTACATTACAATTCATGAATTTTCCCATTTGAGGGGTTGAATTGACTCAACTATTCCTTTAGAAGCTCATGCCCCCTTTGCTTGTGGTCCACAAGTTGAAGAAAAATTCATAGATGCCCCAATTTTCCACTTGACTTTCCAAACTACTAGTTGACTTGACTTTTAACACCTTGTAAAGTCAACCTTGCCACCCTTTTGCTTAATCTCCAAATGTCTTGATGAATTTGACTATTCCGTGACTTGGGTTTGCTGTAGCTGGGCCTGATTTCATCTCGGTCTTGCTCCATTTGACCAAATTATGCCCTATGTTGCCACATCATCATTGCTTGCCATGTCATCATGCCCCTTTGTTGGATCTTCAATGCCCCTAGGAATTTGGAGAAATTGAGACATCGGTTTTGTTTGCTCTTCCTCTACAGAGCAATTTTGACATATTGCATGTCAAATTTTGCCAAACATTGTCCTTGTTTTGCCACCTAGAAACCTATAGTACCTATTGGCCAGCGTTGACCTGCCATAATTTGAGCATTCCTTGACCAAATGGAAAAATTCCATGTGGCATGACATCCCCTCATCAATCTCTGCAATATAAGAATGAGTTGACTTTTAGACTTCGAGGACCACTTTGCATTGAGAAACATGAACTGCCTTGGGAAGCATGAAATGTAGCTAATTGTGAGATTGCCATGTATAAGAAACATATGAGGGATACTACACCAAAGCCAAGGCCACATATAGACTCAGTAGACTCATAACCATGTGGGAAGACATAGGTGCACCTGACATCGGCTGGATTGGCTTATACACTGGTGATTACCCCTACAAAAGCAAAGTTCCTCTAAAATCGCGAGTCCTTATGTAAGCCTATCCAAACTCCTCCAATCTTATCCAGTACAAAACGAGTAGAGATGCACTCAAAGGGACCGACCATGGTTTGACCCAATAAGGTGTAGGATACCTAATATAGGGCATCACATGGTTGTTACATAGCTTCAACTTATGACCTTGGGTTAACAATAGTGTGAAAAGTGCTACAATAGATATAGGTACCCCTACTAGTATATGGGGTGACAGGTCCCTTTGCTTGTCTTTGAATGCCAGCTCCAGTAGGTATTGACATCCTTTTTCTCCTTTGTTCAACAACAAGTTTTTCAATCTTTTGTGTGCTTACTATACTTACACCTTGTTGTCTCTCAGATTGTACAAGCATGGTGTAATGTTTCTAATGGAATTATGCAATGAATAACTGAAGCATGAACTAGAAAATGACCAAAAATCTTTATAGACAAGGGAACAAAACACCCAATGCAAGTTTTAGAACAACAACTGAGCCATTTTATTAAAAATCTGGAATAAATGGGAGTACAGTAAAAGGGAACAAGTGCACTTGGGTTTGCAAGTAGAAACTTCGCCCCCAAACTGCCTCTGCGTTGCCCAAAAATTATGCTACAACTGCTATCTGAAAATGGTTTGAATTCCTTGCTGTAATGCTCAGATTGGCTTGAAATTGCTGCTATACCTTCCTCTTAATTTCTCCTACAAGACCCATAAAGGAATTGGTCCCAATCCTTCCAACCAGAAAACCAACAAAATGGAGCAAATTACCAACAGTTGCTAGTTGGAAAGAGACACTTGTTTGAGCCTGCTAGAGTACTCAAAAAATTCAGCCAAATTAATCTTGGCCTCTCCTCAACAAACCCAAAAAAAGAACCAGAAAGGGTTGGGCATAATTCCAACCTTCCAAAATCACCCTCAATTTGTGTGAGAACCCTCTATAGCTGGGTAATTCGTACTGCCTGAAAAATAGTTTCCAAAGCCCAACCAAACCACTTCTACGCTGGCCCAGGAAGAAGAATTTCTACCTGTATGTAATCCACTCAACCAACCCTTCAAATCACTGCAAAATCACTGCTAGGTGCCAAGAGAATATGCCTCTAAATTCCCGGAACCAACGTTGTCATGAAGCTCACTCCCCACAAGAGTGCGTGGTCCCTTACTGCACCTATCCGGCTCCTCAATAGCTCGAATTTCCCTGTCAAATCCCTACGAAACAACTCTAAGAATGTAGCAAAGCTCCCCCAAGGTGGCACTCAAAGTCCACCGAAGAAGAAATTGAGATCTCCCCACGAAAATCTTGTGTGCTAAACAACACTCTGTTGACCAAGCTAAATAGCTTGAGCAAACAATGGTTCAGATATCAAATGAGGAAAAGATCCCAATTGTTGCCCTCACCCTTCTATTTATAATTGTTGCCTTAACTTTCTTTGTGGGTCCCTCCAAATATTTTGACCTCCCTCCACAAAATCGATTTTTCCTCCAAGCAGTGTGTATTCCTTGACGGGTGGCCCCCACATTCCACCAACTCCACATTTTTCCCCTTTTTTCTAAAGTGGGACTTTCTCTTTACCCAAAAGTCAAATATTCCTTTGATTTCTCCATTCTCCTCAGTTGTGGGCCAAAATATCTCCACCCAATTGCCAAAATTACAAAAATGGAAATTCTTCTTAACAAAATTAATTAATTTGGGGACATTACAATTCTCCCCACCAAGAATTGCTTGCCTTGAAACAATCCCTGAAACAAGCACCCTCTCAATCAGCTGACCCAAACAATCAGTGTACCCAAAACCGGGGTCCCAAATGTACCACCCAACCATCTTTGATCTTTGCCCTGTCCTACCAGGGTCCCAAGCCATCTCGGTAAGTGTGAGGCATCCCATGCTCCACTTGCTGTCCAACTCAGCATAGGCCCCAGACGCCCTCTGTAGACCACCACTAAGTAGAGTATCATGGTGGTATAAAATCCTGGCCGTCTCCTCGTGAAACTGCTCTACTGAATAGTCCCTCTCATGCACTCCAAGAGTAAACTCTTGAAGTTGCAATCGAACCTTTGTGGTGTTGAGTCCTCGTCTGCATGAGTCTCTCCTGAGGTCCTCAGGTTGATCGACCTGCCACATTGTGGAAGTCCCCCACGCCATCAACGAATCACTAAAACCCGATGGAAGATCTTGATGACTCTCCCTTGTAGAAACCAGCTCACCCCTATGGGTAGCTGAACTGCTAAGTACTATGATGCTAAGGCCCCACGTCTATCACGACAAGGCACTGTCATGTTGACCCCTTGACACTCTGGTCATCACTGATTGCCTAGCATGCTCGTACTAGAGCCTCTTCCCCAATAACTCTCGGCTATAAGATATGCAATGATCGAGATTAGGCCCAACTCGCCAAAGTGACTCAACAGTACCAACGCCTAACTCCATGGCTAGCCCCAGTCCTGAGCAACAATATGCCTCGCCATATGGGGAGGTTTTTGGTGAAACCCATGGGTTCGCTTGAGAATGAATCAAATCACCTGTTATTTTGACCCTGCTTGCTGAAAAGTGGTGTATCCTACCACCCCATTGGATCCCATAATGTTAAATTTGGCAACTAGGGCCAAACTTCACATTGGACAACTCATATGAGGCAGCTCATATTTTTCTTGGATTCCTCTCTCCGAGAGGTGTAGGATTGATTAAAGATGATCCCATTTTGACATGTAAAAATGAAATTATGAATTTATTTTGATTATGGACAAATTGTTAAGGTCGGCCAACAAACTCATGTAGGTTCAGAAGCCCAACAGTCACGTTTATTCATCCTCAACGTTTGCCTATAAGTACATGATGCCTCATTCTCATTTGGAAAGACTTCACTCACTCATCTTCTCTCTCCTACTTTTATTGGGTACAAAAATCAGAAGCTACTCTCCACACGTGCGAAGGGAAAAAAGGGTTTTTTCTGTTTCATCGGTGGCTAGATTTGACTGAAAATTTCAGAGGCTGTTTTTGACTGTGTTGACTTGTTTTTGGTGCAATTTTGGGTGGAGGAATTCTGTCCTAGTAGGCCACAAATCTGGGCACAAGAATCGAGGCAATCTGACCACTTGTTTGACCAACATTGACTGTACTAGGGCTGGTCGCAGTGTTGACTTTTGTTGACTGGACTTTTTCGGACTGTTTTGGGCTGATTAGACTTGTTGGAGGTCGAAGTTGACTGGTTTTGACCAAGCTGGATTGAGGAAGAAATCTACGCTGTTGACCAACATTGACTTTTTGGTTAGGGCTTTCTATTTTTTTTGTTTGATTGATCAAATTTTCACTGTAATTGGACAAGTGAATATTATACATTGTACTCTCTCCCTCTGTTGAAATTTTGAAGAATTATAAGAAGAATTGATCAAGGGTTTCCCCACATTGGGGTTTGTCCCTGGCTGGTACCATATCTTGTGTCCTCTTGTGTTGGTTTGTCTTCTACTGTTATTGTTTATGTTTTATCTGCATTTTACTATAATGTTGATGTGATTGCTAAACTGGATATTGATATCGGGCTAATAAAGAAATTGAAGTAAAATTGTTCTAAGCATAGAACATACCATTGTTATCCTAAAATTAACACAATATTGGAGGTCCACAACTCCCAATCCTCACTGCCTGCCGCTGTGATATGTTACTAGCTGTTAGGACCCCTCTGTGCCTCGTCTCTAACTCCTACATGTATCCAATAGGTAGGCACTGAGCATCAAGAGCCTGTGCTATGAATGACCAACTGCTCTGCACCTGCCAAATCACACAGCAAGATCTACTACCCCAACTCTTGAGTATGTGCTTGGGTACCGCTGGAAGTCTAGGCGTCATCTTGCCAACAAGGACTACCTTCATCTTGCCAACGAGGACTACCTTTCCCCGTACCTCACACTCACTTAACGCCTCGAGCTGTACATCGGAAATAACACCATGCAGGTCCCTCTCGGTCACCTCCCTAAGTGTGAGCCCAAGGGTGGGACATACGCTGCATCGAAAATAAATCACGCCATCCTTAAGCCTGTGTCCATCAATTCATGCACCCACCAAACATCTCAACTGGAGAGTCTTCTCCCCGCCCATGACACGCAGTGTCTCATCCAACTGCCTAGGGTGGGCATCTCATGTCCTGCTGCCCGAACGAAGAGCATCGAGGGGCATCAACCAAACGCTCTGCGAATGTAAGCAACACTGGAGGATGATGGTTGGGTAGGTCCCCAAGGGTATGATTGAGAGTCTATAGGGATACTGAAGAATAATCCTACGGACAACCCTTTCTTCGCCTCAGATTTGCTGATAACCCCCTTGAAGACCTATCTCCACTAAACATGGTGTCCCCAGATGCTCAACAATGTCCTCATCAATCCTACGTGAATTGCATCCAATGGTACACCTAATGCCACTGTCCATAAGTCTCCTTGGAGGAAACGCTCCAAGAGCTCGTTGTGCCGCATCATGTGCCACTGCATACCACCAAGTATCACCGCACTCCTCGGTATGCCATTGTATGCCGCAACTTGTCCTTGTACGCCACTGGATCACCCTGCCTACTATTGTATCACCCTATGATGTTGGGTACGCCATATGCACCAACGTAGCTGTCGCCCCACTAACAAATCCAGTGTGGTGTGAGTCACTACCCCTACTCCATGGTGTGACCCCATGCATCGCGACACACCACCACGCACCTCCGTGCTCACATGTGAGTCACTGCCCAACGTTGTATGCCCCTACACACCGATGGATGCCATGATCTAAAGCTGAGAAGCCCGCACCCTATCAGTATCGCCACCTCCATTGTCACATCACCATTCCCTCTGATGCGTGGACCTTGCCTCCGAATCCTCCCTAAGAGACACAAGGGGTGAATCTCCATATGTACTAGTGGTGATGCCATTGTTGTGCTGCTCCTCCATGACCACTGTGCCCCACATAATTGGGGAGAACCCTTGGCTCCATACAGGGCACTGTCTGGTAGCTTACCAATGCCACCTCCTCCGACAAACTCCTGCCAAAGTATGCCAATCATCTTGTGATCCCATGTACAACCATCGTTCCAAGACAACCTAAGGAGTCTGTCCATAAATTGGTTGGCCACTGGTGCTGACCGAAACTCCCCTAGCAAATGCGTGCGCTCAACCGCTAGGTCAACTATACCACCAAGGTCGTAGTCAACTAACATATCTGGGAAATGATAGGTAGTCCCACTTAGATCCCAATGCTAATTTGGGCTTTTGGTATCCCCAGTGCCTAGAAGCTCCCGCTGAGCTTCACCGGGCTTCACTACCATCTCCATAGCCCACTCCACCAGGTACCAACTCAGAATCGCTCACCATCCAACCCCAAGAGAGGGATCGAATGTACGAACTCCCATACATAGAACAAGCCTTCCATCCTGCAGACGTTGCACCTTGCGCAACTCATGTCGCCTCATCTTATCATCCTTGTCAACACAAAATATGTTGAGCTGACTCTGCCTCTCCCTCTCCAATGTGCAAAGGTAACCTACTACTGCTACCAGGCCCATCTATGTATGTCTGAAGAGGGTTGCTTTGATGCTCTAATGTGCACTCTAGCTGGACCATTAGGGAATCCAATTGTTCTCCAACGTGAGTCAGTTTGGCCGCTGACTTGGCACAAACCACTCTCATGCCCTCCAGCCCCTCGTTTTGCTGTAGAATGGCCTCTCATACTGTCGTGGCCTTCTCTCTCAATGCTAGAAGGCCAACCTGGAACTGATGAAACTACCGTGGGCATCTATCACTTGTAGACTGGGTCACAACTTTGGATACCTCAACAATTATCGGCATCTCATCCATGGGTGGCACCTCCTCAACAGATGGCTCTATGGGTGTAGGCTCTATCTTCTCCACCAAGGTGTCAACTGGGGCTATCAAAGAGGTCTCTAATAATGGTGACTTCTGCGCCACACCGAGTATATTGATGTGCTCCTCACCATCTTGCGGGCTCTCAGCATCATGCTCAACCTCCTCCTTAGGCTCTTGATATCTAAAGCCAGGTCTCCACCAACAAAAGCGCCCCCTGGTTTGACCCTCTAACTGTTCTTGTCTTGCTTGCTCCTTTTCAGGAGATCTGGTGCCCTGATTCTGTTGACTTTCCCCACATGATGTAGATCGCTGCACCCCCACGACCTGCGCACCTCTAGTGTCTCTGCTGTAAGGGTGAGGATGGGTCTGGTCTGTCACCGTCCTCAACTGGGCCAACCTCTCATCGTTCCAACGGATTCCACCCCAGAATTTCTGCATACTGAATATCCCTTGAGCCATGGGTTTGTCTACGGTTTCACCCGTCACTGTGCATTCATACCCAATTCTCCCATGTTCTTGTTGGCTACCCACAGCTGGGCCAAGATCAAGGCTCTGATACCACTGTAATGTTCCTAATGGAATTATGCAATGAATAATTGAAGCATGAACTAGAAAACGACCAAAAATCGTTACGCACAAGACACCAAAACACCCAATACAAGTTTTAGAACAATAGTTGAGCCATTTTATTAAAAATATGGAATAAATGGGAGTACAATAACAAGGAACAAGTGCACCTGGGCTTGCATAAGCAAGTTGAAGCAAACCCAAGGTGAGAAAGATGCCCCAATGAGTAGAAACTTCGACCCCCAAACTGCCTTTGCGCTGCCCAGAAATTGTGCCACTGCTGCTATCTGAAAATGGTTCGAATCCCTTGCTGGAATGCTCGGATTGGCCTGAAATTGTTGTTGTAGCTTCCTCTTAATTTTTCCCACAAGACCCAGAAAGGAATTGGTCCCAATCCTTCACACCAGAAAACCCACAAAATGGAGCAAATTACCAACAGTGGTTGGTTGGAAAGAGACACCTGTTTGAGCCCGCTAGAGTGCTCAGAAAATTCAGCCAAATTAATCTTGGCCTCTCCTCAACAAACCTAGAAAAACCCAGAAAGGGTTGGGCCTAATTCCAACCTTCCAAAATCACCCCCAATTTGTGTGAGCACCCTCTACAGCTGGGTAATTTGTACTGCTTGAAAAATAGCTGCCAAAGCCCTCCAAAATTAGCTGAGAATACCTCCAAGAATTATCCTTATGCCCCCTTGTAAATCTTCAGCCCCAACTCTAGTTCAAGCCTCCACAACCAACGTGCTCCTCTAATGACTGCGTAGGCCCAACCAAACCACTTCTACGCTGGCCCAGGAAGAAGAATTTCGGCTTGTATGTAATCCACTTAGCCAACCCTTCAAACCATTGCAAAATTGCTGCTAGGTGCCAAGAGAATATGCCTCTAAATTCCCGGAACCCACGCTGTCATGAAGTTCACTCCCCACAAGAGTGCGTGGTCCCTTACTGCGCCCATCTTGCTCCTCAATAGTTCGGATTTCCCTGTGAAATCCCTCTAGAACAACTCTAAGAATGTAGCAAAGCTCCCCTAGAGTGGCACTTGAAGTCCACCGAAGTAGGAGTTGAGATCTCCCCTTGGACATCTCGTGTGCTAAACAACATTCTATTGACCCAGCGAAACAAATTGAGCAAACAACGATTCAGATATCAAATGAGGAAAAGATCCCAATTGTTGCCCTCACCCTTCTATTTATAATTGGCGCCTTACCTTTCCTTGTGGGTATATTTTGACCTCCCTCCAAGGGGTTTCATGCTTAAGGTCTTTTATTTTAGAGGTCAAGTACCCATTGAGTGCTTCTAGGTTTTATCCTAGGTCAAGAAGTCAAAAGAGTCATTGTCATAAGTTGAAGACCCCATCAGGCACATTGTAACTTGTAAAGAAAATTATTTTTTGTCATTAAAGTGTCAAAATACCTATGTTGCACGGGTACCGCTCTCGGTCGTTGGAGAGAAAATACCCCATGCTCTGGCGCTCCTGGGAGCTTAGGAGCTGGTACGAAATGCTCTAAAATAGGCGGAAACTTTGGTTGGAGCATTGGAGCTTTCTGGGAGCTTGTATTAGCAAAAATTTTGGTTTTAAGAGCGGGTTTCAAGTGGGAGCTCCGATCGGGAGCTCGTAGGGGCTTCTATCCATCGAGGATCGTCTATACGCTCCTTGATGGATTGGAGCTCCTACGCGCTCTCGATCCATGCGTATCCGATATATTAAAAATTAATACATGAGTTGTTTCATGGTGGGAAAGGACACAGAACTAGCAACTCAAGTATTGGAGGGATTAGGTTACGACGATATTCTGGATTGCCTGGAAAGTCTTAGTAAAAAATTCCTTCTAGAATATCATCTCGACGTCGAGTTAGATGATGAATCTGAATGCACGCCGGAAAAACCCGTAAGAATTATTTCTGTATTTAATCTTTGTCCTACGAAAAGGAGAGGTCTCGGTGGATTCTTATTGCCCCTAATTGTTTGTTTTTCTCAGATTGGTGACGACTATAATTTCTACCTTCCACACCCAAGGGGAAGATATAAAATTGCAATGCATGATCAAATTAGGAGTTTAGCCAGACGTTACGCTATGGAAGAGTTTCGTACCCCTAACCCTCTTCGACTTAGCTGCTCAGATGATATACAAAAGATGTTGCTGTTGCAAGTATGTGTATTCCGTGCCCAGTTTTTTATTACTTTTAAATAATCCATAAAACACAGACATTTGACTTAACTTTGTTATTCTCGTTTGTCAGGGCGGAGCAGAGTCGTGTGGGATACGAGGGATTCAGACTCAAAAAGGTCAGAATCAAGCTGTTTGCATGAAGTACTTAATTAAGAAACCTGGGACCAATAGTCGTCTTGTGGTTGATCTCTGAGGTGCATCGGTGGGTGTGTAATCTTATTACTGTAACTGTGGTGAGTTTAATAAGACTAATGGATTTGGGAAATCTGTGCAGACATCGGCCTCTCATGAAAAGCTATCAATTGCTTTCTTTTTTGGAAAACTGGGGAAGTCATCAACTATCCCTCAAATTGGGGACACAACGTTTTATGAGATTGTGGGTGTTTAATTTTTCCAGAGATTAGATCTGTAATAAAAATCGATACTTTGAATTATTAAAATATTTATCACTTGAAATGGACTTATGAAATTTGTGCAGGTCACCCTAGAAATACATTCCATCGCGGGGAAGTTTAACGTCAGAGTGGTGGATTTTGTCTTTGTTGCATCTCCATTTGAGTTTCATGCGAAGATGGAAGAATTCCAATTGTATGGTGCTATATTGATGTGCTTTCTCACTTTTCCATCTCCCCGCGGTCACAGACATGATCCATGCATACTCGAAAATTAATATATATTAAATTTTAATTTTTAATATATTATATTATTGTTGCTCCCAACTTGACGTTTCTTGTAAATTTGGGCAAAGCTTCTATCCGTACTGGATACTCGTTCCCACGTATCCAAAGTACCCACGTACCAGAAACTCGTGCAACATTGCAAAATACCCTTCAAGATCAAGTTGGCTTGGCAGCTGGGAAGTCGGCCTAATTTGAGGAGCCACGTCCACATTAAGAAGCCTATATAAGAGAGGGAACTTGATATAAAGGAGGGAACTCAACCTCCTTGGAAGACGTTCATCACTCACTCATTCAAGCGAAGGAGGAAGAGGAAGAAGGCAACAAAGAAGGAAGAGGATGGAGAAGACTTATTTCTGGGCTATTTCTCTCTCACACGTGCGAAGGAAGGTTGGATTTCTATTGCTGGTCTAGGGTTTTTTCTTCTGCAGGTTCGATCTTGAAGAAGGAAGAGAAAGAAGGTTAGTGAAGGTCACATTAGGCCATCCTCAAGCACCAGAAGAAGGAGAAAGCCAAGCGAAGGTCTGAAGAAGTCTTGGGAGGCCAGAATAAGCTCACAGGTGTGGCAGTAACTACTGCTGGGAGGGCTAAAAAATTTAGATTTGCAGTAGAGGCCGAAATTCTGAAGTTAGGGATTGAAGTTGTGCTGCTAGAAGATATTTGGCTGGGTTTAACTTGGACAAAGAAAGCACATCATCCGGACGGGTTGGACTTGGTCTTGTAGGGAATTGGTTTTGTTCTAGAGGTCTTGGAATTCGTCAATTGAAGAATCTATAAGAAGAGAATAGAATTGCGGGTGAGGTTTTGGCCTTGGCTTGTAGCCTACATGAAGATGAAAAATCAAATCATGAAGATGAAGGTCCCACTGAACCTATACAACCTGTGGTAATCCCCGAAACTAGAAAGAGACCTAACTGGTTGAAGTCTACACTACTTGATGCAGAAGGTCATGGAGCAGTTCGAGGCACATTCACGGAAAGCAAGAAGCCCAAACGATATTCTGGGTATGTAGCCTATATGACGAAATTGATAGGAGCAGAGCCATCCACCTTTAAATAAGTTGTCTCACACCAGGATGGAAGGGTGCCATGAATGAAGAGTATTAATTGATAATGAAAAAGGGAGTTTGGGAGATCGTACCTAGGCCTGAAGACAAATCTGTGGTAACTTCCAAGTGGCTCTACATGATTAAACATGCAACAAATGGAAGCATTGATAAATATAAGGCAATATTTGTGGCTAAGGGCTTCTCTCGACAAGAAGGCATGGATTATGAAGAGATATTTTCTTTTATAACAAGGTATATAACTATACACTCGTTGGTCTCTTTAGCAGCATTGATGGGATGGAACATCCACCAAATGGATGTCAAGACTGCATTCGTGAATGGCACAATTGATGAGGAAGTCTATATAGAGAAACCCTTGGGATTTGAAGTTAAAGATAGAGAGGCATATGTTTGTAGATTGAAGAAGGCATTATATGACCTCAAGCAAACACTAAGAGCATGGTATGCTAGGATGGATGCATACCTTTAGAGATTAGGCTTCACAAAGAGTTATGCTGATCCAGACCTTTATATTAAGGTTGTGAAGGGAGAGCCAGAATCATTCTTTTGTATGTGGATGATCTTCTCTTGACAGGTGTGGAAGGTCGAATTGAAGAATGTAAGAAACTAGTAGAAAAATTTGACATGAAGGATCTAGGGTTGATGCACTACTATTTAGGTCTGGAAGTCTAGCAAGGACATGATGAGATCTATCTAGGTCAAGGGAAGTATGTCAACGGACGTTGAAGAGGTTTGGCATGATGGATTGCAAACCAATGACAACCCTGATAATCACAAACTTTAAAAGACTAAGGAGTTCTGAATCGAGCCATGTGGATCCTACCAGGTATAGACAATTGATTGGCTTACTAATGTGCTTCGTGAATACACAACCAAACATATGTTTTGCAGTAAATGTTCTCAGTCAGTTCCAAGTGGAGACGAAGCATGATCATTGGATAGGAACAAAACATATACTAAGATATCTACAAGGAACAATCCACTACTGCTTGAAATATGATAGGAGGAATGACGTCCATTTGACTGGATATACACATTCCAACTGGGGAGGCAGTGACCAGGATGGAAGGAGCACTACAAAAGGATGTTTTAGTTTGGGACCCTCCATGATCTCATGGATGAGCAGAAAGCAAGATACGGTTGCTTTGAGTAGTGTTGATGCTGAGTGTATTGCAGCCTGTGCAGTAAGCAGAGAAGCTGTCTGGTTGACGAAGCTGCTGTCTGACTTGTTTGAAGGACCAATGGATCTGACAATGATACATTGTGATAATTCTAGTTGTCTAAGATTGTCTAAAAACCCAATGTTTTATGGAAAGACAAAGCATATAAACAACAAGTATCACTACATTCGGAAGCTAGTACAAGATGGTGTATTGCAACTACGGTATATCTCCATTGATGAACAGGTAGCTGATATTTTGACAAAATCTCTTCCTAACAAGAAGCTTGTGTATTTGAGAGATAAGCTTGGTTTGGTTGATATATCCTCCCTGGTTGAGAGGGAGAGATAGGCACATCATTCTTGTCTTCACTTGGGAAGAAAGAATGGAGGATTGGGTAAGCATTTGGCATTCGATACTCTTTGAGGATGTGGTAGGGCATCCAAGATAAGAGTAGTCATAGAGGACCGATATTCTTTGAGGATTGACTATCCAAGATAAGAATAGTCTTGGTGGAACATACTTTGAGAGAACCTAGGTGTGGTATGTTTCGAGAGAGACAATGATGATGGTGTCTATAAATCATTGGTCTCACCAGCATTGTGCTTTGATCTTGTGGAGAGATAGAGCTATTAGTTAAGGGCCAATGCCTTGCTATATGACAATGCTAATTGAGATGATGCTAAACAGATGGGTTACCAATCCAACTCTTCTTATGAGATCTTGTCAGATTGAGAATGTCCATGTACCATTAATGAATGCCTCCCTAGTTAAGAGGGAGTGTTGAAAAATGTGTAACTAGGTTCGGTCTTCATAAATATGAAATGTACTTTTGATTCTTGTATATTGTAAACTGAAAGAAAATTATTATTATTATTTTTGGAGCATGAGTTTCATGCTCAAGTTCTTTTATTTTAGAGGTCAAGCACCCATTGAGTGCTTCTAGGATTTGTCCTAGGTCAAGAAGTCAAAAGAGTCATTGTCATAAGTTGAAGACCCCATTGGGCACACTGTAACTTGTAAAGGAAATTATTTTTTTCATTAAAGTGTCAAAATACCCTTCAAGACCAAGTCGGTTTGCCAGTTGGGAAGTTGGCCTAATTTGAGGAGCCACGTCCACCTTAAAAAGCCTATATAAAGGAGGGAACTCAACCTCCTTGGAAGACATTCATCACTCACTCATTCAAGTGAAGAAGGAAGAGGAAGAAGGAAGCGAAGAAGGAAGAGAATGAAGAAGACTTGTTTCTGTGCTCTTTCTCTCGGAGACGTGCAAAGGAAGGCTATGGTTTCTGCTGTTGGTCTAGGGTTTTTTCTTCTGCAGGTTCAATCTTGAAGAAGAAAGAGAAAGAAGGTCAACAAAGGTCACATTAGGCCATCCTCAAGCACTAGAAGAAGGAGAAAGCCAAGCGAAGGTCTGAAGAAGCCTTGGGAGGCCAGAATAAGCTCACACGTGTGGCAACAACTACTGCTAGGAGGGCCGAAAATTTCAGACTTGCAGTAGAGGCCGAAATTCTGAAGTTGGGGGTCGAAGTTGTGCTGTTGGAAGAGATTTGACTGGGTTTGACTTGGACAAAGGAAGCACATCATCTGGAAGGGTTGGACTTGGTCTTGGTCTAGAGGTCTTGAAATTCGTCAATTGAAGAATCTATAAGAAGAGAAGAGATTTGCGAGTTTTCCTCTCAAGTGGAGAGGTTTTGGCACTGGCTTGTAGCGTACATTCTGTGTTCTTGTTCTTCTTGTTTTGGTCGCTGTTTGATGATATACAAACATAATAACAAGTAAAGAAGCTAATAAGTAAGAAAAGGTAAAAAGAGATCACAAACAGTTATCAAGAAAAGAGAAATAACTCTAATCATTGCCCTTTAGATTTCTCAACAGATAGCTGCAAAACAAGGGTTAGAAAAAATTTATATACAAAATTAATTACAAAAAATTAATTTACAAAATATACAAATATACAATGCTTAAAATATTTTGAAGAATAATTTTTTTTTATATGATAATTTGACAATGGCTTGATGTATTTCGAAAAATAGATGTTAACCAAAACCTTAATGAAGTAAGCAAATCACATAAAATATTCGAAGTCCAAACAAGGTCAACTTTTGCCTATAGTCTGTGAACTTGGAGCTCGAGGGCCGAGGAACCTGTAAACTCTATATATTTTCTTAAGAAAACTCGTTAGAACATACAATGAATCAAATCACCTAAGATAATCCCAAAACTTACTAATAGACTGTTCCTATCATCTACAAATGAAATAATGATTCATATAATATTTGAAGCACAATATAGGAAAGCACATACCCAACACATACCACAGATCAATGAGACAAAGACACCATGAACTGTACCCCAAAGTCTTTTATTATGAGATTCAAACATTCTCGGCAGAACAGTGGCTTCACACCAACATTTACAAAATTACATATGATCAAAGATCAAGATCATCGTGATTAATAGAAGCTCAACAACATTTTGTTTATAGAGAAATTCCTCTAAGTGGAAAATAACAACTAGTTGGCTTGATCCCTGTCAAAATAATCTCGATCGTCGATAAATACTTGATCAACTTTTAATCTCTGTCGTCGAAAATATTTATTTTTGAGGAATTTTCGAATTTCTCATTAAAATCCTTTTTTATTAGTTTAAAAATAATTATTTTGAACTAATTTCCTAAAAAAATTGACTTTGACTTAACCACCAAGGTCTAAAGGTCCAAATTATTTTCTTGAAATTTTCTAATATTCCCTTAGTGGGAGACCTCCAAAAGTTAATTTCTTTTAGACCAACGGATTTTCTTACTTTGAAAAATTAATTATTATAACATTTTAATTTTGATTCTAAATTAATTAGTTTTTGGCTTAGGATTTAAGTTTATTTTTGCCAGAAAAATTAGTTAATTGACTCATGAGAAGATTAATTATTTTTCCACCCTTAAATATTTTAGCCATGGTGTCCAAGTATGAGGGACTATGCACTAAAAATATTTTTTACATAAGGTTTCTCAAGTTCAACCCTAAAGGAGGAATACCCGTTCGTTATAGACCCGCATAATATTTATCCAATTCTGCGACATAATATGATCTAATAGACCAAGTGATTTTTAAGAAAATAATTTAGCCAATTAGCTTAAATTATTCCCAAATCACTTTTACAATAGACTCGACTAAAACACTAAGACTTGACTAAGACTTCGACGATAAATTGCACCCTATATTTGGGGTTGAGGTTGGAGGGAAAAACTCTGCCGATCATCCATGTTTAGAAACACGGATAATCAGTGAGATAAAAAACCTCCTAGGATGAAATTCATTGCCAAAATCGTAGGCTTATCTAGGTGGTTACATAATTAAATGGTCGTACTAGCATCATTTACATTATAATTTTGTAGAATGGGTTTACAATGATATGGCAGACTGCTGGCTAATGATTCTGAACTTTGAAAAAAATCCTTCAAGTCTTTGGATCCTAGTTCCTTGGAATGTTGAAAAAATGGGTGCAACACACCTTCTTGTATATTTTTCTTTGGCTCGGTATTTAAGAGGCAGGCACTGAGTTCTTTAGCTATGTTCTTTCAATATTTTTCTAGGAGTTGCTTGCACTTCAACATTTTACCTACTGCACTGGATGCACCTCTTAGTCCCATTCAACTACTTTTATTGTCATTTATCGGACATTAATAAAATTATCTTATCTTTTCTTTATCTATCCTTTGATGCAGAAGTTGTAAGATTGTCCCATCTTCACTTTGAGAAGTGTTTGATAAAATGTCATGGGTGGTTTGTAAGAGGAGAGCTTGACTCGTAATAATGCCACTGTTCTGGTGAAATTTAATAAGGTCATGCCCTCTTTCACCTAATATTGGTGTCTTGTAATAGCTTGAATAGGTGGGATTGTGACCATAATCATTACTGTAGCTTTATCTTATCTTCTTCAAAAGTTCATCTTGAATTCAATTATTTACAGTAAAATGTCCCAAATTGAGTGCTTCTATTAGAATTTTGTGGGTTTTCCAAAACTGAATTCCAGTTTGTTGCATTCCTTAGCAATGCAGCTTTGGAAGGGATCTACGCTTGCTTAGTGCTCATCTCAGAAAAACTCATGTTTGATTTCATTTGCATTGAGGTATTCAAGAATGATAAATTTCGATGAATTCATTGCAGATCGTGGCTGCTATACTGGCATTTCTTGCTGAAGTTAACGAGGTAACAAATTCATCTCATACTGTGTTTCTTTGCTGAGATTCAATTTATATGATTAATTTATTTAATTTAGTTTCTTTGTTTGCTTTTTTGAGAAAGTGCATCTTATATTATATGGCAAAACATTACGAATAAAGCTCATAATGAGTTGCTCTTTGTGCATGAGCTATTGTTTCTGAATCATTTTAATCTTTTAGGATTGTCTCAAACTTTTTAACGGTTGTCAATTATTTCAAATTAAATTGTATTTCGCAAGTTTACTTGAGATCTTGTAAAAATTTCAACGAGCTGATATTCTTAATGAATGCATATAGCAGGTCAATATTGGACTTGAAGACCTTTCAAAAGAATTGAATGTACCAGCTCATACTTCCAAGCTACGATATAAAGAGTTTCAGGTTTTCCAATTTTCTTTGTCTTCATTTTCGATAGTTGCTCTGTCCTTGTTCTGATCACTTAGATTATTCTATAAGTACCAGAAGCACTTGTCAAATAAAAAAAATGGATTGTAAAGGGTGTTGCTTCCTTCAAACTTCATCTGTGTTTTACACTAGACCGGTACAAATAATCACTTTTGTAAAGTCCCAAATTTTACTTTGTGGAAGAGCATTTTGTCTTATTTGATATTCCATTTTCATGGAAGAAATTGATATTAATCTATGTTTCACAATGGTTGGGGGATGGTTGGATATGAGAAATAGAGGAGAGCCCCTGGAATATATTGGAAATACTAAAATGATATCAATTTTACTATTAAAGGATCATGATTAATCACATATGCGACATCCAGTTACACAACTTGAAATTCAGATATGTGAATCTATACATCCATGCATCATACAATGATACATCCATATATTATCATCAGACATGATACAAAACTTTTATATGAAATACTTTTATTTTTTTTACTCTTGGTAAGTCTTATCTTATTTATAGGATATGTTACCCACCACTTCGTGGGTGATATCCCCAAGATAATTTTTTCTCTATGATGAACCCCTTGCAGCCTCCTACTAGTTTGTTGTGCCATTTCTTTGTCACCTGAGCCAGCCATGTGGTCCCTCACCCACCTGTATTGATTGTATGTCTGAAGGTGGGCCTCCCGAATCTAAAGGTATGTCTTGTCATTTGGTAATTGAGTATTGGGTTTACTTATCATGGATACTTCTGGGTATGGATTGATGGGGGGATTTGGTGAAAACGGTGGGCTTAGTTTGTGCTCTTGTCCCCTTGATCTCTTTTGAATGTTACTCTTGGACCTTAGTCCTGTGGGATCTCTTTTATTGACCATTTGTTTGTAGGGTGGTACTACTTGGGAAACCCCGACTTTGGGCGCGTGTTCCTGCTCCTTTATTTGCATATATTACTCCCTTTCTACTCACTCTATCCCACTCATCATTTCTCCCACCTAGGTCCACATTTCCATTCCGGGTCCACATAGGGCCAGCCTCCCTATCCCCTTGCCTCCACCTTGGGTCAGGCCTAGAATGATGCCTTAGAGGTTGAAGCAGCTAAAAGAAAAAGAAAAAAACATAATTGGCCACACTTAACAGGAAATTGTACCACAAAATGCAAAAGATGGTCGGGACAAAATAATTAGCACGTAGACAAAAGCCAATACATGAGCTCTAATCCAATCCATGGTCATTACCCTGGTTCCATACGCCCTAGATGAGCCTCCTTTATCATTCAGGAACCCATGATTGTTTCAACCTCTGGAGGGCAATGAACCGCCCTACCTAAAACGGGGTAATCACTGTTATATCTTACACATCATGCCCTTGTCCTTTGAGCCCCAAGCTGTTAATTAAAGAAAATTCATGTTGATTTTGGGTAGCATCAGATGTGCTCTAGTTCCAAAATTTTGTGGAGGAGCTAGAATACATGAGATCTCCAAGGCCCAGAAATCGTTTGGAGAAATTCACCCGGATGAGGAGTTATTAAAATAATTAATATTTTTAATGGGTTCCTAAGTCTAAGCTTAGGAAACTAAAAATATTAATGGGTATTAATAAAGATAAGGGTGAGAAGCTTCTAAGAGACGAGGATCAAGTCTGTTTTAATCTTAGCCGTTGATTAGAGAATTAATCTTGGCCGTTGATTCATCAATAGGAAAAGTATAAGAGAAGACTTGAGGATCATTTGGAGATACACCAGCGGATACTTAGTATCCCAAGGAAAATTAATTCTCAAAGAGAAGGAGATCGATTTCAGAGGGAGAGTTGCAGGGTGGAGTAAGAGGAGGGCATCAACAACAGTTAGTGACCAAGGAGGAGATGACGCAGAGGTATTGAGAGATAGTGTAGAGGGAAGACGCAGTCCTCACGCAGGCTGACGCAGAGGGACACATAACCACGCAGAGTGACGCAAAAGTGACGCAGAAGTGGGAGAAGGGTCTCTAGGGTGTCAGAAAGTTTCTAGAAAAGGGATGAACCTTGTCTCAGGTGTTTTCTCTCAGTAGTGTCCCAGTTTCTCTGTAAAATCATTCCTTGTAAAAGCGATTATTGCTGAAGATTAATAAAACTCTCATCTGCTGCACCGGTTTTCTCATAATGGGTTTTTCTGGGGACAATTGTCCAAAAAACAACTGTGTTGATGTGATTGGTTCTTGTTCTTGTTATTTTCTCTATGTAATTATCTGATAACTGCAATATAATTTTTTTTAATGTTTGCTGAAGGGATTTCGTGAATAACTTATTGTGAGAAATAAGTAGGTGAAATAAATCAGTTACTGCCATAGGAGAGATCCGGCAACAGGAGAGAAGAATCGGCTATGGGTCAGGGGCATGATGCAGAGGCATCAACCTAAAGGGACTCATGCATATTTCTAGAAGAAAGCACAAGGGACATGGATCACGATTATTCTACGTTAGCTTCTAGACTAGAAGAAGAAGTCGCTTGCCTAGCAAGCTCTGCCTCTTCTGAGGTTTGGTATATAGATAGTGGAGCTTCTTGGCATATGACAGGAATTCAAGAATGTTTTTCAAACTATCAGGAATAAAGGATGAATTTTCAGATCACCATGGGAAATAAGGCAAAGTGTGCCCCCGTAGGAAGAGGTATTGTAGTCTTTCAAACCAAAGCAGGAGAGCGACTTCGAACAACCAATGTGCTGCATGTGCCAGGATTGGGGATGAACTTACTCTCCATATCTCAACTTCAAAACAAGGGCTATGACATTTTCTTCATTAAGGAGAAGGTATATGTCCAACACCCAAGTTGGAAAAGGAAGGCCCAGATTGGAATCATAAGTAACAAGTTGTATGGATTACAGCTAAATCTCCAATGGCACTGATAGGAAACAATGGAGATAAAGATTTGAATGAACTATGGCACAGGAGGATGGGACACTTACACCATGGGGCTCTGAGAATTCCCAGGAAAACAGTATTAGGAGTTCCAGAATTAAGTACCGAACGACTTGATGTATGCAGAGGGTGCGCTCTAGCCAAGTATGCCAAGGCAGTGTTTTCCAGAAGTAACAATAGAGCTTAGAGTATTCTAGGATTGATACACTCAGACATCTGCAAACCTATGTCCACAAAAGCTCTTAGTGGTGTCGAATATTTCATCACCTTCATCAATGACCATTCCAGGAAGACTTGGATGTACTTTCTGAAAACCAAGGATGAGGTTTTTGGTCGATTCAAAGAGTTCAAGGCTCTAGTAGAGAATTTGTCAGGAAAGAAGATAAAAGTGTTGCGCTTAGACAATGGTGGAGAGTACGTTGAAAAGGACTTCACTGGTTTTTGCGCTAGGGAAGGCATCATAAGAGAGTGGACAACTCCCTACAATCCGGAGTAGAATGGAGTAGCAGAAAGGAAAAACAGGACTATTGTGGAAGCAGCTAAGGTGACGCTGTATGATCAGGATATGCCCAAATTCTTATGGGCGGAAGCATGTAGCACGACAGTTTATGTCTAGAACAAGACTCCACGCAAGGCATTGGGAAAAATCACCCCAGAAAGGGTCTTCACCGGGAAGACACTTGAAGTCAGTTATTTCAGGATATTTGGGAGTTTGGTGTATTGCCGTATACCGGAAGAAAAGAGAGAAACTATATCAAATTGCTGAGAAAGTATATCTTGTGGGATATATCGAGAATGCTAAGGCATATATAGTCTATCTTCCAGGGAGTAGGAAGGTAGTAATTCGACGGGATGTAAAGTTCATGGAGGACAGAGATTTTAGGAAATCTCGAGAAATGCCTTCCGAGGAGCAGTCAAAAGACGATCCGTTGGGCCAACCACTTCGACCAGCAGAAACTAGTACCTACTACCAACAATTCTCCTAAAGAGAAAGCTTCAGAACAAGAGGAATCTCAAGAAGAGGAAGAGCTGATAGATGTATCCACTACTAGTGGAAGAATGAGCCGGGAACTCCGACAAATTCTACGGGATGCAGAGGACTTCATTGGTGCACCTAGGAATAAAAAAAGGGAGCGAAAACAACTAGACAGATACCAGGCCCTAGTAGCTTAGGTTGGGGAACCTTCTAGTTTTCAGGAGGCCATTTAGCATCAAATATGGGTAGATGCTATGGTGGAGAAATACATTTCTATAATGGTGAATGATGTCTGGGAAGTGGTACCTAGGCCTCAAGACAGGTTAGTGGTAGGTTCGAGATGGATCTACAAAGTCAAATATGTTGCAGATGGCAGTGTGGATAAATACAAAGCCAGGTTTGTGGCTAAGGGGTATGCTCAGAAGGAAGGGATATACTATGAAGAAACCCTCAAACCCAGTAGCCAGGTATACTTCTATTAGAACTGTGAAATCCCTTGCAACACAGATGGGGTGGGAGATTCACCAGATGGATGTCAAGACGACGTTCTTGAACCGGGTGATAGAAGAAGTATGCATTGAACAACTAGAGGGTTTTGAGACACATGAGAAGAAATCTCATGTATGCAGATTAAAGAAATCCTTGTATGGGCTTAAACAGGCAAGTAGAGCATGGTACAGTCGAATTGATGGCTAGTTGCAGAAGATGGGGTTCGTCAAGAGTGACGCAGATCCTAATCTCTACTATCTTGTCGTAGAGAATGAGCCTCTAATCCTGGTGTTATATGTGGATGATATTTTCCTGACAGGATCATCTAGGCTCATCAAAGACTGCAAGAAGAACCTAGCCACAAAATTCGACATGAAGGATTTGGGATAGATGCATTATTTCCTAGGGTTGGAAGTTTGGCAGCAGAAGGGCGAGATCTTCCTTGGACAAGGGAGATATGCTATAGAGACCTTGAAGAGATTCAGGATGTAGGACTGCAGACCTATGGCTACTCCAATGATCACCAATTGGAAGAAGATTGATGCATCAAAAGATAAAGACGTTGATCCCACCTTGTACAGGCAGCTTATAGGGTCCCTGATGTATTTGGTCCAGGGTTGCGGGGGAGCGTCACCCCCCTCTGGCTCCCGCTCCCAATTTGCGCTTCGAGTGGGAGCGGCTCCGGAGCGCCTCGGGAGTGTGCTTCCTAAAAAAAAAACGCTCCCTGCCTTTTCGGGAGTGTTTAAGCCTTTTTGCAATTTTTTTTTTGCAGTAATGTTCCAAATGCAATTTATTTTCAAAGAAACAATTAAGTTTTGAGTGAGGCAGCTTAATGATCAAGCCTATGGCACTAGCATTGATATGCGATTCATGGTAATGTCAAATTCTTAAAGTAAAAGTGACATTCTCCTTAATCTTCATTTCCATCCTTTTACTTAAACTTTTAACATTACCATGAAATGACTCGGGATTTTTGAGAGTGGTTCCGACCTCATTAGATTTCATATGGAGAAAGTAGAATTTTAGATTTCATTCAAAATCCAATAGACTTAACAGTTTTTCAAGATTTCAGGATTGGGGGATTGCAATGTTTCCATTGAATTTTGTCATGTATTAGGGTATGGAACTCATATTTAATCAAGAGCACCAATCCCTCTATGTACATTGATGTTAGTGACATTGGTTGTTGAACTCCTCTATCGTGACCCTCCAAAAAATGTATGCATCACTCAAACAAAATCTTGACTTGACATGCTATGTTTTTTCTATTTTATGTTAATGCTTAGAGGGTGATACTGATATTAATGACAAAGATCCCTATACAGATACATAGGTAATGACAAAGATACATCTGGATATTAATGCTTAGAGGGTGATATTAATGACAAAGATCCTGATTTTCCACCAAGACTAAAAAATTAGACATTTCTCGTGGTGGAAAGAAGCCCAAGCATAAGCAATAGATAATAGATTTACTCAGTGTTGCGGGGGAGCGCCCCCCCCCCCCCCTTCGAACCCGCTCCCGAAGCACGCTCGGGCGGGAGCGGGTCGGAGCGCGGAATCGGGACGGGAGCGTCGGGAGCGCGCTCCGTAAAAAAATTTGCGCTCCCTGGTCTGTGAGGGAGCGCTTCAGGGAGCGATCGCTCCCGCGCTCCCGGAGCGCTTTTTAATGCCTGGGAGCGATCGGGGAGCGATCGCTCCCTGATCGCTCGGGCATTAAAAAACGCTCCGGGCGAATTAAAAAACCGGGAGCTGTTCGGCGGAAAAAAATTCCGCCGGACCCGAAAAAACAAAAAAATTTAACTAATTTTTTTTGGTTTATAAGCCCAATGGGCCAAAAAAAAATCATTTCAATGAGATTGAGCTTGAGCTTGAGAGCTGAGGAAGAGCAAAGGAGCAAGGAGCAAGAGCTGAGGAGCAAGGAGCCAGAGCTGAGGAGCGAGGAGCAAGTGCGAAGGAGCGAGGAGCAAGCTTGCAGAGGTAAGTAACTTAATCATTTAGTTAGTTTAGTTGGTTAGGTAGTTAGTTTGGTTAGTTTAATTTACCTGTTTGAGTTTAAAGATCATTAATTTAAATTAAATTAATAAATGAAATGAATTAATCCCAATAAACTAAATTAATTTGCGGATTCAAGACTCAAACCCTACAAACATCAAACACGATGGACCTGGGGATTTTTATTGGCATTTTCCTCTTCCTGGTCCCTTTTCTGGTTATTATGGTGGTGGAGAGTAGGAAACAAAGGGGGCCTGAAACTGAAGAGGTGGATGAAGAAGCCGGAGGAAGTCAAATAGGTGAAAACCCCAGTGAGGAGGATGTGGAGGAGGGTGAACATGAGGGTCAAAAAACTAAACAAGACCAAACTCCATTGTGGAAATATGTTCAGAGGGCTGAAATAGGGAGAGGGGGTGGAACCACTAAATTTCATTGCCCCCATTGCAACACTGATTACACAGGCTCATACACCCGTGCTAGAAGACACCTTTGCGGGAAAAGGGCATGGGATGGAGAGAAACAAATAGGAATCAAAACTTGCAACGCGGTGTCAACAGCAGATAGAGGCAAATACATAAAGGAAGAGGAGGACGCCCAATACAGAGCAAAAAGATCAAGGGGTTTCTTTGAAAGCTCACAAAGAACTCCTTCAGCATCCTCCCAAGGCAGTGGATATGGACATGGAGGCTCAGGGTCATCATCTTTACGCCGTAGAACCATATCAGATTTCCTTGATGAGGGGTGTAGGAATGATGTGGATTCAAAAATTTACAGGTTCCTCTATGCAAATGGGATACCATTCAATGTTCTACGCTCACCTTATTGGCACGAAATGGTTTCTGCCATAAATGATGCCCCTAAAGGATACAAGAGCCCTGGGTATGACAAGACAAGAACTGTTGGCCTTGATCATGAAAAAGCAAAAATATCACATTCTTTGAATAAAATGACAAGTTCTTGGACTGACAATGGGGTGTCCATTGTATCTGATGGATGGACAAATGTAAAAGGCAAGCCATTGATAAGTGTTCTTGCTGTGTCCCGAAGTGGTCCCATTTTTCTAGCTGCACATGATTACTCAGACAAGTTCAAGACCGCTATCAACATTGCAGAAGCATTGCTTGAAACAATTGAGTGTATTGGCCCATACAATGTCATCCAAGTCATCACTGATAATGCTCCTAATTGTAAGGCAGCGGGAGCAATTATTGAGGATAGATACCCGAACATATTTTGGTCTGGATGTTTGGTTCACACATTGAACCTTCTGTTGCATGATATTGTCAAAAACAAAAATGAACAATACCAATGGATTGGTGATTTGTACAAGAAAGGAAAAAAAATGATAAAATTTATTACAAATCATAGCAATACCCATGGCCTTTTCCGCAGTCACTCGAGATTGGAGTTGCTGAAGATTGCGAGGACTAGATTTGGTAGCTATTACCTCACCTTCAGGCGCCTTTTGAAGGTAAGAGAGGGTTTAGCTAGCATGGTATCAAGTCCAAATTGGCAGGTGTTAAAGGAAAGGGCTACAAATGTAGCTGACATTGCAGGTTTTGAAACGGTGGAGGAGGCCGCTCTTGATGGGCAGTTTTGGACAACTGTGAGACAGGTATTGGATTTCACCAAGCCAATTTATAACATGATTCGGTTTGCAGATACAGACAAACCAGTGATTGGCGAGGTGTATGAGCAAATGGATACCATGTTGGGGGAAATAAAAGACATTGTTAATAGCAGAGATCCTGACTTGTACAATCTGATTCACGATTGTGTGTGTGAACGGTGGAAAAGGCTTAACCTTCCACTACATTGCTTGGCGTATATCCTTACGCCAAAATACTACTCAGATTCTTGGTTGGGCAAACCTGCAGCAGGGGGTGGTGTTAGGACCAAACCCCATTTAGATCGAGAGGTAACTAAAGGATATCTGGATGCATTAGAAAAGTTGGTGCCTGACAGGGAGGAATGTGCAGTTGTGCGCCTTGAAATAGGCAGATACTTCACTGGCAGTGGTTTGTATGATAACTTCCATGCAATGGACGACAAAGATAAATTTGATTCTCTCACATGGTGGGAAACATATGGCGGCGACGGACTTTTGCGAAAATTGGCATTGAAAGTTCTTGCACAGGTTGTAAATTCTTCTTCTGCAGAGAGGTGTTGGAGCACCTACAGTTATATACATAATGTGAAAAGAAACAAGCTCAACGAAAACCGAGCAGAAAGCTTGGTTTATGTGCACTACAATTTGAGGTTGTTGAGCCATTACTGTGATTGGGCTAATGAAGATCCCACATATAAAATTTGGGACAATCACCCTGAGGACGACAATTTGGAGGATGGCATTGTACATATGGAAGAACTAGAAGATGAGCTTGTACGGAGCTGCAGCAGCCATGCCACCTCCACCTCCACCATCCAGTAGCAGTTCTCGGGGCTCGAGTCTTGTTCCATTGCTGTCGCCACCTCCATCGACACCCTCGCGTGGAGGCTCTAGTTCTGGTCGTCGGTCTGGGCGGGAGACTCCTAGAAGACCACCACGACCTACTTATACTCCTGGAGACTCTCGTGGCAAGGGCCACTTGTAGATTTATAGTTTACTTGTCTTTTTTAGTTTCTATTAGACTTGTCACTTTAGTTTTCATAACTGTTCAGTGTTGAGTTTTGAGTCCTTGACTCTTGACTCTTGACTCTTTCATATCATTATGACATTATGATATTTTTTGTAAACATTATATCACTGTGACAATGAAAATTTGAAGTTTGAAGTTGGGCCTTGGCAATTATAACTCATTGGTAATGATTGTGAATTATGAATATGATGCTTTGTGAAAGACTAAAGTTGTTTCATTTCATCTCATTATTCATGTTTCATTTTATAAATTTTTAACATTTCATATCATGTTAACAGTTAGAAGTTAGGACTTAGAAATATCTTCGATATTACTTCTTGTAATGGTTAAACTTGGCTTACAAGTACAACTTGTTACTTTGGTGATCAATGATGATAAATGTTATTGAATTGAATGTTATTTTAATTTATTATTTTACTAAGGTTGATGACGATTATAATTTCTAGATGATTGATGTGATATGGTTCAATGATCAATTTATGTTTTTTATGTTTTTTATTTCTATTTCATCATTCTACATGTTTTTGTTGACATATATGTATCAAAAATTAAAAAATATAAAAAATATATATATTTTTAAAAAATCGCTCCGGGATTCGCTCCCAAACCGGGAGCTTCTGAAAATGGTCGCTCCCGCTCCCGCTTCCGCTCCCGCTCCCCGCTTCCGCTCCCGCTCCCAAGTAACACTGGATTTACTTGTCTTTTCTAGTTTCTAGTAATTTTTATAACTATTGACTCTTTCATATTTATTATGATATATTTTTAAACAATATATGACAATTTAAGTTTGAAGTTGGCAATTATAACTCATTAGTAATGCATTATGAATATGATGCTTCATGAAAGTTGAAAGTTGTTTCATTTCATGTTAGATATTATTTGTTGTAATGGTTACACTTAGCTTACAAGCACAACTTTGGTGATCAATGATGATAAACGTTATATATTGAATTTTGAAAGCTTGAAACTTTAAGATTGATGAATCATGAGACTCAATATGTTATATGTTACTAACTTGTGGACGTGGTTGATGAAGATTATAACTTCTAGATGATTGTTGTTATATGGTTCAATCTATGTTTTTTTATGTTTTTTATATCTAATTCATCATTATACATGTTTTTGTTGACATATATGTATCAATATATATATATATTATAAAAAACACTCCGGGATTCTCTCCCAAACTGGGAGCTTCTGAAAATGTCATTCTCGCTCCTGTTTTCACTCCCACTCCTTGCTTTCTCTCCCGCTCCCAAGTAACACTGATCTGGTCAATACGAGGCCAGACATTTGTTACGCTGTCAACACTCTCAGTCAGTTCATGGTGGAACCTAAGAGGGCGCACTGGGCAGCAGCCAAACATGTTCTCAGGGATATACAAGGAACAATCGAGCATGGACTATTGTACACCCAAGGCAATGACATTAGGCTGAGTGGGTTCACTGGCGCAGATTGGGATGGAAGTTCCGTAGATCGTAAAAGTACAACTGGGTACTGTTTCAACATTGGATCAGGAATGACCTCCTGGTGTAGTAGAAAACAGAAATCCATGGCTCTGAGCTCAGCTGAAGTAGAATATATGGCAACTAGTACAACTTCGTGCGAAGCCATATGGCTTAGGAAATTGCTTGTGAATCTATTTAGGAGAAGGATGGAAGCGACCAGAATTTTGTGTGATAATCAGAGTTGCATCAAGCTCTCTGAGAATCCAATATTTCATGATCGATTAAAGCACATTGATATCAAGTGTCACTTTGTTAGAGACTGTGTCCAGCGAAGGGCAGTACAACTAAGGTACACTCCTATAGGAGAACAAGTGACAGACATCCTCACCAAGGTTCTAGGAAGAACAAAGTTTGTTTATTTCAGGGAGGAGATGGGGATGGTGAAGAATCCATTTCATTAGCAAAAATGGATAAGTATTGGGAGTTAGCAATGGCAGTGGTATGGGCAACATGATGCAACATATTCAGAGGGAGTTGCAGTACAGATGTAGCAGTGACAGTTGCAGTGTCATGGGCAGCAGTATAGGTTGCAACAGCGCAGTAGATGAAGGATAGAGGAACGATGCCATTGATCAGTGTGGTGTCTCTATTGGGAAACACTGTTAGAGCACATTCCTTGCCGAGAGGGAGTGTTGATTTTGGGTAGCATCAGATGTGCTCTAGCTCCAAAATTTTGTGGAGGGGCTAGAATACATGAGATCTCCAAGACCCAGAAGTCGTTTGGAGAAATTCCACTTGGATGAGGAGTTATTAAAATAATTAATATATTTAATGAGTTCCTAAGTCTAAGCTTAGGAAAATAAAAATATTAATGGGTATTAATAAAGATAAGGGTGAGAAGCTTCTAAGAGATGATGATCAAGTCTGATTTAATCTTATCCGTTGATAAGAGACTTAATCTCGACCGTTAATTCATCAACAGGAAAAGTATAAGAGAATACCTAAGGATCATTTGGAGATACACCAGCGGATACTCAGTATCCCAAGGAATATCGATTCTCAAAGAGAAGGAGATTGATTTCAGAGGGAGAGTTGCAAGGTGGAGGAAGAGGAGGGCATTAGCAGCAGTCAATGACCAAGGAGGAGGTGACGCAGGGGTATTGAGAGACAACGTAGAGGGAAGACGCAGTCCTCACGCAAGCTGACACAAAGGGATGCAGAACCGCACAGAGTGATGCAGAAGTGATGCAAAAGTGGGAGAAGGGTCTCCAGGGTGTCAAAAAGTTTCCAGAAAAGGGATGAACCTTGTCTCAGGTGTTTTCTCTTAGTAGTGTGATGTGTCCTAGTTTCTCTGTAAAATCATTCCTTGTAAAAGTGATTATTGTTGAAGATTAATAAAACCCTCATCTGTTGCAATGATTTTCCCACATTGGGTTTTTCTAGGGACAATTGTCCAAAAATAACTGTGTTGATGTGATTGGTTCTTGTTCTTGTTATTTTCTCTATGTAATTATGTGATAACTGTAGTAGAATTTATTTCAATGTTTGCTGAAGGGATTTCATAAATAACTTATCGTGAGAAATAAGGAGGTGAAATAAATCAGTTACTACAGTAGAATTTATGGGTTAGAAATTTTCACAATTCATAAAAGGAAAAAGACATATAAAGAAGGGTGGAAAAAGTCAAGGCCGGGGAACCTCATGTACCACGATTGCTCCCTCCTACAAATTACATTCCCAGGTGTGGGCTTCCTCTTATCTAGCTACCCCCATGCCCCAATATGTGGCCCAAGATTGCCCCTCATTCCCTACTTCATTCCACTTATTTATCACTTGCCACCTCGATTAGAGGGATGTACCTTGGACTTATTATCCCCTTTAAGGGTTGAACCACCTAATAAGGTACTTGGTTGAACACCTTTGGAGCTTGGAGACAATAGCACATGCCAAAGGCCACTACGGAAGGGCATGCCATTATGAAATGCCCACTTTGTTATCCATGGTTTGTAAACTCTTTTACACAATTATTTTAATCACTGGTTGTACTGGAAGCCTAGGGGACGCATTGGATTTTATGCAGGATTTCATACGATTTTCATTCATGTTTGGTCTCCCTATATGGGATACTAACCCCCAAGGGTCTACATTGACGCATATAGGGTGTGGATAGAGAGCCATTGGCCTCCACAACGGCAGACAACACTCCATGGATCTTCATCAATGCTCAGAAACTACTAGTGATCCACTTCTGGGATGATGGTGATATGCTTGGTACATTATACTCGATAGGCCCCCACAGGAGCCCCATACTCTTGGCAGGTGTCCTAGGACTTGTACGACGTCATGGCAGCATTCATTCCACCACTGGGACCCTTGCAGAGGATCTACATGCATCTCTGGTTCATATGGAGACCCATGGGTCATTTATGTGCCCTCAGACCCACTCGGAGCACCACAGGACTACTACTTGGAGAACAAGGGGCCACCCCCTTGGCCATCAGATTCCGAGGAATTTATTCATCAGTATAGAACTTCAAGATATTATTAGGCCTTTGGAGGGCCCCAGGAAATGTACATATTATTATTTTGCCCCTTGTGAGGCCTATTTTTCCATTTGTGAGCTAGTTTGGTGGGCGTGTCACCAATAGGGGTTTTATTTGCACATTATTTTATCATTAGGGGCTAATGTAGGCCCATAGGCTAATTCAAACTCCTTAGGAGGCTATATATTGATGTTAGATACATTCATTTGGATCATCACTTGGCTTGGGATCTATTTAATCATAGAGAACTTCACATTTTTTCCTTAGAGGATATTTTTGGAGATGGATAAATTTTGACGTATGGATTTGGGCTATTTTTCTTGTCTTGGAGCTTTGTATTGCAAATGAAATATGGGTTGGATATATTCTATAACATTGTAAGTAAATTTTGACGTTGTTATTCTAGTTGCTGCATACTGCTAAAATTAGGGCTAGTTGCTACGTAATTGAAATGTGGAATTAACCATGGTTTAGCTAATTTAATGTATGGGCCAATGTTATATGAATGAAATGTCCTAGAGATTATTTGTCTCGATAAGCTTGCATCATTTTCTTTGAAGTATAAATGCTTGAAGGTCACTTTTCTTTTCTTTCTCTCAACATTGGATGAAGCTGACTTTCCGGGCCTCCTTGATCAAGAAACCAAGTTCTTACTCATCATCATCCTTGACTCCATATCCCCAAGTGAATTAGGCACTGATCCCTAAAAAGGGTGGTCATCTCCTTCACCTTTTTCACCTTTTACCACTTTTTCCTAGGTCTAGCCCTCAAAGGTCACCTAGGGCATCAATTTCCCAGGAATTGACCCAAGGAAAAACTTTGATCTCCTACAGGCTACTACGTTGGTGGGTCCCCTCCCTCTCCTCCAAATTTGAGGCAATTCTAACAATGGAATCTCCGGGAATCCCAAGCCCTAGCTCTAGGATTGAATTTTTCCTAGGCATCCCCAAGGCTAGACCTCAACAGGATCAATTCAACCTTTTGAAGTAAATATTCTTGTTTGGTCCTTTCCTTTCACCTTGTCCAGGATAGGAACATCATTGGTTTCTACATTCCATCCCTGAACCTGGACTGGGTCCACTTGGCCTCGTGTGGTCCCACCAGTGCTTTAAGATTCGGTCGGCTCAGAACCGATTCGGCCGAGTTGGTCTGAGTCAAGGCCTCACCGGGTCGACTCGGCTAGTGAACCGGTTCGGCTGGCCAGGTTATTACCGCGCTGGCCGAGTTGTCTAACAACTTGGTCGGCTCGGTAATAACCCGACTAGCTTGGCCAAGTCCAAGCCTACTCGGCCGGGTTGGATGATAGCAGCCCGTGAATTAAAATCAACGATTTTTATTTTTTTTTATTTTTTTGCTTTTGGGGGACTCCAAGGTTTTCACGATGATACTTTAATGGTTTTTTGTCCCTAAATAAGTTTATCTCGCTTGATCTTGAGAGGTTTGTTTAGGTGGTATCACATATGTAGTAGAGATTCCTTAAGGGATAGCTTCTTTCTTCTTCAAAACCTTCCAATAGGTTCTTTGCCCCTTTCTTAAAGCAAACCTAACTTTGTGGCCCCAACCTTGGCCCTCCAAAGATGAGCATCGAGCCTTGAGTTGATTCCATGTGATGCTACACCCCTTGATGAGCCTCCAAATGTTAAAACACTAAACTTAAAAGCTTGGACGTTGGACCATTTGATGATATGCTCAAATGGATTGAAGATGTCCCCTGGCTAGCCTTGACCCTATTTTGGTGGATGGTGCCTTCTTCCAAAGCACAGATGAGGATGGTTATCATTGAGATGACTTAGGAGGGCTAGCACATCCCTCTTTGATGCCAATGCTTACCCTTAGGGGTGCCATGTCACTCACATGCTTGAAAAGGGTGACATAGGGTTTCTCCTAGATGATGTCATGGGGGAAGATGCACCTTTTGAAGATGTACACATGCACTTCGGGACTTTCTTGGAGTGACTTGGACCCTTGTGTTAGTTCCTCGATGACTTACAATCTATTTTGGAGGATAACGCCATTTCTAGCCTCCTTGGTTATGTATTTTTGTTTTGATCTCTATATCATCATCATGTATGTATTGGACAGTGCACTAGGTGCCATTTTGATATAATGGATATATTCATGAGCCTACTTTGACCATATGTTGTCTTCTATCTATATTCTAATGCTGTGTGTTTGGAAAGATGAATGAAAATCTTTAAAATTATGTTTTTTTTAAAAATAAATAAATATTTAATGTATTTTTTACAATGACCGAGTCATTGAAATCGAGCCGACTGAGTCAATACCGAATCGGAGTCGGATTCAGAGTCAGAGTTTTAAAAAATTGGGACCCACTTCTCAATAAAGATTATTTGTCAAGGACCATTTGGGAATCCAAGTTTCTTAAGGATTATAGGGACTGAGAACCTAGTCTATAAGCCTATTCCTTCTTCCTCAACCCTCCAATCCTCACCCCTTACCCTTAGAGGAGCAAGTCCCTTGCTTAAAGAGCAAGCAAGTTCCATTCTTCACTCCATCCTTGGGAAAGGGTTTCCAGGGTCACTTTCCACCTATCCAGTGACATATACTTTACAAGTGATCCCTACACCATAGGGACTCCTCCCATTGGTCAAAGTATGTAAAGAGTAGGGAGACATAGTTGTGTTGACAGTTAAGCCTCCATTGTTTCCCTTAACCTAGCAGTTGCCCTCTTAGGAACCCCTTTTAGGTCCCTTGTTGGTTTGAGTGGAAACATTTTTGGTGCCGTTGCTAGGGACACGAAAAGTGTGTTTTGTTCCCCATACGACATATTGACATATCATTATTGCCGACTCCATTGGAAGAACAAAGCCCTAGTTCTTCATTGAACTTTAAAGTCGATGCTTGTAGGGTGGCACAAGCATTTTTCTAGGCGTCTATAATTTCACACTGGCGCCTCCTACATATGTTTCATGTATGCCTCAAATAGGTTGTCATTCTTTCGTAAATTTCCCGCTTTGGACATTGCTAGCATCCTTGGACATCCTAATCATTCCACGGGAAGAATGCTACGTGGGATGCCCATGTTTGATGGTGATCCACTCTCCACAATTAACCACATAGAAAGATTGAATGCACACACTTCAGGAGAGAAGGTTGTCCACCATGATGTCCTTATGTTGTTGTTGATGGGGTCGCTTGGTGGTCATAACTCATCGCTGCATGATCACGAATCCAGGAGCATTTCATCTATTGAAGAGTTCATTGAGGGCTTTCTTAGACATTTTCAAGTACACCTTGCATCAAGCATCCAAGAGGAAGCTTTCATCGAACATCATCAAGACATCAAGAACCTAGGTAATGAGCAAGAAGACGAGTCCTCCTTGGGTCCACATGATGAAAATGATGATTTTGAGGACATGTCCTAGGGAGGATGAATTTATGAAAAGTAAAATTGAGACCAACCCTACCTTTCTCGAGGTTATTATTCCCGATGAATCCTCTTTTGAAAACCTTGAGAGAGATGGTCCCATTAGCCCCTTGAAAGATGACATTGAAGATTATTTCCACATTGAAAAGGAGAAATGGGAAATTTCTAGTCCTCAATTTGATTGTGCTCCCATTTTTGACACTGATAGGGAGGATGAGGATGAGATTGGTCTTCCCTTCCCCTCAGGCACTAGTTATGATGACATACCCATTAATACCCTTGGGAAGGAGAATATTCATTTTCCCTCGCATAAAGAGGGGCAGTTGGAAGTGATCAACTTTCCTTTCAAGAGAGGCCCGATCTTTGATATTAAGGGAATTGACAAGGCTCCCATTTCCCCTGAGCATGATTCTATGTTCAAATCACTTGAGCCTTTAGATTATGACTTGGGAAAGTGAAACCCGTTAGATACAATACTTCTTTCTCCCTGTTTCCTATTGGTCATCGTCTTGGGTCTTCATCAAGTGATTCCCTCACCCCTGGTCATATGACCTCAAGTAATTGTGAGCCCATTTTCCCTCCCAAGTATAGTGTAAAGGAAAAGTCCATCACTAATTATACTTTTCCTCTTTGGACGCGCCCTCGGGATTTTGATCACTCCATAGTCTTCCCTCTCTAGTGTAATCATCATGTGCAACCAACTTGTGTTTCTCCATCTTGTCGACCTCCCTTTCCCACTAATCATAACGTAAATAATAAGGACAATGGTGGAAATGATATGCCAGAGGTTGCCATCCATCAAAGGCTTATGAGCTTGGTTGTTGACATCTCTATATTTTGGTTGCAAGAGAAGATCTCACGGACTAGATCACATCCTTTTCTCACCTCTTCTCACATAATCACCCATGTATGGGCCTCATATTTTCCCACCCCCCACCTACAACATCATCCATGTGTTTGGGTTTGCATTTGCTTTGGGATTTGCTACATGAGTAGTCATACTGGTAGGCATATGTATATTGATACGATGATATGTTGGTTGCATTGGCTTTATGATTACACTTAGCATTAGCATTATCACAGGCATGATAGGGTAGGATGCATTGCATGCCGATTTCCGCATTAAAAATAACATCATATGATTTTCTCATGGTAGATAGATGCATATTTGCATATTTTATTTTCTGTTGGTTTATGGGCTAATGTTAAGCATGGGTGATCATAAGACATCGTGAAAAACGTGCTGCCCCGTTGCTTTGATCTTTGACATGTGCAAATAACAGGTCTATGCTGACCAAGAGATTGCTAGAGTTCTCGTGACCTCCTGTTCAAGCAACCTCGTCCACTTCTTCGAGAGATTACCTCGTAGTTGGAGCTAGATGTTACCCACCACTTTGTGGGTGATATCCCTAGGAGAAATTTTTCTCCATAATGAACCTCAGCCTACAGCTAGCAACCCCTTGCAGCCTCCTACTAGCTCGTTGTGCCATTTCTCTGCCACTTGAGCCAGCCATGTGGTCCTCACTATACCCCACTCATCATTTCTCCCACTTGTCTCCACATTTCCATTCCGGGTCCACATAGGGCCAACCTCCCTATCCCCTTGCCCCCACCTTCAGTCAGGCCTAGAATGATGCCCCGGATGTTGAAGCATCTAAAAG
Organism: Pinus tabuliformis; assembly: GCA_031772625.1. Classification (NCBI taxonomy): domain Eukaryota; kingdom Viridiplantae; phylum Streptophyta; class Pinopsida; order Pinales; family Pinaceae; genus Pinus; species Pinus tabuliformis. The sequence continues at coordinate 544,294,469 of CM062805.1, read as the reverse complement.
AAAAATAAAAAAGCATAATTGGCCACATTTAACAAGAAATTGTACCACAAAATGCAAAAGATGGTTAGGATAAAATAATTAGCACGTGAGCAAAAGCCAATACATGAGCTCTACCCCAATCCATGGTCATCACCTAGGTTCCATAGGTCTTAGATGAGCCTCCTTTATCATTCAGGAACACGTGATTGTACCAACCCCTGTAGGGAAATGAACCGCCCTACCTAAAAGGGGGTAATCATTGCTATATCTTACACATCATGCCCTTGTCCTTTGAGCCTCAAGCAGCTAATTAAAGAAAATTCATAAAAGGCAAAAGGCATATAAATAAGGGTAGAAAAATCAAGGCCGGGGCACGTTATGTACCACGATTTCTCCCTCCTACACATTACATACCCAGGTGTGGGCTTCCCCTTATCTAGCTACCCCTATGCCCCAATATGTGGCCCAAGATTGCCCCTCTCATTCCCTACTCCATTCCACTTATTTATCACTTGCCACCCCCATTAGAGGGATGTACCTTGGACATACTGTTCCCTTTAAGGACTGAAACCACCTAATCAGGTACTTGGTTAAACCCCTTTGGAGCTTTGAGACAATAGCACATGCCAAAGCCCACTACGGAAGGGCATGCCATTATGAAATGCCCACTTTGTTATCCATGGTTTGTAAACTCTTTTACATGATTATTTTATTGACTGGTTGTACTGGAAGCCAAGGGGCCGCATCAGATCTTATGCAGGATTACAGGTGGTTTCCATTTGGGTTTGGTTTCTCTATACGGGATTCTAACCCCCAGGGGTATACATTGGCGCATATAGGGTGTGCATAGAGAGCCGTGGCCTCCACAGCAACGAAAAACACTCCACGGATCTTCATCCAATGCTCAGAGACTACTAGTGATCCACTTTTGGGATGATGGTGATATGCTTGGTACATTATGCCCGACAGGTCCCCACAGGAGCCCCACACTATTGGCAGGTGTCCCAGGACTTGTACGACGTCATGGCAGCATTCAGTCCACCACTAGGACCCTTGTAGAGGATCTACAGGCATCTCCAATTCATATGGAGACCCATGGGGTCATTTATGTGCCTTCAGATCCACCGGGAGCACCACAGGTCTACTACTTGGAGAACAAGGGGCCACCCTCTTGTCCATCATATTTCAAGGAATTTATTCCTCAGTATGGCACTTCAGGACATTATTAGGCCTTTGGAGGGCCCCACAACATGTACATATTATTATTTGGCCCCTTGTGAGGCTTATTTTTCTGCTTGTGAGCTAGTTTGGTGTGCTTGTCGCCAATAGGGGTTTTATTTGCACATTATTTTATCATTAGAGGCTAATGTAGGCCATAGGCTAATTAAAACTCCTTAGGAGGCTATATATTGATGTTAGATACATTCATTTGGATCATCACTTGACGTGGGATCTCGCTAATTATAAAGAACTTCACATTTTTTCCTTGGGGGATATTTTTGGAGATGGGTGAATTTTGACGTATGTATTTGGGCTATTTTTCTTGTCTTGGAGCTTTGTCTTGCAAATGAAATGTTGGTTGGATATATTCTATAACGTTGTAAGTAAATTTTGACGTTGTTATTCTTGTTGCTGCATACTGCTAAAATTAGGGCTAGTTGTTGTATAATTGAAATGTGGAATTAAGCATGTTTTAGCTAATTTAATGTATGGGCCAATGTTATATGAATGAAATGTTCTAGAGATTATTTGTCTCGATAAGCTTGCATCATTTGCTTTGAAGTATAAATGCTTGAAGGTCACTTTTCTTTTCTTTCTCTCAACATTGGATGACACTGACTTTCCGGGCCTCTTTGATCAAGAAACCAAGTTCTTACTCATCATCATCGTTGACTCCATATCCCCAAATGAATTAGGCACTGATCCCTAAAAAGGGTGGTCATCTCCTAAACCGTTTTTACTTTTTACCACTTTTTCCCAAGTCTAGCCCTCAAAGGTCACCTGGGGCATTAATTTCCTAGGAATTGACCATTGAAAAACTTTGATTTCCTACAAGCTATTGCGCTGCTAGGTCCCTTCCCTCTCATCCAAATTTAAGGCAATTCTAACGGTGCAATCTCCTGGAATCCCAAGCCCTAGCTCTAGGATCGAATTTTGCCTAGGCATCCCCAAGGCTAGACCTCAATAGGATCGATTCAACCTTTTGAAGTAAATATTCTTGTTTGGCCCTTTCCTTTCACCTTGTCCAGGATAGGAACACCATTGGTTTCTACATTCCATCCCCGAACCTGCACTGGGTCCACTTGGCCCCGTGTGGTCCCACTTCTCAATCAATGTTTTTAAAACCGGAACAGGTGACCGGACTGGTACACCTAATGAACCAGTTTACTGACTGGAACCGGTCTAACCGGGACTGTTTTGGTCTAAACGAACCGGTCTAACCGGGACTGGTTTGGTCTAAACAAACCGGTTTTAAAAAAATACATTAAATAATTAATTTTTAATGAAACAAAACTATTTTTAAGATTTAAAACCATGATTCCAAGCCAATAGAGACAAAATATGCAAAGTTTGCTCATTTATATATCATTTAAAGGTGAATATATCAAAATGGCACTGAGTGCAATACATATCATCGACAAAATAGCAAAATACATAAGCAATGAGCCTCTAAATGGCCTATAAAGTCCAAAAACAATGCTGCAAGCTATGAGGCCATTGGCCTACTACAAGTCTACAGTGTACACATGATCAATCATCAAGTTCATCACCACTACTAGCCACAGGATCATCATCAATAGCTACATAGACATCATTTGGTTCAGAGTCTGAGGATGTCTCAGCTTGATCTACAACCTCAGTAGCAATGCCACCAATAACAATAGAAGTGGACCTAATGGAAGCACGAGTTTTTCGACTTGCACGACTAGTGCCTTCCATTGGTTCTTTGCCTTTCCTTGATGCCGCCATTGATCTTGGTTTTGGTGTTGCCACAAAATCTGCTTCATTCCCTGCTAAAGCCACGTCAATATCAAAATCAGCCTCAAACACAGGATCTTCAGTCTCCTCCACCCATTCTGATGTTGGATCAATATCGCCCAACACAATGGGATCTAGATCAGGTGTTTTGTTCATCATTTGGTTCCTCCTCAGTCGAAGGTTGTATTGCACGAAAAAAAGATCATTTAACTGTTTTTGTTCCAAACGGTTTCTCTTCTTCGTTTTTATGTGCTCAAAAACAGACCAATTGCGCTCACAACTTGAAGCACTATAGGTTTCACTGAGGACTCTAATTGCAAACCTTTGCAATTGACGACACTGGCCACCAAATGACTCACCAATGTGCTTCAAAGAAAAAGACATTAATTAGTAACTTAGTTTATAATTTGTATTGTAAAGAACGTAAACAATTTTAGCTTGAAAAGAAAAACAAATTGGAAATTGGAATTGCTTACCTGGTTGATCCACATCTCTTGCTATCTTTGCCAAGTTTTTGCCAAAGGTACCACCTGCCATAGTGAAAACAATAAGTTGTCTATGTATTTCCAACTAGTCTGCATGGGTAGGGACCATGCGCTCCAAGCAATCAATCAATCTAGCTCTGACCTCCCCATCATGCAGATCTCCTAGCCGATTTTTATAATGATACTTTGGGTTCAAAAAATACCCAGCTGCATGTATAGGACGATGGAGTTGATTGTTCCATTTGTTATTAGTAATCTCCCATATATGGCCATATTTAGCTAACTAGTCCTTGTAAGCTGCCCGTATCTGCTCCTTTGCCCGATTCGTAGCCTCATAAATGTAGCCCATGGCCACTTTTTCCCCATCCACCGTCCTTAGCACCTTAACAAGGGGCTTGATAATTTTCACAAGCTCTATAGACCTTTTCCAAAAATAATTGTCTAACACTTTCTTTTTGGTGTCTTTTCCATCTTGTCTACGAGCCCACCGAGATTCAAACCATTCTTCAGAAGAAAACATTTTCTGCAAGTTTTTATGTTGACTATTGAGACATTGCAACGTGAGGAAGTGAGTTGCAAATCTCGTAATTGTAGGCCTAACAAGCTCTTTGTGCCCAATGTTTTTCCTCATTAGGCTCAATACCCATGAGTGGTTGTAAATGTATTTTGTAATGCACTTGGCATGCTCTACAATGTTTTTTACCCACTCCACTTTGCCTATGTCTTCAAGCATGAGGTCTATGCAGTGTGCAGCACATGGAGTCCAAAATATGGTCTTATATTTGGATTGAAGCATCTTTCCAGGAAGAACATAGTTTGAGGCAGTATCAACCTGCACAACATGCTGCTCCCCAACTTCCTGAATAATGTCATCCAAAAGCTCAAATAGAAGGGTTGCATCCTTCACCTTATCAAATGCATCAATTGATCTCAAAAACATGGTTCCTTGAGGGAAAGAAACAAGGAAATTAATGATAGTGGGGTTCTTTCCATTGGTCCATCCATCTGACATGATGGAACAACTTGTTTTGAGCCATGAATCTTTAAACTCAACCAAATACTCATCAACAGAAGATATCTCTTTTTGCAAATGAGCTCCCCTCAAGTCATGCATACTAGGGCCTTTGAAGCCTTTTCCTGTGGCTATAACAGAGTCCCACATAGCTTGGTAATAAGGTGAGCGAGCAACATTAAATGGGATATCTGAATCATACCACCATCTAGCAATGTATTAATGAGAAGTTTCTTTGCATTGTTTTTTCCAATGTTAATCCAAAGTGGGTTCACGACTTGGCTGGGAGGAAGTGGGATTAGAAGAGGCAATACTGGCAGAAGATGAGAAACTTTGGATGTTTTTTCTCTTTGTTCCTTTTGATGGTTGGCCACAAGAAGGATGAAGATAGTGAAAGGGGTCATTGGTGGAAGGGATAGAAGTTGAGTCTTGAATCTCATAATCATCATACCCACTCTCTTTCATGGTTTCTAATAATTTCCTCTTCCTTGCAATGTCATCTTGGATGACCTTCTCCCTAGCCTTATCCTCATAAAAAATTTCAAGCTTGGAAATGTATTATGCCCTAATAGGACCTAACACTGCATTTGGTGCATCACATGGCTTTATTTAGCCTTTTACCCTAGCCAAGTGTTGTTTCAATCTAAGAATACCCCCACCTCCAATAGATTTATGGCATAATTTGCATATCATTTTTCCATCAATTACATCACAAGGAGCCCATGCACTGTCCTTTCCTTTTGGAGCCATGTTTGCTTGAAATAATTACAATGTGCAAAGGAATCTGCCATTTAAAAAAATAATGTAGCTAAGCAACATGGAAAACCAAAGCTAAATTTAGGAAAACAAATGCACATGCAAGCTACAAAATTTGATAGCATAGAACTAGAGATTTGATAGCATAGATGATAGAAGTGAAAAGTTTATAAATTTATAACACATAAAAAAATTTAATTCATGGACAGCAGTCAAATGAGGAATTTTCAAGTGAAAATCCTTACCTGGAAATGCAAACTAGCTTCCTTAGCCTCCTCTTGAAGATGCCAACTCCACTGACAGCTACAAACTATCTCCAAAATAGCTCCAACTCCAACTCCAAGATGACTACTCCAGGGAAAACTCAACACTCTCCAAGCTCCCAAACAAACTCACAAACACTCATAAACACTCCAAATCAGATGTGTGAGACAAATGAAAGGGAGAGGGGCCTCTTAAAGGCTTGGAGAGGGTGTTTTTGGAGGGAAAACACCCTTAGTTTCCCTCCAAAACTCCTAAATTTCATTGAGAAAGCCGCTTTGTGGGTCCTTGATGGGCATGGCAGGTAATCGGTCGGTTTAGGATGAAATCGGCCGGTTTGCTACAAACTCGCTGGTTCTGTCCTAAACCGGCCGGTTAGGACCGTTGAGTGCTAATTTCTCACCATCCTGCCTCCTTAACCGGGTTTTTGCTCGGGTTCCAACCGGTGGCCCTGCTGACCGGCCGGTTAGACCGGTAACCGGTTAGCTAGGCCGGTTTTAAAAACTATGAATCTCAATAAAGTTTATTTGTCAAAAACCATTTGGGAATCCAAGTTTCCCAAGGATTATAGGGATTGAGAACCTTGTCCATACGCCTATTCCTTCTCCCTCACCCCTCCAATCTTCACCCCTTAACCCCGGAGGACCAAGCCCTTTGCTTAAAGAGCAAGCAAGTTCCATTCTTGACTGCATCATTGGGAAACGGTTTCCAAGGTCACTTTCCACCTATCCATTGACATAGACTTTACAAGTGATCCCTACACTTCTGGGACTCCTCCCATAGGTGAAAGTCTATAAAGAGCAGGGAGACTTAGTTTTGGTGACAGTGGGCTAAGCCTCCACCATTGCCCTTAACCTAGCAGTTCCCCTCTTAGGATGCCCTTTTAGGTCCCCTGCTGGTTTGAGTGGTAACAGGGTAAACAAGCTTACATTTGCACATGCTTTCTACCAGCATTCCAAACTAGTGAAGCAAAAACCAGTCCCAGGGGCTTGCATTCAAGCAAACTAACCAGTCAGAGGCTTGCAGACACTCTAGTTTTCTAGTAAAGAGATAAATTACATTGCTGTCCGTTTTAAAAAGCAGAAAAAACTGTAAATTGTCAACCTAGTGACCTTACAAAAATGAACTGTCCTTGAAAATGACCATCTATAGATCGTTACATACATAGGATCTTAATTGGAACCAGCCTAGTCCAAAGAAAGGCACAATGAATGTTGAGAATGCAATCATATTATAATTACTGTCATTGGAAAACTTTGCTGTGCCACTCCTTTGACATCTGCGCAAAGCCTGCATCATTATCCAGCAGTAATGCTGGTTTTGACAGACCATCGACGTCTGAATTTAATCTTCTGAAGATTTGATGACAAGAAATATTAAAAAAAATGCAAATTCCAGAATTTTCAAATTTTCAAATAATGTATGTAAAAACAGGTTTGCCATCCAGATTTGGACATTCATCCATTTTACAGCCACCACGGAATCCCTGAGTACTTGAAGACTTTGTACACCCTGGTTGAATTCCAACTTCATTAATAAATTCATTGCCATTTTCTCAGTGAAATTATTTGTGCCCCCCCAGACCTGCTTTGAAGGTTATGTATTGAGAATCATTCAATTGCAGGATGCCTCCACCACCATAAGTGGTCTGAGGTCCCTGACAGGTGCCATCAAAATATCCCCAAGTCATAGAGTTGTCGATAATACGGTGGGACAGAACTCTAGGGATCACTACTGTTGAGGCCTATTTGAGGGTGCCTAAAGATTGCCTTATATGAGAAGCACATTGGATTGCTGGCAATTGTCTTCCTTGAGAAATTTCTGTGTTCCTTGCAAGACATATGCTCCAGGAGGCCACCAATAGCAGCACTCTATAAACCTAAAGCTTGTTCTGCTTAATTGAGTATAGTAAACATTCCTATACAGTACTACATTTGACACATCCCTATAGCCAGTCAGCTCTGCCAATCTTGCCAAAGCCATCCCAGCATATGAGCATCCTACCAGTCAATGATCTTTGGATTCACTCTATTGTTTAAACTGTGTGCAATGGCATGGCCCATGTTAATCCCTTCTTTAGAGCACTAACTTTAACAACCACATAGACACCTGAACATTGAGTGGGGCTTTTATTTTCTGCAGCACTTCCAAGTTCCCATCACCATTCATATCCTTCCAGTCTTTCATCAACAAACATGGCTTTATACCCTAACCTGGATGTGTATACCCCTAAAGCATGGTTCTTCGACCAAACCAATTGATCCTCCTCCTCTCTTGATGTAATGCAATTCCTCTCTAACTGTGCTGTAAAAACTTTCCACTCTGCAGCTCCTCTCTCAGATAAGTCTCAACTTAGATTACTTCCAGCCTTGATGCCATGGTGTTGTAATGTTTTCATCAGCAGCCTGCAATAATTTAAATTTGCCATTACACTGCAGTGATTCTATCACCCGTTTGAAAGGCTATAAGCTTCCCCATTGCCAACATGCCTGCCAATCTTCTAGACTAACTAGTTTCCCACCATGGGACAACACTGCACTATGGCTTTCCAAACAATGGAAACATTATTGCTTACTCTATATGTCTATTATCCTTCCTGATCTATTCCTTTGCCATTAAGGGTTCTATGTATTTTTGAGTTAGACCTTGTCTCTACATACCCTCCCTTTAGATGAGCCTAGTCTCATGATTGCAATACTAATGGATGGTTCAAGATATCTTCATAAGATTTACCTTAAAAGGAAAGGAAGTTGATCTTAGAGGTATCCAAGGGAAATCCTCTAAATTGATAAGCTTTAATGGAATGACAAAACTACTCAAAAAGGGGCACCAATGTGTAATTGCATAGTTGTGTTCACTAAATGTTCAAATGTCAATATCATCTTTGTTAGGGAATCTCCATAAAAGTTATCAACAATCATTCCAAGTTATTTAAATTAATGCCTAAGGGTCTTCCACCTGCTCGAGATCATGACTATGCTATTCATTTGCAGCCATAAAGTGTACTAGAGTAAATGAAGAATGGAAAATCACACTAGACGAAGAAACAATCCTTGAAACATAGATTGTATTCATTGTAAAAGGAGGTTTTACCCCTTGAAGAGGACTTTAATTATTGGTTTCTTATCATCTTTAAGGCAAAAGGTTCGTAACATATGGCAACCCTAGGATCAAGTGTTGGCATCAAAATAGGATGTGCTAGCCCCCCTAGACCATCTCAAGTGGCCTCCATCATCTGCTTGGTTTTGTAACAAAGCAAAGTCCATTAAGAAAGTTCAAGGTCAACATGGGGGCATTCTGTGTCCACTTGGGCACATCATCAATCAAGCCAATGCCTTGGCTTCTTGGCTAAGTGTTTCAACATCTGAAGGTGTAGAAATGGGCATACAACCATGTGGATGCTCCTCAAAATCCAACGGTCATCTCAGGAAAGGAAACAATGGGGCTGCAGTGTCATATGTGCTCTCAATGTTGGGATATATGTATTCTCTATTTTGCTGTGAAGGTGTCAGACCATCCCTCAAGAGATCTTTGCTACATGTTTAATGAACCACCTATAACATACCTTGATATCAAGTGAGATTAACATCATTAGCGACAAAAATCATTACAGTGTCATAGTGGGCCATATTCAATGTTAGGGTCACCTAAAATACATCACATAAAACCTTTGCTTCAAATGTCTTTGTAGCTCATAATTTGTAAGCAAGTTACCACACTTATTTTAGGGTTGATTATACAGTTAGCCCTATCAGCTGCTTTTGACCCCTAAGGGGAGGGACATTTTATAGGAAGCCCCATCAATCTATAGGCGTGATAAATGTGGTCTTGGAATGGGAAAGACTTTAAGGAAGATGGCCACAACCATGGTACCATTTGAAGAACACCCAACACCTTGGGTATAATAATGATAAGTGTGAGCAAACGTAGACGCATGAGTTACCCCTTTCCTAGGTCTACTTTTTCCACCCCTCTGGTAGGCCTTTTACCTTTAGTGATTTGTCTTTCTTTCTTGCATATATTAGGTTTCGTAGCTTGCATTATGATTTTCCAATAACCCTTAAGGATGTAGCAGCTTATTGCTCATTAGGGTTGGGGCATTCATAAGTTCCCTTATTTAGATAGAGCATTGAATGCTTAAGAATTGGGTGATAGCTAAAGAGGTTGGTAGAGCTCATGCCATGCTTTTTCCCACATGTTTATTTCATTGTCCCATTCATCTTTTACATTTTTCATTTTTCTTTCCTTTGTGGCTTCATATACTTTTTTCCCTTTTTTTGTTGCATCATCCTCTTAGGGCAAATTTTTCATGCACTTACCCAAATATGAAGATATAAGGGGCTAGACCAAATGATCAATGACAATCAGCCTAATGGATGGAAGTGGGTAAGTATGGATTACCTTGGGCATACCATATCGATCAGTGCCTCCTATGTTATGAAACCAGCTCAAGAAAAGATAAATCCACGCCTTAGAATTCAGCCTCTTCGAGGGGGCAACCTCCTTTACATTACATAAATGAACAATTCTTGGATGATACAAATGAAAATATCTCCTTTCTATATATAGGAGTCTAAGTGGTCCCAATACAATCAAAGCCTACATAACAATAATATTGTAGGGCACAACAGTAACAATGGTGGGCTTCTATGTGGCATAATAGTAACAATATGGGCACTACATGGGTACATCAATATAATAAGTGGGTTATACTAATAACAATAAGGGGTTACACTAGTAGTATAGGGGCCTAACATGCCCCTCTCCTTCAAAAAGCGTTGTCCTCAACGCTTGAGTAGTTCTTGATGCTTCTATATAAAATTCTTGTCCTCCCATGTGTAATATTCAGCAGGTAAGTTCTTCCACTTGATGAGATACTTTGAAATTGATTGATTTCGTAGCTGTCGGGTTCTTGTTTCTGTGACTGCTCCAGGTTCCAATATGATTTTTCCTTCCTCTTCAATTTCTGGCAATATTGCTTGAATTGGGATCTTTTGCAACTTTTGAATAAGTGGCCATACTTCTTCGTTCTTCTTCCATTCATCCGTTGCTTCGTTTATCCAATTTGGTTGGATAATATAAATAGCACAAAACAATGCTTCCACATCCTTATCCTTGAAGCGTCTTCCCATTCGGTAAGGTCGCCATTTTTTAAGTGCATGTAGTATTGCCAACATTTCCTTCTCATAAATAGCTTGCTTGAGATGTAGCAGTAAAAATACCAAATCACTCACATCAAAACATTTTTCACTATGATGTTGATGTACCTGTTGTTTCATTTGATTTTGCACCGAAGTGGCGTTATCCTTTAAAAGTTGGAGAACTTGTTGTTGATGCTCGATATGATCTTTCTCTACTTGAACCTTTTTCTTCTTGATATGTCCTTCTATCTTTTGAGGAGTGGTAATTTCTTCCAGTCCTTCACAAGATATGGTCGGATTCATTTCTTGATGCTCGATGTGATCTTTCACTTCTTGAACATTTTTCTTCTTGATGTGTCCTTCTATCTTGATAGTTTGAGGAGTGGTAATTTCATCCATTGAATTACAAGATATGGTTAGATTCATTTCTTCTTTCTCAATGTGATCTTTCACTTCTTGCACCTTTTTCTTCTTGATATGTTCTTCTATCTTGAGAGTTTGAGGAGTGGTAATTCTTGCCAATGCTTTACAAGATATGGTCTGATTCATTTCTTCTTTCTTTGGGGTGGTGTCTTGACGTATATCCTCTTCTTTTGATGTTTCTTGATCCTTTTCTTCCTCCTCTTCATATTCTATGTAAAATAATTTCTTCTCAGCACACCTATGACCTTTAGTGCATTTGCTATCACAATTGTAACAAAGCCCTTTTTCTCTTTTTTCTTCCAATTGTTGTGGTGTAACCCTTGTAGGTTGTGGAAGGCTGGGAGAAACAACACTTCCATCTTTATAGTTGTGAGGGGTATGCTTCCTGGTTTCCATAATTTTGCTTTCCATTATGTCACAAAGCCCTTTTACTCTTTCCAATTGTTGTGGTGTTGCTCTAAAGAAGGTGTTGCTCTTTATATCCTCATAATGTGCTATCATTTCCTCCGTGAAAATTGACCACGTAACAAGTTTTTTACGAGAACAAAGCCCTTTGTACCATAAAAATTGATCTGGTTCTAAATATGAAGATGCAATACATACCTTTTGTAACAGTTGTACACCATGTATATCAAAATATTGCTCCATCTGAAGTATCCAATTTATCGGATCCTTGCCATCAAACTTCCTCATCTTGCTTTTTCTTGATTTTAGGAGCTCTACCTTGAAACGACTGTAACTCTGTACTTTCGGATCTTTAAGTTCTGAACTTGTGACTTGTAGTAGCCCTCTGTGTCCTCTTTCCAATGCCACAAGTCTGATCCAAATTGGATTCTCCAAGAAAACGTTATGCACAATCTCCCGCAGTGACCTTCTTACGAAATTTCAATCCGATGCTCAGAAATAAAGTTATGAGGATTTTCCCCAGGTCACCTGTTTTGAGTGTAATTCAGGAGTCTGCAAAAAGACCAACTTCCGCAGATCATATCTCCGAAAATATCGCGCGAAAAGATCTGTTTGGAGCAGCGAAACCCTAGAATCCAAAGCTATGATACCAAATGTTATGAAACCAGCTCAAGAAAAGATAGAAAAGATAAATCCACGCCTTAGAATTCAGCCTCTTCGAGGGGGCAACCTCCTTTACATTACATAAATGAACAATTCTTGGATGATACAAATGAAAATACCTCCTTTCTATATATAGGAGTCTAAGTGGTCCCAATACAATCAAAGCCTACATAACAATAATATTGTAGGGCACAACAGTAACAATGGTGGGCTTCTATGTGGCATAATAGTAACAATATGGGCACTACATGGGTACATCAATATAATAAGTGGGTTATAATAATAACAATAAGGGGTTACACTAGTAGTATAGGGGCCTAACATCCTATTAGTGCCCTCCTTAGTAGTGGAAGAAAAAGGCCCTAGGGGAGGTCACATTGGACGAGGAGCAAAGGATAATGTCCTAGGTGAAGTATGGAAACAAAGGTACAATCAAGAGCGGTCAATCATCCATCCTGGCCTATGATCCATACTAGTATGCCCCAAACATTGAATAGTAGCACATGATTACAAATTTTTTTAGTGTACCTATTGATATATGACCCACCTTCATTTAAGAAGTATGCTAGATGGGAGAGATCACTGACTATAACATAGGTGGAGAGCTATGAAGTAAAGCTCAAAGGAATATCGATCTCATCCTCTAGATCTCATTGTCCTCCTAGTAGAGCTCAAAGGAATATCCAACTCATCCTCTAGATTTGCTAACTGTGCCTGTTGTTGGTGTTGCTGGTCCCTTAGGAGCTTCTTGCTCCCGCTCTTCTACCATTGTTGCCTCCTTCTCATGAGATCTCCCAAGGGTTCTGCCCTCATCAAATCTGTAATGTCCCCTACCTCTTGAGAGAAATAAGACGAGTTTCGCTAGCTTGATAAATTCTTGTAGGCTAAGGTGGGGAATTTTTTAAATAAGTGAACATGATTCGCCTAGGAAAACTTAATAAATGCCTAAGGGGTAAAAAGGGGGGCATATCCTAGGCTAATGAAAAGTCATTTTCATTTTATAAAGTGAAAGTCTCCTAAAGTGACTTAATAAAAATTAATAGGGTAAAATGGTAGCAAAAGTGGCTACTTAATTATAAAATGAGAAAAGTGAGGAGTCTCTCCACATTCTATGACTTGCATTTTGAGGAAAATAGATCTTGGACTATTTTTTGAGAGAAGCTTAGTGTCTTTGAAACCCCAGCTGCCATTGCTAGCTTTGGTGTTGAAATTAGACACCCTAGTTTGTCTTGAGAGTGGAGTCATTCAAATTTCACCAATGAGATTCAAAGCAGAAGAGGATTTTCAGAGGGTATTGAAGTAAAGAGGTTTCATTAGTTGGTTTTATCTTCTGATATTGTGTTTCCTATATATTTCTTCTCATAGGTAGAGGCCAAAGCCAAATATTGAAATTCATCTTGTTGGATGAGTTCCCATCTAGAAGGCTGAGTCTCCTAGTTTATTTGTTGGTGGGTTCGAGTAGAAAATGGGTTGAGCTCCTTCTTGTTGAAGTTGGCCAAGTTCATTGCTCATCTAGGATGAGTCTTTGTTTATTATCAACGAAGTGGTTTCCATTGCTAGTCATGCGTCACCTTTCCAAACTGAACGTGTTTTGTGCAATGGGCAACATATTTCCTTGCAAAAGTTGAGCCCTTGAGATACACGCAGAGGTGATACTATCTATCAGAGTAAATGCTACATTTTAGTTGGCCATTTTAGACCTGAGAAGGGGCCAAGTCATCAATTCTTTATGGGTCATCTAGCTGCTGTTGGATGAGGGTCGAATCCTCCATCAATTGCTGTGCGTGCTACCTCATTCCGTAGTCATTCCAGATTGTACCCATTGCTGAAGTATCCCTACTACATATGGATTTCTGAACTAGAGACTAAAGGAGCTTCCATCCTTATTTTTATAGAAGACACTAGTGGCAGGCTACTGAAATAAACTCAGGCTCCTTATCTCTGTTCAATGCACATACTACATACTTTATTTCAACTAGTAAATCTGAGATATACCACTTGCATTTATTTGACAGTGAACTAAACATTTCTTAGTTGTATGTAATGGCTTTATAATGTTTTTATGAGACTAGTTTTGCACTGTGTCTGTATCTTGTTGAGTAAATCATGAAAAGTGCATCTACAACAGTTGTCACTAAATTATTTGTTAAAATGTTTCACTGAGAAAAGCCCTACAAACTCACAAAATATAGTGCTAATTTTGGGTAATTTCCAAGAGGGAATTTTACAAAATCTGACATCCCAACTCAAGATCACCTTTCTCTATCTTGGAAATTAGACTTAGTAGGCCTTTGAGACCTAACTGTAGCCCACAAATATGCCCATTTCTAGCAAGAGCTCCAACATAGTCCTCTTCTCTGTGGGAACGTGGACATAAACTGGACTACCGAATATGCACAAACAGAGCACATCCAATTTCACACCTGCAAACAACAACTCCTCAGGAGTCACGTCGTCCAATATCTTGTGGGGACTCTTGTTTTGCATATACACATCTGTATTGCAAGCCTCCGTTCACAAAAACATAGGCAACTCTTTATCATAGATCATTGCCCTCGCTACGTCGGTGATGGTCTTGTTCTTCCTATCGACAACCCAATTCTGTTGAGGGTTGTAAGGTGCTGTGAGCTCCTTCTTAATCCTTGCTTCTTTGCAAAAATCTTTGAACTTCTTGTAGGTATACTTGCCCCCATTATCATATCTTAGCACCTTAATCTTCTTCCCAGTTTGGTTTTCCACAAGAGCCTTGAACTCTTGACGCTGATCAAAGACCTCATCCTTGGTCTTCAGGAAATAGATCCAAGTTTTCTTGGAATAATCATCTATGAATGTTGCAAAATATAAGGACTCTGTGATTGACGTCACAGGTATAGGACCACAAATATACGAGTCCTCCAAGTCTAGCACTCCCTTAGACCTAGTCTCGCTACGAGGATACACAACTTTGGCTTGCTTACCAAGTGCACACCCTTTACACACTATATCATACTCCACCCTCATCTTTGGCAAACTAGTGACCATCCTTTCCAACATAGGGAGAGCTCCATAATGTAGGTGTTCTATCCTTCTATGCCAAATATCGCTCTGGCTATCACTCTCATATATGAGAGCCTTCACCGATTGTAACAGATAGAGATCCTTCTCCCTTCTTCCAATCACTTGCTTCTTCCTGAGATCAGTCCTTTCGGTCTAACAACCACTTCTCCTCCCGCAAAGCTAACCTTTAGTCCTCTGTCTTATATGGCCGAAATTGAAATGATATTTTTCTCCAACTTCGGTACATATAACACCTCATTCACCTCCATAATGCCACTTGGGTCCATCTGAAACTCACCACTCTCTGTCCCTTCTACTGCATACTTAGCCTTATCACCAAGCTCCACATGTAAATCCCTAGCCCCCCTGGTCATGCTGGTGAAGAAGTCTCGAGATCCCATCATTTGACGAGATGCTCCATTGTCCATGAATCAGACACCTATTGGGATGGTTCCAAAAAGGCAATATAGTAAGGCGAAGTTTTTCTTAAACTTCTCCACTATTTCCTCCATCTGCGCGGTAGTTGCTGTAACAGTATTTCCCTTGGCCTTTGTTGTCGCACAAAGTGTCTAGGCAGCGCGACAATGCTCAGAGTAAGGGCTGTCACTCTTGATCCTTACTCCGTTTAGACTCTCTCCTAGGCAAGTCAAGGGGGGTAGTCCCTAAGATAAATGGATGAGAAAGCCTGTGGATCACTGGCTCTAGGAGATTTTAATGATGGACAACCTGATGAATTTAAATGAATCTTGATTAATTCAGATGAATAGATTAAACGCTAATGTAACCGAGACACGACCACAAGATAGAAACAGTTATAGACCAGTGCCTTTATGATCAATTAACCGTAGATTAAGTAAAACAAGTTATTTAGAACACTTTACAAATATATGACGAATAATAACAATCATGAATAATCGATATAAATGCCCAAAACTGTATCGCGCAAGATATTCTAGATTTAAAACTGTATGCCCAGGTCTAGCATTAATTAACCTTTTCCAACAGTCAATATGATTTATCACACCATGACCATAGAAGAATCATAAAATTTAAGATTTAGCATTTAACATCAGAAACAAAAAAGGACTTTAATTTAGGCAATAAACATTAATGAAGTAAAACAAATCAACGGGTTAAAAAATTGAAATTTTTAATGGGCCATAGGCCACATTAAAAATTTTAATGTTTAAGCGAAAAACCCCTTAATTTATTTCATTTTAAATCCTTAGTCACAGATTTAAAGTTTTTTAAATATTTTTAAAGATTTTTAAATGTTTAGGGTTTTAAAAGTTTTTAGATTTTTATATTTTGAAAATTTTAATGTTTTTTTTTTTAGATTTTAAATTTTTTTGTTTTGTTTTAAATATAGTAGTTTTTTTTTTTTTTTCCTCTAAGTTTTAAAATTTTAAATTAAAAAAAAGGTAAAAAATCATATGTCAAAAGATTTTTTAGGATTTTTTTAGATATTTTTTATATTTATCAAAGTCAAAATAAAACAAAAAATAAAATCTAAATGAAAACAAAAATCAGATTTTGATTTTTTTTTCTTTTTAAATGAAAAATGAAAATAACTAGGTGAAACGAAATAAAAACTAAATCGAAATTTGTTAAAGTCCTAAGTTAAAACTTTAATGAATCTAAAAGAAATATATACACCCTAGCCCGAAAAAGAACTAACACATAGCATACAAAAAAAAAAAAATTCGAATGTTTTTGTTTGTTTTGTGCAGCTCTAGAGAGGCTCGACGAAAAGCAGAGGTTGAAGAAGGTGAGCGAGGATGAGGAGGCTCGGACCAGGTTTGCAATGGATAGCGCAAAGAGGAGAGAAAGGGCTGCAGGCTTACTATGGCAGCGTATGTTTTGCAGCTGCAGGCTTTGATGACGGAAGGAGGAGGCTGTGATGGGAGATTGGACTGGCAGCGAGAGGAGGAAAGCGTATAAGGGATGAGAGGATGGCAGACAGAGGCGTGGAGAATCAACGGACAACGCAGGTCGAATGGCAGCGGAAGAGGATTCAGGGGTTCGATGATGAGGAAGAAAGGCAGCGAAGGGGTTTGCAGATTAAGGAGTGAAGCAGTGAAATGGGGCAGTAAGGAAGAAGAGGAACGCTAGTCGATGGAGTGACTGAGAGCAAAGGAGGAAGAGTTGACTGGTGAGGAAGGGAGAAGACTGCGTGGAGGCAAGAAACAACTGTGCGTAGAGGACAGGTAGCAGAGGGAGCCGTAGGAGTCACGTTTTGCAGGCTGTAAGCTTAACGTGAAGGTAATGGAGCTACGTGGAGGGAAAGAGCAGAGATCTGGCAGCAACGGAGGGCCAAGGGATGCAGATGGAGTACCAAGGGACTTAAGCCGATTTGCCCAAAAAAAATTTGAATTTTTCCTGCAATAAAAATAAAACCCCAGGTAGCCAAAAACTGGAGAAAAAATTACAGAAGGGAATGTTATACTTATGCTTAAAATTTATCAATGAAACCCTTATAGAAAATTCTCCAGATTTAATTAAAATATTTAATCCACTTGCTTCAGATTTGACCCTAAAACCCTAAAAAAAATTTTAGATCTGAATTTAAATTATTTAAAACCCTTGGACTGCAAGATCTCTAGATAAAAACCCTGCCAAATGATGTTGATGGACCCAGAGATCCAGATCTTACCCTCCATGGCCTAGATCTAGACTCTGCACAACTTTCAACTTCAGATCTGCAGTTGCAGGATAGAAAAAAACACCCAAACGATATATACAATGACCCAAAAAACTAAAACCCCGAAAACCTAAGTTAGAAAACTGAAAATAACTATAGATCGCTATCCCTTTTGCAAAAAAGGGGGTGTTCTGCTATGGGTGGTTGACATGTAGTGGTCAACACCCTTCTTGTTTGGACCCTGACTAGAAAAATGCCTGAACTTGTGACAAGCAAAGCATTTAACTTTGCTCATGTCCTTTTCCTTCAAGTTTTGTGAAGATCCTCCTCCACTCTGGTTTTGCTTGGCTATTGCTTTGCCCTTTTTTGCTTGTGCAACAAGAGAAAGCTCATCTTTCTCCTCGACACCCTTTCACTGTCCTTTGATCAATGAGTTCTCTGATCTCCTTCTAGATGAGGTCATCCCACAACCAACTCCAATTAGGGAGTTGTTGCCTAGTAAGGATCCCATCCACAAAGGTGGTCCAGTACTTAATGCAACCCTTCAAAGTAACTTTCACCAACTCTGAATCATTTACAATCTCCCCAACAACTACAAGCTCATTACAAGCCTGCTGGATCCTCATGAGGTAAGATGTCAAGGACTTAGATATTCTCATTTTGATACTGTTTAATTTCTCGCGCAATACCATTTTTCTGTTTTCATTTGAACTTTGATAAAGACCGGTTAGAGCTACCCACATTTGTTGTTCGATGTCCTTCCCTAATATGTGAGGAATTATGTGATCCCTCACACCATTGAAAATTATGTAGCTTGCTTTGATATCTTTGAGTTTATGTTTCCTTGCAAGGTTTGGATTTGAAGGCACCTAAATGTCTCGACTCACAATATCCCACAGATTATTCATCTTTAGAATCATGGTAATTCGCTCCTTCCAAGGACTGAAATTTGTAGCCCTGTCCAACCTATCTTCATGTCATGAATTGCTTAATGATTCCATCTCCATAAATCGACCACGACTGCAAAACCTAGCTGCAAAATTTTAAGAAATAATTTTGTTAAAGAAAAAATTTGCTGCTGCAAACCCTCTTGATCTTAGATCTCTCTCTTTCAGAGTCTTCTAGAATGCTTTGATACCATGTTAAATTTTTGAATACCGACCATATTTATTTTTTCATGGCAATTTATTTTATCCCCAACAATTTGTTTATTTACCCAAATAAACACTAAATCACTGAAAAAATAAGCACTGGTATTTTTAACTTCTAGAAATAAATATATGCAACGGGAATTAACTCGAAGAGGTCAATCACATATTGCAAAAATAATTCACCCACAACAATTCTCCGTCATTTGTTAATCTGGAAAATCTAGGTTTTCGACCCAGAAAGATACAAGGTAAAATACAATATCTGGAGCCTGCAACTCAGCTCCCACTGAATGGATTTGGCTTGTAGGAATTCGGCCTCAAGGAATTGAACTTCTAGACGAAGTCGACCTGATGAAATTGGCCCAAATACTTAGCCAACAAAATCAACCTTCACCCTCCTTGAATGCCACTACTGTGCACTAGGGAAAGCTTGGTCCTCTAGCAATTTGACCTTCTCCAGATCAAATTGATCTCCCTCCAGCGACTTGGCCCAACAATCTCTTCCACTCAGCCTCTTAGATTCGCCCTCAGTCCACTCACACTTCTTCTTTGCGCACCTAGTCCACCGAGCCACTCACACTTCTTCTTCTTTGTGCACCTAGTCCACTGAGCCACTCACACTTCTCCTTCTTTGCGTGCCTAGTCCACTGAGCCACTCACACTGAGAGAAAATCACTCTCTTCATGATGACTCACTCACTTGATTTTTGTGTTGTCTTCACCTCTTCACTAGGCCTCCTTTATATTCTTCATAAGCCCAAATCCCTAACTCTAGTCTCCCTTCTAAAATCATCTAGGAGATCAATGGTTGAGATTGTTTCTAAGTCACTTAAATAATTAAATTACTTATCTTTAGAAAATGAATTAATAGCCCATAATAGTTAATTGACTTTAATTGTTGTACCTTTACTAAATTAGGATTAGGGAAGAAGGTATCAATCACTTACTCCACCAAGCAAGCACCTAGAAAAGCAAATAATGTCTTCCACATGCTAAGACACCAATCCTACGTAGAAGACCTTCCGAGGCTAGCACAAGCTTCAATATATGCAGTGGGAATTAACCAGTGTGGAAAAAGTCTAGAAAAAATCCCGATTTAATCCTAAAAACGCGATTTTTTGAACTAAACGATTTAATCCCTCGACTTTTTGGCGACTTTTTCACAAAGGAAAAAATCCCGATTTTTTCCTTATACTCCCGATTTAATCGGGAGTTGACCCAAAAAGTCTGCCTCCCTTCCCAGGCCGTGGATAAAGAGGCCACAAAGGTGAAAAAACTGAATTGAAGCTTCCATCTATGCATTTTCAAGTTATTGCATTGTATTGTTTGTCATACTTCTTGCGAGCATAGCAGTCTCATTTGTAATCTGTTAGTTTTGAGGTTAAGATATGTTTTTGTTTTCCAAGGAAAAACAAATCTTTATACTTCATATTTCTAGTTAGAAAGCAAAGTATACATTGGCTAAGCCTCCAGGCTTTTAGTGATCCAGACTCTAACAGCCACTGCCCCTTCAAAAGATTACAAAAGTACCAAAAGAACAAGCATACAACAGTCTTCTGTAGAAAGAACCCCACGCCATCAAAAACATTGTTATAGTTGTTGAATGCTTCTAGAAGAAACAACAAAGAGGAGGTCATGAAGATCAAATAGCAACAACCTGTCCAAAAAAAACAAAACCAGTGCCTCAAAAAAGAACCCATTTTTCAGACAGGAACAAAGTACCTATGAAATCTTGTGACAACAAAGATACTTCCTGCAATGAGAGCACGTTTTGAAAGGGAATCTTCTTTAGTGGTGAACTCCCTATAAATGTGGGCAAAGGTTATGTATCAGAAGTGGATTTTACCTCCAAGAGTTTTTGAATAATAGATGCCAAGGCTAGGTTAGTAATCTGACATCTACTGTTTTCTCAGAAAATAAGCAGCTTGGAGTCACCAAGCGTTAATTTTCACATCTACTGTGATACTCATTGTTAATTTTCAGTGGACCTACCACCTGACACCTTATTACCCAAGCAGATTACAATCTACTGAATAAATGCATGACTTATTTCTTAATACAATTAGCGGAAACAAAAATTAAAAGGGGAAGAGGATCTCAATGACTGATTACTTGATGACTTTTAGATGACTCATGATATACATTTATTATATTTTTTGTTGATATTTTGACTCTTGAGAGTTGAGATTCAGACAGGACCCAAAATTCAGGAGTTGATTCACTATTTTGATATGTGATGTAGCATTAGACTTCATATACATATTATATATTAGCTTTCTTTACATGTTTATGTGGAAATGCATTTATTTGATGTTGTGGATACTCTAGATGTTAAAAAAAATAAAATAAAAATGAATAATTTTGTGCTTTTTTAATTTTGCCGACTTTTTGGCGACCTTTTCAAAAAACTCCCGACTTTGACGAGTTTTTCAACTTTTGGACCCTTGCCGAATTAATCCCGACTTCGACTTTTTCCACATTGGAATTAACTCAAAGAGATCAATCACATATTGCAAAAATAATTCACCCACAACAATTCTTCGTCATTTGTTAATCTGGAAAATCTGGGTTTTCGACCCACAAAGATACAAGGTAAAATACAATATCTGGAGCCTGCAACTCAACTCCCACTGAATGGATTTGGCTTGTAGGAATCCGGCCTCAAGGAATTGAACTTCCAGACAAAATCGACCTGAAGAAATTGGACCAAATACTTAGCCAACAAAATCAACCTTCATCCTCCTTGCATGCCACTACTGCGCACTAGGAAAAGCTTGGTCCTCTAACAATTCGGCCTTCTCCATATCAAATTGATCTCCCTCTAGCGACTTGGCCCAACAATCTCTTCCACTCAACCTCTTACATTCGCCCTCAATCCACTCACACTTCTCCTTCTTTGCGCATCTAGTCCACTGAGCCACTCACACTTCTCCTTCTTTGCGCACCTAGTCCACTGAGCCACTCAGATTGAGAGAAAGTCACTCTCTTCATGATGACTCACTCACTTGAGTTTTGTGTTGTCTTCACCTCTTTGCTAGGCCTCCTTTATATTCTTCATTAATCCCAAATCCCTAACCCTAATCTCCCTTCTAGAATCATCTAGGAGATCAATGGTTGAGATTGTTTCTAAGTCACTTAAATAATTAAATTACTTATCCTTAGAAAATGAATTAATAGTCCATAATAATTAATTGACTTTAATTGTTGTACTTTTCCTAAATCAGGCTTAGGGAAGAAGGTATCAATCACTTACTCCACCAAGCAAGCACCTAGAGAAGCAAATAATGTCTTCCACATGCTAAGACACCAATCTTATGCAGAAGACCTTCCGAGGCTAGCACAAGCTTCAACACATAGGGATGTTGCTGGCCGATTGGCCAATGGGGAGAAGACTTTTCTCTTAGGGGTTGCCCACTTTTGGTGGGTAATAGGACCACCTTGATTCACCAATATATCACTAAAGTAATCTTCAATTAAGATATCTTTTCGCAAATATTATAATACATCCAAATAGAGTGTACCCTAGAAAATGTGCCCAAAGGTTGGAGCACTATCCTAGATGAGGTAGTTAGCCACCTAGAGATGACAAATACATGCACAAAATAGAAGAAATGGGTAGGGAACACTCTCCAAGAAGATAAGTAACTCACACTTTAAGAGGAATCCATAGAGATATCTGCAAATAGTTGTTTTAGCCACCTCTATAAATGGAATGACCTCAAAGAATGTGCCAAGGTGGTTAGATGTCCTTAATAGGTGTTGCAAACGAACTCGTCAAGAGTGCATCCTTTGGAGATGTGCAAAGAGCATGGTCATAGGACCATGTTGGTCGAACAATAGCATAAAACAATCCATGAATTAGATGTGCACTTGAAAAGTGTTCCAAAGTGGCTATGTGTACATGTACCAAAACCACATCTCTACCAATAGATACCATATACAACTTTTCCTAGGAGGATGCAAATTGGTTAGGCCTACTCCATATTTCTGCGAACACCTAGATCCATGTGCATGTACATCCAATCAATAGCTCCTCCCAATGATGTGACCTCAAGGAATGTGACGCAATCTAGATCCATGTGCAAATACCACCACACCTCTCCAATACCATGAGCATACTAGTGGAACGACCTAGAAAATGCTATGAATATATATATATATATATATATATATATATAATAATACAAATAATGTAAACAATAATAATAATAATAAACAATGGTTAATTAACTAGTAATTAGTTAATGAAGAGGTATGTCCCTAAGGACATGACCGTTGGTGAAGAGGTATCTGCCTAGGTATATAAGCAGGCCCTCACCCTCTGTAATCATCTCACTTGTATTCAAATATTCTTATATATAACTACTTGTTCTATAATGGATGCCTTTGTCTTTTAACTATTCTAAAGATTATTGTGAAGTATGAACCTTGTTTGTTACATGGTATTAGGGCATTCCTCCGAGTATACGAACTTTGTTTGTTACAAGAAATAGTGCAAGTGAGGCTCCTATACCTCCACATGTGTGAAAAAATGACAAGTAAGAGGAGTGCTCCACATTAGCAGGTAGCCAACTACGTTAGGAATGCCACATTAATGTCAATATGTCACTATCATCAAGAGTGATTGTACTAAACAAAACCACTATAGCTTGTCATCAATATGTGTACTTGAAGGTCCAACCTTCTAGTAAAATGTGCCCAAGGAGGTGGATGCATTATGCCAAGTTTCACTAATCAAAATAATGGAGCAATAATCTAAGTGAAACCCTAGGAACCCACACAAATATACCGGGTAATCAATCCACCACATCAAAAAGCAATAATTAACTAATAATACTTTAGGGAATGCTTAGTAGATGGGTATCCCTCTCTAGAAATGTGCTAAGGGTCAATTAAATGTGTGAGCAATGCTATGCAAAATCCTCAGACACAACATGTGCTAGATGGCAATATACAAACAAGAGATAATGATGCCAACTAGGAAGATAATGCACATTATCTAATGATCCAAAATGGATCCTAAAACCCTCTAAGTCTTCATATACTTAAACACTATTGCAAGGGAAAAACATTAACGAATGGCGGAAAACACTATCGCACGGGAAAAACATAAAGAAATGGTGATAACAGAGTTAAGCGGAGGCTAAAGCAACATTGCACAGGAGCCTTCGGATCGGACTGATCAACGGTCCAAATCTAATCGGCATATCGCAATCGGAGGTGGCAAGTGGAGTCTATCGGAGGCGACCTTATGGAAATCACGATAGCAATCAACGCGATTAAACGAGGGGATCTACTCGCAATATTGCATTGCTAATACACACACAGAAGGACTTAACACGTGGCTCGAAGGTTAGGTGATATGCGATTGCGATATATCGCATTGCAATATCGCATCGCAACTATGTAAGGGGTGATGCCAAAGACATGCGACATGTGATAAAGCCGGACCCGAAAGGGTTTATGGATGCGAATATATATATTTTGAGTTCCGATATGAAGCCATTTGTCGGGTTTTTTGTGTATTTGGGGTTTTTCCGTTATAAACCCAAATACAAAGGAACCCGCGGCCTGCGACTTGCGATAGTGATATAAAAGCGGACCCGATGGAATTGTAGGGCGGATTCAATAATATTTGAAGTCCGATAGAAAGCATTTTGGCAGATTTTTCAGCGTTTCTGTGTATTTCTCTGTGTAAACAGAGAAACGACTTTTTGGGGATTTCAAATGCGCCAATGGTCCTTTCCGTTTAAAAATAGGTGGCCACCATACCTAAAGGCATTTTACAATGATTGTTTAATGCTCAGAGGGGATTTGAATAGACAGAGGCCAGGAGCCAGAGAGCCTAAAGGGGAGACGAACAGACAAGCGCTGATAGGCTTAAAAGCCACTCAATGTCAAAGACAGAACAACCAATTGATGAGACAGAGAGAAAACATAAGACATAGAGCGAGAGGGAGAGTCAGTGTACTCAGAAAGACTTGAGGGATTCATGTAAAACCCTATTGTTTGTCCCTGTTGTGTTGAGACTCGATTTGAGCTCACACTTGTAAAAATCTGCTCTTGAAGACATAATAGAGAGGTCACCACTGAAATCTGGACCAGGAGACGTAGCCCAAGAGTTTTGGGTGAACTCCTTGATTATTTGCTGTGTTGATGTGTGTGTGTCTGTTATGTTTCTCTAACTGCTCATTTTTTATATTATTCACAATCTTTTCGATCTGTTGCACTAAGTAATATAGGCATTCCTACTCATGAGTCTGTAATACCTTGACATTGATTTAAGAACACATTTTCAGATCAAGTGGTATTAGAGCTTTTGGTTTTGGTTTTGTTGTGGTTAGACAAGCTTGTGCTGGATTTTGAATGCTAACTAGGTCAAAGCTCAAACTAGGAGAAGGAGAACTTGTTGAGACTAATCCAGAGATTGGAAGAGTCTATCCTCAGAGGAGAATGGCAGAAGAAACTCCATTGGAATCAGAATCTCAGTTCATGGACAGTTTTATGGCCATGCGAGCCATGGTGGAAGAGATGTATCGGGAATTTAAGAAGGGTCGAGGTGAAAGCACTTCAACACCCAAACAAGACAAAGGAGCAGAGGAACCTTCTCTAGTTGCCCCTCTAGAGGGCAAAGGGAAAGGGGAAATGCCTCCTCCATCATCTCCTCCACCATCACCTTCATCATCCTCATCTCCTAGCCCTGATAAGAAAAAGAAGAAAACTTCTTTGATTAAATTAGATGTGAAATTTGATTTGCCAATTTATGATGGAGAACTAAATGCAAAAAAGCTAGATAACTGGATAAGATAGATTGATGTATATTGCAGGGTGCAGAACATTGATTCAGAAAGGAGAAAGATTCAGCTGGCTAGCCTTTGACTTGGAGGAACTGCACTAGTGTGGTGGGAAGGCAAGACACAAGCTGATCTGAAAAGACATGGTAAAATTCTTTCTACCTGGAATGAATTTGTTTCTGCCATCAAAAAACAATTCTATCCTTTAGCTTATATGCAGCAGGCAATGATGAGTTGGCAAACTCTTCGCCAATTAAAGGGTCAAAGTGTACAAAGTTATACCCAGGAATTTAGAAAAAGAGCTTTAACTCTAGGCATATCTCTAGACTCACCTGAAACTTTGTTGAAGTATATAGGTGGTTTGCATAGCTATTTGAAGCATACCATTCTCATGTTTAATCCCACTAGCTTAGATGATGTATCAGTTCAGGCTACACATCTAGAAGCTAGAGGCAAGAATGTGAACCCAGAGGTTGGGGGATCATCTAAACACTCTATAACAAGGAAAAGAAGAAACTGAAATGGAAGGAGAGGAGAATAAACACTGTACAAGAGGACAAACCTTCTTGCACTCATTGCAAAAAGGATGGACACGATAATGCACACTGTTGGTCTTTGCATCCGAAGCTGAAACCTAAGAAGTTCGGTGGTAAGAAGAAAAAGACTGCTATTGCTATTCAGAAAAACTTGGGGTTAGACTCAGGTGATGAAACAATAGTCACAACCACATGTATAAAAGGCAAAAATTCTAAAGCATCCACAAGTAATTCTGCACAATCTATTGATAATGAAGTTAATGAGAGGAAAAGACATGAGCTTTTTCGTATTAGAGTCATTTCCAAGCACCAAAAGATTGATACTTTATTTGAGAGTGGATCACAGGTAAACTTGATTTCTGAAACAATTGTAAAGAAGTTGGGATTACTAACAAACCCTCACGATAAGCCATATCCATTAGGTTGTGTGTGATAAAACAAAGCTACAAGTCACAAGACAATGTAAACTTAGGTTTGCTATTGGGTCAACATTTGTAGATGAGGTTGAGTTAGATATAGTTCCATTGGATATATGTGGTATTGTTTTGGGAAGTCCTTACTTGTATGATAGGAAAGCTATTTTCTATAGAGCTGAAAATAAGTATCAACTCACTAAAGATGGAATAGAATATATTGTAAGAGCTCATAAACTCAAAAATAACTATTCTCTCATAAACTCAGGGCAGATGAAAAGAATTGTGAATTCATGTAAGCAATTTTTACTAATGGTTGTAAAGGAAAAGAACCCTGATAAAACCAATATATTTGAAGGATGTGATGCTAAACAAAACACTGATTTAGTTAAAGTTGTTTCAGAATATGGTATCCTATTTCAAGAACCTAAAGGTCTGCAACCCAAAAGGGAAATAGTACATGATATTCATTTGCAACAAGATGCTCCATTACCTAACATCGGAATGTACATGTTATCCGCTTTAGAGAATGCAGAGATAAAGAAGCAGGTACAAGAGCTGCTTGATAAAAGGTTCATAAGACCAAGCACATCACCAAGTGGATCTCCAATCGTGTTGGTGAGAAAGAAAGATGGTTCGTGGAGAATGTGCATTGATTATAGAGCACTGAATAAAATAACGATCAAGAATCGTTATCCTCTTCCTTGTATTGATGATTTATTAGATTAGTTGAAAGAAGTAGTTTACTTTTCCAAGTTAGACTTGCATAGTGGCTATCATCAAGTCAGAGTTGCAGAACAAGATGCATGGAAGACTGCTTTCAAGACAAAGCAAGGGTTGTATAAATGGCTGGTTATGCCTTTTGGCTTATCTAATGCTCCTGCCACTTTCATGAGAGTTATGAATGATGTACTCAAACCTTTTATTGATGATTTTGTAATTGTATATTTAGATGACATTCTTGTTTTCAGTAAGACATGGAAAGACCATGTAAAGCATGTAAAGCAGACTTTAGATGTTTTAAAAAGAGAAAATCTCTATGTGAAGCTGTCAAAATGTGAGTTTGGCAAAACATCTTTGAATTATTTGGGTCATATTGTAGGGGGTGGTGAATTGAAGATAGATCCCTCTAAGGTTGAAGTCATTGTGAACTGGCCTAAACCCAAATCTGCTACAGAGGTTAGAAGTTTCCTAGGAGCAGCACAATATTGGAGAAAGTTTATTGCTAACTTTTCTTTGATTGCAACTCCATTACATGCTTTAACAGGATTGAAAAAGGTGTTTCAGTGGGGAGGCAAACAACAGAAAGCCTTCGACACCTTAAAAGAAAAAATTAGTACAACACCAGTACTAGCACTGCCAGATCTTCAACGTCCATTTGAGATTGAAACAGATGCCAGTGACTATGCCATGGGAGCAGTGTTGATGCAACACGGTAAACCCATATGCTATCATTCTGAGACATTTACTTTTGCAGTAGTTAATTATCCCACATATGATAAAGAATTGTATGCATTAGTATAGAGTGTGAAAAAGTGGAAACATTACCTAATGGGCAAAGAAACAATCATACATGCAGATCATCAACCACTTCAATATTTGCACTCACAAACTAAATTGCAGCAATCAAGACATTATAGGTGGATGGGTTTTCTACAACAATTTTATCTTGTCATTAGATATAAGAAGGGCATACACAATAAGGTTGCAGATATGTTATCAAGACCAATCATAAATGCATCTATTATACTTAAGCATAACTCAGTAATGCATGAAAGTTACATTGAACAATATGCTCAAGATGTAGATTTTAAATATGTATATGCAACTTTAAGTCATGGCAAACAAGTAGAAGAATTGAATTATTATGTTAAGGACCAACTCTTATATCATTTGGGAAAGTTATGCATTCCACAAACTGAAAGAGTTAACATAATTTGAGAAGCACATACTTCTCTCATATCAGGTCATTTTGGTGTAAGTAAAACAGTTGCATAGTTGCAAAGGTTCTGTTATTGGCCAAGAATGCATGAAACAATTTCTAGATATATTAAAGGGTGTACTATGTGTGCTACAAGCAAGCCTAGTAATAGGAAATTAGGTTTGTACACTCCACTTCCAGTTCCTTCTCGTCCTTGGGAAAGTGTTTCCATCAATTTTGTTGGGGGATTGCCAAAATCTAGAAAAGGTCATGATTATTTGTATGTTGTTGTGGATAGGTTCAGCAAAATGTGTATTTTGATACCTTGTAACAAGCAGGTTACAGCTGAATAAACAACGAAGTTGTTCTTTTAGCACGTATGAGTTCATTTTGGGTTACCCACTTCTATTGTATCTGATCAAGATTCTCGATTTGTTGGGAAGTTTTGGTCAAGTCTATGGGAGTTGATGGACACCAGATTGAAGAAGAACACAACGTTTCATCCACAAACAGATGGTCAAATAGAGGTTGTCAACAGGACGGTGATCCAGTTGCTCAAAGGCTATTGCAGCAAGCATCCCAAGCTTTGAGATGAGTATTTGTGTTATGTGCAACATGCTTACAACCGTGCCAAGTACTCTTCTACTTAGAGATCTCTTTTTGAGACTTGTTTTGGTTTTATACCAAAGTCTCCCTTGGATTTTGTCTTTGGTAAAGACATAACAGTTGATGGACACAGTGATGTGGACAAAGCAACCAAGTTCATTGAACAGATCCAAGAAATTCACCAAGTAGTACAGGAACAGATGGAAAGAAGTCAGGGCAAGTAAAGGAAAGACATGACAAGCATGGAGTTGAGCATAGTTTCCAAGTTGGTGATCAAGTCTGGCTATACATAAGCAATGACAAAATGCAAGGTGAAGGTAAGAAGCTAAAACCAATAAGGTATGGACCTTTCAAGATACTTGAGAAAATTGGTGAAAACGATTTTCGCCTTGATTTGCCAGCTTTTATGCATATCTATTCAATTGTTAATGCAGAAAACTTGAGACTGTATGAACCTTCATTGATTGAACATCCCAAAGAGCAAAGTCAGTTGCCTTCTATTGATGATCTGTTGCGTAAATATCTCAATGAGTTGCAGGAAGACACAATTCTAGACAGGAAGGTGAGAACTACGTGATGAGGGGATGTTGAGTACTTGAGAATCGGGCTCAAAGGTTCAAAACGAAGCAGTCCAAAAGCTTTTCAGTGGGAAGGCGTGATCCAAAATGGATCCTAAAACCCTCTAAGTCTTCATATACTTAAACACTATTGCAAGGGAAAAACATTAACAAATGGCGGAAAACACTATTGCACGGGAAAAACATGAAGAAATGGCGAAAACAGAGTTAAGCAGAGGCTAAAGCAACATTGCACAGGAGCCGTCGGATCGGACCGATCAACGGTCCAGATCTAATCGGCATATCGCAATTGGAGGTGGCAAGTGGAGTCTATCGGAGGCGGCCTTATGGAAATCACGATAGTGATCAGCGCGATTAAACGAGGGCCGTTGATCAAGCGTGTAGATCAACGATCCAGATCTACTCGCAATATCGCATTGCTAATACTCACGCAGAAGGACTTAACTCGCGGCGCAAAGGTTAGGAGATATGCGATTGCGATATATCCCATTGCAATATCACATCACAACTATGTAAGGGGTGATGCCAAAGACATCCGATAAAGCCGGAACCGAAAGGGTTTATGGATGCGAATATATATATTTTGAGTTCCGATATGAAGCCATTTGTCGGCTTTCCTGTGTATTTGGGGTTTTTCCGTTACAAACCCAAATACAAAGGAATCCGCGTCCTGCGACTTGCGATAGCGATATAAAAGCGGACCCGATGGAATTGTAGGGCGGATTTAATAATATTTGAAGTCCGATAGAAAGCATTTTGGTAGATTTTTCAGCTTTTTTGTGTATTTCTCTGTGTAAACAGAGAAACGAATTTTTGGGGATTTCAAATGCACCAATGGTGCTTTCCATTTAAAAATAGGTGGCCACCATACCTGAAGGCGTTTTACAATGATTGTTTAACGCTCAGAGGGGATTTGAACGGATAGATGCTGAGAGCCAGAGAGCCCGAAAGGGGAGACAAATAGACAAGTGTCGATAGGCTTAAAAGCCACTCAATGTCAGAGACAGAGCAGGCAGTTGTTGAGACAAAGAGAAAACAGAAGACAGAGAGCGAGAGGGAGAGTCTGTGTACTCAGAAAGACTTGAGGGATTCAAGTAAAACCCTGTTGTTTGTCCCTGTTGTGTTGAGACTCGATTTGAGCTCACACTTGTAAAAATTTGCTCTTGAAGACATAATAGAGAGGTCACCACTGAAAGCTGGACTAGGAGACGTAGCCCAAGAGTTTTGGGTGAACTCCTTGATTATTTGCTGTGTTGATGTGTGTGTGTCTGTTATGTTTCTCTAATTGCTCATTGTCTGTATTATTCACAATCTTTTCGATCCGTTGCACTAAGTAATATAGGCATTCCTGCACATGTGTCTGTAATACCTTTACATTGATTTAAGAACACATTTTCAGATCATCTAACCATGGTATACCAATAATAAGTCGTAGAAATAATCTTTTCATGGTAAATAACTTTAAGGGGTAGCAATGATAGAGAAATAAGTGTGCAAAGGGCAACTCCTCAAGCCACCTCACACACACCAAGGGAAATCAACAATGTTATAAATGAAGTGTTGAGGAGAGTATGATCACAATGCATAATGCCCTTGAATAAATGGTAATGCTCCATCCAATATTCTTGCTTTTGTTTATCCGATGTGAAGATAATGCTAATGGAATAATTATCACTAATATCTGCATCTACTAACAAGATATGGCAAAAGCCCACTTCACTCCATCCACAACCTGCCTAGAAGGTTCTTCAACTGGATAGCTCATGCTATATGAGTAGGTAACGCCTCCAAAGGCTTGTAGTTGCGAGTGGCCTATAAAAAATTTGGATGTGTTTTTATGCTGATCCAATAGCCTCTTTTGGTTTGGCTAGTGATTGCCATTTAAACAAGGGAGTTCATTCTTGTTTTCTCTTCCTTGTACAAGAATTTAAAATAGTGCTTCCTTTTAGTATCTAGCATCCGCTTAGGTATAAATGCTAGGGTATGTTAGTACACTAGAATTGCCTCCAATACTTTCTTGACTAAGGTAGCTTTGCCTCCAAGTGAGGGCCAACAATTGCATCATAGAAACAATGTTATTCGGTAAGATAATGGACATCATCTAACCATGGTATTACCAATTATAAACCATAGAAACAATCTCTTCATGGGAAGCCGCTTTAAGGGGCAATGACATAAACAAATAAGTGTGCAAAGGACAACTCTCCTCAAGACACATTACGCTCACCAAAGGTAGTCAACAATGTTATAAGGGACACTTTAAGGAGAGTGTGAGCAAGAACCATAAATTTCATGTCCCTTTTCCAATGGTCAAAGAAGCCCATGGTATTCGAGTGACCCATGGTATTTGATGACTTATGGTATTCACCCGTGGTAATTAGGTCATCGATGGTATTTCAATAGTCTATGATTATAAAAAGAGATGAGAGTTCACTCCTTAGGCATGCATTTTGCATTATTGTCTTGTTATTGAGTTGAGCTCTTGGAGACTGTTTGGTTGAGAGCCCATATGAAAGAGGGTTAGTTTCAGTGGTGAGTGATTCACCCTAGTTGATCCAGTCAAGGAGCTTCAGTATTGAGACCATATACCCTAGTGACTCGATTAAGGAGGGATCAAATAAGTGCCACCCACTAGGGCTTAACGTGGAGATTACAAGGAGAGGTCAATCAAATCTTTCACAGGTGCATAGCTCTTAGAGAAGCAGGTTTTAGGAGGCCAAATTCAGTGTTTACTGCATTCATCTTTGGAGGCCACAACATTAGCTTATTATCTAGCCAAGCATGCAATATAGCAGGGTTTATTTACTGATCTCTTCTAGGTTCTAAAATTGAAGCATTGGCATGCATTCTTATATTCCATTTTAATAAAAGTAAGGCTAAATTTTTGCTGCTATTTCTTGTGTTTATTTTTGGGTGGAGTTTAATATGTAATTGTAAGTAAACTGTTTAATGGAATGTATTTGTAGTAGAGCTTTCCTATTGTGCAAACAAAGTAGTGCGAATTATTGGCATATGTTAAAAACAAGACATTACAATGGTATCAGGGCTGTCCATCCTGCCAGCTTAAGGATTTAAAGGGTAATTCATTGGTGGGTGCTTAATTGATGGATTTGTAAGTGCTCGTGGCAGTATCTCTTTTCCACCAAGAAGCCAATTTTCTTATGCATGTAGGGTTATTTGAAGGATTGAGTCGAATTTAGGGTTTTAGAGATCAAGCTTCCTTGAGGCCGCTTTGCTTGCTAAAGGAACTCCTATTATTGGGAGAAGGGCTGATTGTGTTTCGTGGGAGCTGAAACCCTTGGGCTCGGAATATAGAGAGGGTCGAAGGTTTGCTGGCTGGAAATCGATTTCTTATGCTACCAAACTTGGAGGGCCACCAGCGGTGAGGGGTTTTTGCTGCTTTGCCAAATATCAACACAAAACCACCCGACGAAGGTTTTCCTCTATTGTTAACAAAAACCAAGAAATTGGCTCTAGAATCTAGATTTTGTGCAAAGTTTTCCTGTCAAAGGTTATGAACTTTTGCATCCAGGGTTTCATTTTTCCCTGTGCATGGGCCATAGAGTGAGCTGCTCATAGTAATATTTTAGAGCCATTTATTTATTTATTTCGAGAGAAGTTTGTCACAAAAAACCAAGGATCTTGATTGGATACGACATATGAGGGCAAAAAATGACGAACTTGTAGCATTTAGGGTGATTTTGAGATTTTTTTTATTTGCGGGTTGTCATAAATTATTGGATGAGTTATCAGGATCGTGCTACTGGCCATAGCCAGTAGAATTGTGGACAAGTTGTTGGGCCTCATGGACTGTGGATGAGTTATTAGTGTTGAAGAATGTAGCTAGGTTCAGTGTTCATGATTGAATTTTGAGTCATAATGAAATTTATTTATCAAAAGAAAAAATAAATTATTATTATTATTATGACTTATTAAAGCATGGGTTTCATGCTTGGGTCATCATTTTTTAGGTCAAAGTCCCCATTGAGGACTTCTAGGTTTTATATTAAGTCATTAGAGTCATTGTCCATTTAATGAGAACGTTCTTGGGCTTTTGAATCATGTAAAAAGAATTATTATTGAGTTAAATAAGTCATTTGTCACCTCCACAGCGAGTCGACCCTTACCTGATGAAGTCGACCTACATGAGGGTAATTCGAACTCCAGAAAAGGTATATATATAGTGCAGTTCGATTCATTTGGAAGACACACTCACACACGTTCGATATCTAAGAAGAGGCAGCGAAAAAGTGCGAAGTTGCAGAAGGAGGAAATTTGCTGGAGAAGGAAAATCAAAGTTTCTGGGTTGTCTCTCTCACACGTGTGGATTTACTGGGCTATTTGCTGGGTCGAAGTTTTGTTGTCGGGAAAGTTGAAGTTCTGCTGCTGGGAAAGTTGAAATTCCGTTGGGTCGAACTTCTGTTGCTGGGGAGGTCGAAATTCTGTTGCTGCTTCTAGGTCGAAGTGTTGCTTCAAGATCGAAGTGCTGCATCTAGGTCGAAGTTCAGTTACTGCTACCAGTTGTCGCTGCAAGGTCGAAATTCTAGGTTGAAGTTGTTACTGGAAGGTTATAATCTGGAGAAGAAGGAAAGGGCTGAATTGGTGATTGAAGGAAGTCTGTGTCTAGGTCAGGAGTCTTGGATCATCTCGTGAAACTATTAAAGGAAGAGTTGTTGACTGGGTTTTTCCCTAGATAGGGGTTTTTCCCTAGCTGTCCGCCTACATTTGGTGTCTTTGATCTTCGTGTTATGGTTATTGGTAATTGCTTGATGAACTAAGTTAAAAGAACACAAGAAAGTTAATAACAACATAAGAATATCACAAGTAGTTATCAACATAAAGAAAATCTTTTTGCCTTTTTGATTGTCTAACATGGTTTCAGAGCTAAGGTGAAGAAGAAGGAAAAACGCATCCTGAAGATCTATTGAAAAGGAGTTTTAAGAAGTTTGAATAAGAGCCATCACGGAAAATGATCATATAAAAAGTCAAGCCTACTATCTTCAATAACAATGTCTAACTCAATGAAGGCAGAAAACAAATTAGAAGGAGCATCCAATTACAAGGCATGGAAAAGGAGGATAGGTCTCATCCTCGAGAAGAATAAAGTCTTGGATCTATTCAAAGGAAAAGTAAAGAAGCCTACAAATGAATCAAGTGATGCAGAAAAGACAAAGTTTAGAGCAACAGAGATATTGGCCATGACCTTAGTGGTGGATGGAATACAGGATAACCTCATCCCATATATATCCAACATAGATTCTGCTCAAGAGATGTATGAGGCCTTATCCAAATTATTCACAATCAAGAATCTTGGTTAAATTGCAAGTCTTTAGAATGAACTAAGAACTATAAAGATGACAAAGGAAGATATTGTGGCATCCTTCTTTGCAAGAATAGCTTGGATCAAAGATGAACTCCAGGCAATAGATGAGATAGTACTTGAAAATGAGCTTGTAATCACTACACTTCTAGGATTACCCCCATCTTGGAGTGCCTTTTCATCAGGTCTCAACTGTTGGAAAGCAACTCCTACATTCGAACAATTATGGAATTCATGTAGTCAAGAAGAAGCCAGAATTTCATTAGTAAGCAACAAAGAGAATGAAGAGGAGAAAGTTTCAAATGCCTATTCTGCTCATCACGAGAACAAAGGAACGTTCAAGAAGTCTAAAAGACCTAGAAGGAAGGTAGACCTATCCAAAATTGAATGCTACAATTGTCACAAGATGGGTCACTATAGAAGCAATTGTCCTGAGAATCCGAGAAATAGAAAGAGAAATAGGGATCAAGCAAATGTTGCCGAAGAAGGATCTCCAAAGAAGAATAAGACCGAAGAATCAGAAATAAAGGACTTCTACTACTAAGTCCCTCTACTCTAAGTTTTGAATTATTTTCCTTTATGCTTTGATTTCTAGTACTTGTAGGTTTAACATGCTTTGATATATATATATATATATAATTTTTTTTTTTTTGAATTGTTTTGATCACCAAGAGACAGCCGAACTTTGTATAGGCAACTTATTGGCACTATTACATATCTAATCAACACAAGGCTAGGCATTTGTTTTGCGGTCAACGCTTTCACTCAGTTCATAGTGGAACCGAAGAGAGTACATTGGACAACAATGAGACATGTGCTATGATATCTATGAGGTACATTTGAGTATGGTTTGAGATTTACTTGAGGTGATGGTGTCAGATTGATGGGATACACATACGCAGATTGGGTAGGTAGTGTAGTGGATCGAAAAGCACCACATGGTGTTGCTTCAGTATTGGATCAGGGGTTGTCTCTTGGTGCAGTAGAAAGAAAAAGCCCGTGGCATTGAGTTTAGAAAAGGCAGAATACATGGCAATAATCTTGGCTACATGTGAAGCTATTTAGCTTCGGAAGCTGCTAGTGGCACTATTTGGTCAGATGATGGATTCAACCAGTATCTATTGTGATAATCAGAGTGGCATCAATCTCTCTAAGAATCTATTCTTCGATTATAGGTTGAAAGTTGAAACACATTGACATCATATACCACTTCATTAGAGATTGTGTATAGCGTGCATCAATTCGACGACATTATGTTTCCATAGATCAACAGGTTGCAGATATTTTGACAAAGGCCTTGGGTAAGGAAAAGTTTGTGTACTTCAGGAATAAGTTGAGAGTAGTGGAGAACACCTTCCTCGCTAAGAGGGAGTGTTAATGTTTTTTTGTATCTCAGACAGGTGTTCTCCACGGATTCAAGCGAGCTCCCAGAGCATGGTATGGTTAGATCGATAATTACTTGCAACAGATGGGCTTCGTGAAGAGCAAGGCAGATTCTAACCTCTACTATTTGATGGTAGGAGATGAGCCGCTCATTGTCATACTATATGCGAATGATCTATTTCTAACAGGGTCATCAAGGCTCATAGAGGACTGCAAGAGGGACTTAGTAGCAGAGTTCGAGGTGAAGGGTTTGGGACTAATGCATTATTTCCTAGGGCTGGAGGTATGGCAGACAAATGTGTAGATCTTCCTTGGGTGAGGGAGATACAATATGGAGATCTTGAAGAGCTTCAAGATGCAAGACTGTAGATCCATCTCTATGTTTATGATTACCAACTGGAGGAAGATAGACACATCAGAGGACGCAGTAGTGGACCCAACTTTGTATAGGCAACTTATTGGCACTGTTATGTATCTAATCAACACAAGGCTAGACATTTGTTTTGCGTTCAACACTTTCAGTCAGTTCATGGTGGAACCGAAGAGAGTACATTGGACAACAACGAGACATGTGCTACGATATCTACGAGGTGCATTTGAGTATGGTTTGAGATTTACTTGAGGTGATGGTGTTAGATTGATGGGATACACAAACATAGATTGGGTAGGTAGTGTAGTGGATCAAAACAACGCCACAGGGTGTTGCTTCAGTATTGGAGCAGGGGTTGTCTCTTGGTGCAACAGAAAGCAAAAGCCCGTGGCATTGAGTTTTGCAAAGGCAAAATACATGGCAACAAGCTTGGATACATGTGAAGCTATTTAGCTTTGGAAACTGCTAGTGGCACTATTTGGTCAGAGGATGGATTCGACCAGTATCTATTGTGATAATCAGAGTTGCATTAATCTCTATGAGAATCTATTATTCAATGATAGGTTGAAACACATCGACATCATATACCACTTCATCAGAGATTGTGTATAGCGCACATCAATTTGGCTACATTATGTTTCCAAAGATCAACAGGTTGCAGATATTTTGACAAAGGCCTTGGGTAAGGAAAAGTTTGTGTACTTCAAGAATAAGTTGAGAGTAGTGGAGAACATGTTCCTTGCTAAGAGGGAGTGTTAGTTTCTTTTGTATCTCGGACAGGTGTTCTCCACGAACTTAAGCGGGTTCCCAGAGCATGGAATGTTCAGATTGATAGTTACTTGCAGTAGATGGGCTTCGTGAAGAGCAAGGAAGATTCTAACCTCTACTATTTGATGGTAGGAGGTGAGCCACTCATTCTCATAGTATATGTGAATGATCTGTTTCTAACAAGGTCATCAAGGCTCATAGAGGACTGCAAAAGGAACTTAGTAGCAGAGTTTGAGGTGAAGGATTTGGGACTGATGCATTATTTCCTAGGGTTGGAGGTATGGCAGACAAATGTGTAGATCTTCCTTGGGCAAGGGAGATACAATATGGAGATCTTGAAGAGCTTCAGGATGCAAGGCAATACATCCATCTCTATGCCTATGCTTACGAACTAGAGGAAGATAAACACATCAGAGGATGCAGTAGTGGACCCAACTTTGTGTAGGCAACTTATTGGCACTATTACGTATGTAATCAACACAAGGCTAGGCATTTGTTTTGCAGTCAGCACTTTCAGTTAGTTCGTGGTGGACCGAAGAGAGTACATTGGACAACAACGTGACATGTGCTACAATTTCTACGAGGTACATTTGAGTATGGTTTGAGATTTACTTGAGGTGATTGTGTCAGATTGATGGGATACACAAACACAGATTAGGTAGGTAGTGTAGTGGATTGAAAAAGGACCATAGGGTGTTGCTTCAGTATTGGATTAGGGGTTGTCTCTTGGTGCAGCAGAAAGCAAAAGTCCGTGGCATTGAGTTTTTCAAAGGCGGAATACGTGGCAACAAGCTTGGCTACATGTGAAGCTATTTAGCTTCGGAAGCTGCTAGTGGCACTATTTGGTTAGAGGATGGATTCAACCATAATCAGAGTTGCATCAATCTCTCTAAGAATCTATTGTTCAAAGATAGGTTGAAACACATCAACATCATATACCACTTCATTAGAGATTGTGTATAGTGTGCATCAATTCGGCTACATTATGTTTCCACAGATCAACAAATTGCAGATATTTTGACTAAGGCCTTGGGTAAGGAAAAGTTTGTGTACTTCAGGAATAAGTTGAGAGTAGTGGAGAACACGTTCCTCGCTAAGAGGGAGTGTTAGTTTTTTTTTTGTATCTCGGACAGGTGTCCAAGACCCAAAAAAAATTTGCAAGGAAAATGTCTTAATTAGATTAATTAGCCTGCTTTTAATTATTTTCCTAAATCTAACTTAGGAAAAGTGGTTAATTAAATCATATTAATTGAGACAAAATCGATTTGCTCTAGTGAGTTCTAGAGAAGTCATGAGAAGGGGTCAAGATGATCTTAGCCATCAATAGGAGTTAGATCATGGTCGTTGATTTGTCAATGAGAGATTATAAAGAGCAAGCTGATGGGGCTTTGGAGATCACTTAGAAACAATGAAATGCAATGATAGCAAGGGCGTAGTGGAGGACACTAGCAACGCGGTTTCAGTAGGGAAATTGAGGATAAAATTTCCAGAGAAATTCTCCACAGAGATTCGAGCATTTCGAGAAGAGGACGGAGGTCAAATTATTCTGCAGAGAGAAGATCGAATCAGGAAGTGCATGTAGCCAATTTGTCTAGTGCGAGTTGCAAGAGACTCGTTTTAGTTGCCAGTTGCCAGAACTATTGCTCGGAGGCAGTGCAAGTTGGTCAATCGAGTTGCTGGAGGCAGATTCACTCACTAGATTGATTTCCTAGAGGCAATGCGAGTTGTAGGGAAGGAGAATTCAAATTTCTAGTTAGCTAATGCATATTGCAAGGGGAAGTGCGAATTGCCTATGAGAGGCCGAATTGTTTTGCAGAAGGAGATCTTGTGTTTCCAGTTCAATTTTTCCAATGTGAGTGGAGAAAAATATTTGTCGGAGCTTTGCTATTGATTGGCAAGCAGTTGTTGTAATTCTTAATTTGTTGAAGATTTATTTTAATATAAACCCTCATTTGTGGAACTGGTTTTCCCCACACTAGGGTTTTCCCAGGGACTATTGTCAAAAAATATCGGTGTCTAAATTTTTAGGTGTGCATTATTTTCTTAGTTATTGTTTCTATTTTTATTGGTGAAAATTGCAGTAGTGATTTTATTTGTTATTTGTCGTAATTAAGTTCTGAAGTTAAATAATTTGCATAAGATAGAAGAATAATTTCCAATTGCTGTAATTAAGGAAATTTCACAGGGAGTGCTCTAATATTAGAAGAAAACAGATCGTCCAGTTACAATATAAGGAAGATTAGGTTGATACATTATATATACACATGTACAACACTTTTTGGTAAAATATTCTGGGCTAACCTGTGCATGTAAAGGCTTAGGGCTAACCCGAGCTACATGTTTTGAGCCAACTTCATGTGTATATGAAAGTCATGGCTATTGTGTCCATATTCATGGTGAAGTGTTTAAAATATGTATTATTAGTCTAGATGTCCACATGTGAAGGAAGACTTGGGGTCTTGCTTGCACAACTATTTAGGAATGTTAAATGCTTGCAAAATTCACTATCCAAGTGTCAGGGCGTAAAGGCTCTAGCATGCTTAATAATTAAATTTAAACGGGAACAATACAATGTCCCAAAATCCCTTGAAATTTAACATCAGGTGACATTACAACTCGATGGAATTAACAACAAATCAAGCAATCAACACTTCTCCTAGATCAGGACAATAGTATGTAGGTTGGTTCCTTGACAATAATGTTTTTAGGGAGAAAATAGCAATGTAGAACAACAAACCCTTCTCAAAGGGAGTCCATGTTGTTCTCCAAACCAAGCAATTGAGGAAACTATAGAAACATAAGGAAGTGGGAAATTGGCTGTTTGTACTGGGGCCAAATTTGAATTTTACGAAAACAGGAGATGTCCTGTCTATAATGGAGGAGTTGGACTCATGTTTGTCTGAGGTAACCCAATCTGCTTGGAATATTTTAAGATGAGATTTTAAGCAATCAATGATTGCCTTGATCTGAGATAGGTGTGAAAAATTCAATCTATCACAACAACTGAAAATTATTTTCCTAATTGTTAATTTTATTTAACAATTTATCTGCTATGAAAAATATCAAATAATTCACACTATGATTTTCACCAATAAATTGTGGAAGAAAAATAGCATTGGAAATTGAGAAAATCTAGCAGACACATAAAAGTATGACAGTTATTTTTGGATAATTGTCCCCAAAAAAAAACCCAACTTGGGAAAATCGGTGTAGCAACTAAGGGTTTTATTATTATGCAGTAGTGAAATCTGAGTACAATCTATGGATGTCCAACTGGCAATCCAAACAAGAAGTATTTGACAAAAATAATTTAGAGAGAAAATTCTCTCACCCCACAAGCAATCCCGACACTAACTTCTTCGGAAAATATGGATGTCCAAACCCCAGCGTAGGCACCGTCCTTGCATTGCCTCTTACATGTGAGTCTTGAATCTGCCTCTAAGCAAGTCGTCTAGCTTGTCTCTACTGCTAGAAGTGATTCTATGGCTCTCTAGAAGACTTTATCGACCTCTGGATGCTAAATCAACTTCCTCGCTAGCTAATTTGAACTGCTTTGCTTCACCTACAACGCAGTCTCTGCGCTAATTTTGCGTGGATCACTTCTATCACTCGCTGTTGCCTCTATGGATCTGGGAAACTTCCTCCGTTTCACTGTCCTTAACCCTCACTGTCTCTGCTTCGATCTCTGGCTCTCTGACAACTGTTGTTGCTCTCCGGAAATCGATCTGCCAAGGAAGTCGAACTGTTCAAGTGTATTCTCCAAGTGCCCATCAACTTCTTATAATCCTCTATTGGAACACCAACGACCAAGATTAAAACTTAATCAAGGGCTAGGATCATCTTGAAGTCGATTTGTGCGAGTTTCTAGACTATTCTGACCTTGCCTTAATTAATTCTCATTAATTAACCATATTCCCTAAGTTTAGACTTAGGAAATATTTAAAAACGGCTAATAATCTAATAAAGCCATCTTTAGGTGGAATTTCAAAAAACAGTTTTTGGGTTATGCAGATCTCATGTATTCTAGCCTCTCCACCAAGTTTCATGGCTAGAACACATCTGATGCTACAAAAATTAACATTCATCTTAGCGAGGACTGTGTTTTAGTGCTGCACACCCTACACACTCTGCCTTTGTATCATCTCTTGTCACGTCGCTGATGTCTGGTTGTTATTGCCCACCAACCACTATGAAATTATGATGCTGCATCCGTGCAGCTGCCAACACTACTATACTATTGCCAACTCTGCACTACAACTCCCTCTCATAAGTTGTTGTTGCAACTGCAACCACTTCAACCACTGCAACTTAGAAGCATTCGAAATACTGAGTCATTTGTGTTTAGTATGATGCATCTGTTTCTCGAGTCTTGGCTGCTACTAGCCTTTGCACTGCCACTGAAGAATCTGCGTTGCCGCTAACTTTGCATTGAGCCACCTACTCTGTTGTCAACACTGCACTGTGCTTCTTAGGACAAACTGCTACTAGTCCGCAACTGTCACTCTGGTAGTGACTGCATCAACTGCCACTAATCCATCCTACTATTGAATATTGTGGGCTCCCGTAGTCAGGTAATAATCCTATGAGGTGGACTCCTCAATGGATCTTGCCCATCTCTGTAGCTCTCTAGGGCTACAACACCAAATCAGCCCACCTCACTCCTGGAGGTATATTTGCGAACATAACAAACTCTTCCTCTAGCCTAGAGGAAATCTTATCTATTTCCACAAATGTTGCTTGTTGGTCTTGCTTCTCTTGCTTGTCCTTCCTCTGAGGACCCTGAGTACTGTAATGACCGAGCTTACCACATTTGAAGCACTTGACCTTTCACATGTCCTTCCTCTTCTGCTCCCCCTGCCCCTGAATGGCACCTTTCGATGCTAGGGCCACATTCTCCTCCTCCTTCACACCCTTCGATGCGTTGCTAATGCAGTCACTGATGGAGCTCTTAAACAAAATTTGCCTCATTTCCTCCTACTGCAAATCGGCCCACATCTTGTCCCATCTAAGCAGTGTGTCTCCGCCGAATATACTTTGGATGAAGACTTACCAATCCTCTGAGACACTATTTAGTGCCAACCATGTTGAGAAATCAATGCTAATAGTAATTAGGGTTTGATTTCTCTTCTTGATAATCACTTGTGAATTATGTTGGCTTCTTTTACTTCTTTATTATATTATGTTTCATCAAGCAATTACCAATTTATGTGTATATGATGATCACAGGAACAAGAGACACAAGATGTAGGCAGACAACCGTGGAAAACTCGTATAAGGGGAAAACCCAGTCAGAACTCTTCCTTTAGTAGATTCAAAGACAAGATGAGATAGTCTAAGACTCTTTGACCTAGACATAGACTTCCCCCAATCACCAAGTCAACCCTTCCTTCTTCTCCAGGTGATAGTCTTCCAGCGACAGCTTTGACCTAGAGTTTCGACATTGCAGCAACAAAACTTTGGCCTCCCCAGTAGGAGAACTTCGACCCCAACAACAAAGCTTCGACTTGCAGTAGAATTCAGAATTTCAGCCCCAACAATATCTCAGTAACTTCGGACGCTTGAGAGAAACATGGCCCAAAACTTCGATTTTGTCTTCTCCTGCAATCTTCTTCCTTCTCTAGC
This sequence comes from Pinus tabuliformis, assembly GCA_031772625.1. NCBI lineage: Eukaryota > Viridiplantae > Streptophyta > Pinopsida > Pinales > Pinaceae > Pinus > Pinus tabuliformis. The sequence goes on along the minus strand of CM062805.1, from coordinate 544,251,227 downwards.
AACTTCACACTTTTTTTACCTCTTTTTCTTGTTTATCAAACTTGTTGAGTGAGTGATGCAAATGGATTGAACTACCTCTCTCTATATAGCCTCTTTTGCGGGTCAAATTGCCCTAATGTAGGCCGAATTCATCAGAATAGGGCCGCCTTGGTGTGGAGGTGTCAAATGACCTGTTTGACTAAAAAATAATTCTTTTTTCATGATACAAAAGCTTAAGAAGGGTCTAATAAAATTGAGAATGACCCTATTGACTCAATATAAAACCTAGAAGCCTACAATGGAGGCTTTGACCTAAAAAATGATGACCCAAGCATGAAACCCATGCTTTAATAAGTCACTTTTATTAATAATAAAATTTATTTTGACGAATAAATTACATTATACAATTATGAAGACCGAACCTAGTTACATTTGTCAACACTCCCTCTTAACTAGGGAGGTATCATACATATATATATATACAAGTACATGGAAGATCTAAAAAACACATGAACTACGAGGAGTTCAGGCACACTTAGTGCCACAGACTAGATCCCTGACCAAGGTTATCTAACCAAGAGGGCTAAGATGGACTAAAGCTTTTAGCCAATCTAGGTACCATCAAGCTTACTAACAAACCATCAACCTAGGGATCTAGGTGCGTATCCATGGTCAGAGCTCCAAGAGCAATGCCACCCTCCCCTTCGGGATCAGGACATCAAACACACACAGGTCGACCAAATGTCCTCCCAAGCATTCGCCATTAGATGCTTCATCTCTCCTTATCAACTAAATCCGCAATGTCAACCAATCCAATCATACTTTTAAAATAGTCAAAGTTCTTATTTGGAACTAGGGTGATGGCCATAGATATGGGGTAGAGCTCATGTATTGGCTTTTGCCCACATGCTAAATATATTTTTCCCGTCCATCATTTGCATCTTGTAGTACATTTTCCTGTTGAATGTGGCCATTTCTACTTTTACTTTTTCTTTTCAGCCGCTTCAACTTTTGGGGCATCATTCCAAGCTTGACCTAAGGTGGGGGCAAGGGAAAGGGGAGGCTAACCTTGTGTGGACCCAGTGAGGAAATGTCGACCCAGGTGGGAAGGATGATGGATGGGGTTAAAATAAATGGAAGGGGAGTGATATATGTGGATGAGGGAGCGAGACTACGCAACTAAAATCGGGGTTTCCCATGTAGTACCACCCTAAAACCAAATGGTCAGTAAAGGAGATCCCATGGGACTAAGATCTAAGGGTAGCATCTAAAAGAGGTCTAGGGGATAGAAGCACAGGCCTAGTCCACTCTTTCCGCCGAATCCCCCCATTAGTTCATGCCCAAAAGTGTCCATGACAAGTAAGTTCAATACTCAATTATCAAATGACAAGACATACATTTAGCTTCGGGTGGCCATCCTTCAAACATACGATCAAGACAAATGGGTGAGGGCCCACATCGCTGGCTCAGGTGGCAGAGAAATGGCACAACGAGCTAGTTGGTGGCTACAAGGGGCTGCTGGCTGCTGACTAAGGGCCGTCTTGGAGAAATTTTTTCTCTAAGGGATATTACCCACGAAGTGGTGGGAAACATTTGGCTCCAATTGGGATGTGGTCTCTCGAAGAAGTGGGCGAAGCTACTCGAATGGGAGGTCACGAGAACTCCAACAATCTCTTGGTCACCGCAGACCTATTACTTGCACATATCAACCACTAAACCGACGGGGCAAACATGTTTTGCACCCATGCTTAATATCAGGCTGTAAAATCAACAAGTAATCAAATATGCAATTTCTAATCTAAATGCAGCTAATTTACCATCAGAAACATCATATGAAATTAGTTCTAATGCGAAACTCAACATGAAATGCATCCTACCCTAACATGCATGTAGCAAGGCTAATGCTAAATGTAATCTTAAAGCCAATGCAACCAACATATCATCAAATCAATATAAATATGCCTGCCCATATGATCACTCATGCAACCAATCCCAAAGTGAATGCAAAACCAATATGGAGGACGATGGGGGCGGGAGGTGGGAAAACATGGTTTCCATGCCAGGTAAGAAGAATCCCTAAGAGAAGGAACATGAGGCAATCTAGAAGTGCGAGGCTTTTCCTCTAAGTACATAATAGTGGAATGAATGATCATCCTTAAGAACTCCCTATCAGAATCACTGCTCATAATATTATGCTTTAGAAGGTCATGATGGGAAGAGAAAGGAGATTTGGAACAGGGAAGGGGACAACATATCAGTGGCTCAATGGAGTGATTGCATTCACAACCCTGAGGGTATGAGGGGGAAGGAGTGATGCATCTAGTGGATGGCTCTTCCTCAACATCATACCTAGGGAGGTGAAAGGGCCCATGGTCATTGGAGATCATACGAAAGGGGCGAGGGAATCTCTTGTTAAAGACTTAAGATGATGAGCGAGGGAAAAGGACAAAGGGAAGGTGAAGTCTCAACGGGATCCTTTTCCTGAAAGTCCAACTCAAGAGGCTCAAGTGATTTGAATATACTCCTGGAACCATAAGGAAGGCAAGTAGGAGCGAGGGCTTTATCAATTCCATCATTGTTAGTATCAAAGATAGGGTCTTCCCAAAAAGGAGAATCAATTACCCCCAACTGTCCCCTTTCATGTAAGGGAAAATAATGATCCTTCTCCACAAGGGTATCGATGGGTATCTCATCATAAATAATGCCTAAGAGAAAGGTGAGACCACTCTTAACCTCATCTTCCTTGACGGTGTCATAAATGGGAGCACAATCAAATTGAGAACTAGTGATTTCCCACTTCTCCTTTTCAATGTGGAAGTAATCTCTAATGTCATCTTTTAAGGGGCTAATGGGAACACCTTCCTCAAGGTTCTCAAGAGAAGAGTCATCGAGAGTAATATCCTTGAGAAAGGCAAGGTTAGTCTCAATTTCACTTTCCGTAGACTCATCCTTCCCAACACATGTGTTCTCAAAATCATCTTGTTCATCATGTGGACCCAATGAGGACTCATCTTCCTGCTCATCACTTAGATCCTCAAGGTTATCTCCAACCTCTTCATCTTGACTAATAAGACCTTCCCTTTGGAGGGATTCCTCTAGGTTCTCACAAGCAACTTCATTAGATTTGAATTTGGGTCCCCTATACTCCACGGACTTGTTGTTCAACTTGATAAAAGATGAAATGCTTTTAGGTTGACAAGAGTCAAGCCAACCTCGATGCTTGTATTCAATAGAGGCAATAAATAACTACATGAGGCTGTCTATATGAATCACATTAACCTCAGAAACATGCTTAATAAGTTTTGCCATGTGCTCAATTGCTGTGGATGGATCACCGTCAAATTGTGGCATATTTAGCATGAACTTCCAATCCAGGCCATTTAGGTATCCTGGAACCCATGTGATATCCAAAGCAGGAAACCACAAATGAAGCCTTCTAAAATCCATTGATCTTTATATATTGATATCATGGGAGTCGCCAGGGTGAACTAAAATTGCCTTAACAAATGCTTGCTTCACCCTACAACCATTGACTTCTAGGTTCAATGAAGATCTAGGGCTTCGTTCTTTCAATGGAGTTGCCAAAATGATATGTAAATAATGTCGTATGAGGAATAAGACACATGTCTCGTGTCCCCAACAACGACGCTAGAAATGTTACCACTCAAACTAGCAGGGGACCTAAAAGGGAATCCTAAAGGGGCAACTACTAGGTCAAGGGAAACGATGGAGACTTAGCCCACTGTTACCTTAGCTAAGGCCCCCTACTCTTTATGGAATCTCACCGATGGGAGGAGACTCGGTGTATGGAGAGTCACTTGTGAAGGATAGATCAACAATGGATATGAAGTGACCTCAATGATCCTTTCCTAGAAGGGGGTCAAGAGTGGGGCTTGCTTGCTTCTTAAGAAAGGTACAAGGATTTCTAGAAGGAGGTGATGATTTAAGGGCTAGGTTAAATGTTAATTTTAGGTAACAATGGTATGTTCTATGCTTAAGAGCAATTTACTTCAATTTCTTTATTAGCCCAATATTAATATCCAGTTTAGCAATCACATCAGTATGATAGTAAAATGCAGATAGAACATAAACATAAATAGGAGAAGACACACCAAGACAAGAGGACACAAGATGTGGCACCAGCCAGGGACAAACCCCAATGTGGGGAAACCCTTGACCAATTCTTCTTATATTCTTCAATAGTTCAACAGAGAGAGAGTACAATTACAAATTTGATAGTTTATGACAGCAGCAGAAAATCCCTAACCAAAAAAGTCAATGCTGGTCAAAGAGGGTAGAATCCTTCCTCTAAACAATTGATCAAACCCAGTCAACTTCAGCCTCCAACAACAAGCCCAATCAACCCAAAACAGTCTGAAAAAGTCCAATCAAAACCTAGTCAATGAAAGTCAAACTACGGCCAAACCTAGGGTTGTCAACGGTGGTCAAATGAAAGGTCAGATCACCTCGATTTCAGTGCCCAGATCTGCGACCTGCCAAGGAGAAAATACCTCACCCAATCCGCAGTCAAAAGGAGGTCAACACTGGTCAACACGGCCCAAAATACAACCTCTGAAATTCAGTCAACGCAGTCAAACAACCAAACCAAAAATGTCCTCCTTCCTTCGCACGTGTGAGAGACAGTTGCCCAGATTAGTGTACCTAATGAAGTGAGGACAGAGAGATTTGAGAAGATGAGATGATCATAAAATGACTTGAGGTCTCCTTTTATATGCAACGTTGAGGATGCGCTGGGGGTTTGAATGTCTGTTTTGTTTGTTGGCCGACGTTGACAATTTGTCCATAATATAAATAAATTCATATCTTCATTTTTACATGTCGGAATCAGATGATCTTTAGATCAATCCTTACACCTCTCGGAGAGAGGAATCCAAGAAAAATATCAACTGTCATAAATAAGATGATCCATGTGGAGTTTGGCAGTTGCCAATTTTAACACTCCCTCTCAACTAGGGAGAACTCTATCTGCTAATCCATCTGCTAGTCGGTACTATCTCTGCCATCAATGCACTGCTTTGCACTGCTCTACTCAGCTCTACTGAACTATGAAGCAAAAGAAGTGATCGAGAATGTATCATACCATTCTCTACTGACCTGAAGTCAGTCCCAAATAAAAGAGAGTGTCTCATACCATTCTTACTGACCCGAAGTCAGTTCCAATCAAAAGAGAGTGTGTCATACCACTCTTACTGACCCGAAGTTAGTTCTAATTGATCCCAGATCAATATCGGTCATCCTAGCATAGGTAGTACAGTAGTACACGATGCACATCCATCGGTAGTACTATGGTTCCTATCCTCATTTCCCTACTCATTGGACAGATGGGAGGTACTTCCCATGAGTCCCAGACTGCATGGGTAGGATGTCTCAACAGAAGAAGGATGAACCACTCATCTCGCCTACATGTCGCCATGGTGTATCCCAAGGGAAGGCTGAACCACTTACCCTGTACACAACAAACCACTAGGGGAAGGTTGAACCACTGTTGATAATATTGGCGATATTCGAAAATATCGCGATATTTTCGGCAAAACGATATATCGCGGAGAAAATATCACGATATTTTCTGTTTTGAAAATATCGCGATATTTTCAAAATATCGGCAAATATTGGAAAATATCGGCAAAATATCGCGATATTTTGAAAATATCGGCAAAATATCGGCGATATTTAAAAATTTGAAAAAATTATTTTTTATGCTTGCCGATATTTGCTGATATTTTGCCGATATTTTTGCCGATATTGCTGATAAGATATTTTCTGGATCCTTGCTGATATTTTGCCGATACCGATATTTTCAACACTGGGCTGAACCACTCACCCTATGGGTGCTCATCGCTCCAAGAAGTACCCCAAGCCCCTCGAAGCTCCCAGAGCTCAATGTCCATATCAATGTTGCAGGAAGCGCCCCCCCCCCCCCCCGTTCCAAGGCCCGAAGCGCGTCCCATGCAGATGCGTCCAGGAAGCGTCCCCTAAAGCGTGCTTCCAAAATTCGTAAGCGCGCTTTTGCCTGTTTTGGACGCTTCGTGGAAATTTCAGAAGCTTTCCTCCGAAGTGCGCTTCGTACGATGCTTCGGTAGTACGAAGCGTGGCGCTTCGGAGGGTGAAGCGTACGCTTCCCGTACATTTCCATACGATTCCGGAAAAGTGTCGCGCTGTTTAAAAAATTGTTTTTTTTTTAAAATTATTATTATTATTTTTTAATTTTGGGTGAATTTGCTTGTTGGGGGTGGGTACACCTCGGGTTAGGGTGAGGAATGAAGGCAAAAGAATATAAATATAGCAGATGCTCCCTCATGGTAATGTTGAAATCTTAAAGTAAAAGTGACATTCTCCTTTATTTTTCATTTTCATCCTTTTGCTTAAATTTTTAACATTACCATGAAATGACTCTGGATGTTTGAGAGTGGTTCCAACCTCACTGGACTTCATATGGAGAAAATAGAATTTCATATCCTATTCAAAATTCAGCAGACTTAACATTTTTCAGGAATTCAGGATCAATGGGATTGTGGCATTTCATTAGATTATATCAAGTATGAAGGTATGCGATTAGCATTTAATCAAGAGCACCAAGCCCTATATGTATCCTAGTGTTGGTGGTGTTAATTGTTGAACTCCTTTGTCATACGGCACGCCCTTAGCAAAAAATTACCTTTCAATCAAGTCAAAATCATCGATCAAGCATGTTAAGCTTTTTCTACCATATTTTAAGTCTTGAATTAGGTAGTTTGATCAAAATTGGGCAATGTTGACTAATATCCCTAGACAATCAAGGTAGAGGCAAAGGCTAGACAAGAGGAGAAGAATCTAGATTTTAGATGGTTGATGCTCGAATAATTAATCATTAATGTACAATGGATGTTATATCTATCTTGATTTATGCAAAAATATGCATGTTTTCATGTCTTCTACAACTAATTTGGTATTTGGGATGTTTGTTTTGAGTATAAATGCAAAAAAATATAATATATATATATATATATATATATATATATATATATATATAGCAGACGCTTCGCTTCCTAGATTTTTGGAAAATAACGCTTTTGCGTCCCCGCCTAGTCCCCGCTTCGTTCAACATTGGTCCATATCATATAGGACCCTCATAAGAGGGTCTCTCCATGACTCCTAGTTGTTCTTAGAAGGCCAAGAACTTGACCTTCCCCAGGGGCTTTGTCAGAATATCAGCAACCTGCTCATCAGTCCCAATGTAAGGGAGCCTTATTGCTCGTTGTACCATATCCCAGATAAAGTGGTACTTGATATCTATATGCTTGGAGTGATCATGAAACATGGGATTCTCTGATAATCAGATCCTACTCTGGTTGTCGCAGAGGATCACGGTGGTATCCAACACATGTCCAAATAGCTCACTGAAGAGTTTCCTCAACCAGACATCTTCACAGGAGGCCATACTAGCAGCTATGTATTCGGCCTCAGCGGTGCTCAAGGCAACCAATTTCTGCTTCCTGCTCATTTAGGATATTGAAGCAGAACCCAAAGAAAAACAACACCCAGAAGTGCTCTTGCGATCCACCACACTGCCAACTCAATCAGCATGAGAATAACCATGTAGCCTCACATCTCCGACAGTATATCTCAGTCTATGAGTGATTGTGCCCTGAAGATATCTCAGAAGATTCTTGGCACCAATCCAATGTATATGATGAGGCTCATTCATGTATTGGCTCAACATGTTAACTGCAAGACATATGTCCGAACAGGAGTTCACCAAGAACATCAATGCTCCTATGAATTGACGATACTCAGAAGCATTTCCCAATTCAGGTCCGGCAACACTACCACATAACTTCTTGAAGTTAAGTTTCATCGGGGTAGTCACAGGCTTGCAGTCCACCATCCCAAATCTTTCCAATACCCTCACAACATATTTTCGTTGAGATAGGAAAATTTCTCCTGGCTTTTGCCAGACCTCCAACCCTAGGAAGTAGTGCATCAATCCTAGGTCCTTCATCTCAAATTCAGAAGCCAACTCCTTCTTACATTTGTGAATGAGAGGGTCTGCACCTGTCAGAAAGAGGTCGTCCACATAAAGTACCAGTATCAGAGGTTTATCATTTTCAACCTTAACATAAAGGTTTGGATCGACTTCACTTCTAGTGAATCTCAGCTTCATCAAATAACTATCAACCCTCTCATACCAAGCCCGGGGTGCTTGCTTCAAGCCATAGAGGGCTTTCTTCAACCTGCATACATGAGATTCTCGGTCATGAACCTCAAACCCCTCGGGTTGTTCCACATAGACTTCCTCTTTGATCGAACCATGCAAAAAAGCGGTCTTGACATCCATCTGATGTAGGTTCCATCCTTGCGAGGTGTAGGAATTTACAGGGTAAGTTCCTCAGAAAGAACACCAAAAGGACACTGCTCACAACCAGATCTCAAATCAATACACCAGTATTTTTGACGTGGTTAAAACCCTCAAAGTGCAAGGAGGGAAACAGTCCACGACCTGTCCCAACGTGGGTACTACAGGCAATTTATTAATCAAAGAATGAAAATTTACATAAGCTTCTCTCATGCACGGATTACCCGAACAATGACCCTCCATGCGCTTTAAATAGAACTCATGGACCAATCGGGTGTCAAGCCACGGATCAAGTGTCGGTAATACCGAGGTGAGAGTGAACCGTCGGATCACTACATATCGTGACCGTCGGATTGTAAGTTACAAAATGTACAACGGTAAAGAAACACACTTTACCTAACTCTAACCTAACTCTATACTAGACCAAGTTGAACTTAACTATATCCTATGTGTCGGAATATCCTAACATCCCCCCTTAAGAACAACTTGGGATAGGATTGAAGGATTTACAAATATGACACAATAGGAGAAGGAAGGAGGCACTAGAGCCTATCCCCCCTTAGTGACAACTTCCTGAACTCCAAGCATATATCGAAGTTTATTGAACTTCGCCTCTGTGAGAGCCTTTGTGAAGATGTCTGGAACCTGATCATCTGTTGGACAATATTGCACTTCAAGAACATGGTCATGAATGAGCTTTCTGATGAAGTGCATGTGTAGTTCAATGTGTTTGCTGCGCTGATGCTGGACTGGATCTTTGCATAGCTGAATGGCACTTTGATTATCACACCAAAGTGTGGTTGGATGCTGCTGCTCAAAGCCAAACTCTGATAGGATCTGACGAAGCCACAAGGCTTCCTTACTAGCTTCCACGACACCACGATACTCTGCTTCTGCTGACGAAAGAGAAATGGCAGCCTGTTTCTTACAAGCCCATGTAATAGGTCCTGAACCAAGAGTGAAGACATAACCGGCAGTAGACTTCCGATCATCAGGGTCACCAGCCCAATCAGAATCAGTGAAACCAACTAACAGAGGAGGTGCTTTGGCACTGTAATGAATCCCAAACTGTACTGTACCTCGAACATAACGAAGTATTCTTTTAGCTGCTTTCCAATGACTTTCACGGGGGTTTTGCATAAAACGAGCAACAAGGCCAACAGCAAAGGAAAGATCAGGACGAGTATGGGTTAAATACAAGAGTTTTCCGACAAGTTGACGATATAAGGTAGCATCAACTTCAGGAGAAGTACAAGAGACTGAAAGTTTGACTCCAGACTGAAAGGGAGAAGGGGCTGGCTTACAGTCTTCCATGTGAAAATGACGAAGAATATCACAAGCATACTTGGACTGGGAAAAGAAAATACCCTCCTGGGATTGCAAGACTTGGAGACCGAGAAAATAGTGTAAGTGTCCTAAGTCTGTCATTTCAAATTTCTTTTTAAGGCTGGACTTCACATGGTTTATAAGGTTGGGATCACTGCCAGTAAGAATAAGATCATCAACATAAAGAACAAGGATGATAAGAGAGTTGCCCACTTTCTTGGTGTAGACAGTATTGTCAGAATGACACCTAGAAAAGCCAGATTCTAAAAGAAAGCTATCCATTTTGGCATACCAAGCCCGAGGAGCTTGCTTGAGGCCATAAAGGGATTTCTTAAGTCGACAAACAAGGCTGGAGTCTGTTTGTATGAAGCCAATGGGTTGTTCCATATAGATTTCTTCCTGCAAGTCCCCATGCAAGAAGGCAGATTTAACATCCATCTGATGGAATTCCCATTTTAAAGAGGCAGCAAGGGAAAGAACAAGGCGGATAGAGTTCATTTTGGCAACAGGGGAGAAGGTTTCAGTGTAGTCAATGCCTTCAACCTGTGAAAAGCCCTTAGCAACGAGACGAGCTTTATGTTTATCAACTTTCCCATCTGGTCCATACTTGGTTCTGTAAACCCATTTACATCTAACAAGTTTGCGTCCCTTTGGTAGAGGAACAAGATCCCATGTATCATTTGTCATCAATGAATGATATTCTTCATTCATAGCTGCTTCCCAATGTGGATGGCCTGAAGCTTCTGCAAAAGTGTCAGGATCATGATTTACTGGAGCTTGAGCCAGTAAAGAAGAGGCTCTTTCAAACTGAGAACGTGTACGTCGCTGATCTGTAGGATCACCGGCAAGATCACCTGCTGCATCCCGAGTAGCACGGACCCATCGTGGAAGTTGAGGATCCTGAGAAGGTGGGGGAGGATTATCATCCTCGCTTTCATCATCTGAAGAAGAAATGTTTTCAAAAGTAGAAGAGATAGGAAGAGGTGGCACATCCGCCGGACTAGGCTCGCAGGCCGATTTATTTTCATCAAACTTTACATCTCTTCTAATGATAACATTTTTGGACTTAAATGGAATAAGTCTATAACCTTTTACATCTTCAGAATATCCAACAAAAGTACATTTCTCACTCTTAGGTTCTAAAGCTTTATGCTTTTCATCTGGAATATGGGCCCATGCTTCACTTCCAAACACACGAAAGTGACTTACATCTGGTTTAATGGAACTCCAAGCTTCTTCTGGAGTGATATTCTCTAGAACCTTAGTAGGAGTGCGATTGATTATATAATTTGCACAATTAATTGCTTCGACCCAAAAACTAAGACTGAGTCCTTTAGATTGCAGCATACAATTAGCCATTTCCTTTAAGGTGCGATTTTTCCTTTCAGCTACACCATTTTGTTGTGGAGTGTATGGAACAGTATGTTGCATTTGAATTCCATTTTCGGTGCAAAAGTTGATGAATGTGTTTTTAACATATTCTCCACCATTATCAGTTCTTAGCTTAAGAATTTGATGTCCAGATTGTTTTTCAACAAAGACTTTGAAGGCCAAAAAGGTGTTAAATACTTCGCTCTTGAGTTTTAAGAAGTATACCCAAGTGCGTCTGGAGAAATCATCAATGAAAGTTAAGAAGTACTTGCAGCCAGAGAATGAAGCAACAGGAAGAGGACCACATAAATCACTGTGCACAAGCTGTAAAGGGGCTGAGGCGTGCCAAGAGGCACGTTTGTCAAAACTGTCCCGATGATGTTTTCTGAGTACACATCCGGAACAAACACCATCTCTGCAAGATACCATAGGAAGACCTGTCACCATATTTTCTTTACATAGATGCTAAAGGGAACGATAGTTTAAGTGACCAAATCGCTCATGCCAAAGTTTGCTCACTTCATCATTATGAGCAATAAATACTGAGGGAAGATTTGATGACCCAAAGTTGTGAAACTTATACAACCTTTTGGAATCATCAGCAAGACCAGTAGCTAGAATCTGTTTAGGATCTTTTAGATCCTTGATTACAACATCATGAGGTGAAAATTCAACAATTTTACCTTCACCTGAATGAGTTATCTGATAGACAGATAGAAGGCTGCAGGATAAGGTTGGAACACATAATACATCATTAAACTGACCATTGTCTAGATGAACAGTTCCAGTCCCTACAACATTAAGAGATCTATCATCACCAACATATATATTTTTGGTGTTACAATCATTTAAAGAAGAAAACATGGCTTGGTTTTTGGCCATGTGACAAGAGGCTCCAGAATCAATGAGCCACTCATGAGAATGAGAAGAAGAAGAAGATACATTTAATGCATAACCAGACTGAGATGATTGACAATGACATGCAGAAAGTGCCATTCCGGAAGTTGAAGTTGAAGTAGGCTCCACATGGATGTTATGTTTCTTCATTGCGGCTTCCAAGGCTTCTATCTTCTTAAAGCATTTAGATTCTCAATGGCCATCTCGATTACAAAAGTTACAATGTCTATCAGTGTTCTTCCATTTGTTTTTATTGGTCTTATCATTTTGCTGAAATGATCTTTCATTTTGAGGCTGAGATGGTTTAGGACCATTCTTTTGAGGATATGACTTCTTAGGATTCTTTGAATTTGGTTGCTGCTGGGCGGCTAACGCTTTCGTGGAAGAGTTTCCAAGATTAAGAAGACCAAGGTGTAAGAGTTTTTCTTGTTCTCCTATTAAGGAATCACAAAAGGAGTCAAATAAAGGGGCCTTGTAGTCTTTTCCTTGACAAATGAAAGCTTCCCTTGTAGAATGGAAAGTGGAAACAAATACAGAGTAGGCTGGTCCCAACTTAGTAAGGATGGAATAAATAAGGTTACCATCTTCTTTCTTAACTTTAACACCTTCCAAGAGATATCTAAGGGTCTTGAATTTGGACAAGAAATCTTCAATGCAAGAAAAATTATTAGGATCCAAAGTAAGCAGCTCATTTTCAAGTTGATGGGCTCTAATTTCATTTTTAATCCCAAAAACTTTAGTGAGTTTTTCTAATGCTTCATGAGGAGTCTCAAGTTCTGCAATGTGGAATCTAAGATCAGGAGAAATAGACATCCCTATCAAACCACGTGCTTGATCTTGTCTATTTTCCCATTTTGCAGCCTTGTCTTCATCTTTTTGTTTCTTCTCTTGGTCTGTGGCTATTCTGAAGAGACCTTTACTTCTAAGTAAATCTTCCATGTAGGCTACCCATTGGAAGTAGTTAGTGCTGTCAAGAATGACTTGGCATGGACTTTCCATTTTTAAAAAAAAATTGAAGTTGAAGATGCTGAAAGTAAGTGTTCCAATGGATAGATCTCGAAAAAATAGGCGGTTTAAAAAAAAACGGCTCTGAAAAAGGCTTCCGGATGAAGAAGTTATGGCTTTTTGAAAAAAAATTGTTGACGTTGCCGGCAAAGTGCGCGAATGTGCGGGAATGAAAAAAATCCGCCCCCACAAAATGGAGACTTGAACCCAAGACCTCTACTCTCTTAAAATAGCTTTGAACCAATTGATCTATACAAAAAATTTGAGAGAGAGAGAGAGAGAGGGGGGGGGGGGGGCCTTGGTTTGCGTGCTTGCCTTGAGAAAGCTCTTTTTCCCTACAAAACACAAAACACAAAACCCAACACGAATATGCAAAGAAAAACGAACCTTGCGGCTCGAAGTTAGCTTTAGCCAAAAAACTAGAAAAATTAAAAAAAAAAAAAAATCTCAAAGTTAGCTTTAGCCGAAAAACTAAATATTTTTCTCAATGTTTCTGATTTTCCGAGATCACACTAAGGTGCAGGGAAAAGAGCATACGCATGAGAAAAATCCTTCCTTTCTGTTTCTAATTTGCCCAGATCGCACAGAGTCGCAGGGCAAAGAGCATACGCAGAAATGAAAGGTATAGATCCGGTTAAAAAAAAAGGCTAAATAAACTGAGACCGAAATAAGCAGAGAGAAAATAACAGTAAACTGCAAAAAAACACTGTATACCTCCCGATCTGAAAAATGACGCAGCTAGGGCTACCGGAAACCTTTTCGCGTGAAACGAAAGGGGTTCCTCACTGGAACAGATGCTCCGAACGCAACAGAGCAGTCCTCTCGGCCCGAAAGCAGTCAGAAACAGCAGATCTAGGAAACGACAGCTGCATGCAGTTCTACCGGCTTCAGATTTGGATCACCAACGGACGCGGCCCTCAAATAGCTCTGATACCATGTAGGAATTTACAGGGTAAGTTCCTCAGAAAGAACACCAAAAGGACACCGCTCACAACCAGATCTCAAATCAATACACCAGTATTTTTGACGTGGTTAAAACCCTCAAAGTGCAAGGAGGGAAACCGTCCACGGCCTGTCCCAACGTGGGTACTACAGGCAATTTATTAATCAAAGAATGAAAATTTACATAAGCTTCTCTCATGCACGGATTACCCGAACAATGACCCTCCATGCGCTTTAAATAGAACTCATGGACCAATCGGGTGTCAAGCCACGGATCAAGTGTCGGTAATACCGAGGTGAGAGTGAACCGTCGGATCACTACATATCGTGACCGTCAGATTGTAAGTTACAAAATGTACAACGGTAAAGAAACACACTTTACCTAACTCTAACCTAACTCTATACTAGACCAAGTTGAACTTAACTATATCCTATGTGTTGGAATATCCTAACACGAGGCAGCAAGGGCTATGATAGAGCGGATGGTGGTGTATCAGGCAACAGGGGCAAATATCTCATCGTAATCTACACCTTCCTTTTGAGAGAAGCCTCGAGCAACAAAGCGAGCCTTGAACTTTTCTGCACTTCCATCAACTCCATGCTTGATTTTGTAGAGCCACTTAGAGGTGACAACCGATTTGTCTTGGGGTCTAGGAACCACATCCTAGACATCATTCTTCATAATAGACTCGTATTTTTCATTCATAGCATCCTTCCATACTTGTTGCTTCACAACTTCTTCAAGTGATGAAGGCTCATTTTGAATGATAGTGCTCATGAGAGTCAAGTATCCTTGATACCTGTTCGACTTCTTGCTCTCACGGAAAGTACCCCTTGGTGCAATATGTCTTTCAACATCTTTGAGTCTCCCTAAGCCATAAGGGTCTCCTCTTGGAGGAGGATCAATAGGATCCATAGGTTCATCAACATCAGACATCTTTTCGTCCTCTTTTTCACCCTGTTTTCCGGTGTCAGCTTCTATCCTTCCTTGGGATAGGAAGGTTGTTGATCTTGCTGAGGGCCATATCTTCATCAAAGGTGACATCATGACTTATCTCAACTTCCCTTTGACCAACCACATAAATTCAATAGCCCTTAGAATTTTCGCTATAACCCACAAAGATTCCTTTATTCCGTGATGCACCCAATGGGCCAATTTGCTTCTCTTCTCTTTTTGCACATGAAAATATATGAGACTTCTAAAAATTCTAAAATGAGAGACATCGGGTTTCTTACCAGTGAACATTTCTTTGAGAGTCTTAGAGTCCAATGCTTGATGAGGACATCGGTTTTGAACATACACGATAGTATTTGTAGCTTCAACCCATAGAAACTTCGGAAGCCCTTGATCATGAAGCATGGCACGAACAACTTCTACAATAGTACGATTTTTTCTTTCAGCCACACCATTCTTCTCGGGAGTGTTTGGTGTTGTAGTCTCACTCTTAATGTCAGCTTCTCTTTAATAATCATGGAATTCATTTGATTCGTACTCAGTCCCATTATCAGTCCTCAATATCTTGATTCTCTGCTCGGATTATTTTTGATCATGGCTTTGAAGTGATGGAACTAGGTGAACTCTTCAGCCTTATTTTTCAAGAAGTAGATCCAAGTCTTGCGAGAATAATCATCCATAAAGGTGAGATAATATAAATATCGTCCCAAAGAGTTTACAGGCATTGTACCAGATATGTCAGAGTGGATCAACTGTAATATATCTGTGGTCTTGCTATTACTTGAGGGGAATAGCCCTTTGTAAGTTTTCCTTTGGCACATCCCGAACATACACCTTCATGCTCTACTTTGAACTCAGGCATACCTGTCACCATCTATCTCACATTCGGAAGAGCCTTATAATGAAGATGGGCAAACCTCCGGTGCCGTAGTTCAGATTGTAGAGATGTGTCGCAAGACATGGCTCCCAATGGATTCCTCCAACTTGATATAAAGTGTCAACCTGAACCCAAGAGTAAAAGCATCTTTAAATTTCTTTTCCAAACATGTACCTTTCCTTCGATGAATGCCACCTTGTATCCTTTGTCTTCCATTGCCAAGATGGACACAGGGTTCTTCTTGAGATCATGTACATATAGGACTTCTTGTAAATGAATCATGTTACCTTGATTCAATTGAAGGGTAACATTCCCTACTCCTTTCACGGGATAGGTGGCATTGTCTCCAAGGATAATATCCAAGTTTGTCTCCTTCTCTATCAGATTAGAGAGAGCTTCCATGTATTCGGAGAAGTGCCTTGAGGCACCATTATCAATTAGGCAATTCCCCAATGTGTCTGGTGGAGAGGTAGTGGAGAGGGCCGATATAAGGTAGTATTCCTTTTTCTTATTGTTAACAACATCTGATTCTTCATACCTAGAGTTCCTTGCTTTCTTGGAGGGTTGACCATTTCCGTGATGTCCCACATTCCTTTTTCATTTGCCATTGAACCTGCCATTTCTTTGATTGTTGTTGTTGAAGATACCCCTAGAATGATTGTGATCATCATCATGTGATGTGTCTCTTCTATTTGGACACTCCCTTGCATAGTGGCCAAACTTATTGCAAACAAAGCACCTGCCCTTCCGTCCACCCTTAGATCCAGGCTTTCCATTGAAATGACCTTTAGATCCAACATTATTTCTCCTTTTGGCATGAGTAGAGAAAGCAGTGGAGTTGCTTCTATTAGAAAGCATTTCTTGCTACACCATTCTTGTTTCTTCTTGAATGCATTTCGACATCAATTCTTCAAACCCTGGAATTCGATCATTATTGAGAATAGTGGTTTTAAATATATATCACTCGGGTGGGAGTTCGCCAAGGGTAGTGATAGTAAGTTCCCTGTCAAGAATGACCTCTCCAATCGAAAGTAGATCATTCTTGATCCCAGTGCTCCTTAAGAAGTAGGATTGAATATCCTCGTCCTTGCCCTTCTTAATATCCTTCAACTTATTTTTGAGAAATTAAATTTGATTTGCATCACTAACCTTGAACATGTTGACCAACTGTTGTAGATCTCCTTGGAGGTGTTCAAATCGGAGATGTAGGCCACCAGACGCTTGTCAATGGAATCTCTGATAATCTTTTTTTCTGACTTCATGCCTACTGTACTTGGTCTTCGCAACAGCTGGTGCATTTGAAGGAGGCTCAAGGATTTTACCCTTCACATAATCCAACACTTCTTGTTCTTCCATGGTCAAATCAAGAGACATCTTCCATCCATGATAGTCAGACTTTTCACGGAGCTTGTCTTTAGCTGGGAAGTGGGATGAGGAACCCATTGAGCCTTTTGTCCTTGTCCAACTGCCTTTGGTGATTGCTCTTTCACTCTTGCTTGGGCTTTGTCTTCACCTCAACTTTAATACCATGTTAATTTTAGGTAACAATGGTATGTTCTATGCTTAAGAGCAATTTACTTCAATTTCTTTATTAGCCCAATATCAATATATAGTTTAGCAATCACATCGGCATGATAGTAAAATGCAGATAGAACATAAATATAAACAGTAGAAGACAAGCCAAGACAAGAGGACACAAGATGTGGCACCAACTACGGACAAACCCGAATGTCCCTTGATCAATTCTTCTTATATTCTTCAGTAGTTCAGCAGAGAGAGAGATAGTACAAAATAGAATTTGATAATTTATGACAGCAACAGAAAAACCCTAACCAGAAAAGTCAACACTAGTAAAAGAAGGGCAGAATCCTTCCTCTAAACAACTCGGTCAAACCCTGTTAACTTCGGCCTCCAACAACAACCCTAATCAATCCTAAACAGTTCGAAAAAGTCCATTCAAAAGCTAGGCAACGAAAGTCAAACTGCAGCCAAACCTAGGGTAGTCAATGCTGGTCAGATGAGAGGTCAGATTGATTTCAGTGCCGAGATCTGCGGCCTTCCAAGGAGAAGATACCTCACCCAATCCGCAGTAAAAAAGAGGTCAACGTTGGTCAACGCAACCAAAAATAAAGCTTCTGAAATTCGGTCAACGTTGGTCAACATGGTCAAACAAATAACATCCTCCTTCCTTCGCATGTGTGAGAGACAGTTGCCTAGATTAGCGTGCCCAATCAAGTGAGGAGAGAGAGATGTGAGAAGATGAGATGATCATAAAATGACTTGAGGTCTCCTCCTTTTATATGCAACGTTGAGGATGAGTTGGGGGTTTGAATCCTTGTTTTGCTTGCTGGCCGACCTTGACAATCTGTCCATAATATAAATAAATTCTTATCTTCATTTTTAAATGTCGGAATCAAAGGATCTTTAGATCAATCCTACACCTCTCGGAGAGAGGAATCCAAGAAAAATATCAACTATCATAAATAAGATAAAGAGAATGAAATCCTTCATCGATTCTCTATATCCATCATCACTTCCACAGAATGATGTTATCCAGTGTACCGAGAAAGTGCAACTAAAAGATCAAGAGAATGACAAGATAGCCAAAATTCAACAAAGCAAGGAAGTGTTAGATTGTGAACATAAAAATCTTGTGGATATACATTACAAAGAAATAATGGAAAAGGATGAAGAAATTTCTCGTCTCAAGGACCACGTCGAAAAATTACTGGCACAAGTAAAGAAGAATAAAGTCTCAAAGAATGGAACTCAAGCAGCATTTATCAGAACAAGAAGAGGAAAATTTGCGTTTAAAGAACCTTAATAAAAATTTATTAGAACAAATCAGAGATCTAAAAGATGAAAAACTTAAAATTCAAAACACTGAAAATAAGGTTGATGAATCAAAAAACAAAGAACTTTTACGTTTGAGAAACCATAATCAAAGTCTGCTCAATCAAACTAAGAAACTTAAGGAGGATAAGAAAGCATTAAAAGATAAGTTGGAACAAGTCATTCAAGTAGAAGTATCAGAATCTCCAGTTGCAACCGTTCAAATTGAAAATAAGGGAATGAATACCGATCCCGTGAATATGACAAGTCAAGAAGACAAGTCAGTTGAAGAAATGACACACGTAGATGTTGCAATTCAGATAATAGACATCCCAAGTGAATGTTCCATAACCAATTCAACAACATCTTCGCCAGAAGAAAATCTAAAAACTTTATATCGACATCCGAATCATGAGAGCAAACAACTCAACCATGCTACGTATCGGGACCATTCAGACCAGAAACAACAAATTGATGTTTCAGAGAATAATGACGTAAAATCAATCCAGTCTTATGCTAAAAAGTCGTTACAAAATTCCAGTGATCAGAGTACTATACAGAAGATTAATCTGGGATGGTTTGATCCCTTCTCAGTGTGACAATTTTGTTTGTTACTAAGAAGATCATATCAACTTGTATCAACAAGGATGACTATTCCAAGAGAGAAAGACGTTCGAAGCCGAAAAAGAGATCAAGCTTTTTTGCATCGACAAGCTTTGAGGACAAAGCTTTTTGGGGAAGGAGGCAATGTAACGAATAAAA
The DNA here is from genome assembly GCA_031772625.1 of Pinus tabuliformis. Classification (NCBI taxonomy): domain Eukaryota; kingdom Viridiplantae; phylum Streptophyta; class Pinopsida; order Pinales; family Pinaceae; genus Pinus; species Pinus tabuliformis. Next base: position 544,231,928 of record CM062805.1, on the reverse strand, counting down.
TATATAAATAATATAAATATAATGTAAAAGATAATAATCATAAATAATAGTTAGTTAAGCTAGTAATTAGGTTGAAGAGGCATGTCTAATAGGACATGACTCTTCATGAAGAGACACTTGCTTGGTATATAAGCAAGCCTATCGTTCTCATTTGTAAATCATTCATTTTCATTCTTATTCGGACATAATAATATATAATATTTGTATCCTTATGGATATCTTGATATTCCAAGACTTTTGGAGTAATTAATTTATAGAAGGAACTTTGCTCGCTTCACTGGGCTGGGGGGTAGGGTGGGGGGGGGGGGGGACAAGATAACAACATGTCCAAAGGCTTGTAGCTGCCAATGCCTTCACAAAAAAGGTGGATTTGTTTTAGTGCCCACCCACTGGCTGTCGTTTGGTTTGCCTAGTGACTACCATTTAACCAAGGGAGTTCCTTCTTGTTCTCTTTTCCTTGTTCACAAGAATTTAGAATAGTTCTTCCTTATAGTATCTAGAATCCCCTTATGTATAAATGCCAGGGCATGCTAGTACACTGGAATTGCATCCAACACTGCCTTGACTACGGTAACACTGCCTCCAAGTGAGAGCCAGCGATTTTACCATAATATAGCCCATTTTTTTAATCTTTGAAATTAGCCATTTCCAATCTGACTTCCTATAATATGGTTTAGAGCTTGTGAAAGATAGTTGTAGGCATATAGGATAAGGTGTTGTTGCAAAAGGGTAAAAGACTTGAGCTATTGAATCATTGTTTTTGAAAAGTGTTGGACCAATCTAAAGAGCTTGACTTTGCAATGATTCACAAGGTGTCCTGATATAGAAGCTTAGAGAGAAAATTCATCTTGAAAAATCCTAATCTTTGCACTAGGGCAATCTTTTTCTGTATCAAACCAAGGAACTGTATGGAATATGTGAAAAATTATTAACCAAAAATTCAATTCCTCTTAGAATTGCTTGTCACATAAGCCTGCACATGAAATCACTCGAATACATGTTGAAGTGAATCTTTGAATAGTGAACACAGTTCAAAAACACAATTCAGGTGGACTTCTCTCATTTTAATCTAGGCAAATTCAGGAGCTTTAAGTAGGAGTTGGCCTTGCTTGTGAGATGTAGTTTAGGGTTTTCCATCGAGAGGTGAGTCCCTTCCTCTTTGTTCATAGGTCCATATGCTTGTCTTTTTGGTTTTTTGAGGATGAGATTTTCCTAGTACCTCTGTTGTTTTTTTGAGGATGAGATTTTCCAGATGTACTTATTTTTTCTATGAAGTAATATTTGCGACATGTAAACAACAACACAGCTCAAGAGCACAATTGCAAGGAAAAGTTTGCACTTTTGTGAGGGTGGAAATCTCCAAATTACGATAACAATATGATGGATGCCTCTACTAGTAGAATATATAGAAGAGGAATGCCTTGTGACACATTATTCATGCACGGGTCTTGCAAAAATAGGCAGGAGGTGAGTCAAGTTGAAGAAGAATTAATATAAGAGATTAATAGGAGAGTTAAGAGGGTCATGACTCATAACAACATACCTATAAAAATCAACCAATGTCATGAATCACAAAATCCAAACTCTGATATCATCTTCAATACAAAATTGTGAGAATGGCATTCTTGATGGATAAAGTGAATATGATAATCTTGAAATCATTATTAAGTAGGTCACATTTTAAGAATCAGTGAAAATCCTTAACCAAATTCTTGAAGGAAATCATGTTTAGTATTGTCATGTTTCTACTACAATATTTGACTATTAACACTGACACTATTGTTTTAATGTGGACACTTTGCAGGAATCTTTAGTTCGAGTTGGGCAAAGGTTACCTTGGGGGAAGGACATTACAACAAAGACTGTGATAAGACATGCACCATTTCTTTTACAGGTGAATTATGTTCCTGCTTACATTTTTATTATTTCTCTAAAGTTATTCTGTTGTATATGAATATCCACTCTGAAATTTTTCCTTTTCAGAAAAAAATTACCGTTTTGAAATTAGAACACAAGGGATTCACCACATTTTGTAGACTTTTAAAGAGAGTCACACTTTAGGATAACTTGTGTTATGATTTTGGTTTTGAAAGAAGTCAATATGCTTTTATCGGAATATTGCTAAGCATTATAGTAGATATTATGATATCTTCTGTATATTCAAATAACTATCTGCATAGTTCCATAAGCATAATATATGAACATGTTCCTATAAATTCAAGCATTTTCATGTTTTGGTTTATGCATTTTGTTTGGCTATAACCAAGGCATATTGGGTACTGTTAAGAGACGTTGTCTCATGGGGTATGACTACTATTTTCATATTCCAAGAAACAAGGGATACCTTTATTTGGGGATCAACCTCGTACTTAGGCTACTAAAACTTTTGCAAGACATAAAATCACCCAACTTCATTTATTGTCTCTTAGGTAAGGTTATGGCCGCTTCCTTGTCAGATTTTGGCTATGACTTTGACCCAACATCTTTAAGCAATTCCTTTGCCTAGGAAGAGTGTCTAGACTTTTTCCTCTTACTCTTTTGCATAGTCCATCCTCCATGTAATATCCCTTTCTGACCCTTAGAAGCAAAAGGAGGTTGAGTCTTAGCTTATCTAGATCCTATGGACTATTGACAATAAAAATAAAGGGGTCACCATAATAAGATAGATAATAATTAATAAAAGGGGTAAAATGTAATCTTCCAACAAGATTCCACGACGGCAGTGTTAATATTTCTTAGGGCTATATTGTTCTTTTCTTTAGATAATTGCATTTCAACATTTACACATTTAATTCACCCCACAACATTATAACATCATTACATCATATGTGTTAGTTTTTGTAGCATCAGAGGTGTTCTAGTTTCGAAACTTTGTGGAGAGGTAAAACGTATGAGTTTTTCATAATCCAAAAATTGTTTTTGGAAATTCCACTTAGAAGTGTCTCAATTAGATTATTAGCCTATTTTTTAATATTTCCTAATTCTAAACTTAGGAAATCTGGTTAATTAATCAAAATTAATTAACATAAGGTGTGAATCATCTAGAAACTCACACGGATCAACTGGGAAATAATTTGGGTCCTTGATTAAGTTTTAATCTTGGCTGTTAGAGGTCCAACAAAGGATTATAAGAATAATTCGATGGGTAGATGGAGAACACACTTATGGAGACACAAAGATCGATTTCCTTGGGCGAGTCAATTTTCCAGAGGTAACAGCCGAAAGAGTTTGAGGTAGAAGGAAGCAAAGACAGAGAGGGGTAGGGATAGTGTATTAGAATATTTCTATTTAGTATTTAATGCTCATTCTTTTAGCTGTTGCTATTTTTATTCTTTTAGCAGTTTCTTAAGATGAAACTGATTGTTTCCATATTCTACATAGAAACCTGATGTTTCTATTATTGTAAATATCTCTGTATTATCATTGAGCTGTTTGCTCATTCCTAATTCATTCAATATTCTTTTATGGTATCAGAGCACAAGGATTTTTTCGAAATAATTTTTCATAGTTTGAAAAATTCAGTAGTTCATTTCGAAACTGCTCTCAGGGTCTGTAGATTTCTTGATCAGCTATCCGCTTCGTATTCTAATCTCTTGAGTTCCTTCATTCCTTTCTAAGGTCGAGCCCTCTGTAAGCCAGGTAGCCTTCACTGAGTCTTAGCCTCGGCTTTGCTCACTGTGATAAAAGCTTACAGTCGTCAATCTCGATACAGAAAGGGATTCTTCTCCTGCATTGTCATTTTATGAGGAATTAACTTTGTGGCGGAATCGTGAAATTGCCTTGAAATTAAAATCTGACATTTCGAATCCGGGGGCAGCAGTCTATTTGTCGGTTGAACAGTTTATTTGTTTGAAGCTTTGTTGTCTCATCGTGGCACTTGAAGCCTAGCCACTGAGAATATAAGTGTTCGCTGCTCAGCTGAGGATTTGCTTTCCCACACGGGAACGTGGCAACACAGTCTACACGCCCGACGCCCACACAGTCTTCGCTACACGGGAATCGCACGCTCGAATCATATCAAGTTACAGTAATATCATTCCATTGGCTGCCCCCCGTGGTATCAATCTATTGACTGTCTCCTCCACCAGATCGAGGGCCTAACCGGAAGCGGTAGCGGAAACCGAAGTTGAAGCGTTTGCGTCCAAAGTCGAAGCTACAATTAAACAGTTTTTTTTCCCTCACATATTTTGGCTCACGTATTCAACAGATCGAGATCCTCCAGAGATTTAAGCCCCGCTTGCATCACGTGACGACATTTTTCAGATTATAGTGACGGCATTAAAAATATCACGCATTTTCCAGTGATGGCATTTTCCAGTGACGGTATTTTCAAGTAACGACATTTTCCAGATTCACGTGTTTGATTAGCGATTTGATTAAAGTTTATTGTGATTTTCCTTTGAAGTGGTGGGACCAGAACAACGTATACATAATCGTGGACAACTTCAGTCTACGTATTCTTTTTCTCTCTCTTCAAATCAGCTTTAATTTTATGAAGATACAGATCTGAGTTTTTTTTGGTTTGGTGTTTTTGATCTGGTGCACTGATACAGATCTGAGTTATTTTTGTGCAAGACTATTTCTTTCAAAGCAGAATTTGTTAAGGTTTGGTACAGTCATCTTGAAAGAGGAATTTTAAGCAGGCAGCTACATTTTTTTGTGTGTCAGACTTCTGTATTGTCTTTGGGAAAATGGCCACGCTCACCAATCTGATGTTAGAAGGAAATCAATGCTTTAATGGCAGCAACTATAACATTTGGAAACAAAGAATGCTGACCATTTTTGAATACAGGCGTCTTGATCAGCTCATTTTGGGCAAAGAGCCTCGTCCCGGTACAGCTGGTACCGATCAAGATAAATTTGATGATCGAAATCGAGAGGCTGTTATGCCTCTCAAGCTCTCTGTCGCTGATGATCAGTTACCTCAGATTCCTTCTGGCAAGACCGCTGCCGAAATCTGGCAACAGTTGAAAGAACTGCACGAGACATCTGACAAAAGCAGAGCATTTTTTCTCAAAAATCAGTTGTTCTCCATCATGATGGATGAACATATGTCTTTACAGGAACATCTCAACAAAATTAAAGACATTCGAGATCAGCTCGAAGCCATTGGTCGGACCATGGAGGAAGAAGATATGGTAGTCATTACTCTGAAAAGTCTACCGAAATCTTATGAACACTTCATAGAAACACTCAGCATTACAACCAATGTTGATCTGAAGTTTCCAGATTTATGTACCAAACTTCTGCAGCAGGATCGGTGGAAACAACAGTTTGGTAGTGGTGCGTCATTATTGCCCTCGGAAAATGCATTTGCTGCAAAATACCAGTCCTCTCAGTTCTTTCAGCAGAAAGGCTCTTCTCAACTGTTTGATCCTGCTAGGAAGAAAAGTGTGCAGTGTAATTACTGTCACAGGTTCGGTCACATGAAGAAAGATTGCCGACAGAGGATTGCTTCTGAACAGAAGAAACAGGGAGGGCCACATCAGACAGCAAATGTTGCAGAACATTCCGAGCAGACAGATTCTGCCTTTTACGCCTTTATGGCTAAAAGGTCTTCAGAACATGTTCTTTCCTCTGCATGGTACATTGATTCTGGTGCATCACGCCACTTCTCTCACAGGCGTGACTGGTTTATTGACTTCTCACCTTTCAGTGATTCCGTGGTATTTGGTGGAGGTGAAAAGTACACTGTAGCTGGCAGGGGTACAGTTCAAATTCAGTCTGGTGGACGCACGCTCATATTTCTGAATGTATACTATGTTCCTGGTATGGAGATTAATCTGCTATCTGTCAGCCAGATTATGAGGAATTCTCCTCAGCTCGATGTTGTGTTCAGTGCACACAAGTGCTCCATCATTGACAGGGAGATCAGTCTAATAGTTGCTGTTGGCCTAGAGGACCATGGTCTATACAGGCTACTTGACACCAGTGACTCTCCAGAAGTAGCTCTAGCAGCACGTGTCTCTCTCATCAGCACTCTATGGCATCAGCGATATGGGCATCTAAATATGCAGTATCTCTCTCAGCTCTCTCGGGAGGGACTTGTGTCAGGATTACCTGATATTCAGACTCAGCAGTTGGGGGTATGCAGCGCCTGTCAAGCGGGAAAGCAACATCGGTCTTCATTTAAAAGTGGAGAATCTTGGCGTGCATCTAAGGTACTTCAGTTACTTCATGCTGACATTTGTGGTCCTATGAATACAGCTTCTATCACTGCTTGCAAATATTTTTTACTTATTGTAGATGACTTCAGTAGAAAGATGTGGGTGTATTTTTTTAAAAATAAATCTGATACTCTTAGTACCTTTCAGAAGTTTAAAACCTTAGTTGAAAAAGAATCTGGGTGTAATATCATGACCCTTAGAACCGACAATGGGGGGGAATTTTGTTCCTCAGCTTTTGCCAACTTCTGTGATATTCATGGCATCAAACGACAATTAACCACACCTTACACTCCCCAGCAGAACAGTGTTGTCGAGCGTCGCAATCGCATGGTTGTTGAAATGGCTCGTTCCATGTTACAACACAGGAGTGTTCCAAACAAATTCTGGGCTGAAGCAGTATTTACTGCTGTTTACCTTCTTAACCAATCACCTACTCAGGCTGTTAAAGGGAAGACTCCTGAAGAAGTTTGGTCTGGTCGTAAGCCTAAGATCAGTCACCTCAAAGTATTTGGCTCAGTTGCATATGTTTGGATTCCACCGGCTAAGCGCTCTAAGTTGGATTCCAAAAGCCAGAAACTCATGATCACAGGTTACAGTGATCATCACAAGGCCTATAGGCTGATAGATATAGCTACTGGTCGTCTTAGCTTCAGTCGAGATGTAGTATTTGATGAAGACAGAGGATTCTTTCAGTCTTCTTCTTCTGAGCAGCGTTCTGAGGATCAGCCTCACAGTGTTCTTCTTCCGGTCGGTCCACCTGATGGGAGGGATGATGTAGCATCAGTATTTGATAATACTCTATCTGAGCTTCCTCCAGAAAATAACCCTCCCCTTGCTGCCCCTATTGCTCTTGAGTCTACTCCACCTCCTCCTGATATTGGTTCCTCTACTCCTGATATTGGTTCTTCTACTCTTCGGCCTAAATGGTGGGCTAAAACCATTGGTGATCTCCGGGATGATGAGCTCCTTGAAGGTAGAACTTCTAGACATAAGAACAGACAACAGTCTACAGTCAATTTCGCTCTTATGGCTAACTTACACAGTATTTTTGAGCCTCAAACCTATTCAGAGGCTAAGGGTACATCTGAGTGGGAACAGGCTATGGAAGCCGAATTCCAGAGTCTTCAGAAGAATCACACCTGGACGCTTTCTGATCTTCCTGCCGAAAAAAAGCCCATAGGCTGCAAATGGGTGTATAAAGTGAAATACAAAGCTGATGGAACCATAGACAAGTATAAAGCTCATCTTGTGGCTCGAGGGTTCTCACAGAAGGAAGGCATCGACTATGAGGAGACTTTTGCTCCTACAGCCAAGATGAGTACCATAAGGCTTGTCCTTGCTCTAGCTAGTAGCAGCTCAGTTCAATTGGAAAGTTCATCAGATGGATGTAAAGAGTGCTTTCCTAAATGGTGATCTCCAAGAAGAAGTCTACATGACGCAGCCTCCAGGATTCAAGGTTGCTGGTCAAGAACAGAAAGTGTGTCGGTTAGCTAAAGCAATCTATGGATTGAAACAAGCTCCTCGGGCTTGGTACATGAAAATTGATCAGTACCTGACAGATCAGGGTTTTCAGCGGAGTCCATCTGATGCAAACCTGTATATCAAGCATACTAGTGGTGATATCTTGTTTGTGGTTGTCTATGTGGATGACCTTATCATTACTGGCAGCTCTGCACATTTGATTCATGGGATCAAACAAGATCTATGCAGAACTTTTGAGATGACAGACTTGGGACTTCTTCATTACTGCCTGGGGGTTGAAGTTTGGCAGATTGAAAATCAGATCTTTCTCTCTCAGTCCAAGTATGCCAAAAATCTTGTGGAAAGGTTCAGAATGCAGGATTGCAAACCGGCCACGACTCCTATGGAACCAGGGCTCAAACTTTCAGCACAGTCACCCTCTCCCCTTGTGGATGAAACTTTATTCAGGCAATTAGTGGGTAGTCTCATCTATCTTACTGCTACCAGACCTGACATCAGTTTTGCAGTAAGCTACATTTCCCGCTTCATGTCAGCTCCTAAAGCTGATCATTGGATAGCAGCAAAGCGGGTGCTACGATATGTGCGTGGTACTTCTGATTATGGCCTCTTATATACTCGTAGTTCAAATCCTATTCTCAGTGGCTACACTGACTTTGACTGGGCCGGTTCGGTTGATGACCGTAAATCTACAGCTGGGAATGTGTTTAGTCTAGGATCTGGTGCTGTTACTTGGACTAGTAAGAAGCAACAGACAGTGGCTCTCTCCTCAACAGAAGCTGAGTATCGGGGAGCAGTTAAGGCATCCTGTGAGGCAGTTTGGCTTCGACGTATGCTTGCAGATATGCATGTTTTCCAGACAGGGCCTACTCCTTTGTTCTGTGATAATCAGGGAGTGCTCAAACTTGCCAAGAATCCAGTCTTTCATGAACGAACAAAGCATGTGGAAACTCATTGCCACTACATTCGCCAGCTGGTTGAAGACGGCTCAGTTCAGTTGCAATATGTTCCCACAACAGAGCAGCCCGCCGACATTTTCACCAAGCCCCTTGGTCCTGATAAATTTGTAAAATTCCGAGGGTCTATTGGTGTTGTAAATAGATTGAGCATTAAGGGAGGGTATTAGAATATTTCTATTTAGTATTTAATGCTCATTCTTTTAGCTGTTGCTATTTTTATTCTTTTAGCAGTTTCTTAAGATGAAACTGATTGTTTCCATATTCTACATAGAAACCTGATGTTTCTATTATTGTAAATATCTCTGTATTATCATTGAGCTGTTTGCTCATTCCTAATTCATTCAATATTCTTTTATAGTGAAGCCGAAGGAAGATTTCTAGATCCGGTGAGTGCATTTGCAGAGAGGCCGAAATTTCTCTAGGAATTTGTGCAGAGGCAACACAGAAGCTTTAGAGGGTAGTTCGATTTGCTGAAGGAAGAAGACATTTTTAATTTTAGAGGTCGGACAGAGGTTCTAGAGGGTCAGAGAAGCATTTTCCCAGTTAGTAGTAGGCATGACGACTTGATTTTCAGTTGTTCTGAGTAGAGTGAATGCAGATAGCGCGATTGCAGGCAGTGCGAGGGTAGGCAATGCGAGTGCAGGCTGAGCGTGTAGCAGACTGTGCCAGGGTGACATAGAAGCTATGCAAGACTAGGTGGACGACTTGATTTTTAGTGGTAGTCAAGTGTCGGGATTGCTTGGAGTGAGGGTAATTTCCCTCAAGATATTTTTGCCAATATTTTCTCTGCAGGATAGCCAATATTCGACATCTAGATTGTACTCAAATAAATTCACTACTACTTAATAATATAAAACCCTCAGCAGTTGCATTGGTTTTCCCAAGGTGAGTTTTTCCAGGGACCTTTGCCCAAAAATAATTGTGTCCTATTTTATGTGTGTGTGCTAGCATTTCTTAGTTTTTAGCGCTATTATTTTTTGCAGTATTTTTGTGAAGGTTGCAGTGTGTGATGGCTTGATTTTTAGTGGTAGTCAAGTGTCGGGATTGCTTGGAGTGAGGGTAATTTCTCTCAAGATATTTTTTCCAGTATTTTCTCTACAGGATAGCCAATATTCGACATCTAGATTGTACTTAGATAAATTCATTGCTTCTTAATAATATAAAACCCTCAGCTGTTGCACTGGTTTTCCCAAGGTGGGTTTTTCCGAAATAATTGTCATATTTTATGTGTGTGTGCTAGCATTTCTTAGTTTCTAGCGCTATTATTTTTTGTAGTCTTTTTGTGAAGGTTGCAGTGTGATTTATTCGATATTTTCCATAGCAAATAAATTGTTAAATTAATTAACAATCAGAAGAATTTACTCCAGTTGCTTCAATAGGATTTCATACTTGAAATTTTCACATGGTATCAAAGTGTGATTGATCAGACAAGGAATGCTCAGAAGCGAAAGCAAAAATTCACTGTTCAGTGGGAGCAACAGGATGAATTTCTGGAGGCTGCGCAAAGGTTAAGCCAGGCAGATCAAATCGCTAGGTAGATCGATTTTTCAGTGTAGGTTGGTAGAAAAATTTGGCTTGCTAGGTTCAGTGATTCCAACAGGCAGAGGGAGTAAGAGGCAGAGGGATTACTCTAATGTTTTGTTGTACTGGAAGTCAAGGTGACGCATTGGATCTTATACAGGGTTGCAGGTGGGTCCCCATTTGGGGTTTGGTCTCCCTATACAGGGTCCAAGCCCTCCAAAGGGTCATATTGACACATGTAGGGTGAGCGTTGAGAGCCATGGGCATCCATCATAGCAGAGAGAAGATTGCTACTTAATGGATCCATCAACATCATTAGTTGATTGCTCGTGTTCCACCTTTTTGGATGAGGATGATGCACTTGGACCACCATGCTTAGTCGACTTCACACTTGCACCACACACTTGGCAGATGTTCCAGGGCCTAGATGAAGATGTGTCTCAACATGGGAGATAGAGGGAGGGCTTATGTCATCATTCTATCCCTTACGGATGGTATATAGGCATTATCAATCCACTTGGAGACCCATGAGGATGTCTTTGTTCCCCCCACACCATTTGGGGACACCATATTGGATTTGCTTGAGTATCAAGGGGCCATTGATCACTATGTTTGGAGCCTATTCTCTCACATTGGCACACTTTGGACTCCACTAGGCCTCTTCAATGGCCCAACGACTCATTGTATCTACTATTTGCCCTCTTGAGAGGCTTCATCTTTGTATTATTGAGCTATCTTGGTGGGCTTGTCACCAAGTCATGTTGCTATTGTACATTATTTTATTATTTGGGGCTTAATTAGGCCATTTAGGCTATTCAACTCTCTTATGGATTGTATAAATAGATGAGAGGCTCATTCATTCCTCTCATCATCACTTGGATTGGATTAGTATCTCTTGAGAGATTTTCGCACTTGCTTTCTTGGATGAAATTTTTGGAGATTCTTGATGCACTATGATGTTTGGATTTTCGCTATTGTCTTTGGAGCTTCTTTCTAATGCAAAGTTGATGAATGGATATACTCTTTCTCTCTCTTGTAAGTAAAATTTGATGATATTCTTGTTATCTATCTTGTTTAATGCATGGTATTGTTATCATTATTCTTGTATGGGCTAAAAAAAATGCGAAATTCTTCTTGAAGCCTTGAATAAGTGATTTGATGCATGCTTTGCTCTTTGAGGGAGTGGGTGAATGTTCCTAGAGGCACTTCATAGGTTGAAATACCTTGAAACTTCATCTCCTTTGCAAATTGAAGTATAAATCCCTAACAACCTAGTTGCTGCACTTGGAAAGGCTAACAAAGGGCAATTAGGGCTCCTTAGCATAAGAAAATCTCCGATCTAAGTCTAAGTGTATTTTGACTCCATTAGACCTAAGAAACAAGGCACTGATCCTCACATCCCTTTGGTGGTTAAAATAAGCTTTCTTTTCTTCACTTCTCCCAATCCTAGGCCTAACCCTAGAAGGTCCCCTAGGGCATCAAGATTTTTCTTTTTTTGTAGCCATCAAAATCCCTTGAAAATCGGTCCACAACTGCGTTGGGATCTTCTCAAGGGGTCCTCCAAATTTGAGCTCAATCCGATGGTGGAATTTTGAGATATTGCAAGCCTTGGCTCAAGGATCATTCCTCTCCCTAGGTTGCTTTGGTTTAGTGACCTCATTTGGATCATTGCATTCAAATTCCAAGAAAATGATTCCTTTGATCATATTCTTCTCCCTAACTTGGTCAAGCCCCTCTGTTGTTGATTAACTCCACACCTTTGACCTAGTTTGGGCCCACTTGGTTTCTTTGTGGTTCCACCACTTTGTGACTCAAACTCTATAAGGATTACATAGAAACCATTTCTTTCGGATTTTTATGCCTAAGATACACCTTGTTAAGTATTTACTCACCAAACATTGGTCTAAGTGTCCTCATAGCCCTTCTAAGAGAACCAATCACCTTGCTTTTAAAGCAAGTAAACCACTTACCTGAGCCTCTCTTATGAATGGGCTTTAGGAATCATTCCACCTCCTATCATTGATCTATCCATCCTCGTGATTCCTCTCATATCAGGACTCCTCCCCTCGGTGAAAGTCCGTAAAGAGCAGGGAGCTTTCGTTGACGGGCTATCGCGCCACTGTTGCTACTTGACCTAGTGGTTGATCTATAGGATCCATGCTAGTTTGAGCGGTAACACCATTGTGAGTTCAAAGCCTTAATTTTGGAAGGGAAGCCTTATTTGAAGCGTCAAATTGCCCGTTACTTTCAAGCCTTGTTCACTTATATGCAAAAATGATTAAATGGACCTAATGATGTAGTTGCTAGCATTGGATATTGTGTGTAATTTGTTAGTTTATGTAGCTTGGACAAATGTTCTAGTCTTAGATTGTGCCTATGAGGCTAAGGAACACAGTAATTTGATTCTCTTCAATACCCAGAAAAAGTTTAAGGAAAATTTCTTTAATTAGAATTAATTAGCTAGTTTATTAATTTTCCTAAGTCTAACTTAGGGAAATGGCTTAATTAATCATGATTAATTGATGTAAATCGATTTTCCTCTAGTGGCTTCTACAAAAGTTATTTTTAGAAGTCAAATTGATCTTAGCAATTGATTGAGATTAGATCATGGCCGTTGATTGCTTAGCAAGAGATTATAAAGCGAAAATCGATGGGGACTTGGAGAACACATCAGAGACATCGAGACACAAATTCTACAGAGAGGCCGAGTTGTCGGAGCAAAGAGAAAGATTGCTAGAGTGATCGATTTGCATAGGGAGGCCAAGTTTGTCAGTCGAAATCGAAATCCAGTGGAGGCCAAGTCTATGTTCTCAGTGGTGCGAGTTTGCCAGAGAGGGCCGAGCGCCAGGGCCGCATGGCCGATTCAGTGAGCCAGAGGGAGGCTAGATTGGATCAGAGGGCTGATTTGCTTCCAGAGGCCTAAATCAACTTGCATAAGTGTTTGGAAATTTTTTTGGAGGTTTGCTAATTTATGGCAAACAGTTGTAATTTCTTAAACATAGTTTTTGTTGAAGAATTAATAAAAACACTGATTTGTTGCACTGGTTTTCCCTTTAGGGTTTTTGCAGGGACATTAGAAAATATTTTTGTTTATTATTTGTGTGCAATAATTCTAAATTCCTATGGTTTATTTATTTTCTGTGAAGTTGTAGTAGTGTTCTATTCAATATTTGCCGCAAAATATTTGCAGAAGACAAATAATCAATTGATAGGAGAATAATAACCAATAAATTGTAACAGATTTAAAAATTTCACATGGTATCAGAGTAGATTTGAGGGCAGAAGAAGGCTCTGTGCAGGCACATGAAGAGAAAGTTTGAGGGTTTTGAACCCTGTTTATATTCTTTAGAATTATTTGGGTTTCGCTTATTTTTCGAGAGTTTGAAAATGGCCTCAGCAGGTTTGAGAGATCAGGACAGATTGGATGGAACCCCAAATTTTGTTGTCTAGGAAAGCTGAAATTTCGCTGTTGTTGGAAGAGAATGGTCTCTTAGACTATGCATACAATGTGATAGCTGTTCCTACGAATCCACAACAACTTTCAACATATCATAAGGAAGATCCTAAAACACGGAGGATAATCCTTGATGGAGTCAAGGACCATATAGTTCCGCATATTGCTGAGTTGGATACAAGAAGGAAAATGTGGGACGCTATTTTGAAGTTGTTCCAGGATGTGACCACTAACAGGGGGCTACTTCTTAGAGAGAAGCTGAGGAATACGAAGATGAACCAGGGTGAAGACGTTACCAATTACCTCATCAAACTTAGATTGGTAGGACGAGTTAACTACAGTGGAAGACAAACCAGATGATGACAAGATGGTGTGTATAGCCTTGAATGGATTTATAAAGCAGTGGGATGTATTCGTCCAAGTAATCAATGGACGAGACTAGTTGTTGGGTTGGGATCGATTATGTAGCTATTTCACCCAAGAGGAGTTGAGGCTCAGTCTTGTTAGTGGCAACAACAATAGAACTTAGAAGAGTGAGGAGCAACAGGAGAACATGGCCCTAGCCAGGAAAGGAAATGTGAAGAAGGGGTCCAGTAAAGGATTGAACCGAAAAGGTGAGAAGAAGAAGAAGGACATTTCAAAGGTCAAATGCTATGGCTGTCACAGGTATGGCCACTATGTTAGAAATTGCTCACATACAAAGAGAAACGAGAAGAAAGGCAAGAAACATGCAACAACTTCAGCGAGTGCAGATGAGCTCTCTAGCAGGATGGATTAGGAATTCACATTGATAGCTTGCCTATCTAGCTCGACCTCATAGGGAGTCTGGTACATTGATAATGGGGCGTTTTTTCACATGACGGGAGTTACAGAGTGCTTCTCCAGCTATAAGGAGGACATCAAATTTCAGATCCAGATGGGGAACAAGTCCATGTGCAACCTAGCTGCAAGAGGGATTGTTGGTAAGCTAATTCCGATTCAAGATGTGTTACATGTGCCAAGCTTTGCGATGAACTTGATCTCCATATCTATCCTTCAAGATAAGGGGTATGATGTACTCTTTAGAAGGGCACAGGAGCTATTGAAGGTTGAAGCAAAAGGATTGGAGATCTCCTATAGGAATTGGAGTTAGGAGTGGCCAATTATACAGGTTGCAGATGGACACTCCTAAGGAACTGGTTAGCAACAACAATCCAAGGGAACAGGGGGAGCTATGGCATAGGAGGATGGGCCATATTTATCATGGAGCACTTAGATTGCTTCGTGAGATGGTGACAGGTGTTTCAGAGGTGAGCACAGAGCATGATGATGTTTGCAGAGGATGCGTGTTGGGGAAGTTTTTGAAAGCAACTTTTCCAAGTGGTGACAACGGATCATAGGGGGTACTTGACTTAGTTCCAAATTCCAATGTCTACAAAATCTCTCTGGAAATACGAGTACTTTGCGACTTTTATCTATGATTTCTCCATGAAGACATGGATATACTTTGTAAAGACCAAGGATGAGGTCTTCAGGCGCTTTCAGGAGTTTAAAGCTCTAGTGGAGAATGCGACAAGTAGGAAGATCAAGATTCTTCGGTCAGACAATGGAGGAGAGTACATAGTAAGGAGTTCCATGTGTTTTGTTACTAGGGCAGGAATCAGGAGAGAGTGGACAGTTCCTTACAACCCACAACAAAATGGGGTTGTTGAGAGGAAGAAACACTCTATTTCGGAGACAGTGAGATCAATGCTTTATGACGAGGATCTACTAGGATACTTATGGGCAAAGGCATGCAGTACAATAGTTTACATATAGAATAAGGTCCCACATGGAGCATTGGGCAAGATGACACCTGACGAGGCATTCGTGGGGAAGAGGCCATATGCTAGTCATTTCAGGATATTTGGCAGCCTAGCATATTTTCACATTCCAGAATACACACATTCAAAGTTGGATCAGACTGTAGAGAGAGGCTATTTAGTTAGATACAGTGAAACCTCTAAGGCATATCGAATTTTTAGTCCAGGGGCCAGGCAGATCATTGTCAGGAGAGGATGTAAAACTCCCAGAGGACAAGTCATATAGGAGATCCAGAGATTTGCTAGCAGCTGAGGATTAGAGTGAGTAGCCAACAAAAGCTCCTAGAGTTGAGTAGCATGATCAGGGGCAACAATAGTGCACGAGTATAGTGACTAGTATGAGCATCAACTCAAGTATTAGTGCTCCTGAGACTTCACAAGGTATGTGGCAGTAGATGCAACATATCAGGGAGATGCATCAAGAGGATATAAAGGTGTATATACCTAACTACACTGTTGGTAGGAGGAACTGTGAGGTTCAATAGATACCTAGGGATGTTCATGAGTTTGTGGGGACTCGAAGGATGGGTAGTAGACAATGAAGACAACCAAAGAGTTAGATTGGCTACATGGCATTAGTAAGTTAGTTAGTTGATAGCGAGCCTTCTAGCTATCAGGTGTGGTGGGATGCAGTGGTTGAGGAGCATACCTGAATCATGTAGAACAATGTATGGGAGGTTGTACTGACACTGACAGATAGGGCGGTGGTTGAATCACGCTGGATCTTCAAGATCAAGCATGGTGCAGATGGCAACATCGAGAAATACAAGGCAAGGTTCGTGGCCAAGGGATTCTCTCAGGAGTGAATATATTACGAGGAGACATTTTCTCATGTGGCTAGGTACACTTCTATTAGGGCCATGATCTCATTAGCAACACAGATTGGATGGTAGATCCATCAGATGGATGTCAAGACGACATTCTTTAATGGAGAGTTGGAGGAGGAGGTGTATATTGAACAACTAGAGGGCTTTGTGGCACACAACAGTGAGACACATGTGTAGATTGAAGAGAGCCTTGTACGGGCTCAAGCAGGCTCCTAAGGCGTGGTATGAGCACATGGACAAGTACTTGCAGGGCATGGGCTTCTTGAAGAGTGAGGCAGACACGAACATCTACTACTTGGTGGTTGGGGGTGATGGTCTCATTCTTGTCTTGTATGTAGATGACTTGTTTCTTACAGGTTCACTAGGGCTCATATAAGACTGCAAGAGAGACCTTGCAGTTGAGTTTGAGATAAAGGATTTGGGGCTCATGCACTACTTTCTAGGCATGGGGGTGTGGCAGACAAATGGATAGATTTTCCTTGGGCAAGGAAAATATTGCATTGAGATCATGAGGAGATTTGTGATGGAGGACTATAAGCCCATGTCTATACCTGTGATTATGAAATGGAGGAAAGTAGACACATCCATGGAGAAGGATGTAGACCCCACCTTATACAGGCAGTTGATTGGTTCTCATATATTTGGTCAACACTAGGCTGGATATATCCTCTGCAGTGAACTCACTTAGTCAGTTCATGGTGGAGCCAACGAGAGTGCATTTGATGGCATCTAAACATGTGTTGAGATATTTGTGCGGCACTATCGAGTATGGGATCATGTATACTCGAGGTGATGGTGTTAGGTTGGTTGGATATATTGATGCAGACTAGGTAGGTAACATAGTCAATCAGAAAAGCACTTTAGGCTGTTGCTTCAGCATGGGATTAGGAGTTTTTTCTTGGTACAAGTAGGAAGTAGAGTTCTGTAGCAAAGGTTTGTATCCATCTTTTGTTAGAGGGTTGAGACGATGATGATGCACTGTGACAATCAAAGTTGCATCAGGTTGTTAGAGAATCTGGTGTTTCATGACAGGTCCAAGCATATAGTCATCAAATACCACTTCATTGGAGATTCTGTGGAGCGCAAAATTTTTCAACTACAATATATACCCACATATGAGCAGGTAGCTGATATACTTTTTTGTCTGTGAGGTTTCTGCGAGTCTTCAGAGACAAGATGGGTGTTATGCAGAACACCTTCCTCGCTAAGAGGGATTGTTAGTTTATATAGTTTGGATAGGTGCTCTAGTCTCAGACTGTGTCTATGAGGTTAAGGAACATAGTGGTTTGATTTTCTCCAATACCCATAAAAAGTTTGTAAGGAAAATTTCCTTAATTAGAATTAAGGAGCTAGTTTATTAATTTTTCTAAGTTTAACTTAGGGAAATGACTTAATTAATTAGGATCAACTGAGGTAAATCAATTTTCCCCTACTGGCTTCTAGAAAAGTCATTTATAGAAGTCAAATTGATCTTAGCCATCATTTAAGATTAGATCATGGCCGTTGATTGCTCAACGAGAGATTATAAGGAGGAAATCAGTGGGCACTTGGAGAACACATCAGAGACATTGAGACATAGATTTTTAGTGATAGAAAGGGCACAATGATAGTGTGAGGGCACCAACAGAGATCAATAGTGTTTGGAGACATGATTGTCGGAGAATATCAATACAATAATTTTCAGAGTTTATTGGAGATCGATTTTTCTGCAAAGAGACAGTTCTCCAGTGGTGCGAGTTACTTTAGAGAGGTCGAGTTGCCAGAACAAAGAGAAAGATTTCCATAGTGATTGATTTGCATAGGGAGGTCGAGTTTGCCAGTGGAAGTCGAAATCCAATGGAGGCGAGTCTATTTTCGTAGCAGTGTGAGTTTAGCAGAGAGGGCTGAGCGCCAGGGCCACACGTGTGACTGACTCACTGAGCCAGAAGGAGGCCGAATTGGATTAGAGGGTCCGATTTGCTTCCATGGGCCTAAATCGACCTGCAAAATTTACTGGAATAATTTTCTGGAGGTTTGCTAATTTACGACAAACAAATGTAATTTCTCCAACACATATTTTGCTGAAGAATTAATAAAAATACTCATCTGTTGCACTAGTGTTCCCTTCGGGGTTTTTCGAGGGACATTAGTCTGAAAATATTGGTGTTCATTGTTTGTGCAAGTGAAATAATTTCTCAGTTCCCGTGGTTTATTTATTTTCTGTGGAGTTGAAATAGTGTTTTATTTATTATTTGCCGCAAAGTATTTGTAGGAGACGAATAATCAATTGATAGGATAATAATAACTAGTAAACTGCAACAGATTTAAAAATTTCACATAATTGTCAGGTGGCTCCATAGCCATGGCTCAGGAAACTTAACTAGGGCCCAAGTCTTTTAGAGGAGCATATTGACACCCACAGGTGGAGCGTTGAGAGCCATGGGACGCCAAGTAGGAGCAGAGCATCATACATAGCCATGAGCAACTCCATAACCCATACGTTCCAACACTTTGCCCTACATTGTTGACTTTTTATGGGATGATGCACTTGGACCCAACATGCCCTCAACCGACTTAGCACGCTTAGAGGGAGGGTAGTTGATTCAAGGCCCAGGGGAGGATGGTCTCACACCTTGAGACATGGGAGGGATACCACCACCTTGAAATCCTCCAAGGTTAGAGCAAAGACAGGCATTTTGACCACTTGCAAACCCATGAGACCACTTTTGTGCCCCAAAATGAAAATTGGGGTCCACAGAGGAGCATTGACAGAGACCTAAGGGCCAACCCTTAGGAGGTGATTTTAGAGGGCTTCTACTCACACCTTGGCACTAAGAAGCCTCAACGCTAGCCCTAGAAGCGCTCGCACTTACATGAAGTCATCTTTCTCTCTCTTATGACTCACACGTGTCGGTAGGAGTTCTGCGTTATCATTGGCTAGTAGGTTGGCTTGTGACCTAGCTTGTGATTAGCACATATTTTTATGATTTCAAGGGGCATTAGGCCAAAATAGTCTTTATGACTCCTTATATAAATAAAGGAGAGATCATTTCTGTCAAATCATCATAAAACTTGGAAATTTCGGCCTCTCTTTGGAGAATTTCGGCCCTCTTTTCTTCTAGTAGAGATTGGATCTATGAATGCATTTTGATATTTGGAGCAAATTGTTTGTCTCTGGAGCTATTGTCTTGGATCAATGAATGGAACTCTTTCCATGTTATTTTGTAAGTGGGCCTATTGTTGAATATTATTTTCTTTATGTCTAATGTATGGAATGTATTGAATCTAGGGTTTGCTATTTTGTCCTAATTTGTGGAAAATCTATTGAAAAGTATCTGGATGTCATTATTTCATGCATTACTCATTATATAATAACATGTGAATGATAATCCTAGTAGTGAACTTTGATTATCTCTTCCATGAAAGTCCTTAATTCATCGCATAGATAATTGTTAGGGTTTTTGATGCTAGGGCATTGTTACGCACCAACAATGAGTGACCCCATATGATAAATTTTTCTCCTGTCATCTATTCCAACCTACAACCAGCAACCCTTGACAACCATGGAGTAGCGGATGTGATGTGCCATTCTTATTTCCGCTAGTTGCATCAGTTGTATGTTTCCTTGCCCATCTGTCAGGAGAACATGTTGGAAGGTGGGCAATCCGACCCAAAAGGTACTTTATTCATTATGAAATCGGGTGCTTATGCTTGTTTTTCATTTGGGCATTTGGCATGGATTATGGGGTGACTTGGAAGAAGGAAGGGTTTGACCGTGGTTTTGTTCCCTTACCTTAAATGGGGGGTTAATCCTCAATCCTAGTCCACTAGAACCTCACCAATGGCCCATGGATTTAGGAAGGGCACTACTTGGGAAACCCTGATTGAGATAACATGGTCCCATTTTCCCGATTCCATACTTATCACTTCCTTCCATACATTACAAGCCTTATACTTCACCTCCCATCTCTGGGTCCATTTGACCATGGGTCCTTCAAGATTTAGCACACCCCCTCCCCTTTTTCGCATATCTGGGTCGGGCTCGGAAATTTTGCCCTTGGAGGTTGATGCAACTAAAAAAAAAAAAGAGCATATCATGGCCATGTTGTCTCTCAAATTGTATTGGCACCGCGACAACGACTCAGGTCAGGGGCTATCACCCTGATCCTTAACCTCTCTGTTCTAACTGTCTCCCAACAATAGGCTATGGGGGGTAGACCCTATGGAAATGAAATGATGAAGGACAAGTTGGAAACCAATTAGTCTGGGAGACACATTTGAGTGGCCTAATACTTGCTTAAATCTAGCAAGATTTTAAGGATTAGATTGGATTTATATACTTGAAACCAGTGCCTTATGGAGTCAACACTCTTGCTTTATAAAATCGAGATCAAGTATCAGATGGACAACTGCTGCTTTAATGCGTTACTATCCTATATGGAATGCAATTCCTAAGACCCATGTGAAATGCAAAGATCTTGGTAAATTTTAATTAAATGCCCAATCTAAGTATGACCTTTGATCTTTATCTATATTGAGTTTAAACTCTGTAGTAAGTGGCAAAGAGAAGTCAAGGTGAAGCACACGAAGGTGTGATTAACGATCCCTCTCCTTGAAATTGCTTTCGGCGCTGCAGAGACTGTGGCTCTGACGACTGCAAGGTCACCATTTTACATACTAGAAAGGCTAGACTTCTCAAACAAAGATGAAAGGGTGTTCCAATCTCTCTATCATCCAAGATTATGCTTGGAGGTAAGTTTTTAGATGCAATGCTAGCTTAGGATGATCTGCAAGGTGAAATTAGAGAATGATTCTTAAGATGAGATTGTTAATGTTTAGGTACTCTATTTATGGTTATTCTTGAGTTATATGGACAAGTACTTATTTAAGAAATTCAATAGACAATCTCATTCACAAGAATAAATGCCAACTTTGAAAGTGCCAACAAGATACAATAGATGGCCAAAATGAAACTTACTCAACTTGATGATCACAATATGTTCGTAGAGAGAGATCACCAATATGCCAAAGATCCACAATAGATATCAGCGACAAGTCTAATGGAAATCAAAGAACTTATCTAATTAGAATAATTAGCCAATGATTATTTAGACAAGATAATGCCAATTACTTAGTGAGATATTCTCTTAGATTTAGCAAATCTCTTGGCTACTAAGCTCTTTGTTCAACAAGTAGATTATCACAATGCCATATTGTAAAATTATTACCAATTTGATTCTCAATTAACCAAGGCTCAATGACATTTATAAATCACAAATTGCTTAAGAGACTTTCAATGATATCCTTTAAATTTCCAATTACATCTCCCAAAGATAAGTAATGTACCCAAGATGCTTGAGTAATTTACTCAATACGATTATGAGATTTAGAGTTTAATGTTTCGAATGCTTTATGATGAGTAAGCCTATTAGTGTAAAAAATCTTAACTCATATAACTCCTAAGCAATAAAGAATTAAAGTCTTCCTAGCACATAAAATTTTCATTAATTTTCAAACTACTTCAGCAACTTAACATGAGCAAACAAACCTATTGACCCTGCGGCCTACACCTACCTACAAGTTAGTGAGAAAAGCCTTCAACCCCACAAGGTGTGGTTGGTGGCAGGGAAATCAGAGAAGGGGTTATCACACTAATCTCGACTCTCTCTGTTTGAGCTATCTCCTAGGTTAGCTAAGGGGAGGTGGTCCCTAATGAAAAGTTAAGTCAAAAGATGTGAGTTTCTAGGAGAGTGTGATAGTGAAAATGGATTACTTTTAAGTATTTATGAGCAAATATGAAGTGAGCAACTTGAAATAACAATGTCAATCATTAATATGATTAAAAACCATAAAACCAGTGCTTTATAAGGAATTTGCTCAACAATCTAAAGATATATTTGCTCAAAGTAAAATGCAATTCTCTCAAAAGAGAAAGCAAAGTAACCTTGAAATGTAAATAAGAATTGTTAGCACGAGATATGTAAGATACAAAATGCTTCTGAGATAGTCAACTTTATAAATCAAAACATGTGAAACATATCTTGCCAAAACCCAAAAACTAGTAATTAACTTGGAAATGTAAAAGAAAAGAAGTGCTAAACCAAGACATCAATATGCAATTAGACTTGAAGCATGAAAATGAAGTACTTGTTTGAAATGATTACAATACTTGCTTTTGGAACAGACTTTGCATATGAAAGCTCAAACCATCAAAAGACAAGTAAAGTAAATGTAATTGAAAGTGCTCTTGCTTAATTTTATTAATTATCTTTACAACAAGATTACAATTTAACTCTTCAATCCTCAGACCTCACCGTCGTCCAAAGATATGGATCTCACGGTGAGGAGTCAATAGAGGAGTAGAGCATCTCTAAGATGCTTACTTCAACCAACTTATGTTGGAGGTAAAATTTTAATGAGGCTTGGGGCCTTCCTACACTAAAATGCTTAGATGAAATGCAAATTGTGTTAATTCCCCAAATTAAAATAATGCTACATGCAAATGTTTCAAAGAGATTGATTTGCAATGCTTGAAAATTAAATAGTGTTCAACATAAGTTGCAATTATAACTTCAATTGGAGGAATAAAATTAGTTTACAAGTGTTGCATGTGTTTCATCAATGAATTAAAATGATACAAGTAATTTGCTTGAAAGTAAAATTTGTTTCAAATATACAATGACAATAAATTGCTCCAATATTCAAGATAACGATGTAGCATAAAATTGAAGCATGTATTCAAGTGCTCATGAAACAATTTACCAAGGTAAATGGAAATGAATCAAAGTTTGTTAAGAATATAAAATGTTGCATTTAAAGGATGAATTGCCCAAAGTAAAGTGTAAGCTTGTAGCTTCAAGCAACAATGAGATAGAGAATGCAAAGCTCAAATGAAATTGTAACAAACTTTAACTTAATGAAATGTGATAGTGAGGTTGTGTTAATTCCCAATTAAAGCATGTATGTAAGTGAATGAAGTATGAAAGCTTAAACCGTGCAAATGTTAATCCACCCAAGAGAAGACTCCCTTTAAATGGAGAGATATCATACCATGGGAGAAATCCCAAGCTCCCACAAACAAATTAGATCTTTTATTAATATTACAATGAGAAAAGGGTCCTTCAAAGTCCTCAACTAAACTTAAAGGAGGGTTCTCACAATAATTGCTTGAAACTTGGAGACTAGACTTCTTTTCTTGAGAAAGTAGTGACAAGATCTCACAAAGCTTATGCAAGGGAAACAAGGTGTGAGTTTACTCCAAATGCCCACAACGTAGAGAGGAAAATGGGCAGCCCTCTAGTGAACTCGACTTGGCCAAACTAAGCCTCAAAAGGGCTCATGACATGCTTGGAAATTGAACCCCCAACATTTGCCAAAGGTCTTGCAAACACTTGCTAGATGTTGCAGGAGGTTGCTTTTCAAAATCTGCCACACAAGTGCTAGCAAACAATCCAAATAATGACTGCAAAATAAGTTAAGTATTAGTGAAAAAATCAACAAGATAAAATGTATATGTACAATTATAATTTACAAAAGGCTAAGCTAAAGAGTGAGTAAACTCTCGTCTTTTCTTAGCCATCTTCAAGCTCTTGGATAGCAAATGAAAGAAATGAAGTACAATTTTTTTTAATAGAGATTTAAATTTAGAAGTACTTGGCTTGTGTACAAGCTATGTGCCAAAACCCCTGCAAAACCACTTTGTAAGATAATACTATGAAGGCTCAAAGAAAAAATGAGAGCTCCTTTAAGAATGTATCAAGAGTGGGTTGGTCTCTCCAAAGACTTCCCCTCACGCTTGATTTTGTGATTCAAACAAGATGTTCCCTCTACAAAACTTCAATCAATAATTAGTTCCATATAGATTTAGCAATAAACAATGATAAGAAACTCTAGAGATTTATTTAAAACCAACTAGAGCATTCTATACCTAGAGCATACTTCTAAATCAAATGTCAATGCAAGATAGCTCTACATTAACAAATTTACAAGAGCATATGGAAACAAATTAGATCAAAGCATGAGTAAAATGAATTATACCAATGATCAACAATTCATCACACTCCCAAAGGAGGAACACCTCATGAATGAAACCCCAAAGTCTTTATTGATATTTTTGAAAGTGTACAAGGCACCAGTGCTTCCGCAAGCACAATAGCTAGTAACAATATGATACAAATGAGAGCTCAAAGTTCTATTATATAGAACTATGGGAGTCAATCCTAATGTAGAAGTGATTAAACAAGTGGTATGAGGTGACAATCCCAAAAAGAAATTCAAATTTGTTGAATGGAGCTCCAATGCCAAGTGTAAAAATCGAATTCTGGCAAGTGGACATCATTTTCTTCTCTTATGTGCCAAATTCGAATTTTATGATAGAATGACAAGTGTATATGGGTGGTAACCCATGTGGGGACAATTTCCCACAAAAATCTCCACCAAATATTCTCCCAAATCCTCCCAAATGTCCATTAACTTCACAAATTCGAATTTTCAAGTAAGCAGCGTTCTCATTTAATGCCAAAAATTCGATTTTATTTGAGCACATGTCCTTTCGTTGATTTTAGGAGTCCACATCACCTTGGGACTTCACTTTAACTCTCCCATAATTTCCCACCTCATTTCCACAACATTTAGCATGTGTGGATATTTATTTTCCTCCATTTATTTAATTTTTAGCTTAATTAATTGCCAAATTTCCCACTAAAATTAGGAAAAATGGGTTTTGAGAGTTAAAAACACATTTTTAACCCCTCAAAGTGTGTCATAGTAGAAAGTTGAAGGTGAGAAGTGCAAATTTCATTACTCATACCCCATACAACTTCTCTAGACATCACTTATTACATTACAAATACAATTTTATTAGCAATTTCTGCAGTGCGGAAAATCTAAAAATTTAAAAAATGATTACTTAGACCTAACTAAATTTTACGATTTTTTTTGTGTGATATAGTATGGTAATATACATCGACTCTAGACACTAAGATGTGTTAGGGGCTTAACCTTCAAACCGTCACCTCGACTTTGGGGTAAAAAGTGAATGAAAAAACCAAAAAATTATCTGCCTTTGAAAAAGAAGGGATAATTAACCAGATAAAAAAAACACTCCAAGGTGTATTCGTTTGCAGATCGATTCCCAACATCCTAGGCCTGTTATAGACTCAAAACTCATCATTACTAGTATCACTTATTACAATTCCCCTCAGGGTGTGGAATCTGGGTACAAGAAAGATGATGAGAAAATAGAAGTAGAGTTTAAAAAACTTTGTTGACTGATGATATTTGATGGTACAAGTGTCCTCTGGATCATCCTTGGGCATGGAGTCTTTCATATAATCATCAGGTGCCACTCCAGTGGTCAACAAAACCTTTGATTAATTTTCAGATCTGGATTGAATTTCCCCTGCAAAATTCAAATTTCAAAAAACTCAAATCCCAAATATATACAAAAAATAAAATTAAACCCAAAAACCCCAAAAATTCTAGCTGCAAACAAGGATTATAAACTAAAATTAGTTACAGAATTATCAGATTTAATAGATCTATACAAAATATTTACAAAAAGTACACAGATCTACTGGATTTGAGGAGTATGAGTACAACTCTGCTCTTAGATTAGTAGAAACAAACTCTTCTTAGTCAGGTCTATCGAATAAGCACAATATTATTGGGGATAAATGAATAAATAAGAACTTTTAATTTTGACCTATGATCAAAATTTCTGCAAAATAAACAATCGTCAGATAGATCTTGGAAATTAATACAGTGGGCTCTTAAGTCTCTAGACTTGGAAGTTTGTTGGTCCAACTGAAGACTTCCCCTCGCGCCCAAGATCTGAATATCAATTAGATCTATGAACACTTAAAATTAAATTTTAAGCTTCAAAAGGTGCCAAATACACGTGAAAACCCTCAATATCTAGATATACCTGCTAGATGTATTAAATTAGAACGCTTTTCTAAAACCCAATACCTAATGCAAGATACTTGTGCACAGTGTTGATAAGATTGGTATTGACAAAATATCGACGAGGGTCCTGTTGTAGCATTGTTTGGTTTTGCTAAGATAGAATAAATTAATAAAAAAAAAGATATTTTGAAAAAATGTTAAGTTAGGATATGGACATAACAATATTGAATAAAATGTTTTTGAAAATATCTTGATGATGATGTCCATATCAAAGAAAATGTTAGGTTAGATGCCCTAAAAAATCAAGGCAAAAAGAAAATCTTAGGTTAAAAAGAAAAGAAAACAAATAAACTCTGAAAGTGAGCAAGTCTAAATGCCACTACTATTTTTTCTGCAAAATAATGGTTGTGTGTAGCTTGTCATAAATGCCACAACTCATGACAGTCAAATAGTTTAGTTTTGACTGCTTCATGCTTTAAATTTGATGTTATAATTAGAGAATAAAGATCTGACCAAACTTTTTAATCTTGGCAGATCAGTGGTTAGGTAGAGAATAATAAGGTGTTCATCAGTTTAATCTAAGCCCTTAGATGTTATAAGGTTAGAATTAGATAGTTTTTTTTTTAAATAAAAAGAAAGGAAAAGGGTTTGCTAGCTTAAATGCACCCATTAAGTGAAGAAAAAATGATAGGATAAGCAAAGGGTAAGTAGAAGAAAGGTTGCAGAAGTATGATGATTGATCGGACAAAATGTACATTTATAATGTTTTACCATATGTTTTTATGTCCATGATGGAATTACACAAAGCAAATGAAGGTCTACAAGATCAATTAATTAACTTCCCTCATCCCTACTCATCTCTATATTTACTAATTTCCCCTTCCCACCTTCATACAGTTCATATTCATTCATTTTCCATAAAAAACCCTTTTCCTAAGGTTAAAATCCTTTTTGTCTAGGAAAAGTGAAAACCCCATGTTAAATCCCCTTTTACCCAAAAACCCTCAAAAAGTTGTTTAGCCTAAGTATTGATATATATATATGTGAAAATCAAATAACTCATGAAAAGGCATTATACTTAGTGTATTTCCCTTTTCTGTTCATATTTCATATTAACGCTCTCATAGCGTATTAAACCCGTAAAAGTCCCTTTCTCGTATATTATTAACTCCCTCTATTAAATATCCAGAAACCATAAATTTTATTATAAAACTATGTATCGCATATCAGTGGATCACAAACTTTTCAATGTGCATCCACTCTCCTCTGCATTGCGATATGCGATGCGCGATGGACCTGGACCTGATGTAAATATATATCATAATTCATTGCCCATTTCGCATCTGCCCCTCATCGCAAGTCCCGGCTGAAACATACACCCTCCGCCATTGCGATCTCCAATATGTGATGGGAACCTAGACCCGATCGCAGTATTATCCATGATTTATTTTCCACATCGCGTCCGGCCCCTATCACATTCCTTTGCGATGGGCCTTCCTTCGCTAAACTGTGATTGCGATATGCGATGGGAACCCAGACCCAACGTCATTTATCCGCCCGAATTCATACTATTTCAAGTCCGCCATACCTTGTTTTGCGAAGGATTTCTTTGTTAAAATGTTTTTATGATTTAAACAAAGAATCAACCTAAACCTCTATTTAACCATAAAACCCCGCCAATCTCAGTTTTTAACTCGTAATAAAGCCCATACCACCATGATTAATCGTTGGGTCCCTCTGCGTTGCTATTTTGCTCCACCACTGTCCGATCAAATTCAACGACCCTCAACGATTTCGAGTTGGCTCTCTGTCCGAGCATTACCCGCCCGAAAAAGCAGTATTCCACCAACTTCCCCTTGCTACGTGTCAGGCTGTTAATTTTAGGTATGTGCTATGCTAGAGCAATTTATTTTAATTTCTTTTCCACATTAGCAATCAGATCAAGTAAACTGAAGATAAAACATAAATATAAATCGCAGAAGACAAGGCAAGACAAGAGGACGCTAGATGTGGCGCTAGCCAGGGACAAACCCCAATGAGGGGAAACCCTTGATCAATTCTTTTTTATGTTTTTCAAAGTTCAGTAGAGAAAGTGAGAGAGATAGTACATTTACAACAGAAGTCAATCACTTTGACTTTTGATATCGGCATGAGATTAGTTGAAGACATATTGCTTCAACTAATTCTCTAAGGTGACTTGTTCACCTATCATAGTGCTGCATCTCGTCTATTTGTTGCACATTATCGTGTGACACCTTGTTGTGTTGTCACATGTGTTGAACCTTGATGATTGAGCTGCTCTCATCTTCATGTTGCATCTTCCATGGTCTTATTCATCATCAAGCTGCCCATGCTCATGATCTCATTCATCATTATGCTGCCCATGCTCATATCATCATGCTGCTTATTATGCTGCCCATGATCTCATACATCATTATGTTGCCCATGCTCATATCATCATGCATCATTATGCTGCCCATGCTCATATCATCATGCTGCTTATTATGCTACCCATGATCTCATACATCATGTTGCCTTCCTTCAGAGATAGATGCTCTGGTTGTTTCGGCAGTTCCCAGTAGTTCCGGCTTTTCCGGCAGTTCTGGCTTTTACAGCGTTCCGACAGTTCCGGCATTTCCGGCTTTTCTAGCAGTTCTGGCTATTTTAGCTTTTTTGGCTTTTCCGGTATTTCCGGCTTTTTCGGCGTTTCCGGCTTTTCCAGCAGTTCCATCTTTTCCGGCTTTTTTTTTTGGCTATTTTGGTGGTTCTGACTTTTCCGGCTTTTCTGACAATTCCGACGTTTCTGGCTTTTCCTTAGGATCTCTCCTTCTACTAAAACCCAAAGACAAGTAGAGAGAGGAAGAGATCCAAGTGTGTGTAGAAATGACTTGAAGTCCTTTTCTATTATACTAAAACGTAGAGGTTGAATAAACATGACTTTTGGGCTTCTGAGCGTACATAAGTTGCTGGCCGACTTAACAATTTGTCCATAACACAAATAAATTCATAACTTCATAAATACTTATCAGAATCAGATGATATTAGATCAATCCTACACCTCTCAATGAGAGGGATCGAATAAAAATATCAGCTGCCATAAATAATATGACCCACATGGAGTTTGGCCCTAGTTGCCAATTTTAAAACTCCCTCTCAACTAGGGAGAACTCCATCCACTGATCCATATGTCCAACTGTACTATCTCTGCTATCAGTGCCCTGCACTACTATGCTTAGCTCTGCTCAACTCTACTAGCTTTGCTTAGCTCTGCTGGATCTGCTTTGCTGTGCTATGCTCTGCTCAGCGCTGCTGGCTCTGCTCTGATTAGCTCTGCTGGCTCTGCTCTGCTCAGCTCAGCTCTGCTGGCTCTGCTCTGCTCTGCTGGCTCTGCTCTTCTCTGCTCAACTTCGCTGGCTTTGCTCTGCTGAACCATGAAGAAGAAGAATTGATCGAGAATGTGTCATACCATTCTCCACTGACCTGAAGTCAGTCTCGGAGTGTGTACCATTGGTCCCAGACTAGTCCCCAACCGACCCGAAGTCAGTGTCATAGTAGGTACAACTCCTACCACTGGTCCCAGACCAGTACTCTACTGACTCGAAGTTAGTCTCAGAGTATGTACCACTGGTCCTAGACTAGTCCTCAACTGACCCGAATTCAGTGTCATAGTGGATACAACTCCTACCAGTGGTCCCAGACCACTACTTTACTGACTTGAAGTCGGTCTCAGAGTATGTACCACTGGTCCCAGACCAGTCCTCAACCGACCCGAAGTTAGTGTTATAGTGGGTACAACTCCTACCACTGGTCCCAGACCAGTGCTCTACTGACTCGAAGTCAGTCTCAGAGTATGTACCACTGGTCCTAGACCAGTCCTCAACTGACCCGAACTCAGTGTTATAGTGGGTACAACTCCTACCACTGGTCCCAGACCAGTATCATTGATCCCAGATCAATGAATGTCATCCTAGCATAGGGAGTATGGTAGATACAACGATGCGTCCATCGGTACTACTATGGTCCCTATCCTCATTTCCCTTCTCATTGATAAGATGAGAGGTACTTCCCATGAGTCCCAAATTTCATGGGTAGGATGCCTCGACAGGAGAACTTAATCAATCCTGTCCTCATAGGAGAACTAATCATCCTGCTACACAATCGCCATGGAGAACACATCATCCAGACCTCACAGGAGAACTAATCATCCTGCTACACAATCGTCATGGAGAACACATCATCCAGACTTCATAGGAGAATTAATCATCTTGTTACACAATTGTCATGGAGAACACATCATCCAGACCTCATAGGAGAATTAATCATCTTGCTACACAATCGTCATGGAGAACACATCATCCAGACCTCACAAGAGAATTAATCATCCTACTACACAGGAGAGCGAATCATCCTGTCCCACAAGAGAGCGAATCGTCTTGTCCCACAAGAGAGCGAATCATCTTGTTCATAGGAGAGTGAATCATCCTGTCCATAGGAGAGCGAGTCATCCTGTCCCACAAGAGAGCAAATCATCTTGTCCCACAAGAGAGCAAATCATCTTGTCCACAGGAGAGCGAATCATCTTGTCCGAGTGCGCACCACCAGGGGAGGGTGAGTCACCCTGCGGTCGTATGTTGCTCCAGTAAGAACCACAAGCCCCCAGAGCTCACAGAGCTCAATGTATACAACATGCAGGACCCTTGTACAAGGGTCTCTTGACGACTCCAAGTTGTTCAGGAAAATCACAGATTTGATCTTTCCCCCGGGGCTTAGACAAAGTGTAGCGACTTGTACATCATCTCATAGCGATGGAGCTTCCTTTCTCATAAACTTACCATATCCCAGATAAGGTAGTATCTGATGTCTATCTGCTGGAGAAATCGTCAAATTCGGGATTCCTCAATAATCGAATCCCACCTTTGGTTGTCACAGAGAATCACAGTGATACAAACAGCTAACTTGAAGAGCTTCTCCAACCAGGCAGCTTCATACGAGATCATACTCGTAGATATGTATCCGGTCTTAGCGGTGCTTATAACAACTGACTTCTGCTCCCTGCTTATCCATGATATCGAAGTAGAATCCAAAGAGAAACATCACTAAGAAGTGCTCTAGCGATCCTCTACACTGCCTATCCAATTAGCATTCCAATAATCATGTAGTTTCATATTTCCGACAGTGTATCTCAATCCATGAGAGATTGTGCCCAGAAGACATCTCAGAAGATTCTTGGCACCAATCCAGTGAGGTTCAACCAAATATGAGCTCACCATGCTAACTGCAAAACATATGTCCGGATGGAAGTTCACCAAAAACATCAACGCGAATGAGTTTATGAGATTCAGAGGCATTTCCCAAATCTGGTCCGACATCACTACCATATAACTTCTAAAAGTTAAGATCCTCGAGGTAGTCACAGGCTTGCAGTTCACCATTCGACACCTAGAATCCAACTCCCTCTTACTTCTGCAAATGAGAGGGTCTGCACCTGTTAGAAGTAGGTCGTCCTCATAAGGTGCTGGTATGAGAGGTCTATGATCCACAACCTTCAGATGGTGTGGATCCGTTTCACTCCTAGTGAATCTCAGCTTTATCAGATAGCTATCGATCCTTTCATACTATGCCCAGGGTGTTTTTCTTCAAGCCATAGAGGGATTTCTTCCACCTGCATATGCGAGATTCCTGATTATCAATCTCAGACCCCTTGGGTTGTTCCAGACCTGTGGACCTGCTACATGAGGGGAATGGTCCCCTTGTAAGATTTGCCTTCGGTATATTTCAGACATGTACTTTCATGCTTCTTTTGAATTCAGGGATCCCTGTCACCATCTGATTCATAGACCTTCGGTGCTACGTGACAATGGACATGGTCCCTAGTGGACTTCCTGCAATTTGATACAACCCTGAACTCAAAAACATATTTGAAAATTTTATTTCCAAACATGTACCTTTCCATCGATGAGTGCCACCCTAAAAAATAATGGCCAAACTTATTGCAACCAAGGCATCCGCCTTTCCTTCCACCCTTAGATCCGAATTTCCCAATGAAGTGATCTTTACATGG
The DNA here is from genome assembly GCA_031772625.1 of Pinus tabuliformis. Classification (NCBI taxonomy): domain Eukaryota; kingdom Viridiplantae; phylum Streptophyta; class Pinopsida; order Pinales; family Pinaceae; genus Pinus; species Pinus tabuliformis. The sequence continues at coordinate 544,199,734 of CM062805.1, read as the reverse complement.
ACCATCAGAAACTTCCGCTACACCATTCTGATAATATGTTCTGCTTTGACTTCACCCTTTGTGAACTTAGAAGAGAGATGTGGAACCCATTGATCCTTTTGTCTTGTCCCTATTGTCTTTGATGATTGCTCTTTGACTCTTGCTTGGGCATTGTCTTCACCTCAGCTTTGATACCATGTGAATTTTAGGTATGTTCTATGCTAGAGCAATTTATTTCAATTTCTTTTCCACATTAGCAATCACATTAGCATAAAGTAAACTGCAGATAGAACATAAATATAGATCGCAGAAGACAAGCCAAGACAAGAGGACACAAGATGTGGTGCTAGCCAGGGACAAACCCCAATGTGGGGAAAGCCTTGATCAATTCTTCTTTTATGTTCTTCAAAGTTTAGCTGAGAAAGTGAGAGAGATAGTACATTTACAATAGAAGTCAATCACTTTGACTTTTGATATTGGCATGAGATCAGTTGAAGACATATTGCTTCAACTGATTCTCTAAGGTGACTCGTTCACCTATTATAGTGCTGCATCTCGTCTATTTGCTACACATTACCGTGTGACACCTTGCTATACTGTCACGTGTTGAACCTTGATGACTGAGTTGCTCTCATCTTCATGCTGCTCATCATGCTGCATCTTCCATGGTCTTATTCATCATCAAGTTGCCCATGCTCATGATATCATTCATCATTATGCTGCCCATGCTCATATCATCATGCTGCTTATTATGCTGCCCATGATCTCATACATCACGCTGCCTTCCTTCGGAGATAGATGCTCCAGCTATTTTGGCGGTTCCCGGTAGTTCCGGCTTTTTCAGCACTTCCGGCTTTTCCGGCAGTTCCGACAGTTTCGGCAGTTTCGACATTTCTGGCTTTTCTGGCTTTTCTGGTATTTCTGGCTTTTTTGGCGTTTCCAACTTTTCTGGCAGTTTCGGCTTTTTCGGCAGTTCCGGCTTTTCTGGCAGTTCCAGCTTTTCCGGCTTTTCCGGCGTTTCCGGTTTTTCCAGCAGTTCCAGCTTTTCCGGCGTTTTCCGGCTTTTCTCGCAGTTCCTGCTTTTCCGGCTTTTCCGGCAGTTCCGGCTTTTCCGGCAGTTCCGACTTTTCCGGCAGTTATGGCTTTTCCGGCTTTTCCTTAGGATCTCTCCTCCTACTAAAACCCAAAGACAAGTAGAGAGAGGAAGAGATCCAAGTGTGTGTAGAAATGACTTGAAGTCCTCTTCTATTTATACTAAAACGTAGAGGTTGAATAGACATGACTGTTGGGCTTCTGAGCCTACATAAGTTGCTGGCCGACTTAACAATTTGTCTATAACATAAATAAATTCATAACTTTATAAATACTTATCGGAATCGGATGATCTTTAGATCAATCCTACACCTCTCAATGAGAGGGATCCAATAAAAATATCAGCTACCATAAATAATATGACCCACATGGAGTTTGGCCCTAGTTGCCAATTTTAACACTTCTCTATATATTCCAATCCTCTCTTTGAAACAAAAGAAGGTATTCCTTTACAGGTCCCAAAGTTAGTTCTTAGGACTCCTTTGAAGTCTTTTAGGAGATCTCCTCCTCCTTCACCTCCAACTAGTTCATCAACCCCAATAAAAATATCAGCTACCATAAATAATATGACCCACATGGAGTTTGGCCCTAGTTGCCAATTTTAACACTTCTCTATATATTCCAATCCTCTCTTTGAAACAAAAGAAGGTATTCCTTTACAGGTCCCAAAGTTAGTTCTTAGGACTCCTTTGAAGTCTTTTAGGAGATCTCCTCCTCCTTCACCTCCAACTAGTTCATCAACCCCTGAATCACCATCTTATTCCTTTACTTCTTAGGGGGAACTCTACAGATGGATATGTCATATGATACTATTCCTGTTTATGGAGGAGAGCAATTAATATTATATAGAGAGGTAAGATTTGTACATACTGTTTGTAAGACTGACCAACCAAGGAACCATTCAATTTATGCAATAGATCAAGACTTTGGTTGTTTTCAACTCACTTCAAACCAACATAAAACTCAAGTCAAAATTGAAGAGGTAGTTGAAAGTCCTGAACCAAACCAAATTATATTTGGAAACTATTCTTTGATGGCTCTTGCACGAAAGATGGGGCAGGAGCTAGAGTAGTTTTAATTTCACCTGAAAAAGAAAATATAACCCATTCATGTAAATTAGACTTTGAAGTTACAAATAATGTGGCTGAATATAAAGCTTTCCTTTTAGGATTGCAATTAGCCAAAAGCTTAAAAGTTCAAAACTTAAGTGTTTTTACTAATTCAGGACTTATTGTTAAGCAAGCAAGAAATGTTTGCCAGACCAAGCACCCTAGACTTAGGTCCTATCGAAATGAAGTATGGGATTCAGTTGAAAACTTCTTTGATGCTTTTAATTTGACCCATATTCCCAGAGATCAGAATATTCATGCAGATGCCTTAGCTATCTCTGCTAACTCTTTTAAAATTCCTGATCATACTGATGTACTCTATCAGATACAAGTCAAATATAGGCCATCTAACTAAAACATTGGCAAATATTCGAAGATGATGAACATTTGAAGTCATTTCTGCAGGTAATATATGATTTTTCATTTCTACAAATTGATGAAGATAGAACTGAAATAAATGAAAATGCAGACAAAAATGATACTTCAGATTTTAAAACCCAAATTGCTAATCATGACATTATTCATTATCTAATAATTTTATTCCAAAAGGACTCATTCCTTTAGAAAAATTGTTTGATCGAAATGATGTCCTCCAAAACCCTCAGTGCATTTCTTTAGAAGATGACATAGAAGAGATTAACATTGGAACTGATGAAGATATCAAAAACATCAAAATATGTGCATTTCTGGACCCTGAGATCAAAGCTCAATATCTTAAGTTATTGCAAAATTATAAGGATGTTTTTGCTTGGACTTGTGCTGATCTAAAGACTTATGATACTTCATTAATACAACATAAGATTCCTTTGAAGCCAGAAGCAAAACCTTATCAATAGAATTTGAGAAGGATAAATCCAGCCCTTCTACCAATTGTAGAAAGTGAGATTAAGAAAATGCTAGATGCTCAGATCATCCTCCCTCTTAGATATTCTGATTGGGTTGCAAATCTAGTTCCCGTTAGACAGAAAAATGGAGAAATAAGACTCTGTGTGGATTTTAGAAATTTGAACAAGGCATCATTAAAAGATAATTATCCTTTGCCCAAAATGGATAAGTTACTTCGAATGGTTTTAAGAGCACAAAGACTTTCTATGCTTGATGGTTTTTCAGGTTACAATCAGGTGAATGTTGATACAACAGACAGAGAGAAGACAACCTTTACTACACCCTGGGGTACATTCATGTACGCTAGGATGCCATTTGGCTTAACCAATGCTGGAGCAACATTTCAGAGAGCTATGGACATAGATTTTATGGGTTAGGTAAATAAATTTGTGGTTATTTATCTTGATGACATAACTGTTTTTTCTAAATCTGATCAGAAACATCTAAAGCACTTGATGAAGGTTTTTGATAGGTGTAGAAAATTTGGAATATCATTGAACCCTAAGAAGTCCTTGTTTGCTGTCAAAGAAGGAAAATTGTTGGGCCATATAATTTCAAAGGAGGGAGTAGTAATTGACCCCAAACGAGTATCTGCGATTGAAACATTGACCTTACCTAGAAGCAAGAAGGAGATTCAAGTTTTTCTAGGCAAGATTAATTTTCTTAGGATATTTATTCCAAATTATGCAGAGATTGTAAAAGATATAACTGACATGCTCCAAAAGGACCATGAAGTCAAATGGACTGCCTCTTCTAGGCATGCATTTGAACAAATAAAAAAGGCTATCTCTGAAGCTCCCACCTTAGCCAGCCCTGATTATACTAAGCCATTTAGTATTTTTTCTTTTGCCTCTGAAACAACCCTTGCTGCTGTTCTATTACAGAAAAATGAAGATTCCCATGACCAACCCATAGCCTTTTTCAGCAAGGTTATGAGAGATGCTGAGCTTAAGTATGACATCATTGAGAAGCAAGCCTATGCCCTCATTCAAGCCCTGAAATCATTCAGGATGTATGTCTTACATTCACCTATTATTGCTTATGTCCCTAATAGTGCTGTGAAAATTGTCCTAACCCAACCAGACACTTATGGGAAAAGAGGTAGATGGATCACTCAAATTCTGGAGCTTGATCTAACTATCAAGACTACCAAGCTAGTAAAAGGTCAAGGATTATCCAAGCTTCTAGCTGAATCCAACTACAAAGTACTTGGAATCAATTCTGTTTTAGAAATACAAGAACCTTCCCTTCATCCTAAAGGGGAGAATCCACAAGAACCTCTACCTTTTGAGCAGATCAGTCCTATACACATTGATGACAAATTCTTGTTGTCAAATTTGTATCAAGATATTGTAAATTTTTTGATCCATTTTGAGTGTCTAGCATCATTCTCCAAAACCCAGTATAAAACCCTTAAGTTAAAATTAGTCAAGTACTGCATTATAAATGCAAATTTATACTGGAAAGATCCACTGAATATTTTGTTATTATGTTTAACAGAATTAGAAATTGAAGGAATCATTGATCAGTTTCATACAGGATTTTGTGGAGGACATTACGCTTGGAGAGCAACAGCATACAAGATTTTGAGGGGAGGATTTTATTGGCCCACATTGTTCTTACAAGTAGGGGCAAAGGTCAGAGGTTGTGTTCCTTGTCAAATGTTTGCTGGTAAACAAAAATTAGCGGCTCTTCCACTCGTTCCATCAATAGTTTCAGCACCTTTTTCTCAATGGGGATTAGATTTTGTTGGAGAGATTCACCCCACTTCAAGTAATCAACATAGATGGATCCTCACTGCAACAAACTACTTTATTAAATGGGTGGAAGCAATTCCAGTCATAAATGCTACTGATTCAGTAGTAATTAAGTTTATTGAGGAGAATATCTTATCTAGATTTGATTGCCCAACTCAAATTGTCACTGATAATGCAACAACTTTTTCTAGTGTTAAAATAATTGACTTTTGCCAGAAATATCAAATTTTGTTACATCATTCAACTCCATACTACCTTTAAGGTAATAGCCTTGCAGAGTCATCAAACAAAAGTCTGGTAAAGGTAATAAAAAAGACTATAGCTGATCATAAAAAGAATTGGGATTCACATTTGATTTATGCAGTATGGGCAAACAGAATTACTCCAAAGAGATCAACTGGAAAATCTCCATTTCAATTAGTCTATGGAAAAGATACAATCTTCCCTACCAATTTGGCCTTCCTTGTTTTAAAATTCTTGTAGGATTCAACAGATGAACCTGATGATTTTTTAAGAAGAATAAATCAGATTATTGAACTTAATGAAAACAGAGATGAAGTTCAACACAAATTGAAGAAATATCAGAATAAGATGAAGGCCCTGTTTGACAGAAGAGCTAGGGAAAGGGACTTTAAGGAAGGTGATCTAGTTCTAAGATGGGATGCCAGGAGAGAAGAGAAAGGAAAGCATGGCAAATTTGACAATCTATGGTTTGGACCTTTAGCAATTGCTGAAGTGAAGGGTAACAACACTTTTGTGCTGCAGAATCTTGAGGGGCTATATTCCACTTATCTTGTAAATGGAAGGTTTCTCAAACATTACATTCAGTACTAAGAAGTTGAAATAGTTTTCATTGTAAATACTCTGGTTTTCTTTTACTTTTCAAGATGTCAGTGTGATCTTTCTTACAACAAGGACTCCATAGCCCGAGGAGAAGGCACATGGATCTGCAGGTTCTTTGCATTCTACAGGAGAAAGCAGTCCCTAGATGGAGCCAATATTGTAGCATTTTTTGGTTTTGATAAGATAGAATAAATTAATAAAAAAATAAAAAAAAATATTTTGAAAAAATGTTAAGTTAGGATATGGACATAACAATATTGAATAAAATGTTTTTGAAAATATCTTGATGATGATGTCCATATCAAAGAAAATGTTAGGTTAGATGCCCTAAAAAATCAAGGCAAAAAGAAAATGTTAGGTTAGAAAGAAAAGAAAACAAATAAACTCTGAAAGTGAGCAAGTCTAAATGCCACTACTATTTTTTTTGCAAAATAATGGTTGTGTGCAGCTTGTCATAAATGCCACAACCCATGACAGTCAAATAGTTTAATCTTGACTGCTTCATGCTTTAAATTTGATGTTATAATTAGAGAATAAAGATCTGGCCAAACTGTTTAATCTTGGCAGATCAGTAGTTAGGTAGAGAATAATAAGGTGCTCATCAGTTTAATCTGAGCCCTTGGATGTTATAAGGTTAGAATTAGATAGTTTGTTTTTTTAAAAATAAAAAGAAAGGAAAAGGGTTTGCTAGCTTAAATACACCCATTAAGTGAAAAAAAATGATAGGATAAGCAAAGGGTAAGTAGAAGAAAGGTTGCAGAAGTATGATGATTGATTGGACAAAATGTACATTCATAATGTTTTATCATATGTTTCTATGTCCATGATGCAATTACACGAAGCAAATGAAGGTCTACAAGATCAATTAATTAACTTCCCTAATCCCCATTCATCCCTATATTTACTAATTTCCCCTTCCCATCTTTATACAGTTCATATTCATTCATTTTCCATAAAAAGCCCCTTTTCCTAAAGTTAAAATCCTTTTTGCCTAGGAAAAGTGAAAAACCCATGTTAAATTCCCTTTTACCCAAAAACCCACAAAAAGTTGTTTAGCCTAAGCATTGATGTATATATGTGAAAATCAAATAACTCATGAAAAGGCATTATATTTAGCGTATTTCCCCTTTCCGCTCATATTTCATATTAATGCTAACTTAGCGTATTAAACCCCTAAAAGTCCCTTTCCCTTATATTATTAACTCCTTTTATTAAATATCCCGAAACCATAAGTTTTATTATAAAACTATGTATCGCATATCGGTGGATCGCAAACTTTTCAACATGCATCCACTCTCCTCTGCATTGCGATATGCAATGCGCGATGGACCCGGAATCAACGCAAATATATATCATAATTCATTGCCCATTTCTCATCCGCCCCTCATCGCAAGTCTCGGCTGAAACATGCACCCTCTGCCATTGCGATCTTCGATATGCGATGGGAACCCAGACCCGATCGCAGTATTATCCATGATATATTTTCCACATCGTGTTCGACCCCTATCACATTCCTTTGCGATGGGCCTTCCTTCGCTAAACTGCGATTGCGATATGCGATGGGAACCCAGACTCGACGTCATTTATCCACTCGAATTCATACTATTTCAAGTTCGCCATACCTTGTTTTGCGAAGGATTTCTTTGTTAAAATGTTTTTATGATTTAAACGAAGAACCAACTTAAACCTCTATTTAATCGTAAAACCCCACTAATCTCAACTTTTAACTCATAATAAAGCCCATACCGCCATGATTAATCATTGGGCCCCTAAACGCTGCTTTTTCGCTCCACCACCGTCCGATCAAATCTAACGACCCTCAGTGATTTCGGGTTGGCTATCTACCCTAGCATTACTCGCTCGAAAAAGCAGTATTCCACCAGCCTCCTCTTGCTACGTGTCAGGCTCTAGGCTATATCGGGTGACCCCTCCCAAAAACTGCTCGCGCCTCATAAGCGGTGCGATGAAAACCAAAACCACCTCCCGCATAACAACAAAATGGCCGCTATTCACTTTGCGTCATATTTAAAAAAGTTAATTGTTTTTCCGTTTAAACGTAAACATCACCATTTTGATTTGTTTCGCCCGTTTACACAGTGAAACCTCCATAAACCTTTGCGACCAATAAAACCATTGTTTTACCTTCCGATACGCTCTGGACTTCTTCCAATATTCTTTGGAGCTCAATAAAGCCATTGACGACTTTCTCTGTCACTTATGTTTTTCTTAACAATTTCTGTGTTTTGTAGGTAAAAACTTTTGTTCTAGGCTTACAAAGAAAAAGGCTTGCATACAATTGGAAGACAAATATGAAGATCATATCAAATCACTTTACCCTGTAACATAAAATCTAAAGCGATTCACTGTTGAAAAACACATTTAAACCCTGAAATGCACAGTAAAGGTAAAAAGGAACACAGTTAAGGCTACTCAGCAGGGTGAAAGGATATTCACAGAGTTTAAAGAGTATCAAATGAAAGATCAAATGAGCGTAAAGGATACAAATAATCAAGCAGCTTAAAGGGCAAAATATCAAACAACAAAGTCAACACAACCTGAATAAAAGGGACAGCAAGAAGCGGTTCAATAGCTGCTCTTATCTTCTTGCATGAAGATCTTTCATTTCCTAGAATAAATCTTAATCAGTTTTAGGATATTTTCTTAGTTTCATTATTGTATAAATAACTCTCTTCTCGAGTTGTTATGGGTTCAAGGTTCATTGTTCATTGCTTGTTAAGTCGTGATTGTTCATTCTACTTTGAACCTGGTTGCACCTTTGAAGGAAGCTTTTCTAAACACTTGATGTACTCAGTCTTTCTGGAACCTTAATACAAAGCAGAGGATTCTGAATTTGGTTTTACACAGTTTGTGTTATCCTGTAAGTTTTTCTAGTTATCAATCATTATGTTTTTCTTGATATGCTTATGACTTATAGAGATATCTAGGTAGGGATAATTGTGTCTCAATCTATTCCTATAAACTCTTGAAGTGATCATCTATTAAGAGAATGGATTAATGAACTGTCTGTTTAGCTAATCCCCTCTAATCAATAAATTATCTGTATCTTTTGTAAGCTTAAGTATATTGCCTTGAACCTTTGGAACATAGTTTAGAAGGTTTTCATACTTATGATTGTTCTGTTTTACAGTCTGGACACTGTGATAATCATATTATTTTCTATTTTCTTCTCACCTCTATTTGATCTATATCACTGTGTAAAGCTTTATAACAACGTTTTGCTGAGATATTAATATTATCCAAAGGATTAAATATTTCAATTCTACATCTGTCTTCATTCATTGGTCTTCCAAAACTAAAACCAAAAACCCCAAAACAATTATTTTAGATGCTCTGGCATTGGTAGCTGACCTACTACTATCTCAGAGGTAATACAAGTCCAAAAATATCTTATCGACAATATCGGCGAAAATATCGGCAAATATCGACAAGCATAATTTTTTTTTTGTTTTTTGCTTTTTTATCAGATTTTTAAACATAGTCGATATTTTCAAAATATGACAATATTTTCAAAATATCGTAATATTTTGTCGATATTTTGAAAATATCGCGATATTTTCTCTGCAATATATCGTTTTGTCGAAAATATATCGGCGATATTATCAATCCCTGTGCAAATAGATAGTCCAATTGATGGCTAATGAAATTAAAAAAATTATAAAATTTAATTCAATAGAGCATTTAAGCACAAGATTTAGAAAAATATTACAAATAGAATTGAAGAGGAACACCACCATGAATAAACCCCAAAGTCTTTTCTATTAATTCCAGAAAAATATTACAATGGCAGAGTTTGACTTAGAGCTTTCTCAATTTTTTTTTTTTTTTTTTTTAATTTGTCTTTTGAGAAGCAAACGACTCCTAATTTATAGATAAATCCCCCAAACGACTGGTTGGCTTGATCCTTGTCAAAATAATCTCAACCATTGATAGATATTTGATTATCTTTTAATCTCCATCGTCGAAAATCTTTACTTTGAGGAATTTTCGAATTTTTTTTAATCAAGTTTTTATTAGTTCAAAACTAATTATTTTGAGCTAATTTCTTCAAAAAAATGACTTTGGCTTAACTACTAAGGCCCAAGGGTCTACTTTTTCTTGAAATTTCCAATATTCCTTTGGTGGGGGATTTCCAAAAATTAATTTCTTTGATACACACGAATTTTCCATTTGGAGAATTTAATTTCTCTAAGATTTTAATTTTGACTCTATTTAATTAAATTTCTGGCTTAGAATTTTAATTTATTTTTGCTAGAAAATTTAATTAATTGACACATGAGGGGATTAATAAATTTTTCTACCTTCTAATATTTTAGCCAATGAGGGACCATACACTAAAATATTTTTTACATAAGATAATTACATTTCAATCCTCAAAGGGGGAACATCCGTTTGTTATAAACCCTCAATTTACTACCCAATTCTGCGACTCACTATGATCCAGTAAACCAAGTGATTTGTAATAAAATAATTTATCAAATTAGCTTAAATTATTCTCAAATCACTTTTACAAAAGACTCGACTAAAACACTAGGATCCACCTTAAGATCTTAAAAATAAATCTCACTCTAGCTTTGGGGTGAGGTTGGAGGGAAAAACTTTGTCGATTATTTGTGTTTAGAAACACAAATGAATCAATGAGACAAAAAACCTCCTAGGATGAAATTCGTTACCAAGATAATGGGCTTACCTAGGTTTTTACATACATACACGGTTTTCCTAGCATCATTTACATTAACATTTTGCAAAATGGGTTTACGACTCTGAGAAACTAATGACTGATGATGACGAATCCAAGATGATATGAATGCTTGAACATGATGGAATCCTTTTGCGAAAAGGTGTACTGGTATAGGGTAGTTGAAACTTGACACAGAGTGGTCAATAGGCTACAAGCAAGAAACACAAGAAAGAAAATTAAAATACAAAAGATGGTTGGGACATTAACATTAGCATGTGGGCAAAAGCCAAGCATGAGCTCTACCCCTTATCATTATGGCCATCATCTGGTTCTTGGAGCCAATGTTGCCCTACCACATCATGGAAAGGAACCGTTGCATGTCCAAACCCATGGTGTGTGATGAAATACACCACCACTATGGGGGTAACCACTGCTACACATCATTCAACGCATGCTCTCATTTCCTAGAGTATCAGGCAATAATACAAAGAAAAATCAAGGAGATGCAAAAGACAATAAGAGGGGTGGAAAATAAAGGTTGGGGTAACTCATGCATCCACGATTGCTCCCTCCTTACATTTGCATGCCCAAAATGTGGAATTCCTCATCATTTGTAACCCCATTTCACCATGGAATTTTGCCCTAAGACCCCTTTTCCCCTCCGTTGTATCATTATTCACATGACACCTATTGATTGAAGAATGTTCCAAGGACTTGTCTTCCACCTTAGGGGACATGAATACCTAATAGGGTCGTCCATTAGACACTCCTACCTAGGAAGTTAACACTAGTACGTGATCAAAACTCCAAATTTGCAAGAGAAGCCTTATATGAAGTGTCATTTTGCCCTTGATTAACAAGCTTGGTCCACTTAGATGCAATAATGATTATTGTACCTAATGGTGAAGATGCATCACTGGATATTGTGTGTGATTGGAAGGCGGTTTTCATCATGGGCTGGGCAACTTAATTGGGACCCAAGCACACTAGAGGAGCATATGACACCCTGTAGGTGAACCGTTGAGAGCCATGGGACTCTTGTCATTTGCAGATCATCGTTCATATTCGTGGGCATCCTCAACACCTCAACAAGCTTGCAATTTGCTCCATATTATTTACGACTCCCGAGATGATGCACTTGGACCAACATGCCCCAGTTGACTTAGCAGTGATCACATGGTTTGGAAGTTGATTCGAGGCCCAGATGAGGTTTGTTTCACCCCTTGAGACATGGGAGGGCTAGCACCATCCTCAGAGCCCTCAACGTTGGAGCAAAACCAGGCTATTTCACCACCAGGAGACCCATGAGACCAACTTTTGTGCCCCAAACCCAAAATTGGGGTCCATAAGATGATTTGCATGGAAGTCTAGGGGCCAACCCCTAGACCTTGATTTTTGGAGCCCTCTACACTCATTTTGGCACTAGAGGAGCCCAACGCTTGCCTAAAGGAGGCCTACACATGCATGACATCAACATTTCGACCCTCCTATGGGTTAATTATTATGTTTTCACATTGTCTATAAGGTTGACTTGTGACCTTACCTAGTATTTGCCCATTATTTTATTAGTTGAGGGGCTAATAGGCTAAAATTAGACATCATTGGACACATGTATTACAGAGACCTCATTTGATCTCTCTCATCATCAAACTTGTGAATTCAAACCTCTTTAAAGAACTCACACTTGCTTCTGGTGGGTAGACTAGAGATCTTTGGATGCGTATGGAAGTTGACTTTTGGCTATTCTTTGGAGCTGTTCTTGGTCTAATGGTAGGGTACATTGCATGTTATCTTGTAAGTGAATCCTATTGTTGAATATCTTTTCTTGAATGTCTAATGCATGGAACTATTGATTCTATGTTAAATCTCTGTGCCCTAATTTGTTGAAGATCAATTTATTGAAGAATATCTAGATGAATGTTGTATGCGCTATTCATCTTAACATGCAATGAATGTTCCTAGTGGTGATCTCCTTATAGCTCTCCCATGCAACTCCAATTTTCCATTGAATGGATAAGTCCTCAAAATTTGATAGCTAGGGCATCAAATTTCGGCCTCCTTGGGAACAAATATGGCTTATCTTAAGCATCCTAGATTCCATATGCCCATAGGACAAGGCACCAATTCTATCGCTTGGTGATCACCTTGAAATTTTCTCTCAACTTCGGTCCTTTTAAGGCGAGGAAGGACAATCTAGGGCTTAGAGCGAAATTCTAGAGAGGGTTTTTGGTGGTTTGAGAGCCTAAACATCAAGAGGTAGGTCTTGACTATATGACCTATCATTTTGGTGGGCATCCACTTAAGTTTCATATATAAAATCTCTTGCCCTAGGTGTTTCCCTAAGAGGAAAACCCTAGTTTCTTCTCCCTCAACTTGTTAGACTTTAATGAAGGTATCATGAGCCTTGTAATTGTTGGAATCCATCACAAGGAACCTTTTCTCTTTGGCCTTGACCTTTGGAACTCCCATTATCGTCAGTTACATCAAACCCTAGGTCTTGCATCCCCCTTTTCTAGGGATTTTCGTTGAGAGCGAATTGCTTCTTTAAAGAAGCCTGTGAACTTATATTGTGCCTCTCTTGAATGACCTCTAGTGAGATTATCTCATTCCTTATCTATAGCCTATATGTCATAGAATTAGTCTCTATCTCTCTAACTAGGACTCCTCCCATTGGTGAAAATCCGTAAAGAGTAGGGGGTTTTGGCTAAGGTGACATTGGGCCTCTACCTCATTGTTGTCCCATTGTCTAGTTTATACCCTGTAGGGTTTCCCTCTCCAAGGCTTGCTATATTTTGCGAGAACAAGCATCATTTATCCTTCCTCAGCGAATTTTTGGTCATTCATTTGACTCATAGACTCCATCGACCCAAGACTAAAGCACTAGCCATCCTTTGTTGATGATCACTTTAACTTTTATCCATAAATTTCCTCTTTCTTCTCTTTTCCCTAATTCAACGAATTTCTGGAGTTGGAGAGTCGAAATGGCAAGAGGATAGTGGTTGCCACAAAATCCCTTTTTTTTTGTAAGTATTCACTTCAATTTCGTCCATAAATTTCTTTGCCCTAGTTACTAGCTCTAGGCTACCCCTTGTTTGGATTTAGCTTCAACTTGGGGGCTTTTTGAGGGTTTCATGTGTCTTGTCCTTGTTGAAAGTCATTGTTGGAAACCCTTCCTCTTTGCCTTGACCTTCGGTCACCTCAACACTCAACCAACCAATTGAGCCCTAGGTCTTGTGCTCTTAACCAATGTTGCACAAAGCGCGATCGGGATTTAATTGGCGCCGGGAAAAAAGCGGAAAAAATCGTTAAAAGCGGGAAAAAAGCGGAAAAAAGCGGGAAAAAAGCGTTTGGCACAAAAATATTCATTTTTTTTTCAATTTTTTTAATATCTAAACCATCTACAACATAAAATAAATACATTGACACATAAATATGATAAAAAAACTAATATATAAGATGTTTAATATCATTTCTAGCGCTAAAATCACACATAACATTGAATCATGTCCTGAATAGTAAGTCCTGAGTCCCAACTCAGCCTCAAAATATCAACAAAAAATATGATAATGTATCTCATTATGTCATAATGTCATATACAATAAAATGAAAGTCTAATCCTATTGATTTCCTCCAGCTCCTCTCCCTCACCTCTTCTCCTCCTCCTCCGCGCGCAAACAGCAAAATGACATAAAAAAAATCGATTTTCGCCTATTAAAAGCCCGCTGCCCCGTGCCTCTGCGATTTTTTCTGTAAAAATCGCGATTTTTTCCGAAAAAATCGCTATAAAAAAAAGTCCGCGATTTTTTGGTATAAAAATCGCGATTTGATCGGGCAGAGGAAAAAATCGCGATTTTCCGATAAAATCGCGATTTTATCGCGATTTTAACAACACTGCTCTTAACCCTAGGCCTCTATAAAGAAAGCAAATTGACTCCAATTGGAGCTCTATGCCTAAATTATGCCTTTCTTGTATCCTAACCTTAGAATATCCATTAGGTGACCTTTTCACATACAGTTGAAATGATCTCAAATTAATGCCATAAATACCCCCATTTAGCCTATAGGTGATGGTATTCCTTTCCAATGAAGAGAGACAAGGCTGTAATCAACTATGCATATTTAGATTAGTCTACTATCAAAAATTTACCACGCTGAAAGGCATTATGAGAAAAAGGCTTGTGTCGCTGGGAAGCATGTCTCAAAATGAGGGCTCATTTTGAGGGGTAACATATGTTAATAACGTTTTCTATTTTTGTGAAGAATTACTTATGATGTTAGACAAAAACAATGTATACAGATAAAAATCATATGCACAAGTGCCAATTCTTTTCATGACAAATTAGTGAACCCAGGGACAAAGATTAGAGATATTCATTAATTTTTTCTTTCGGTTGTGTGCAGAACTAGAATCTTCCATATCCGTGGAAAAGAGTTTCAGCAGGCTAAATTGTATTGTTTGACAAGAAATTTGTTCATAGAGAAATAAAAATAGACAGCAGAAACCGAAAAGGGAGATAGTATGACATTAGTAGGAATTTTATTGATATGCTCAACACCTAATCTCCTTAGTAAAACCAGTGTTGCAAAACTTGTTCTTGGCAATGACTCGGCAAAGGTCCAGAAAATGAAACCAATAAATACTTTAAAAACCAGCAAAAAGTTGCCAAGCAGTTGAAATCAGAAATCAGAAACCAAAATAAGAAAAGAGTGCAAAATATTTTCCTGAGCAGCGATAATTTACCTAAAAGTCAGCAATAAATTGGTAGACTTGTGAGACGTTGCAATAAATTGCACAGGTCAAATGTTAGGGTCCCCTCTGCAGTAATTATTTTAATTTCACAATTTTCTGGTGGGTGAGAAATTCAATTTTGATTTGTTTTGCGGATTAGGCTATCAGGCTTGTATTGATGCAGAGACCTGGTTTCAGAACCCTCCAGGTGCATGCAGATGAGGCTAGGTGCAAATCCAGGGTGGATTTGATGGCATAGATATGCCCCTCATAGTGCAACATTCTAGCCAAAGATACTCTATGAGATGTAATTCTCAAAAATAAAAAAGAAATTGTGGATTCACTGATCAATCGGTAGTTTCTGCAGCTTTGTATCAAACAAAACACCCTTTATTGAAGGTTGAAAATTATGCAAAATACATACATTTTTTTGTAAGAATAGGTTCTTGTTCATAAATGTCTTTGCTCCCTGAAGCTGAACTTTGTTGCCAGTTTTGAACTCATGGCATGGTTTTGTAAATTGCTATCTTTCACTATGGCTCAGAAACAACACGCTTGGCTAGATACTATCTCAAAGTGGACTGAATATAATTTGATAAATCATCATTTTTTAAAATTGTTTTTTTTGCAGTATATGGAGATAAAAGCAAAGACTAAATTCAAGGATAAGGAAAAGATTGTAAATGGTAAAGCTTCATTGTTGCCTATGGAAGTTGAAACAGCTGCAAACAAGTCTTATACTTCATTGAAGTATTTGTCTGTAGAGAAAAGGTTAAAGCTGTCTGAAGGACAGACACAATGCAAATTGGTGGATATCACTGGTGGCCCTGTAATGTCTGAGCAGCACCCACAATCTGGATTAAATACTAATGGTGCAGCTACAGACTTGATTGAGCAACAACAGCGTGGATTGGATTTGGTTGATGCAGGTGAACATAAGATATCTGCAAAAGACTTAGCTAAAATACATGACCAGTTCTTACTACAGCACGCCTCAATAAGAGCAAATGTTTTAAGGTCTGAGGAGAATACCAGAAAGAGGCGACATGAAGTTACTGGTAAAAAGAAGGGACATGGCCAGAGCATACTTGCCAGATATCCTCATGGCAGTACTCTTCCTCATCAAAGGGTTTCAATGCAGGAAATTGTGGATAAGCAAGTTGAATCAGATGCTCTGCCACCTTCTTTTGTTGCAAGTGTTGAGGCACGTGCAAGGTTAGTGCAACTATAACTTTAATAGATTGCCCTTATTTTGTTATTTTACTGGTTAGAAAATTCACTTGATTGAAATATTATGAACTACATAAGAAAGCTGGTATGGCCTAGTGTCTAGTCGGGGGAATGTTGCAAGGAGTGTGTTTAATGTCTATGAAGTCATTCACGTGTATATATGCGTCTAAATGTGAGAAACAAGCTGTTTATTATTGCAGGGAAGTCTTACACAATAACCCAATGGTCATTGCTAACTATTGCTCTTTGCATGAACTGCTGTCTAGAACTTTAGACTTCAGGATATAAAATCTTCTCTTTTATCATTGACTAGAGAAATCCTGAAAATGCTTGAAAAGCTACCCACATTTCTAAAAGCCAAAAGAGAAATCCTGAAAATGCTTGTAAAGCTTCCCACATTTCTAAGATTGAATTTTTTTTCACAGATGATCAGGTTATTGTTAACAAAGCAACCATCCTGTTTTAATTGAAAACCTTTGTTGATCCAAGAAGTAAATGGTGGAGTGTTTTTTGAGCTCCACACTTTAGTAATCATTTTCCTATAAATTTAATATAAACTAAGATTAACAACAAAAAATTCCATATTAGTTAACTCTGAACTTTGAACCTTCGATTTGCATGTCGAGACGCTACTATTTTCATCCTTGGGACATAGCACACTATTAGAAAAGCACTCTATTAGAAAGCTTTTATTGTAGTTTTATATGCAAAACCTAATTAAGCAATGTACACGGTTATTATTGCACTATAATCTCGTTTGTGTGTTTTTCTTTTCCAGAGGAATTCTCATTTTCGAGCTTATTTTGAATTGCAGGCGTAGACATAAAATCAATGCTGCTAAGTTACGTATAAGTAAATTGAATAAACCAAAGACCAAACACTTGGGTTTCAAGAATATAGGTGTACAAAAGGATGCACAACAAATCAAAGATGATTTAAGACAATCAGGCATTTTGTCATCACTTTCAAAGAAAAGAAAAGGGAAGCTCGAAAAAGGTGGGATTGATTGGGAAGACTCCATAATTGAGTGTCTTCTCCTTCATGAGGTACGTGTTGGTCCATTTCATGATGTCAAATTTTAAAGGAAAACCTATGAATTCTTTATATGGTTGTGTGTGTGAAATGATTTATTGCTTTATTACTTGCTTGCTACTCAAATTAAATTGTAGTTTCATATAAATAGGGCATCTATTTAATTCGTTGTTGAGGTATTGAGTAGATATCTAAAAAGAATGACATATTAATGATTTTGAAAATGTTATGAATAAATAATATAAATAATAAGAATCACAATAATGTGTAATTAAATAATATGTCCCAAAGTTCATGGCTATTCGTGAAGGAGCACCTTGCCTACTATATATGCAGGGCCTCATTTGTAACTGTTACCGCTTAATTTAGCAGGGGTTTTAGGAGGGTTTCCAAAGGGACTACTACTAGATCAAGTGGCAACAATGGGACAAGGACCCAATGTCACCTCAGTCAATGTCCCTTGCTCTTTACAGACTTTCACTGATGGGAGCAGTTCCGCTATGATCTATAAACTGCCGTGGATATTCCATTGAACAGTTTGTCACAACAAATCTGATAATATTATATTAAAAATATGAGATTCTACACTATTACATGTTTATTAAACTTTAAGATCTATATATTTAACTGTAATCAGTGCATGCATGTGAATGGAAATTATGTAGAAAATAGAGAATGACAAAATAAGCTCACACCCACAAAAGACACAAAATATGCTCTCGGAAACCCTTTCGGGCGAAAACCTAGCTGGAAGGTGAGGCTGCTTCACTCTCTTTCTCTATCTGGAAAAATAAGGCTGCGGGCACAAAGAAGTAATACCTGTTTCCTATGGGCTACTACTGTGCACATATGCTCTGTGTGTGCTCTACCTCTTATCGCTCTTGGCTATCTTTGCTTAGCTATGGAACAAATGCTCTTGAAAGAATAGAATGCCTCTTCCTCCTAGTGGCTTGGTTATAACACAACTCGATAGCCTACTAGTGGTTAAGTTTGACTACATTATCTCTTAGCTAGAGTTACAATATAGACTCTTCTAGAGTCTTTTACATCGCAAACACGTGGCTAGCCCCTTTTTCATGAATAATGGGGGTTGACGCGACATCCTCTTAAATTATAGGTGTCAAAATAGGAAGGTCAAATTCTGAGTGGTATAACTTTTTCATACGGACTTCGATTAACGCGCTTTTTGTGCTATTGTAAAGATCTCTGAGTGTAGAACAACATGGAAAAGTGTGACACCAAAGCGATGAAGTTTTACCCCAAAAAACGTCGTTTGATGCCTCAAAACGCTCCTGGAAGGTTTCAGAGCCCGTTTTGCCAAACTGGGTCCCACCGGTAAAAACGGTCCTGTGAGATGATTCCTCCACTTTTTCCACTCTGGATGCATCGAGATGGATGACAAACAATATAATGATCCAATCCGAATCACGCTATAGGGAAATCACTAGAATGATGAGGTCAATAACGATGCACAATGTGATTTCCAATGGCCGTTCAAAGGAGAGGCTCAGATAATAAGTCACTGGTTTTAGAAGCAAAAGAAGGGCTCTCCAAAAGAGGCTTGAGGGAAGGATGACCTCGGGTTTAGGAATATTCAAAAATGAAGAATGCCTATAATCAAAACTTCTAAAATCCCTTACTTGTGATTGATTTGTTTATACTAGGGTTCAAAGTGAGGCAAGGATGGGTCGTTCAATGGAAAGATTCAATTAAAGTGTGAGCTTTGGGAGAAGCTAGGGTGGCTTTCCACAAAAAATCCCTTGAGAGAAATACTATAAGAGATTAAGGGTTGAGAGATATACCGTGGTAAAAGCTCATCCAATGATCACCTATAGTTAAGAGAAAAAAGTTTTGAATGATGAACTACAAAGTGCAAACCTTCAAGAAATACCCAAGTCAAAGGAGCTTCAAGGGTTCCCTCTTGGTGAGATAACTAGGGCATCAATTTATTTGAAATTCCATCATCGGAATTCGTTCAAAACTGGAGGATGCCTAGAGGAGACATAAATGAAGAAACTTGTGTGAATGGAATCCTAAAATTCATCCTCCTAAAATTTCGCACCAAGCCCTAGAAATATCCTTATTCTTAGGGGATGATGAAAAGAGGAAGAAAACATGTGAAAGAATGATATTTTGTGAAGTTAATGTGATCACCAAGGATCTAGGACTAGTGCCTAGTCTATTGGGAGAATGGAGTCAAGAGTGAGATTAATTTAGGGTTTTGTTCTATCAAGGAGCCTAATTGTAGCTTCACATGCCGTAATGAAGCAACTACCCAACTACAACAAGGATTTATACTTCGACTTGTCAAATAATGGAGTTTTAGGGTTATGTTTTCAAGGACAACCCCTAGGAACATTCGCTTTTTCTTACCCAATGAATAACACATGCAATAGATCAAGACTACCAAAGTGATTCAAGATTTTTACATAATTTAGAGCACAAGCAGCATGATGATGTAGTGTTCCATACATTAAACATATAATGAAAATTTTGCATAAAAGAGAAACTTACATGGCAGAAAAAGTATATCCATCCATCACATTTGCAAGAGAGAAACTCCAAAATAGAATAGCATTAACCCAAACATCAAAATGCATTAAAGAATCTCCATTTCATCCTTAAATAGTCATAGCGAAATTCTAGAAGAAACAATGATACGAATCCAAGTGATGATGAGCTACAAATGGGGCCTCATTTTATTTATATGAGACTCTAATAGTTTAGTGGGTCTAATTAGCCTAACAAACGCCCTAAAAGTGTCACTAATGTGCAAAATAACACCCTAATTGGCGACAATCCCACCAAATAGCTCCATAACATGAAAAATAAGCCTCTGAGGAGGGCTGAAACGATAATACAATAGCTAGGAGGGCCATTGGAAGGCCTTGTGAATTCCAACATGTGCCAAAATGGATGGAAGGGCTCCAAAAATAGTGATGAAAGAGGTGGCCCCTTGATCTCCAAGCAAGTGACATGTGGTGCTCCCAAGTGGCCGTGGGGGCACAAAATCATCCTCATGGGTCTCCAAGTAGATCGAACAAGCCTGTATCCCATCTGTAAGGGATGGAACAATGATGCAATCTCTCCCTTTGTCTCACATGGTGAGACACATCCTTATATGGGCCTTGGAACAACTGCCAAGTGTGTGGTGCAAGTGTGTAGCCAACTGGGCAAGGTGGTCCAAGTACATCATCATCGTCAAATAAATGGAACACGAACAATGGAACAATGATGTAATCTGTCCCTTTGTCTCCGATGGTGAGACACATCCTCATATCGGCCTTGGAACAACTGCCAAGTGTGTGGTGCAAGTGTGTAGCCGGCTGGGCAAGGTGGTCCAAGTACATCATCATCGTCAAATAAATGGAACACGGATGAGCATTGAGTGGAGCTAAAGGATCCGTGATGTGGCTTTCTACTCTCTGCAATAGTGGAGGCCCATGACTCTCTACCCTCACCCTACAAATGCCAATATGACCCTCTAGAGAACTTGGACACTTTATGGGGAGGCCAAACCCCAAGACGAAGATCCACCTGCAATCCTGTATAAGATCCAATGCGTCTCCTCACCTTCCAATACAACAAAGCATTAATGTAATTGAGTAAATGAGCTTACAAATCACGGAGCCAAGTTGACACTTCATAGTCGCATGCGCTTCCATAATGGGCTTTAGAATGTATAAGTGTCTCCAAGTGCAAGGAGGTTAATCAAGGACTCTATTAAGTGGTTTCAACCTTAAGGGAGTGACAAGTCCGTGGTACATCCCTTGACTGAAAGGTATCATGTGATATAATGATGGAACAAAGTGGGACATTGTAATATTCCTAGTGGAAATTTACAATGCTAAGCAAAGGAAACATAGTAAAAACATATACAAAAATTTACAGCACATCAAACAACCAGAAATCTCCATAAACTACGTTGTGCTGAGCCATTTTATAAATATAATTGCTGAGTACAAAGGTAAAATCAGAAAGCATGCACCTGAGCTTGCTCAAGGCAAGCTAACAATATCCAGATGATGAAATCAGATGCTTTAACAAGCAATATGGTTGTCCCCAACAAATTCTGCGCTGTCCCAGTGAAAACTGCACTACTGGCTGCAAATAATAGTCGTTAGGGCCTCCTTCGGTGCTCAAAAAATTTCAGGAAATTAACCCCGACCTATCCACCAATAACCCACAAAAATCCACGAAGGAATTGGCCAAATGTTGACCTTGGAATTTCGGCCCAAATTTCCCTTGGCTCCTCTAGTTGTTGGCTGAATTGGGACCCCTGTTTGACCCCTCAAATCTGCCCAGAAAATTTTGCCAAATTATTTATGAGGTCCTTGTCAAAAACCCAGAAAACCCAGAAAGGGTTTGTCCTAGTTTTGATGCTCCAAAATTGACCCTAAATGCTTGGCCCTCCTCCACAAGCAAAAAATGTAACCTCTAGCAAATGCTGTGTTTGATGCTTCACTAAAATGTTGGAAAAGGCCTCAAAATACTTCCCCAAACTCCACCTCAAGTTTTAGGCCCAAACTCCCTTCACTCCTCAACTCCTAAGTGTGTATCCTCCAAGCACTGCGCAGCCCCTGCACTGCTGCTAGTGTCTCCTCCACACAAACTTGCACTTGCACTGTTGGAACAATTGGAAAAGGATGGAACTCCCTCCTTGGGCTGGCACTCGAAGTCCACCGAAGTAAGGGTTGAGATCTCCGCTCGGAGACACTCGTGTGCCAAACAATACTCGCAGACTTGACTTCTGCTCAAGTGTGTTATGTCAAAGACAAGTTTCTGAATAGATGAATGAATGACCAAAATGGGTGCCTCTTGCTCTATTTATAATTCGTGGTTCCTTCTCTCCTTGTGCCCCCCACTCTCTCTCTCCCCCAATTCACACTCCCTTCTCTTTCCTCTCTCTTCCAAGAGTGCGAGTTCCCTCTTTGGGTCGAATATCTCTTTCTTGTGGTCCCCACTTTCCACTAGAGCCACAATATTCTCTTTTCCTCCTAAGTCCTGGTGTTGGAATTGCGTTCTCTTCCCAAACTAATCTCTAATGTTGAAAATCAAAATTGGGTATATTACAATCCTCCCTACCAAAAATTGCTTGTCCTCAAGAAATGCCTGAACCACTGCCTCCTCTGTCTGCTGATCACCCCTATAACCATCAGTAATACCGGGGTCCCAAACGTGTCACTGAGTCATCCTAGGTCTCTGCACTATCCTGACATGAAAGAATCCCTCAATACTAGGATCCCAATCCATACTGTCCCACCTGAAGCTCCCCTAGCTCCACTCACTATCCTGCTTGGTATAAATACCAAAAGTCCCATGTATACCATCAATGTGTAGGAGATCATAATAATGTGGCACCATGCTAAACTCCTCATGAAGTTTTCCTACCACGTAGGCCATCCCATGCACTCCAGGAGTATACTCTCAAAGATACCACCCAATCCCTGCAGAGATATCGTCTCGCTCATGTGAGCTTCTATTGATATCATCCTGTAGGCCCACTTGCCATGCTAATAAAGTCTCACACGCCATTGGTGACTCGCTAAAGCCTAATGGAAGATTTGCATGATCTCCCCTTATAGTAGTCAGCTCATCCCTAAAGGTTATTGCGCTGTGAAGAGCGGTGATGATCAGGTCCCCTGCTAATCTTAGAGTGGTGCCACCATGCTGAAGTTGCGCTACTCAGATTATGACATACTCCCCACTGTGTGCGGACTGTATCTTCCTCTCATGAGGCCTAGTGGTGAAAGATCTATGAGAGCCAAGCTCATCTTGCCTGGGCATCCCCATGTTGCCGATATCTACCCCTCCATTGCCAATCTCGAACCTGAGCTAGAATAAGATAATTTTGCCTCGCCATGCTGTGTAGGTCTCAGTGGGCCCCCATGTGTCAAACCCAAAGTGAACTGGATCACCCTCTACCATGACCTTGCTCATCACAAAGGGGAGTGATCGACTTGCCAACCGGGTCCTTGGATTCCCCAAACATACAGGGAGCTCATAACCTCCTCCCCTCACAGGATGTCGTTGCGTAGCGCTGCTATCGATTAGAACCCATCTAACCCTCATCTCTAACCCTTGTATGTATCCACTGGGTGGACCCCAAGTATCAAGAGTATGTTCCACGCATGCAAACCTGCCCTGTTCATGCCAAATCACGCAGAGAAATCTGCTATCCCAACTATTGATGATATACCTGGACACTGTTCGGAGTCTGGGTACCCTCCTGAAGACGAAGTCTACCATCCACGTCCCTCAAGTGTGAGCTCAGGGGTGGAACATATGCTACCTCAACTATCAACCACGCCATCCCTAAGCCTGTATCTGACAACTTGTGCACCTACCAAGGGTCTCAACTGGAGAGTCTCCTCCTGGCTCATGACACACGGTGTCTCATCCAATTGTCTAGGGTGAGCCTCCCATGCCTTGCTGCATGAATGGAGAGTGTTAAGGGGAAACAACCAAACACTTTGTGACTGTAAGCAACACTAGAGGATGATGGGCGGGTATGTCCCAAAGGGTATGATCAAAAGTCTGTTGGAATGCTCAAGAGTGATCCTACAGATGACACTCTCTTCGCCTCGGATCTGCTGATAACTCCCTGGAAGCCCTGTTTGCGTCAACGCACCAGCCACTCCCTGCATGTACTCAATGTGATGTAAGGCACTCCTACTCCACAACGCGATCCAACACACTACGGTACACCACCATGCATCTCCATGTCCACTTGTAGTCCACTACTCAATACTAGATGCTCCCACACATCCTTGGATGTGATGTCCTAGAGCTGTGTCTCTACGTGTCGGCCCACACCTGATCGGTATCATCACCTCCACCATCACATCACTATACCCGTTGATGAATGGATCTTCACTCCAAATCCCCCCTTAGGGATTCGAGAAGCGAATCTCCCTATGTGTCAGCAGTGATGCTACCATTGCACAACTCCTCTGCATTGTCTGTGCCCCACACAAAAGCAAAGAGTCCCCAACTCTATGCAAGGCACTGCTCGGTGGCTTGCCAATGGCACCTCTTCTGACAAACTCTTGCCAGAGTATGCTGATCACCCCATGATCCCGTGTACAGATGTCATACCAAGACAACCAAAGGAGTCTGTCTATAAACTGGTTGGCCACTGGTGTTGACTGAGACTCCCCTAGCGGATGTGCACACTCAACTGCTAGGTCAACTGTACCATTTGGAACCCAAAAGGTAGTCCCACCTGGAACCCAATGCCAATTTGTGCTGCTGGTATCCCCTGTGCTTGGAACCTCTTACTGAGCTACACCCAGGTCCACCATTATCTCCATAGCCCACTCCACAGGGTACCAAGTCAGAATCTATCGCCATCCAACCCCAAGAGAGGGATCGAATGCACAAACTCCTGCACATAAAACAACCCCAACATGTGAATGTTGCACCCTGTGCAACTCTGATCGTCTCATCCCGCTACCTAGGTCAACACATGAGATTTGACTAGGTAGCTCTGTCTCCCTCTCTCCAATGGGAAGCTGAGTTCAAATTCTCAGCTTCCTAGCCCCAAAAATCGAATTCCAGACCAATTCGTTCTCTCCGTGTGTCTTTCTTAATGAACCCTGAGCCTCCTTCTTATACTTTTCTCATTGAGACTTCAACGACCGAGATTAAGTCTCTAATCAATGACTAAGATCAAAACATGACTTGATTTGCCTTCTAAATCATTCTCACCCATATTTTGATTAATACCTATTAATATTTTTATTTCCCTATGTTTAGATTTAGGAACCCCATTAAAAATATTAATTATTTTAATAAAATACAATTCGGGTGGAATTTCACCAAATAGTTTCTGGGTTCTTTAGAACGCATGTGCCTTTTCCTTTCCACCAATTTTCATGGTTAGAGCACATCCGATGCTACCAAAAACTAACAAATCTTGCATAAGATTCAATGCGTCTCCTAGTCTTCCAATACAACAAGTCATCAAGGAAATCGAGTAAAAGAGATTACAAACCATGGACAACAAGTGGGGACTTCATAATGGCATGCCCATCCATAATGGGGTTTGGCATGCGCTAATGTCTCCAAGCTCCAAATGGGGTTAACCAAGTATCCTATTAGGTGGTTTCTACTTCTAAAGGGGATAATATGTCCAAGATACATCCTTTAAAACGTGGTGGCATGTGATAAAGAGATGAATGGAGTAGGGAATGAAAAGGGGTAGCGCTAGGCCACATGTTGGGGTACAAGGGTAGCTAGTAAAGGGGAAGCCCCCACTTGGGTATATAATGTATAGGAGGGAGCAATCATGGTAAATGAGGTGCCCCAACCTTGATTTTTCCACCCTTCTTTATATGTCTTTTGCTTTATATGATTTTTCTTTAATTAACTGCTTGAGGCTCAAGGTGTAAGTGTTGAAGAAAGTATAACTAGATTCGGTCTTCATAATGACACGATCTTTGTAAACAATGAAATGAAAGATTTTTTTTTTTGTATGCCTTGTTGCATGGGTTTCATGAGCAAGAAGTTTATTTGTTAGTGGCTCCCATCGAGAGCCTTAGGATTTATTATTGAGTCAAAGAGTCAATTTCATCTTGAGCATTTGTAAAATATATATGAGTCAACCTAGTGTCTAGAAAAGCCCTCCTAAAAGACAAGCACAATCCTCTTAATGTCGACCTGCAAAAATGATTTAAATAGCTAAAGAAGTCATGTTGGCTTGCAAAAAGACACATCAGCTCACTTTGTCAGGTCGGCTAAATATGGAGGGCAAACCACTATATATACCCAACTAGGGTCTGTGCAAAAGAAGTGAACAGGAACATGGATTCTCTGAAATTTCGATGGGTATGGTAGCTCAGATTTCGGACAAGCATCCCTGTGGTTTTTCGGATGGGTACAAAGATGAAGTCTCGACCTCCCTGCAGTCTTGAAGATCTCTGTCTCGGCATACCAAACACAGTCACAGTGTCGGATTAGTTAAAGGATCTCAGTGATATAGTCTCGACATAATTATGTTGAGAAGGTCTCATATTAACACACTCGGTCTCGACATACTTCAAGGTGTAGTCATGATCTTAGCATAGATATGGTCTCGATCTTAATGGAGACACAGTCACAAGGTTATAATCTTAGTGAAGGTGCAACTATGGTGAAATAGTCATGATCTCGGTGGATTTAGGTGCAAATCTCATTCATATATATGGAGATCTCGTTGGTCTGGTGAAGACCTTGGTGAATTGTTGTTGCAGTAGTAATGAAGATCTTGGTGGTGCAGTAGTGATGGCCTCAGTGTTATCTCAGCAATGATGAAGAAGAGGATTGGTGTCTTGGTCTTGGAGTGGCTAAATAGGTCAAGGGTCATGGTCTTGGTATTCGTCAATTGGAATCTCTATAAGAAGAATTTTGTGCGGGTTTTCCTCTCAAAGAGTGAGAGGTTTTGGCCCTGGCAGAAAGCCAACATCTTGTGTTCTTGTCTCTTTTGTTTTGGTAGCTATTTGATGAAATAAGAAACACACACTCTTATAATAACAAAGAGAAGATTGTGCTAATAAGAAAAAGTAAAAAGGGCCTCACAAATAGTTATCATCAAGAAGAAGAATCAATTAAGTTGAATGCCCTAGATTCTTCAACATGGTATCAGAGCTAAGATGCTGAAGTCAAACGAAGGGTAGCAAAGAGACACTCAAGGATCAAACTTCAAGAAGGATATCAAAGAAAGTGATCAAGATCTACAAAAATCAGTCCATAACAACAATCTACAACAACAAGAGCTTTTGTCTCCATAGTCATCATCAAAAGGCCATAAAGGCCCTCATCAAGTTGTCTACAAAGCAAGGTAGGTCAAAGGACCTCAAAAACAAAGATCACATCATCTTGGAACAACTTGAAACCCTAGAAGCAGTCTTGATCTACACTACAAAAGAAGGCAAAGCATATTGAAGGCAAGAACGCATTGCCATCTTCAATGTTCTAAAAACAAGCTAGGATCATCTCCTTGCCTTAGAAGAAGATCATCCGAGGAAGCAACAAATCATCCTCATCAAAAGGAGCAACGTTTTCTATCGAGGAAAGGCTTTCTGATTTGAAAGAAGATCATTCAAGAGGAAGCTCTAATGCATCTGCTTCAACCACTGCCAACATGATCGAGGTGAAGATTTTATCTTCACATCTCAAGTGAGTATCTTTCATTTTATAATCAAGTTTGGTTAATTGAGTTCGTGTTTGGAAGGAGATCTATAAATCAGTTGGGTCATCAAGATTCCTTGCATAAGAAAGGAGGATAGATATAGTCCCGTGAAGAGAAGTCATATGAAATCAGTCCCAGGTCCTCTCATCCCTATGTAGCAGGAGAGGTGACATAAAAGAGAGATATGAAATGCTAGAATATATACTCTTTGAAATATAGTGAAGGTCATATCACTTAGACTTGATTGAAGGTATCAAAGAATGAAGGAATATCTTCATAAGATCTCAATTCGGAGATGAAGATAATCATAACTGTTCTAACTGATAGGAAAGGTAACAAATATCCATGAACAAGAAGGATACCTCATTCAACAATTTATGGTCTCTATGCTAGATAGAGAAAGACAAGTTGCTGACAAAAGTATTGAAGGATAAAGGACTCAAACATGTGCAGAAAGGAAAGAAAAGTTTGGTCTTCAAACAAGACAAAATAGTATCGCTAAGATTATGAAAAGATTATGGAAGCTCATATCACCGAATAGATGGAGGAAGCTGAAGAAAAGGGCCAAGGAAAGAGGGAGTAACAAATCTCTACTATGGTTGAAATGGTATCCCTCACAAAAGGGTCCTACCATAAGATTTTGTTATAGATATGATGATGATAATTAGATGCATCGCAGCATCATGGAAACATTAGAAACAAGAGCTCGAAACATCACCATGGGAATGATGAAGGACAAAATCCATGGTAGTCAAACATGAAGGATATAGCTCTTGGGAACCTCATTGGATATTACAGGGAAGGAAGAAGTCATCTAGGACAAGGCTCATCATACAAAAGGGAGAACATCTGCCAGATGGGGATATGCAAGATCCTCAAGATTCTCTGATGGAATCCTCATAGGAGGGTTCACTAATCTAGAGAGGAAGCAAGTGTTTCATCAGGAACTCCAACTCATGGAATTCATGGGATGATGGTGTGATAACATGAGAAATGAAGTAGATCAAGGGATTAAAGATCTTTTCAATCAAGGAAGCCGTTGGAAGAAGCCTAGATGACCTAAAGGTAAAATGAGGTATGTATATTGTGTTTAATATTGTAATGTCATGTCATATGGTTGCAGGTAACATGGATCATTACTTCTATCTTGAGAAGCATGATCAAGGGAAAAAGGATCTCCTCCTCTGAAAGGATGCAGGAAGGCATACAGTCACACTAAGATGAAATCAACATAATATGTCCTCATATGAAGTATGAGGTGGTTGACAACAATTAAGAAACTGATTGAAAGCTCCTAGGAATGGCATGTGTGAGGAAGAGATTGTGAGATATGCAACCATGATGAAGGCAATTAACTTCCAAAGGACCAAGAAAACTTCACTTGGAAATCTCTCGGAAAAGATATGAAGACTCTGATGAAAGTCTGAAAAAGATGGAGATCCTCGACAAT
Source organism: Pinus tabuliformis (assembly GCA_031772625.1). NCBI lineage: Eukaryota > Viridiplantae > Streptophyta > Pinopsida > Pinales > Pinaceae > Pinus > Pinus tabuliformis. Next base: position 544,170,758 of record CM062805.1, on the reverse strand, counting down.
GGATATCTTTGGAGATGTGTCAACATGTATAAAGGATCCTGATACCTACAGAAAGATGCCATGATGAAGAGCCATCTTGAAAGTTACGATTTGATTTAATGTTATGATTTCTTGAGTAATATCTGGATGAGTTCATGTAGGGCTACTGGAACAAGAATTGTACAACTAGCATTCATGTGGTCGATGGAAACTCTTGAAAGAACATGAGGAGAAGAAGTAGCCACATGACGAAGGTTCCAGATATGTATCAAGAAGGCCACTTTCCATGAAGAAAGGAATGACATGACAAACCAAGAAGGAAAGTGATTGATGGCTGATGCGCTACATGGAAGAAGCTTAACTGACTTTGATGACATCAAGGAAAGAATTTGATCAAGCAACTGAAGGACCCACTAAGAAGAAGTTGTTGATGAAAAAGGAGTCTCTTGTTAAGAGGGAGCTTTGACAAGTCCTTGATCAAGAGGGAGCTTTGACAAGTCCTTGATCAAGAGGGAGCTTGGGTTGGGTCACCCCTGATTAAAAAGGAGTGACAATTGTGTTTTTCTATTTCATGTGTCATGCACTAGACCAGGACTAACATCCGTAAGTCTTAGTGAAGGCCATGAAGAGAAATGTAGACACATGATGGATGTATCTTCCCTAGTTGAGAAGGAGAGATAAACACAACATTCTTGTCTTCATTTGGGAAGAAAGAATGGAGGGTTGGGTAATCATATGGTATTTGATGCTCTTTGAGGATGTGTAGGGCATCCAAGATAAGAGTAGGGAAGAGGATCGACATTCTTTGAGTGCTGGGAACCCAAGATAAGAATAGTCCTAAAAGGTCATACTCAGTTAACACCTGGGTGGGTATGTACCTTGAGAGACAATGATGAAGGTGTCTATAATCATTGGTCTCGCCAGCATTGTAGCTCATGGTCTTGTGGAGAGATGGAGTTGTTAGTCAAGGCCTTGCACTGTGAAAATGCTGGTTGATATGATGCTATACAAATGGGATTACCAATTCGATTCTTCTTATGAGAAATTCTTCAGATTGAGAATGACCAAGTACCATTATGAATACCTCCCTAGTTAAGAGCGAGTGTTGAAGAAAGTGTAACTAGGTTCGGTCTTCATAATGACATGATCTTTGTAAACAATGAAATGAAAGAAATACTTTTTTTTTGTATGCCTTGTTGCATTGGTTTCATGAGCAAGAAGTTTATTTGTTAGTGGCTCCCATTGAGAGCCTTAGGATTTATAATTGAGTCAAAGAGTCAATGTCATGTATGGAGAGCTCTTCTTGAGAATTTGTAAAATATATATGAGTCAACCTAGTGTCTAGAAAAGCCCTCCTAAAAGACAAGCACAATCCTCTTAATGCTGACTTGCAAAAATGAGTTAAATAGCTAAAGAAGTCATGTTGGCTTGCAAAAAGAGACACATCGGTTCACTCTGTCAGGTCGGCTAAATATGGAGGGCAAACCACTATATATACCCAGCTAGGGTTTGTGCAAAAGAGGTGAACAAGAACTTGGATTCTCTGAAATTTTGATGGGTACAATTGCTCAGATTTCGGACAAGCATCCCTGTGGATTTTTAGATGGGTACAGAGATGAAGTCTCGACCTCCCTGCAGTATTGAAGATCTCTGTTGCGGCATACCAAACACAATCACAATCTCGACTTAGTTAAAGGATCTCAGTGATATAGTCTTGGCATAATTATGATGAGAAGGTCTCATAGTAACACACTCTGTCTCGACATACTTCAAGGTGCAGTCATGATCTTAGCATAGATATGGTCTCGATCTTAATGGAGACACAGTCACAAGGTTATGATCTCAGTGAAGGTGCAGCTATGGTGAACAATCATGATCTCGGTGGATTTAGGTGTAGATCTCATTCATATATATGGAGATCTCGTTGGTATGGTGAAGACCTCGGTGAAGGTGCAACAATGGTGTTGCAGCAGTAATGAAGATCTCGGTGGTGCAGTAGTGATGGCCTCAGTGTTATCTCAACAATGATGAAGAAGAGGATTGGTGTATTGGTCTTGGAGTGGCTAAATAGGTCAAGGGTCATGGTCTTGGTATTCATTTATTGGAATCTCTATAAGAAGAATTTTTGTACGGGTTTTCCTCTCAAAGAGTGAGAGGTTTTGGCCCTGGCAGAAAGTCAACATCTTGTGTTCTTGTCTCTTTTGTTTTGGTAACTATTTGATGAAATAAGAAACACACACTCCTATAATAACAAAGAGAATATTGTGCTAATAAGAAAAAGTAAAAAGTTCCTCACAAATAGTTATCATCGAGAAGAAGAATCAATTAACTTGAATGCCCTAGATTCTTCAACAGTGAGAGCATGATGTGTGAGATATAGCAGTGGATAGCCCCTTTAAGGTAGGACGCTTCATTGCCCACTAGGGGTTGGGACAACGATGGGTTCCTAAATGATAAAAGAGGCTCATCTAGGGCTTGTAGAAACTAGGGTGATGGCCATGATGATGGGGTAGAGCTCATGTATTGGCTTTTGCCCAAGTGCTAAATGTGTTTGTCTCGACCATCTTTTGCATTTTCTGGTTACATTTTCCTGTTGAATGTGGCCAATTATGCTCTTACATTTCTTTTCAACTGCATCAACCTCAAAGGCATTATTGCAGCCCCGACCCAAGGTGTGGGCAAGGGGAAGGGGAAAGCTAACCGTATGTGGACCCAGTGGAGGAATGTAGACCCAGGTGGGAGAAATGATGAATGGGGTTATAATGAGTGGAAGGGGAGTAATACATATGGATGAGGGAGTAGGACCATGCAACCAAACTGGGGGTTTCCAATGTAATACGATCCCTAAAGCCGTAGGGTCAGTAAAAGAGATTCCACGAGATTGGAATCCAAGGTTAACATCCAAAAGGGGTCTAGGGGACGAGCACAAGCCTAGTCCATTCTTTCCGTCGAATTCCCCCATTAATCCACGCCCAAAAGTGTCCATGATAAGCAAACTACAATACTCAATTACCAATTGACAAGGCATACCTTTAGGTTCGGGAGGCCCACCTTCAAACATAAGATCATGGTAGATGGGTGAGGGACCACATGGCTGGCTCAAGTGGTGGAGAAATGGCACAACGAGTTAGTTGGTGGCTGCAAGGCGCTGCTTGGTTGGGGACCATCTTGGAGAAATTTTTTCTCCTAGAGATATCACCCACAAATTAGTGGGTAACAGTACTTAAACTTAGTAAAAGCAATGAAAACGCCTAATTTTCATTCTTGCTTCATTTTCGATTTATATTATGTCAATAATTAATTAGCAAGGAGAAATAATAGATTTAAAAAAAAATAAAAAAATAAAAAAATATCCATATAAATTTAACAATATCAGTCACTACAAACTATTATGCTATACAATTCATATTTGAGAACAAAATTACCAACCACAAACCACACTCCCATGCCTTTGGAGGGGTCCATTAACAAAATTTAACTTTATCCTAAATTTTGTATATAAATTTAATAATTAAAAGTTAATATATATCATTGTAAATTTAATTCTTATTTAACTCTTAAAATTTAAATTTAAGTTATTTTATTAAAATCTTGTAAAGAAGTGCTCTAAATTCAATTTGGATTTATAATTAGGATTTGTATTTATTAATTTAGCATGATTTTGTATTTAACATATATCATTATGAGTAACAAATTGTAGATAAAAGAAAGAAAAGAGGGTCTTGAAGCCATTAATTATGTAGGTGAAAAAAAAGGAATGTATGCCCCATCTCAAAATACATAGGCCAGGGAAGATAGACAAATTCTATATATATATATATATATATATATATAAGTCAAACCATAAAACAACTAAACATCATAAGAAGAGATCCATGTAGGGGGTCATAAGGATAGATTGTAACAGGGTGGCATTTATAGATCGTTGAACAATGTCAAATACTAGAAACATTGAGCTAAAAAAGAATCCCTTGATGAACTATAAAGACCAGTAAACAGGATAAGTATTGTTACACATTGATGCATATACAACATATCTCGCTTCAATTAGGACAAGGAGGTAACGATACCACCCTCCTTGACCTCAATATTAGTAACACTTGCTTGCAGGTAATAATAGCAGAAAAACTATACATGCATGAAATAGAGCTTGAATTTACGAAATTGTGTTTATTAATCTAAATTGTACCTCAGATACATATAACCTTATTGTGTGATCAGGGAAAAACTGCAATGGTAAAGATGTATCAACGACAACATCATCTAGCGGCATTGCCATTACCACAACCAACACTGTCATCAACGCCAACCGCTTTGGTCCTTGAGCTAACCATTATAATGCACTCATTAGAAGCAACCTTGTAAATGCTAAAAGGGTTGTCAATACTCAGTACCAAGGAAGAGCGACCTCACCTCGAGGAAAGAAACCCAGAGGTGTCCAAAGACTTATATTATAGACAACTGCAGGGGGATATTTCTAGGGAGCTACAAAAGATTAAGCTTCTTGAATTTTTAGGAGGGCGAGCTGGAGAGTGTGCTGAATAATGGTTGGAAGGATTGACAAGGTGCTATGCGCTAAGAGAATATTATTCTACCTCTAAGACAAAGATTGCTATATTTAAGGTAAGGGAAAGTGCCTTGATTTGGTGGGGAAATCTAGAAAAGCAATTGTATCCCACATCGGACAACGTTCCCTAGGAGTTGTTCGAGGCGCAAAATACTTGCCACATTACTTTCAAGAGCAGCAAGTCGGAGCTTTCCACATGTTATTCCATGGTGACAAAACAATGGAAGAATATGAGATGAGGTTTATGGAACTCGTAAAATACGTTCCTTATCTAGATACTGATGAACGTCAAGCTAAGCGTTTTGCGTATGGATTAAATCCTCGAATTAGGGCCATGGTTAGAATGTGGAAACCATCATTAGTAGCAGAGGCAATTGAATGTGCTCGATATGCAGAGGAGCATATAGGAATCAAAAGGGATGTCAGGCTGACAAGACCCCCACCGCCAAGATTTCTAGGGAAGACTCCCAAAAACTTCTTCAGGGGGAGTAGTTCGAGACCAGCTCTTTATGGTAATAGATTTACTCCAAGAGGAGTAGGAGCAAGGGCACCCATGGAAGCTAATGTTATATCTGTAGAATCATCAAGATCCAACGCAAGTCAGTGGAACTATCGTGGAACTACTAATAGAGGAAGAAGCGCGAGAGGAAGTAGCACAAGAGGATAGAGCTCATTTTCTAGAAACTCACAATTTGACACAAAGGGATCACCCCAAGTTAATTGGGGATGTGGAGGATCGCATTTTCAATGTGATTGTCTGTAAGCCTCATCAAGTGTAATGCATAATGCCGGAAAAGAGTCATAATCAAATGCCAAAGGCAATCATAGAATCCATGCAGTAGTCAACAACAACTAGGAAGAACATCAGTCCACTATAGTGGAGTCCTCAGGTACTATTAACGACATAAAACTCAAAATCTTATTTGATATTGGTGCTACTGATAGTTTCATTCCATCATATGCATTAAATAAATGTGGGTTGGCAGCCTGCATATAAACCGATTTCAGACAGGTAGAAATGGCTTCAGGAGAACTTCAATTCGTAAAATTAAGTGTTGAGGAATGCAAAGTTAATCTAGGGGTTTGTTCGACTAAGTTAAAAGTATATGTCACAACCCTAGGAACTTATGATCTTGTCATAGGGATGGATTGGTTAGAAGCTCATTAAGCTTGGGTAGATTGTTACAGAAAAAGAATTATCTGCATAAATGATGGAGAGATGATCCAAATCCAAGGTATTAAAATGAAGGTATCTTTACGCTTCATCTCAGCAATGTAAATGAAGCATTGCTTAAGAAAAGGTTGTCGGGTGTATGCATCCCTAGAGCAATATTTGGTGTTATCCAAATTTTTAGATGTTTTTCCAAAGGAACTGTTAGCGCTTGAAATTTCACCTCAGGCTGAGAAAGGCAAACTCCAAGGCAACATCAAACCACTTAGCCTCGTAGCTAGCCCTACGGGGCAGGAGAGGGCTCTCTCCGGTATATCTCGGTAAAGATCTTCAACGGGCGAGATAACCAATAAGAAAACACTGATTTTAGGCTAGTAAACTGATAAAAAAGGTTTGAATTGGAAATTTTAAGATTTTGGTGGAAAGTTGGGGAAAGGCAATTTTGGGTGCGGGGATTGGACACAGTTTTTGCAGGGGGTTCTTTGGGGCAAGGTAGGAGACAGTATTGATGCCTTTGATAAAGGTGGATGGATGAGAATGACCGGTGAGGAGTTAAGGAGAGCAAACAATAACCTTGAATTCCCCTTAAACAGTTGAAAACATTGATATTAAGCAAACTTAAAAGCAGAGCATTACAGTCATGAATTCTACTTTAACACTTCATTTGCCTAATTTGCAGAAGGAAAAGTAAGGAAATGATTCACATAACACACTTACAAGTACAAAGAGAAACACACCATCAATACATGTGACCACAAGAATCCCAAAAAGGACTGCAAAACCCTGGTCTTCCTTTGCCAAAAATTGCAGAGATACAATAAGTAATACAATAGAGCTTATCCCTCAAGAGTCCAACCTTCCCAACCCCTGAAAATGACTAAGAAAATACATAATATAGACAAGCTAACACCTTTCCTTGCCTCTAGGGGTCGAGCTCATCCTTCTAGGAGCTGTTTCAATCAATTCTAAACTAAGCACTGAAAACTAGGCAATCAAAACAACTTGCCTCTATAAGCTAGAAAACCAATTCATTCATTAAATTTTTGCCTATCTTATGAATGAATCTTCTAGAAGAGATAAATAAGTGTCAAAATATCATAAAATTACATCATTTACAACAAGGAGGATGAAAATCAACTCCAAAAAGTTAAATCCAGTCAAAACTGTGTTTTGCTGAGCTGTAGGTTGAATTCCTGTGCAAACTGCCTGATGGGTCGCGCGCAATTCCTGAATGGGTCGCGCGCCTTTGGAGGCACTTCCAGGTGTCCAAATGAGGCAAAAGTGGGCTTGTTGGAAAGGTCTGGATGTCTACTTTCCAACCCAAGTGGAATTTCTGAATTTGGTGGTCATTTGCCCCTCCAAAATTGCAATCTCCCAAGACTGCTTCCTGTGTGTCAAAAAGGTGGCAGAAAGTCATTTTTTGCTTGTTTTTTGACTTTCTGGAGGCCCAAAACTTGGTGAAATTTCTTGGTAATGGCTGAGCAAGTGTAAATTTCCATGACAAATCCAGAAATGCTGAGTTTTTCCAAAATGGAGTTGCCAAACGAAAGGGTCGCGCGCGGCGCGCGACCCATTGGTGGAGAAAACCTGTGTTTGGCACAAAAAATTCACAATTGACAAAATTTTCTCCAAATTTCTTGAAATTTGGGCTGGGAGTCCCCAATAAAGTACCATGCTCAGTCAAAGAGGCTTTGGCCAAAATTTGGAGTGGATCGGGCATTTTCCGTCGTTTTAGTGCCTTGGCCAACCTCCTTGGATCTGGCGATTGCAATTTTGACATTTCTCTAAAACCATGACACCTGTGCAAAAAGTGAAGGAGGTTTTTCTTCTTTGGCATGTTATGGACAAAAACCTCTCCCAGTTTTCCAAAATTCATCTTTTATTGCTCTGGAACATCATTTGAGTGCGACTTGTCCCGATGTGTGAAACAAGGAATTTTGTCGAAATGGAGCGAAATGAAGGGGATAGGGGGCTTCTAAATTCTTGGGGAAATTTTTGGGAGTGGGGAGGGATGTTAGGAAGCAGGGGAAAGTGGAATCTCAGAGATTGAGTGAGGGGAAGGGGTCCAAAAGGGCAAAACACAGGCCCAACCAAGAAAATTGCCAGGTTGTAGCTAGAAACTAGGGTTTGTGCAAAAATGAGGATTTTGGGGGATCTCAGTGATGGGAAGCATTTGATAAGGTACATGAAGGATAGGGGAAGGTGTATGAACATCTGGATACAAGTTTTGCCAATGATTTGACCGTTCAAGAGAAATTAGCTTTCAAAACCCTAGGAGAGGGAAATGACCTTGCCTAGGCGCAAATGAAGCATGAACAAGGTGTAAAATGACTCATTAGACATTGACATGATAGTGACAACCCTATGAATGATGGTAGACTCAGCTGAATAATGACATGGACCGACATTTTGACAACTTTAGAAGGAGTTAAAGCAAACCCTAGACCTAATGCCTAGTGACCAAATTTTGCTTGAAAACTCTTTGAAATGACAAAATTTGACCTTGACACTCTGAGACCACTTTGTAAGAGCATATTTGATCACTGGAGGAAGGCTGGAAAGACTGACACTAACAGGAACTACCAAGATTACTCCTGAAAGGGAGCTTGATCTCACAATAGAATTAAAACTTGGTACAAAACCAATCTCTAAAACACCTTACAGAATAAAGACTTTGGAACTCCAAGAGCTACAAACTCAATTAAAGGAACTACTGATCATGGGACACATCCGACCAATATTTCACCTTAGGGAGCTCTTGCAATTTTTGTCAAGCAGAAGGATGCTTCCTTGTGGTTATGCATAGATTATTGAGACTTAAACCGAGTTACGATAAAGAATAGGTATCCAATGCCTCGAATTGATGACCTCTTCGACAAATGAAAGGGGCTTCGGTCTTTTCAAAAATCGATCTACAATTGAGTTATCATTAATTAAGAATTAAGGACAGTGATATTTCTAAGGCTGCATTTTGAATACACTTCAGGCATTATGAATTCACGGTGGTACCATTTGGATTGACCAATGCACTAACAATATTAATGAATCTTATAAATACTGTTTTCCACAACTTTGTACAAGTCTTTTTAGATGATATTCTTATCTACTCCAAAAATGAGAAGGAGCATGAAGAACCTTTACAAATAATATTATCTTGCCTCAGGGAACACCAGTTGTATGGAAATCTATCCAAGTGTTCCTTCTTTTAGAAGGAGATTCATTACCTAGGTCATATTATATCTAGTGAAGGGATCTCAGATCCTGAGAAGGTGAAAGCAATCATGGAGTGGCCGATACCGAAAAATGCACACGAAGTGCGTAGTTTTATGGGTTTAGCCGGATACTATCGAAGGTTTGTAGAAGGGTTCTCAAAAATTGCAAAGCCTATCACAACCCTCCAACATGTGAAAATTTCAAAACTGAAATCCTATTATAGCAACTGGAAATTATTCTTCTAATTGTTAATTTTAATTAACAATTTATTTGTTGTTTGCTACGGCAAATACTGAATAAATCACACTGCAACCTTCGCAAATAAAACTGCGGAAAATAAAATAGGGTTGGAATTGAGAAAATACTAGCACAAACATAAAAATAACAAGATTGTTTTTGGACAATAGTCCCCAGAAAAACCCATTGCGAGAAAAACAGTGCAACAAATGAGGATTTTATTTTATTATGCAACAGTGAAATCTGAGTACATCTATGGATGCCCAACTAGCAATCCAAACAACAAGAATCTTTGGCCAAAATTATCTAAGAGAATTACCTTTCTTCAGCGAGCAATCCCGGCACAACTTCCCTTCAGAAAACTGGCCATCCAAACCCCAGCGTGAGCCCTTTTGCATTGCCTTTGTGCTGTCTCCCACACGTGTGGTTCAAATCTTCCTTTGATGAAGGCGTTCTGCCTACCTATGCTGAGGAAATCGTCTCTCCGTCACTCTAGACCCTTTGCTCGACCTCTGGAATTGAGAACGAATTTCTCTCTAGCGAAATCGAGTTTCTTTTGAAGCAACTGCGCAGTCCTCTGTACTGCCTCTCTGAGAATAACTCGGCCTCCTTGCTGCTGCCTCTTCAGATCTGAAAACTTCCTTTCGATCACTATCTCTGCCCCTCACTAACCCGACATCGATCTCTGGCTCTCTGGCAACTGTTGCTGCTCTCTAGAAATCGATCTGCCAAGAAAATCAAACTGCAGAAGTGTCTTCTCCATCACCACATCAACCTCCTCTTATAATCCTCTGTTGGAGCACCAACGACCCAGATTAAAACATAATCGATGGCTAGGATCATCACTGGATCGATCCATGTGAGTTTCTAGATTTCTTGCCTTGACTTAATTAATACTGATTAATTAACCATATTCCCTAAGCTTAGACTTGGGAAATATTTAAAAATTGGTTAATAATCTAATTATGTCATTTCTAGGCGAAATTTCCATAAACTATTTATGGGTTTTGGAGATCTCATGTATTCTAGCCTCTCCAACAGATTTCGTGGCTACAACACATTCGATGCTACAAAAATGAACACTCCCTCTTAGCACTACCTGCTCACAACACCTTGTCTCTGTATCATCTCCTATCACGCTACTGATGTCTGACCATACTGTCCGCCAATCCACTGCGTAACTCTGATATACGTTGCATCTGTGCTGCTGTTGACACTGCCACACTGCTTCCAACACTACATCAGCATTGCAACTCCCTCTCAGTTGTTGTTGCTGCAACTGTGCCATCTGCAATTGAAAAGCATCCAAAATATTGAGTCAACTATGATCAGTATGATGCAACTATCTCTCGAGTCTCTGACTGCTACTAGCATCTGCACTGCCACTGAAGAATCTGCGTTGCTGCTGACTCTACATTGTACCACTCTGCACTGCTGCCAACTTTGCATTGCGCTTCCCAGCGTTTGACTGCTACTAGTTTGCAACTGTCGCTCTGGAACTGATTGCATCAACTGCCATTGCTAATGAATACTATGGGCCCCTGTAGCCAGTTAATGATCCATGAGGTGGACTCCTCAAGGATCTTTCCCAACTGTAGCATTCTGGGTCTACAACACTAAGTCACCCCACCTCACTCCTGGAGGTATATGAGCAAACATAGCGAAGTCTTCCTTCAACCTGGAGGACAACCTGTTGATCTTTGTAGAAGCTGCTTGTTGGTCCTGCTTCTCCTCCTTGTCCTTCTTCTTGAGAGGGCACTGGGTATTGTAGTGACCATGCTCACCACATATGAAGCATTTGACCTTTGATAGGTCCTTCTTCTTCCTCTACTCCCCCTGCCCCTAACTGGGACCCTTTGATGTGAGGGCCACATTCTCCCTCTCCTTCATTGTCTTCGATGTGCTGTTGTTGCCACTGATGGAGCTCTTCAATAGAGCTCGTCTCAACTCCTCCTGTTGCAAATCGGCCCACATTCTATCCTAGTTTGGTAGCCTATCTCTGCCCAATATGCTTTGGACAAAGACCTGCCACTCCTCTGAGACACTGTTGAGTGCCAATCGCACTAGCTTCGTGGGTTGAGGCGCTGCCCCAACAGCTGACAACTGGTCTCGAACCTCCTGAATCCTAGTAAGGAAGGGGTCTATGCCTTCCCCTTTTTGCATCCGAATGAGTCTCAACTTCTCCTCTAGGTACATCTTCCGCTGCTCGGAAGTACCCTGGTACAATGTGGAGAGAGCATCCCACATCTACTTGGCAGTATCTTTGCCAACTATATGTGAAACAACATGATCCTGGACTCCATCTAGGATCAACCGTTTTGCTCGTGCCATTTCCTTCTTGTACTCTTTCTGCTACTCTACATCCTGAGGAATCATTACCACTGCATCAGTGTAGGCTTTCAGGCCATATTCATCTAGAAGGAAGGGCATGCTTGCCTTCCGGATGACGTAGTTGGAAGCTCCATCCAACCTGTCTTGATCGTGAAGTCTAGAGTGGCCATCTCAATGAATTGTCAAAAACTTCCTCTTTCCTTTTGCTTCGCTGTTGCTCTGCTATACGCACTCCCTTCTAGAGTGAGAAGATCTGCTCACAAATACTTTTGACCTGCAGGGAAAATCGAATCTTTTGAGACTAGAAGTTCCTTGAGGAAAATTTTCCTTCTGTGTGTTCTCTTCTCTCTTCCACCCTGACGTTGGTTTTGCTCTAGCGAACCGCTGCAAAAACCTCTGCGTCTAGTTAGAGATTTGCCCAACAAAAGTACTGAGTTACTCCTTCTGCTTATGGAATCACTTGATTTGGAAGGATCAGATTTTTTTGCCCCTTAGAAAAATTGAACTTTCCTCAAGCAAGTCAGCCTCGTAGCAAAATACCACGTTGCCCTTGGGAATTTCGGCTTGCTGCCCTTGCTAAGCAGCGAAATTCCTTTCCTTCTTTTTTCTGAGCTCTCCAGCTGATCAACTGTGCTCTGATACCATGTGAAAATTTCAAAACTGAAATCCTATTGTAGCAACTGGAAATTATTCTCCTAATTGTTAACTTTATTTAACATTTTATCTGTTGTTTGCTACGGAAAATGTTGAATAAATCACACTGCAACCTTCACAAATAAAATTGCGGAAAATAAAATAGTGTTGGAACTGAGAAAATACTAGCACACACATAAAAATAATACCGTTCTTTTTGGACCAAAGTCCCCGGAAAAACCCAATGCGGGAAAACCGGTGCAACAGATGAGGGTTTTATTTTATTATGCAACAGTGAAATTCCAATACCTCTATGGATGCCCAATTGACAATCCAAACGACAAGAACATTTGGCCAAAATTATCCAAGGGAATTACCCTTCTTTCGCAAGCAATCCCGGCACAACTTCCCTTTAGAACATTGGTCGTCCAAGCCCTAGCGTGACCCCTTCTACTCTGCCTCTGTGTTATCTTCGACACGTGTGATTCGGATCTTCCTCTAATGAAGTCGTTTTTCCTGTCTCTGCTGAGGAAATTGTCTCTTTGGCACTGTAGACCCTCTGCATGACCTTTGGAACTCAGAACGAATTTCTCTCCAGCAATATCGAGTTTCTTTTGAAGCAACTGTGTAATCCTCTGTGCTACCTCTCTGGGAATAACTCGACTTCCTTGCTGTTGCCTCTCTGGATCTGGATAGCTTCCTCTGGATCACTGTATGTGCCCCTCACCAACCCTGCTTTGATCTCTGGCTCTCCGACAACTGTTGTTGTTCTCTAGAAATCGATCTACCAAGAAAATCATGTGTCTTCTCCATCACCACATCGACCTCTTATAATCCTCTGGAGCACCAACGACCAAGATTAAAACATAATCGATGGCTAGGATCATCTCTGGATCGATCCATGTGAGTTTCTAGATGATTCTCGCCTTGACTTAATTAATACTTATTAATCAACCATATTCCCTAAGTTTAGACCTAAGAAATATTTAAAAATTGGTTAATAATTTAATTAAGTCATGTTTAGGCAGAATTTCCAGAAACGATTTATGGGTTTTGGAGATCTCATGTATTCTAGACTCTCTACCAAATTTCGTGGCTAGATAACATCTGATGCTACAAAAACTAACACAACATAAAGGAGTTAGGTACGAGTGCACTGAGGAATGTCACATTGCATTCTTTGAGCGTAAAAGATTGTTGACCAGTGCACCAATCTTACAAGTACTTGATATGGACAAAAACTTTACCATATGTACTGATGCATCCAAATAAGGATTAGGTGCAGTATTAATGAAAGATAAAGGAGTAATAGCGTATGCCTTAAGGAAGTTAAAAACTGATGAAGAACTATATGCCACACATGATTTAGAGTTGGTCATTGTAGTACTAGCTTTAAAGATATGGAGACACTACCTAGTAGGGAGGAGCTTTGTGCTCAAAAGCGATCACCAAAGTTTGCAATACTTGTTTACCTAAAGGGACTTGAATGCTAGGCAAAGACGATGGAGTGAATTCTTAAGCGAGTATGACTTTGGGATTTCTTACATTAAAGGAAAGGAAAATGTAGTGGCAGATGCCCTAAGTAGAAGACCAAGAATCTTTTCCCTTGTACCCATCAAGGTTGACTTGAGAGAGTGAGTACTAGAACATCTCTTGGAAGATAGCTGGTATTTAAAAGTAAGATATGGGTTTGATGGTAAAGGTCCAAAATAATGTAATTTTGAGGGGTATGAACTAGAGGATGATGGACTATTACGATTCCATGGAAGGATGTACATTCATGATAGTGGGGATCTCTGAAACACCATCCTTAAGGAAGCCTGCAAAGAACTGTATTGTGCACATCCTGGTGTAAAGAAGATGCGTGCTGATACAAAAAAACTCTTTTTCTGGGTAAGCATGAAGTGTGATTTTGTCCAACTCGTTGCAAAATGTTGTTATGAAACTAGCTCACAAAAAGATAAAAAAGATAGATCAACGCCTTAGAATTCAGCCTCTTCGAGGGGGCAACCTCCTTTACATTACATAAATGAACAATTCTTCGATGATTCAAATCACAAAACCTCCTTTCTATATATAGGAGTCTAAGGAGTCACAATATAACCTAGCTGACCTAACAATAATAATATAAAGGCACAAAAATAACAATAGAGGGATTCTATGGGGCATAGTAATAACAATATGGGGACAATAGGGGCACAACAATATTAATAAGGGATATAACTACAATAGTAATGGGGTAATCACTAGTATTATAGGGACCTAACATGCCCCTCTCCTTCAAAAAAGTGTTGTCCTCAACCAGTGATGCGGGGGAGCGCCCCCCCCCCCCTACGAACCCGCTCCCAAAGCGCGCTCCGGGCGGGAGCGGCTCGGGAGCGGGTCGGGAGCGCGCTCCCCAAATCGCTCCCGTAAAAAAATTTGCGCTCCCTGGTCTGTGAGGGAGCGCTTCAGGGAGTGATCGCTCCCGCGCTCCCGGAGCGCTTTTTAATGCCCGGGAGCGATCGGGGAGCGATCGCTCCCTGATCGCTCCCGGGCATTAAAAAACGCTCCGGGAGCAAATTTTAAATTTCCGGGAGCGATTCGGCGGAAAAAAATTCCGCGGACCCGAAAAAAACAAAAAATTAAACTAATTTTTTTGGATTTATAACCCCAATGGGCCAAAACAAAATCATTTCAATGAGATTGAGGTTGAGTTTGAGAGCAAAGGAGCAAGGAGCAAGAGCTGAGGAGCAAGGAGCCAGAGCTGAGGAGCGAGGAGCAAGTGCCAAGGAGCGAGGAGCAAGCTTGCAGAGGTAAGTAACTTAATCATTTAGTTAGTTTAGCTGGTTAGGTAGTTAATTTGGTTAGTTTCATTTACCTGTTTGAGTTTAAAGATCATTAATTTAAATTAAATTAATAAATTAAATGAATTAATCCCAATAAACTAAATTAATTTGCAGATTCAAGACTCAAACCCTACAAACATCAAACACGATGGACCTGAGCATTTTTATTGGCATTTTCCTCTTCCTGGTCCCCTTTCTGGTTATTATGGTGATGGAGAGTAGGAAACGGAGGGGGCCTGAAACTGAAGAGGTGGATGAAGAAGCCGGAGGAAGTCAAATAGGTGAAAACCCCAGTGAGGAGGATGTGGAGGGTGAACATGAGGGTCAAAAAACTAAACAAGACCAAACTCCATTGTGGAAATATGTTCAGAGGCCTGAAACAGGGAGAGGGGGTGGAACCACTAAATTTCATTGCCCCCATTGCAACAGTGATTTCACAGGCTCATACACCCGTTTGAGAAGACACCTTTGCGGGAAAAGGGCATGGGATGGAGAGAAACAAATAGGAATCAGAACTTGCGACGCGGTGTCAACAGTTGATAGAGCCAAATACATAAAGGAAGAGGAGGACGCCCAATACAAAGCAAAAAGATCAAGGGGTTTCTTTGAACCAAGCTCACAAAGAACTCCTTCAGCATCCTCCCAAGGCAGTGGATATGGACATGGAGGCTCAGGGTCATCATCTTTACGCCGTAGAACCATATCAGATTTCCTTGATGAGGGGTGTAGGAATGATGTGGATTCAAAAATTTACAGGTTCCTCTATGCAAATGGGATACCATTCAATGTTCTACGCTCACCTTATTGGCACGAAATGGTTTCTGCCATAAATGATGCCCCTAAAGGATACAAGAGCCCTGGGTATGACAAGGCAAGAACAGTTGGCCTTGATCATGAAAAAGCAAAAATATCACATTCTTTGAATAAAATGACAAGTTCTTGGACTGACAATGGGGTGTCCATTGTATCTGATGGATGGACAAATGTAAAAGGCAAGCCATTGATAAGTGTTCTTGCTGTGTCCCGAAGTGGTCCCATTTTTCTAGCTGCACATGATTACTCAGACAAGTTCAAGACCGCTATCAACATTGCAGAAGCATTGCTTGAAACAATTGAGCGTATTGGCCCATACAATGTCATCCAAGTCATCACTGATAATGCTCCTAATTGTAAGGCAGCGGGAGCAATTATTGAGGATAGATACCCGAACATATTTTGGTCTGGATGTTTGGTTCACACATTGAACCTTCTGTTGCATGATATTGTCAAAAACAAAAATGAACAATACCAATGGATTGGGGATTTGTACAAGAGAGGAAAAAAAATGATAAAATTTATTACAAATCATAGCAATACCCATGGCCTTTTCCGCAGTCACTCGAGATTGGAGTTGCTGAAGATTGCGAGGACTAGATTTGGTAGCTATTACCTCACCTTCAGGCGCCTTTTGAAGGTACGAGAGGGTTTAGCTAGCATGGTATCAAGTCCAAATTGGCAGGTGTTAAAGGAAAGGGCTACAAATGTAGCTGACATTGTAGGTTTTGAAACGGTGGAGGAGGCCGCTCTTGATGGGCAGTTTTGGACAGCTGTGAGACAGGTATTGGATTTCACCAAGCCAATTTATAACATGATTCGGTTTGCAGATACAGACAAACCAGTGATTGGCGAGGTGTATGAGCAAATGGATACCATGTTGGGGGAAATAAAAGACATTGTTAATAACAGAGATCCCGACTTGTACAATCTGATTCACGATTGTGTGTGTGAACGGTGGAAAAAGCTTAACCTTCCACTACATTGCTTGGCGTATATCCTTACGCCAAAATACTACTCAGATTCTTGGTTGGGCAAACCTGCAGCAGGGGGTGGTGTTAGGACCAAACCCCATTTAGATCGAGAGGTAACTAAAGGATATCTGGATGCATTAGAAAAGTTGGTGCCTGACAGGGAGGAATGTGCAGCTGTGCGCCTTGAAATAGGCAGATACTTCACTGGCAGTGGTTTGTATGGTAACTTCCATGCAATGGACGACAAAGATAAATTTGATTCTCTCACATGGTGGGAAACATATGGCGGCGACGGACTTTTGCGAAAATTGGCATTGAAAGTTCTTGCACAGGTTGTAAATTCTTCTTCTGCAGAGAGGTGTTGGAGCACCTACAGTTATATACATAATGTGAAAAGAAACAGGCTCAACGAAAACCGAGCAGAAAGCTTGGTTTATGTGCACTACAATTTGAGGTTGTTGAGCCATTACTGTGATCGGGCTAATGAAGATCCCACATATAAAATTTGGGACAATCACCCTGAGGACGACAATTTAGAGGATGGCATTGTACATATGGAAGAACTAGAAGATGAGCTTGTACGGGATGAAGCTGAAGCAGCTGCAGCAGCCATGCCACCTCCACCTCCACCATCCAGTAGCAGTTCTCGGGGCCCGAGTCTTGTTCCATTGCTGTCGCCACCTCCATCGACACCCTCGCGTGGAGGCTCTAGTTCTGGTCGTCGGTCTGGGCGGGAGACTCCTAGAAGACCGCCAAGACCTACTTATACTCCTGGAGACTCTCGTGGCAAGGGCCACTTGTAGATTTACAGTTTACTTGTCTTTTTTAGTTTCTATTAGACTTGTCACTTTAGTTTTCATAACTGTTCAGTGTTGAGTTTTGAGTCTTTGACTCTTGACTCTTGACTCTTTCATATCATTATGACATTATGATATTTTTTGTAAACATTATATCACTGTGACAATGAAAATTTGAAGTTTGAAGTTGGGCCTTGGCAATTATAACTCATTGGTAATGATTGTGAATTATGAATATGATGCTTTGTGAAAGACTAAAGTTGTTTCATTTCATCTCATTATTCATGTTTCATTTTATAAATTTTTAACATTTCATATCATGTTAACAGTTACAAGTTAGGACTTAGAAATATCTTCGATATTACTTCTTGTAATGGTTAAACTTGGCTTACAAGTACAACTTGTTACTTTGGTGATCAATGATGATAAATGTTATTGAATTGAATGTTATTTTAATTTATTATTTTACTAAGGTTGATGACGATTATAATTTCTAGATGATTGATGTGATATGGTTCAATGATCAATTTATGTTTTTTTATGTTTTTTATGTCTATTTCATCATTCTACATGTTTTTGTTGACATATATGTATCAAAAATTAAAAAATATAAAAAATATATATATTTTTAAAAAATCGCTCCGGGATTCGCTCCCAAACCGGGAGCTTCTGAAAATGGTCGCTCCCGCTCCCGCTTCCGCTCCCGCTCCCCGCTCCCGCTCCCGCTCCCAAGTAACACTGTCCTCAACGCTTGAGTAGTTCTGGATGCTTCTGTATAAAATTCTCATCCTCCCATGTGGAATCTTTAGCGGATAAGTTCTTCCACTTGATGAGATATCCGAAATTGATCGATTTCGTAGCTGTCGAGTTCTTGTTTCTGTGACTGCTTCCGGTCCAATATAATTTTTCCTTCCTCATCAAGTTCTAGCAATATTGTTTGAACTGGGAGCTTGTCGCCTATAACCTTCTTTAAACATGAAACAAGGAAAACTGGGTGCACTCGAGAAGCTGCAGGAAGCTCCAATTTGTATGCCATAGTACCAATCTTTTGCAGCACCTTGTATGGACCGTAATACTTTGGTGATAATTTATTATCCTTCTTAGCTCGCTTGAGGGACATTTGTTTATATGGTTGTAGTCGTAGGAATACCCAATCACCTACATCAAAACTTCTTTCGCTGTGATGTTGATCTGCTTGTTGTTTCATTCTATTCTGCGCCAACACTTGTTGTTGATGCTCGATGTGATGTTCCACTGTTTGAACCTTAGAATTTTCTCTTAAATATGATGTGATGGATGGTGGCTGATATCCATAAAGTGCCATAAATGGGGTCATTTTTGTTGCTATATGGAAGGAAGTGTTATATCACCATTCAGCGAGAGGCAACCATTTGACCCATTGTGTCTGTTTATCAGATACAAAGCAACGAAGATATCCTTCCAAACATTTGTTTACTATCTCAGTTTGCCCATCAGATTGAGGATGATAAGATGCTATGAGCTAACTGAGTACCAAGACAAGAAAATAATTTTGTCCAAAAATTTCCAGTGAAAGTGGGATCTCTGTCACTTACAATAATCTTTGGGTTTCCATGTAGCTTTTGAATTGTTTTCATAAATGCAGTAGAAACTGTACTAGCTTTAAATGGATGTGATAATGCACAGAAGTGTGCATACTTGGTAAGTCTGTTAACTACCACCATGATTACACTCTTTCCCTCAGACTTGGGTAAACTTGTGATAAAATCCATTGAAACCTCCTCCCAATGTTGGCTTGGAATGGATAAAGGTTGTAATAGACCCGGGGTCTTAATTGGTTCAACTTTTTTTTGTTGACAAACAAAACATTCTGCCACAAACTTTTGAATATCCGATTTAAGGCCATCCCAAAAAAAATTCCTTCTTAACCCTGTGGTAAGTTTTTAAAAATCCTAAGTGCCCTCCTAAGGGAGAAGTGTGCAATTCCATAAGAATCTTTTGTTTGAGTTGGGAATTCTTACAGAGGTATAACCGATCTTTGTACCATAACGAATCATTTTGCCAGCTAAATGTATCAGATGTATTGGAATCTTGTTGTAACTTTTGAATAAGTGCCCACACTTCTTCATCATTCTTCCATTCCTCCCTTGCTTCGTTTATCCAATCTGGTTGGATAATAGAAATGGCGCACAACAATGCTTCCACATCCTCATCCTATTTTGAGAGTGGATTTGCCACCACATTTTGCTTCCCTTTTTTGTAGATGATTTCAAAGTCATAACCCAACATTTTTTTGACCCACTTTTGTTGCTCTTCAGAGGATAATCTTTGTTCTAAAAGGTATTTAAGGCTATCATGATCCATTTTTACCTTGAAGTGTCTTCCCATTAGGTAGGATCGCCATTTCTTAAGTGCATGTAGTATTGCCAACGTTTCCTTCTCATAAATGGCTTTGTGTAAAAACTTTCCCTTGATTGGACGACTTTCAAAAGCAACGGGTCTTTCATCTTGCTTTAAAACAACACCAATCCCATTTCCTGAAGCATCACATTCCATAATAAAGGTTTTTGTGAAGTCCGATGTAGCTAAGACCGGTGCTTGGCACATTGCCTCTTTAAGATGTTCGAAGGCCTTTGTTGCTTCTGGAGTCCATGACAATGCATCTTCCTTCAATAATGTTGTTAGAGGTGTTGCTATTCTCCCATAATTTTTAACAAACTTGCGATAATACCTTGTCAACCGGAGAAATCCTCGCAGATGCTTTATGGATGTGGGGATTTTCCATTCCTTAATGGCTTTAATTTTGCTAGGGTCTACCTTAACTCCTTCATGAGATACAATATGACCCAGATATTCCACCTCTTGTACTCCAAAGAAACATTTGGATCTTTTTGCATATAATTGTTTCTCCTCCAATAGTTGTAGCACCCTGTCAACATGTTCAACATGATCCTTTCAAGACTTGCTGTAGATTAGTATATCATCAAAAAATACTAACACAAATTTTCTAAGAAAGGGTTTGAAAACGGAATTCATCAAACCTTGAAATGTAGAAGGTGCATTGGTAAGGCCAAAAGGCATGACCAAAAATTCATAATGACCCTCATGAGTTCTAAATGCTGTTTTCGGAATGTCTTCAGTCTTCATTCTGATTTGATGATATCCTGAACGAAGATCCAACTTGGTGAAGTAAATTGATCCATGCAATTTATCTAGTAATTCATCAATGACAGGAATGGGAAACTTATCTTTAATAGTGAGCTTGTTGAGCTCCCTATAATCCGGACACATGCGCCATGATCCATCCTTCTTGTGCACCAATACTACTGGAGTAGAGAAATAACTTTGATTAGATTGAATTATACCAAGCCTCTAGCATTTCTGCAACCATACGTTCAATTTCACTCTTTTGGGCATAGGGATATCTGTACGGCCTGATGTTTGGAGGAACACTTTCTGGAATCAGATGAATAGCATGATCATGATCACAAATAGTTGGGAGACCTTTGGGAGTCTCAAATACCTTGGAATGATTGTCCAAGACTTTTTGGAGATCTGAAGAAATAGATGATTTCGATGTGGAAACATCTAGTGAACATAATTGTGCAATTACACCTCTTTGTTCCTTTTTAGAAGCTTTGTCATACCGTTAGAGCTGATTATCTCTCCCGGTTTCCCTGCAATACCCCTTAATTCAACTTCCTTTCCTTCTGCATAAAATTTCATGAAAAGTTCTTGAAAATTAAAAGCTATTGTACCCATGGATTGTAGCCATTGGACTCCTAGTACAACATCAGCACCTTCCATTGGAATGGAAAGCATTGGGCTAGTCAATACATATTCTCCCATGGATAGCTTGATATTATGACACTTTCCAGAGCAATTTATTGTTCCTCCATTTTCAATCATCACTTGACACTTTGGTGCTGGATATAGGAAGCAATTCAATTCTTTTGCTACCTTACAATGAATAAAATTGTGGGTACTTCCTGAATCAATCAACACTATTACCTTTTTCTTCTTGATTTGTTCTTCTATCTTGATGGTTTGAGGAGTGGTAATTCCCGCCAATGCATTACAAGATATGGTCGGATTCATTTCTTCTTTATCTAGGCTTTGTTCCTGGAGTATATCCTCTTCTTTTGACCTTTCTTGCTCTTTTTCTTCTTTCTCTTCACAGTCTGTAGAATAATTTCTTCTCAGCACACTTATGACCTTTAGTGTATTTGTTATCATAACTGTAACAAAGCCCTTTTGCTCTTTTTTCTTCCAATTGTTGTGGCGTCAACCTTATAGGTTGTGGAAGACTAGGGGCAACACCACTTCCATCTTTATAGTTGTGAGTGGTATGCTTCCTGGTTGCGATAATTTTGCTTTCCATTTTTCTTGCTAACCTGAATGCCTTCTCTAATAAATCAGGTTCCCAAAGGCGAACATCATGTTGGATATTATGCTTTAAAGTCCCTATGAACACATCAATCCTATGCTCCTCTGAAATATTTTTTACCCTTATGTTCAATTGTTGGAACTCTTCAATGTGCTCCATTATTGAACCCTTTTGTTTGAGACTTATCAATTGGCTAAAAAATGTGTTGCTTTTTGTATCTTCATAATGTGTACTGTCAAATTCTTCCGTAAAAATTGCCCAAGCGATAATTTGTTTATGAGAGCAATGCCATTGATACCATACAAACTGATTTGGTTCCAAATATAAAGTTGCAATACGTACCTTTTGTGTGTTTTGCACATTATTGAGATCGAAAAATTGCTCCATCTATAATATCCATGTTGCGGGATCCTTGCCATCAAACTTCTTCATATCGATTTTTGGAATATGGTGGATCTTCGATCCAACGTTAAAGTCTATGAAATTATGATTAACATTTCTTTTGTTTGCATCGTGAGTTTCCTTTACTACCCTTTCACCTTTTGTAAGTATTTCTTGTAGGAAATTTGTCAAATCTGCCTTCAAATCTGCCATGTCTGTCTTCAAATCTGCCATGTCTCTCTTCAAATCCGTCTTCAAATCTATCTTCAAATCGTCTATCTTAGCTTCCACACCCTTTATCTTAGATTCCACGCCATTTATATTAGCTTCTGTTAGCTTTTGTGAGAGTGACATTTGTTGCACTTGGTCTTGTAATTTTGATATATCATGTAGCATTTCTTTCTCTTCTTCATGAGTCATGCTAGAGCTTTCAGGTTGCTTTTTAGGTGTTTGTATTTTCTTTCCTTGGGGCATTAGTTATCGATAATAATGCTCTACTATGCCCTTTGAATTCCTTCAAAATAATTTTTCAAACCAAGCTTAAGAAAAAATTTTAAAAAATCTACACACCTTTTTTCACTTTGTAGGAGCTCAATATTGCCTTTGATGTATCTTTGTAATTTCGGATCATCCAGTTCTGAAATTGCGACCTGCAGTAGCCCTCTGTCCTCTTTCCAATGGCACCATTCTGATCCCAATTGGATTCTCCAGGGAAGAGTTCTGAAATTGCGACCTCCAGTAGCCCTCTGTGTCCTCTTTCCAATGCAACCAGTCTGATCCAAATTGGATTCTCCAAGGAAGAGTTATGCCAAATCTCCACAGTGACCTGATTATAGAATAGTTCAGTAGAGCCTAAGTTGCACGAAACGGGGAAACGGGGAACCGAAACGAAACGCGACCTCCCCAAATTTTGGAAACGGGGAAACGCGAATATATATAATAATATATATATATACCAGCTACTGAAACAACTGCCAATCTCCAAGAGAAACTCCTTGCTGAATAGTGTGATGAGAGAATGAGAGGCACTGCTCTTTTATAACTTTAGAAATGGTTTCTAGAACAGCTTAGAAACCCTAAAAAAATTTACAAACTAATTAGAAAAAAAAATAAATTAAAAAACAAGTGATTTTTTGGAGGAAACGGGGCTCGTACGGCCTGGAAACGCGTTTCCGGTCGTACGGGCAAGTTTCCATTTCGGGAAACGTGCCCGTACGGCCGGAAACGCGTTTCCAGGCCGTACGGTACGTGGAAACGCGTTTCCGTTTCGTTTCCGTACGGAAACGGACCCTCCCCCTGCGTTTCCTGCAACTTAGAGTAGAGCGAACTTGTACGACATGCCACGTGTCCCTGTTTCGACCTTTGGCTCTGAAAAATATACACAAGAAACTACAGTCTGTCTTCTTTCTGTACGTTTTTACGAAACTTCAATCCGATGCTCAGAGAGAAAGTTATGACGATTGTCCCCAAGTCCTCTGTTTGGAATGTAATTCAGGAGTCTGCAAAAAGACCAACTTCCTCAGATCATATCTCTGCAAATATAGCGCGAAAAACTTTGAAATTCGGACCCAAGGTTCAGTGCGATTTCGTCTCAAATGGGTTTTTTTCGCTTCTGAAATGTTGCAGAAAAAAGTTATATCGAAAATGCCACGATGACCTATTTGGAGCAGCGAAACCCTAGAATCTAAAGTTCTGATACCAAATGTTATGAAACCAGCTCACAAAAAGATAGAAAAGATAGATCAACGCCTTAGAATTTAGCCTCTTCAAGGGGGCAACCTCCTTTACATTACATAAATGAAGAATTCTTCGATGATTCAAATGACAAAACCTCCTTTCTATATATAGGAGTCTAAGGAGTCACAATATAACCTAGCCGACCTAACAAATAATATAAAGGCACAAAAATAACAATAGAGGGATTCTATGGGGCACAGTAATAACAATATGGGGACAATAGGGGCACAACAATATTAATAAGGGATATAACTACAATAGTAATGGGGTAATCACTAGAATTATAGGGACCTAACAAATGTTTTGAATGCCAGCTAGTAAAGGCTAACCATCATCACCCAACAGGTCTCCTGCAACCTCACGACATTCCTATTTCTAAATGGGAGGTGATTTCTATTGACTTTATCATTAGACTACCTCTTACCCCACAAAGACACAATGCCATTCTGGTTGTGGTGGATAAACTAACGAAAAACACTCATTTTATTCCCATAAGAGATACTTATGAAGTGGCTAATGTAGCTTGGGTATTTATAAATGATATTATAAGGTATCATGGAATACCTAAGAAGATCATATGAAATAGAGATTCACGATTTACTTCAATATTATGGACTTGTATGCAGTCAGCCTTGGGAACTCAACATAATTTAAATGCAACATATCATTTTGAGACTAATGGCCAAACAGAAAGGTTGAACCAAGTAATAGAAGATATGTTGAGGATTAATGTTATGGATCAACAAACACAATGGGAAAAATACTTACCCTTAGTTGAATTTGCATACAATAACAACTACCACAGCTCAATCAGAATGCCTCCATTTGAAGCATTATACGACAAACCTTACAGAACATCGTGAAGTTGGGATAGGTTAGAGGACAGAGTGATAATGGGACCAGAATTAATTCAAGAGATGGAAGAACAGGTAAAACAAATTAGACAACGGTTAAAAGAGGCAAAAGATAGACAAAAGAGTTATGTTGATGCTCACAGGATAGCTAGGAATTATGAAGTAGGGGATCAAGTTTTTATCCGCATCAGACCAAACAAAAGCACCATCCAGTTTGGAAACGGAACGAAGTTGTCGCCCCAATTCATTGGGCCATTTAAAGTTCTGGAAAAAGTTTGAACTATTGCCTATTGTCTTGCACTGCCACCTCATTTTCATAAAGTTCATAATGTTTTTCATGTATCTGTACTAAGACATTATACAGTTGATAAATCATATAACCTTCAATGGAAGAAATTGCAAGTATCGGACAAGGCAACCATTTCAGTCGAACCATTACATATACTGGAACGTAGAGTTTGACAGCTCAGGAATCACCTAGTAGACCAGGTTAAGGGCTAGTGGGACAAGTATAGTCCTAGATCGGTTACCTGGGAAGATACAAAGACCATATACTAGAAATACCCCAACTTAGTTTGATTTTGAAGCACTTTAAACCTTATTTTGTATATCTTTACTTTATTTTGGTTGGATACTTAAGGCTATCATTTTAAACTGTTACCCGTAAGAATGATTTTAAATTATTTGTTTAACATTTCCAGTCAATGAAGTCTATTATTTTCTTAACAGTGTTGGTACATGGATACCAATATGAACTCTATTATTTGCTTTACATTGTTGGTACATGATACTAATATGAATTATAAATTATATTATAGATGTGATGTCTCTACTTTTTATTTTAATGAGATAGAAATAAAATAATGACTAC
The DNA here is from genome assembly GCA_031772625.1 of Pinus tabuliformis. NCBI lineage: Eukaryota > Viridiplantae > Streptophyta > Pinopsida > Pinales > Pinaceae > Pinus > Pinus tabuliformis. The sequence continues at coordinate 544,145,006 of CM062805.1, read as the reverse complement.
ACTTGACTACTTAATATGAAAGCGAACTTACATATGCATTGACTAGACATAGCCAAATATGTTATATGAACTCAAAGATCAATTTCATAGATGATAGCATATTTGGAATGCATGAAAACTGTTATCTGAATACATTTGGCTTTGAATATATTGATGCATATGTTCTAATGTGTGGACAAGTGTTTACATTGCAGATAGTATCATTACCAAACCAACCCATGTGATGACAAAATTCCAATAACAATTGAGGCTCAATGAAATTCCATGATAAAGTGTTGACCCTAGTCTTACTAGGAGGGGTGGAGATGTTGCTCACCATTTATCTTCCAAAACCTTGAGTCATGGGAGGACTGTGCGAGTCACTCTCCCTTAGACGTGTGATAATGACTCCTATTGGAAAATTAGGTCGATATAGTCGATGCTATCTCCCTTGAGGTTTTTGAATGGTTAGATCAGTATAGCTAACACCATGGCATATTCCGATAGGAAGGATAGGATGGGAGCAGAAGAGATTAGGAAGGATATGATGATTCTATAATAGTTTGGGAACCGGTTGGGGTAGGGCATGACTATTAAGGTTGTAAAACTATAAGTGCTCAAAACACAAATTTTAAAGTGTTCTCACATTAAATGAAATTTCAATTATGGGACACAATCCTTACTTGATTACACTAATCGCTAAAATAATCATTGATATACTATATAAACCCTAACTTCATGACAAAGTTTTTTGAAGGAGGGGTATATATAATGGCCCATTGAATTATAGGGAACATAGGAATATTAGCATGCGTACAAGGCATGCATATGATAGCTATATATGCATGCATCACATGCATTGCACTAGTATACATTCTAAATTGACTATAAATGTTCAATAACACGTCACTCCTTCAGATAGAAGTTATGCCCTTACCCATCACCACTTATATTGCTCATCACATCATAATTAATAAGAAATACTCTAAATAATCTCAATGATAATCTAAACTATAAAGTAAATTTGGTTGTAAATATAAATGTAAAATTTAAAGTCAATTAGAAAGGTGGTTATATATATATATATATATAAATTATGTATAATAACAAATTAAACTAACATGTGTTGAGAAATCCAATAGGGTGGCAAGTTAATTGATTTCTCTTATTATGACATTATCTTGTGATGTTTCATTATTAGTTTTTCTTCTTTCAATTTATCTTATTCCTATCATCAAGATTAATGGCAATCAATAAACAGAGGACACGAGATGTAGGCACGTAGCGAGGGCAAAACCCCTATCTAGGGGAAAACCCAATCAAGAACTCTTCCTTCAGTAGATTCATATGACAATGAGACAACCAAGACCAAGACAACGATCTCCTTTCCTCCATCAAGTCAACCTCTTTAATCTTTTGATGAACAACAAAGGAATTGAGGTCAAAGTCTTCATTATGTGGGCTTCCTTCTATCTCTGTAGAATTGCAAATCTCGGCTTCCTTCATTCATTGTGGGACTTCAGGGTTTCAGTTGCCTTTATTCATTGTGAGACTTCAGACTTTCAGTTGCCTTTATTCATTGTGAGACTTCAGACTTTCAGTTGCCTTCATAGACTTTAGACTTCAGCTATCTCTCTTCACTGTAATACTTCAGACTTCGACTATCTCTCTTCACTGTAATCCTTCAGACTTCGGCTATCCCTTTTCACTGTAATCCTTTAGACTTCGACTATCTTTCTTCACTATAATCCTTCAAACTTTGGTTCTCTCTTCATTGTAATCCTTCAGACTTCGACTCCTTTTTCATTGTTGGATTTCAAAACCAAATTATCTTGTCACACCTCCAAACTGGGACGGGCTAACTTGGTATATATGGTTGTTGGAGCCTCCAAAATGAGCCAACATGATCAATTGAAAAGAAGTCGTCTTTATATAAGGCTAGGTCGACTTGTAGACCAATTAGTAAATAGATGAGGACGTTGACTGGATGGGGAAGGAGTAATAAATAATTTTCTTGACTTTAAGGAGCCTAAGAAGGGTTTCTTCCAAGAATAATTTTTACTTTGACTAAACAAAAATTCTAGAGCACACAATGGGTGCTTTGACCTATTGACTATTGACCCAAGCATGAAACCCATGTTTTAATAAGTCAATGTAATAACAAAAAATTCTTTTTCTTTCTTTTGATAAATATATTTCATTATGATTCAAGTACAATGATGAAGACTAAACCTAGTTACATTCTTCAACAACATGTACTACATAGTATGGGCCAAGGGCATATATAAATCAATACTAATTCTCAAAAGAAACCTAACGCACATGTCAACCTACCAATACCATAAGCAAGAGTCATAACACGTTAACAAAAGGATTTGAGGTGTCACCATATAGGGTAGCGGCGTATTCAACTGGTAAAGAAGCGGTGATCGCCAAGGAGTGCATATAGAGAGGCAAAAGGGAGCACGAAGGGTGGGGGGGAGAAAATTCTTTTGGAAAGGAAGTTTTGTTTTGGTCTTTTGTAGACTTAGAAGGAATACTGAGAAATTCACCAACAGACAGGACGATTGAGCCCTGATTGTTCTTGGAGCTTTGGCATGTGGGCCAAAAGACCTCCATTTTGAAGTCTTTTGGGTCTAGGAACCGGATAAGTCGATCCCAGAGAGGCTAGGAGGATAAGGGGTCAGTTTGGTAGCAAGAGCAAGAGCAACAAGAGACTAGGAACACCTCCAAACAAATTTTTCAGGTAAGTACTTGCAAATGATTTGTTAAAACTTAAGATTGCCTAGTGAATTCATAAAATTCAGGTAGAAAACTTCATTTCTGGATAAAATGCAAATTAGGGCTTGTTTAGATTGTTAGATTTGAGTTCTCCGTTGAGATTCCAGAAGTAGGGCTATTTTTGAATTGTTAATTTCAATTTCTCTGGTAAAATTGTAAAATTAGGGCTTTTATAGTGAGGGTGACGTAGGGCACCAAGGCTATGACGTGTTGGCATGGATAGAATTATGATTACTTGCACATGATCCTTGAGGCACTTCTTGGAGTATGGAGCACTCATTAGCCCTAATCTCACTTTTTGAGGCTTATTGAACTCACTTGGAGGGTGATGTCATAGTTTTGGACCATGTATTCACACACATGTGGGATTTTATAGCATATTTGTCTTGTTTTGAGCTATGAGGTTGGCTTGTAACCTATTTCTTGGGGAACACCCAAAAGTGAACCTATCTTTAGGGATTCGTAGTCATTTTATTTTGTAAAGTGAGTGGGAGAAGGCTCATATAAATAGAGCCTCCCCCCTCACTTCTTATTTCATCCTCAGACATGTGAATTCAACCTTCTCTAAAAAAAGAGTGCGAACTAGCTTCCTTAGTTGCTACTTGGTTATAATGTGATTTGCTATGGATGCAACTTGCTATTGGATGTGACTTTTGCTTAGAGACACTATTTTTGGATTGAAAGAAGTGCTATTGGGGAAGATTTTGTAAGTTGATTATTGATATTTTGCATGCTTTAAATGTTTTAAGTAGGGTTTCTATTGTTCCATGTCTAAATGCTTATCATTGGTGAAACTTTGTTTCATAATTGCATGTAAAATTGTCTTCTTCATAACCTATAAGGAAACTCCTAGTGTGCAGGCCTTATAATTAATTTCTCCCCTCACAATAATAGTAACTAGGGTTTTACAAGTGGATACCCTAGAGCATGTCCCCTTACTCTATCAAAGTCCTTCCTTGGTATTCTCCATTAAGACTCCATTTGCCTTTGTAGGTTAACATGCTGGTCTAGAAGTGTGTTGGTCATCTCAAAACTAAATAAATTTCCCTTAAATTCTCTCCTAGATGGCTAGGGCAACCACTAGGGTTTTAGGTGCAGATTTGTGTGTTAAGTGTTGTTTTAACTTTTATTACATGAGAGTGCTCTAAATTGTAGGTTAATCTATATAAAATTCTAAAGCAAAATATAGCATTATAGATTGCCTTGCATGCCTTAGAAGGGTTGATGTCACCTCCATATAATGATGTTTATACATATCTAACAGCCCTAAAACTTGTTTGCTTGAAACAACACTAGTCTCTATTGGAAACCTTTATTCCCTTCTTATTGAATATCATTTGTAGAGTTTTTCTTAGGCTAGTATATGCCATTGCATGCCTTAATATTAAACATCATTCAAACCCTAACTTATGGCAACATTTTCATTGGTCTAACCTTAGAGATGCTGAACCTTTTCTTTGAATATATTAGTCATCTTTGGCCTTGCCGAGCCCTCTATCTACCCTTAGATCTTCAAAATAAGTCACCTTGAGCCCCGGTATTAGAATACCTTATAGGTGGCATAGGGAAGCCTCCCTTGTTGAAATCCCACTTAAGCTGCAGGAGGAAGTTTGCTGAGATGATAGTGGAAGCCCTTCCTCATTGTTGCAATAAGGTTTGGCCCTTCACCTGGAGAAGCCTTTCATTGGATCTGCTAGATTTTGCGGCAACAAGACCTCTTGTGGACAAGTAGCTATTGCAAGCAAATTCTTCCTTCCTTCCAACAATTTGAGCCTCCTATGGACCTTCTACCACTTCATTTAGCGGGTTGTTGAAGATCCGTACAACTTGCTATGGTTAACACACATAACACAGAGGCCCACTTTCACCTTGGCCTAATATCCACTCTTTAGGCCCAAACTCCTACCACAAGGCTGTGGGAGGCTTCCATTGAGTTAGCTCCAACCAAACACTACAAGATTAGTGCCTTATAATGGGGTCTAATGACTCAAAGGAGAAGTTTTATGTTGCTGGCCTGTTGGCTTAATGTAAAATTCTGCAATATAATGTTAAATAAACCTGCACATATGAACACTAAATATTGATGAAATATAGCAAATGCTATAACCAGAATACTATAACCAGAACTATGATTTACTCTACAATTTATTACCTAGTTAGATGAATTACGTGTAATTTTGCTTGCCATCCTGTTTGACAGGTTTGCAAATTTGCAAGTAAAATTCTAACAAGAAGCCAAGACACTCAAAATTGTCACTAATCTGTTTCCTTCCATCACCACCTTTATATTCTAAAATACCGGAAACATTGTTTTACTAAGGCTACACTCACATCACCTTGTGTCTAATAGATAGCTTACCCAATCTTACTAGGGGTGTCCACCTTGAGCTGGAGGAGAGAGAGCCTGAAAATGAAGAGGATAGGTTACTTAGGTGACAGTGGTGACCATCCTAGACGTTCCCTCTTGGGTTGTGCCTTTGGATTAGGGCTCTGATGATCAAATACAATTTGGGAGGTAACAGAAAGAACAAGACAAAATCATGGAGACTCAGCTTTTTATTCTTGTTTTAATCCAATGAAGAATATAAAGATATTAGCTTCGCAGATCTTTTTGGGTAATAGCTAGTCTATGATTCAGAACAGGTTGTTGAATATTTTAATATATCCAACTTTTCTGGCTGTAGTAAGTCTTGTTGTGCGAGGGAACCATGCCTAGTATCAACCTGTGGAAGATCATCAAATACGTTTGATGGTAGGAATGGGGCCAAAAACTGTTAATGGGGCACAAATCAGGTTGTAATCTGGCAGCTTACTTTCTGTATTAGCGGTGTGTAGTTCTCTATATATTCTGTTAAGAAGATTCTTCTTTTAGTTACGAAAGAAAATAAAATATTTGGACCTGCATTTCTTCAACAATAATCACAAATTGGTCTAGCCTTATGTTGATGTACATTTACCCTGTCACCATATTTACCGGTAGATGCTTAGAATGGAGTTGATGCAGCAGTATCTTTAAAGTATATTTGGTTGCATAGATGTCATTTCTGCACATTTTGAGTTGGTTGTTTTCTCATATTTGTTGCAAATGCAGGCAGATGAGAAACAAATTGAGGATGGCCACTATAATGCTATGCTAGATCTACATGTGTTTAAGTCAGATGAAAATATTTCCGATGAAGAGTTGAGGCAGTATTTTCGCAGTAAACGAGAGGTAAGTAAACAAATTTGCTATTTGCATTTACAAATATTTTCCTTGAAATTTATTATATTTAATATCATTGATGGAAGCTTTATCTTTTCAGATGCACACACTGAATTTTCTCATTATCTTTGTGCAATTTGCTGATGATAAGCTCCCTTGATTATGTACAGGATTAGATATTGTCTCATATGATTGCATATTTAGTTTAATTTCAAAACAGTATTTAATTTGCATTCTGCAAATTGTCTTCTTATTCCAGGTAGCTTTGTTATCTGCCCTTTATGAGGATGAACCCATTTATCCCTGGATAAGAAACCAGGATCTTTGAAGCATTGTTGGAGGAATGGCCCACTCTGTGATAATAAACATTCAAGTAAATGAATCGGGTGTTCCACTAGTTGGAGGAACGCCCCACTCTGATAATAAACATTTTATCTGGGAAAAATGTTTATTATCTCAGAACTATTCCTTGATATTTAAGGTTTGGTCTTCTCAAGACATTCGAAAGTATGTTCTTGAGTCTTGGCTTATGTTCTTCACATTTTTGTCATCAAAATTGTTATTCCAGTATGTCCCTGTCTGCATGTTGCATCATAAACTTCAAACTTGCCATTGCATTTAAAGATTTTACCACTAGAAACTATTCTAATCGATCTCTTCTTTTGCCCCCATTGTGTTTTCTGCAGGTAACACTATTCCAATCAAGACAACCAGATTAGATCTTGTATGCAAAGGAGTTGAGGAATGTGCACTCTAAAAGCTGTTTGCAATATTTGCTGTAGCATCTAAGTCAAATTCAACGTTTAAGTCTTTATTTTATGATGTTCATTTTTTTCTCCAGCTGGATGGAAATGACAAGTAAAATAAATTGCTCTTTGGAGTTCAATGGCAAGCTGTGCAGCTCTAAGGCTTAATAATGCAAAATATATTGGGTTGTTATGAGTTTTATAGGAAATATTGGCGATGGTTTATGACTTGGAAGTGGAGATTCCACTTGCACTTAGTATAAACTGGAGCAGAATGTGTTCTTGTACGAAGAAAATTATCATCAAGTTCAGTAGTTCAGCTGCGGGAAGCGTTTGATACAATTTTATTACCCAAATATCATGTGCAGAAAAACTTATGCTGTTTCTTTCTAACCAGCGTTTCCAATTTCAATCAAGTTCGCTCTTTTTTTTCTCCTAGCCTTACATTATTGATGATATTCACCTTTTAGAATGACATAATATGATTCTCATTGTTTATTGATTCTTGCCAAGATGGCTGAACTTTTCCAAATGTTGTGTAGAAAGAAATGGCATTGTTGTAGCATGTTTATGCATAATGCAACAAATAATTGCCTCTTTTGTAAGCTTCATCCATTGTAAGTAGGCACCAGCACTGGTCAAAAAATAGTTTTTATTTGATTTAGAGCTAGTGAAGCCTAGGGCTTGCATGTGACCTGCATGTTTAGTCCATTGTAAGCACATGCGTTGGTTGAAAAAATGTTTTTAATTCTGGTTTAAAGCTAGTGAAACCTAGGGATTAAATGTGGCTTCATGTTAATGTTGGTGCCTTGGGAGCTTTGCATTGGCCTTTTACGATTTTTAAAGCCAATGAATCTTAGGGCATTAAATGTGACTTCATGTTCATATGGTGGCTTGGGAGCTTTGCATGGCCTTTTGCACTGCTAAGGGTTAATAATGCAAAGAATATTGGGTTGTTTTATGACTTGTAAAGGAAATGTTGGTGATGATTTTTGACTTGGAGGTGGAGATTCCGCCTGAATTTAGTATCAGTTGGAGCAAAATGCGTTCTTGCAGGAAGAAGACTATCATCAAGTTCAGTGGTTCAGTTGTAGGAAAAAATAGATAATATGCCATTTTTGTTACCCAAGTATTATGTGCAGAAAACTTGCGCTCATTCTTTCTAATAAATATTTCCAATTTCAATCAAGTTAGCTTTTGCTTTTCTCACAGCCTTCCATTATTGATGATATTCACCTATTAAAATAACATAATATGATTTCCATTGCCTATCAAGTTTTGCCAAGATGGCTGAAATTTTCCAGTAAGTTGTGAAAAAAATGGCATTGTTGAAGCATGTTTTATGCATAATGCAGCAAACAATCTCCTTTTTTGCAAAATTCATCCGTTGTAAGCAAGCACTAGCAATGGTCAAAAAAAAGTTTTTTTTATTTGATTTAGAGCTAGTGTAGATGTGCACTTCTAAAATTTCTTTGGGATTTTTAGAGATCCTCAACTTGGGAAATATGCAACTTCCTTTCTTTGGGCTTTTCTGCTAAGTTGAAATAAACTCAAATGACTCAAATGACGATGACCGAAAGTTGAAGTCATTGTTAGAGATACCAAACTTTAAGAATTTTGTGGGTTTTTGTTGGCTTTGTTACCCACCATTTTGTGGGTGATATCCCTAGGAGATTATTTTTCTCCATGATGGTCCTCAACCGACAGCCCCTCGCAACCACCAACTAGCTCGATGTGCCATTTCTTTGCCAACTGAGCCAACCATGTGGTCCCTCACCTATCTGTCATGATCATATGTTTGAAGGTGGACCTCCCAAACCTAAAGGTATCCCTTGTTATTTAGTAATTGAGTATTCCAGTTTATTTATCATAGAAACTTTGGGCATAGATTAATTGGGGGATTCAGCGGAAATAGTGGTCTAGGTCTATGCTCTTGTCCCCTAGGTCACTTTCGGGATGTTAACCTTGCACCCTAGTCTTGTGGGATCTTTTTTTATTGACCTATTGGTTTTAGGGATGGTAAGGGATGGTACTACATGAGAAACTCTAATTTTGGTTGTGAGGTCCCGCTACCCAATTCACATTTATTACTTCCCTTTTGCTCATTACACCCCCAATCATCTCTCCTCCCACCTGGGTCCACATTCTTCCATTGGGTACACATACGATCAGCCACCCCCAACCCCTTGCCCCACATCTTGGGTTGGGCCTAGAATGATGCCCAGAGGTTGATGCAACTAAAAGAAAAAGAAAAAGCACAATTGGCCACATTCAACAGGAAATTGTACCACAAAATGCAAAAGATGGTCGGGACAAAAGCATTTAGCACGTGGGCAAAAGCCATGACATGAGATCTAGCCCATTCCATGGTCGTCACCCTGGTTCCTAAATGGCCCTTGATGAGCCTCCTTTATCATTCATGAACCCATGATTTTCCCAAACCCTAGTGGGCGATGAACTGCCCCACCTTATAAGGGGGTATCCACTACTATACTTTACACATCATGCTCTCATTACCTAGAGCAGTTAACCAAAGAAAATCATAAAAATGCGAAAGGCATATGAAGAAGGGTGGAAAAATAAAGGTCGGGGTAACTCATGCACAACGATTGCTCCCTCCTACACATTATTTACCCAAGTGTGGGCTTCCTTTTTATTAACTACCCTTGTACCATGGCATGTGATCTAGGTTGCCCCCTTTCATTCCCTACATTCCATCATTATGCCACTTGCTACCACCATATGAAGGATGTACCACGGACATACCACCCCCTTTAGAGGTAGAAACTACTTAATAGGATGCCTGGTTAACCCTATTTGGAGCCAGGAGACATTAGCACATGGTAAAACCCACTATGGAAGGGCATACCATTATGAAATTCTCACTTGTTATCCATGGTTTATAAACTCTTCTACTTGATTTCTTTAATGACTTGGTATGCTAGAAGGCACGGGCACGCATTGGATCTTATGCAAGATTGCAGGTGGTTTCCATTTGGTTTTGTTCTCCCTATATGGGGTTTTGACCGCAAAGGGCTACATTGGCACATGTGGGTGTGTGTAGAGAGCCATGGGCCTTCACAGCAACAAAAAACACTCCATGAATCCCAACAACCATTCAGAGATTGCTCGTGGTTCACTTATTGGACGAAGAAGATGGACCTAATCCATCATGCCCAGTTGGCCCCAGAGTTGCACCATACACTTGGCAGATGATCCAGGGCTTGCATGATGATGTGGCATCAACTATGCCATCATCCTAGCCTTGCATGCGATCTACAGACATCTTTGATTTGTTTGGAGACCCATGATGACACTTGTGTGCCCTCACATGTCATTTGGAGCACCACAGGTTATTACAAAGGGCCAACCCCTTGTCCATTGATTTTGGGAGTTCAACTACACATTATGGCACATATGGACTCCATTAGGCCTCCTCCAAGGTCCAACGAAATGCACTATTCATTATTCAACCTCTTGAGAGGCTTATTCTTTTGTTTGTGAGCTAGTTTGGTGGGCTTGTCACCAAAAGTTAATTATTTTGCATATTATTTTATTGTAGGGGCTAATGTAGGCTTAATTAGCTAAATCAAACTCATTAGAAGTGTATAAATACAAGTGATGTGAATTCATTTTAGCATCATTGCTTGGATTTGGAACTAGTATCCCTTTAGAGATTTTTGCTATCCTTCTCGGAGGACGAATTTTTGGAGCATGGAATGAATTTTGATGTTTGGATAATTTTCATATGTTTTGGAGCTTCTTGATGACAAGCTTTTGGATGGTTGGATATATTCGTATACATATAAGTACATTTTAATGCTATTCTTTCCTGCTAATTTTGTCACATACATTGTTGTCGGGATTTCGCTATACCGGTGCTGCTGCTTATTTGTTGCGTCTCTTATGCGAAGTTGTGGAGATTTTGTTTCTAGATAGTGAATGCTTCATGTATGGACCATGTATAATGAATGAATGTTCTTAGGGATGTTTCATTACTGAAATTCATCTTGACAAGCAATTTATTTTGCAATAAAAAGTATAAAGTCTTTAGAGCTGCTTTTGTTACTGCCCTAGTGCCAAGCAAAATTGTCTTTGAGGCCTCCTTGACCTAGAAAATTCAAAGGTCCATAGTTATAATTCTACCTGACTCCAATCTCCCCAAAGGATTAGGCACTAGTCCACCCAAAGGTGATCACCTTAAAACTATTTTCCTTCTCCCCTTTCCTCTTCTCTAGGTTTAGTCCTCTAGGTCACTTAAGGCATCAATTATCTCATGATCTAACCATCCAAATACTTAGATTTTTGGTCTACAACTGCGTTGGTGTGTCCTCAAAAATCCCTCCAAATTTCATGAGATTCTGACGGTGGGATCTTGAAATATCACAAGCCTTAGCTCGAAGGCCAATTATTGCCTTTGGTTTCCTTTAGGCTAGAAACCTCATTGAGACCCTTACATTGCCTTCCATTGAAAATTCATTCCTTCATCCCTTTCCCCTCCCTAATTAGGTCAAGCATATCATTGGTTGTTAAATCCTATTCTCTTAACCTAATTTGGGTTTGCTTGGTTCCGTGTGGTCCCATATCTTATCAAAGTCAACTCCTTAAAAACCACTTGGGAAACCAAGTTCCACAAGGATTAAGGGCTTAGGAAGCTCCTTTGCAAGTCACATTACCTAAGCCAAGCCCTCAAGTACCTAATCCCTTATTCTAGAGAACTTTGTACCTTGGTTAAAAGGCAAGCAAGTCCCACTCTTGAGTCTCTGTTAGGAAAGGGTCATCGAAATCACTTCACATCCATTTTCGCTGATCTATCTCTCATAAGTGATTCTCTATATATCGGGTCTCCTCCCATTGATGAAAGTTCGTAAAGAGTAGGAAGCTTTAGTTGTGGTGACAATGGGCTTTAGCTTCATTGTTGCTCTTGACCTAGCAAGTGCCCCTCTAGGATCCCTGCTAGTTTGAGTGGTAACATTTTGGCGCTGTTGTTGGGGACACAACATGTTTTGTTCCCCATACGACACATTGGCATATCATTATTGGCGACTCCATTGGAAGAACGAAGCCCTAGTTCTTCATTGAACTTTGAGGTTGATGCTTGTAGGGTGAAACAAGCATTTTTCTAGGCATCTTTAAAATCACCCTGGCAACTCCTACAATATTTACATGTATACTTGACGTAGGGTGTCTTTCTTTGATGATTTTATTGCTTTGGACATCGCTAACATCCTTGGGTACCCCAATCGTGTCAAAAGAAGGATGGTACAAGGGGTACGTGTTTGATGGTGACCCAAGCTCCGTAATTGACCATGTGGAAAGACTTAATGCACATACTTCAAAGGAGAAAGTGGTCCACCAGGATGTCTTTATGTTGTTATTCTTTAGTTCTCTCTATGGTCATAACTCATGGTTGCAATATCATGAACCTAGGAGCATCTCGTCTATTGAGGAGTTTGTTGATGACTTTCTTAGGTGTTTTCAAGCATGCTCCGCATTGAGAATTCAAGAGGAAGGCTTCATCGAGCATCATCAAGAACTTGAGAACCTAAGTGATGAATGGGAAGATGAGTCCTCCTTGGGTCTACATGATGAAAATAATGATTTTGAGAACATGTGTTTGGAAGGTCAAGTCCATGGAAAGTGAAGTTGAAACTAACCTTACCTTTCTCAAGGATATTACTCTCGATGAATCTCTTTTTGAAAACCTTGAAGAAGGTGACCCCTTTAGCCCCTTGGAAGATGACATTGAAGATTACTTCCACATTGAAAAGGAGAAATGGGAAATTGTTGGTCTTCAATTTGATTGTGCTACCATTTATTGCATCGACAAGGAAGATGAGGTTGAGAGTGGTCTCGCCTTTTTCTTAGGCATTATTTATGATGAAATATCCATTGCCACCCTTGAGAAGAAGGATGATTATTTTCCCTTACATGAAAATGATGATTTTGAGGAAAATCCCGTTGAATATAATACTTCACCCTCCCCTTTGCTTTATCCTTTTGTTCATCACTTCAAGTCTTCCACAAGTGATTCCCTCGCCCCTTTTCAAATGATCTCGAGTGACCTTGAGTTCTTTCCCCCTTCTAAGTATGGTGTCAAGGAAGAACCCCTCATTGACTATACTTTATCTCCTTTGACACACCCTCAAGATCATGATCAATTTATAACCCACCCTTTTCGGTGTGATAATCACGGGCAATCTACTTGTGTTTTGCCATCTCATCAGTCTCCCTTGCTTGCTATTCATAATCCTATAGAGGCCATAAAATATGAAATAAATGATAAGGACCATAATAGAAATAATATGCTCGAAGTTGCCATCTATCAAAATTTTATGAGCCTAATCATTGACATCTCTATATTTTGGCTAGAAGAGAGGATCTCATGGACTAGATTACATCATTTTCTTTCCTCTTCACACATGATCATCCATGAGTGGGCATTCTATTTTCCTACCTCTCACCGACCTTGTCATCCATGTGATTCTGTCCACATTCACTTTAGCATTTGCTACATGAGTAATCATATAGGCCAACATATTTATTTTGATTTGATGATATGTTGGGTGCATTGACTTTATGATTACGCTTAGTATTAGTTTTGTACCATATGCATGTTAGGGTAGGATGCATTTCATGTTGATTTTCACATTAGAACTAATGAAATATGATATTTCTCATGGTAGATTAATTGCATTTAGATTAAAATTTGCATATTTTATTTTTTCTCTACAACATAAAAATAAGCACGGTGATCATAAGACAACATAAAAAACATGTTGCCTCATGGGTTTAGTCTTTGATATATGTAGGTAAGAGGTCTACGAGAACCAAGAGATTGTTCGTGTTCTCATGACCTTCTGTTCGAGTAGCTTTGCACACTTTTCGGAGAGATCATGTTCCAATTGGAGCTAAATGTTACCCACCATTTTCTGGGTGATATCCTTAGGAGAAAATTTTTCTGCATGATGGTCTTCACCCAACAGCTAGCAGCTTTTCACATCCACTAACTAGCTCAATGTGCCATTTCTCCACCACTTGAGCCAGCGATGAGGTCCCTCACTCATTTGTCATGATCGTATGTTTGAAGATGGGTCTCTAAACCTAAAGATATGCCTTGTTATTTGGTAATTGAGTATTTTAGTTTATTTCTCATGGAAACTTTGGGCATGGATCAATGGGGGATTCGGTGGAAAGAGTGGTCTAAGTCTATGATCTTGTCCCCTAGGTCTCTTTTGGGATGTTAGCCTTGCACCCTAGTCTCGTGGGATCTCTTTTACTGACCTATTGGTTTTAGGGATGGTACTACATGGGAAACCCTAATTTTGGTTCCGTGGTCCTGCTCCCTGATTCACATATATTACTCCCCTTCCACTCATTACACCCCCAATCATCTCTCCTCCCACTTGGGTCCACATTCCTCCATTGGGCCCATATAGCATCAACCACCCCTTCCCGTTGCCCCATATCTTGGGTCGGGCTTGGAATGATGCCCAAAGGTTGATGCGGCTAAAAGAAAAAGAAAAAGCATAATTGGTCACATGCAACAGGAAATTGTACCATTAAATGTAAAAGATGGTCGGGACAAAAGCATTTAGCATGTGGGCAAAAGCCATGACATGAGATCTACCCTAAGTTGCACGAAACGGGGAAACGCGGAAGCGAAACGAAACGGGGAAGCGAAACGAAACGCGACCTCCCCAAATTTTGGAAACGGGGAAACGCGAATATATATAATAATATATATATATATATATTAAAAATATTTAAAAATTATTATTATATATATGTGCAATCATAAAGCATGAATGATACATTTACTTACATAAACATTTAAACATTAAGATTAAATTTACATCACATTTACTACCTGGAAACCCTAAAAAAAATTAAAAACAAATTAAAAAAAAAAAAAAAAAAAAAAAAAAAGTGTTTTTTTGGGGGAAACGTGGCACAGACAGCCTGGAAACGCGTTTCCGGCCGTACGGCCAAGTTTCCGTTTCGGGAAACGTGGCCGTACGGCCGGAAACGCGTTTCCAGGCCGTACGGTACGCGGAAACGCGTTTCCGTTTCGTTTCCGTACGGAAACGGACCCTGTACCTGCGTTTCCTGCAACTTAGGATCTACCCCATTCCATGGCCATCACCTTGGTTCCTACGTGGCCCTTGATGAACCTCTTGTATCATTCAAGAACCCATGATTGTCTCAACCCCTAGTGGATGATGAACCGCCCCACCTTATAAGAGAGTATCCACTGCTATACTTTACGCATCATGCTCTTATTACCTAGAGCCCCAAGCAGTTAACCAAAGAAAATCATAAAAAGGCAAAAGGCATATGAAGAAGGGTAGAAAAATAAAAGTTGGGGTAACTCATGCACCATGATTGCTCCCTCCTACACATTATTTACCCAAGTGTGGGCTGTTTCCCTTTTATTAGCTACCCTTGTACCGTGGCATGTGATCAATGTTGCCCCTTTTCATTCCCTATTCCACTGCATCATTATGCCACATGCCACCACCATTTGAAGGATATACCATGGCTATACTACCCCCTTTAGAGGTAGAAACCACCTAATAGGATGCCTGGTTAACCTTATTTGGAGTTGGGAGACATTAGCACGTGCGAAAGCCCACTTGAAAGGGCATGCCATTATGAATTTCTCACTTGTTATCCATGGTTTATAAACTCTTCTACTTGATTTCTTCATTGACTTGGTCTGCAGAAAGGCACGAGAACACGTTAAATCTTATGCATGATTGCAGGTGGTTTCCATTTGGGTTTTGGTCTCCTTATACAAGGTCTTGACTCCAGAGGGCTACATTGGCACATGTAGAGTGTGTGTAGAGAGCCATGGGTCTCCACAACATGCATACAACAGTCAATGCATCCCAACAACCACTTAGGGATTGCTCGTGGTTCACTTCTTGGAAGAAGAAGATGCACTTGATCCATCATGCCCAGTGGGCCCCCGAGTTGCACCATACACTTGGTAGATGATCCGGGGCTTGCACGATGATGTGGCATCACCTACACCATCATCCTAGTCCTTGCAGGTGATTTACAGGCATCTTTGATTTGTTTGGAGACCCATGAGGACACTTGTGTGCCCCCACATGTCATTTGGAGCACCACAGATTATTACAAGGGGCCAACCCCTTGTCCACTACTTTTGGGAGTTCAACTAGACATTATGGCACATATGGACTCCAATAGGCGTCCTCCAAAGCCCAACAACATGCGCTATTCATTATTCAACCTTTTTAGAGGCTTATTTTTTTGTTTATGAGCTAGTTTGGTGGGATTGTCTTCAAAAGTTAGTTATTTTGCACATTATTTTATTGTAGAGGTTAATGTAGGCCTAATTAGCTAAATCAAATTCATTAGAAGTGTATAAATACAAGTGACATGAATTCATTTTAGCATCATCGCTTGGATTTGGAACTAGTAACTCTTTAGATATTTTTGCTATCCTTTTTGGAGGATGAATTTGTAACAACCCTAGTAAAAATTCCATGTAATAAAAGTAAATAAAGGGAAAATAATAACCACAGATGATGGGGCACTTATTCCAAGCCGAATGTTGGGAAAAATCCTAGTGATGGGGATCACTTGCGATTGGTTATGGCTAAGGAAATTGGCGAAGGCAATGACTAAGGCTTTGGAAAGACAAAATGACATTTTTGACACATTTATTTATGAAAATAATGGAAATTAGGAGAAAAGGAAGGTGAAAGGTCATAGGGTGCATGTGAGAACGGAAATGAAGAAAATAGAGGCCTCATTCATAAAAAGTGTTTTGATAATCAGTTGGTAACCTTTTGTCAGTTTGGTTTTGGAGTTTTCTCATTATTCTCTCTCTCTCTCTAATACTCTTTGAGACTTAGAGTTTTCTTGGGGTACTCTTGGAGGGTGTGGCATACTTGGATTCTTGGAGCAAGAAGGCAAAGGAAGAGCATGAAAGGGAAATAAAACATCAGGATCAACAACTACATCAGATTTGCTTGCAGGTACCAAGTTGTATGTATGTTTCCTTCAATAGTTTTGACATGCATGAAATATGCATGTGGTTTGTTGGTTGTGATCTGTTATTGGTATGGACGATGGCCAGGATTGACAACGGATTGCCTAGCCTTGCCATTTTCTCAATAGCCATAGTGATTGTTTGTTTACTTCCATTATTTATTTTGGTTGGTTCTCATGTTTCCTTAGCTTGGGTTGAGTCACTAGTTCTTGGAGCCTTGGTTGGACAAACACTGTGGAGCCTTATAATAACTTGGTTTGAGTTTATAGTCCTGTAGCCTTGGTTGGAAAAAAGCTCTAGAGCCCTTGGTGGGTTAAGTTACTAGTCCTGGAGCCCTGGTTGGAAAATGGCTCTAGAGCTTGGCGACAGCTATAGGTTGAGTTACTAGTCTTAGAGCCTTGGTTTGAACAAACGTTCTAGAGTGATGGATGGCTAGGATAGAGCCCAACTTGATGATGGTTTTGTGATGTCTGACCGTGATGTGGAATCTTGTTTGGTGGGTTGAGGTGGATGGCCTCTGGAAGCCTGGATGAGTTTTGATTGATGTGTTCTGAGATCCCACATTCATGCTTGGAATATTGCACAGGGGTGGATGGTTGAAGAGAGATTTGGCTCACTCATTCTACGGTCGAGTGGAACGTGGAAGTCCCATCCCGAGTTTGGATTTTACATCATTAATAGAATATTATTTATCCTTGTATTTCTATGAGCATTTTGATGGATTATATTTGGTCAACATCGCTGTACTTTCATGAGTATTTATGTTGCTATTATGCTGGTTATTTAGGTGTTTTGTGACAACACCTATGTATGGATTTCATCATGTTTGTACTTGTAATTGAATGATCAATGTATCTATGACCTAATGGATGGAATGGCAATTGAAGTGTTGAGGCATCAATGGTTCTTAGCGATTCTCAGCTAAGTATGAGACCCCTATGCTCAGAATTGTTATTTACACTTGTAGATTACATATTCGTGATGTGTTTGACGAAATGCCTGTCATGGCTAGTAGGGGTCTAGTCAAGGTGTTGAACAAGTATTTGCTTTAGTATTGTCATTTCCATGTTATTTCATTGTTTTTGAAGAGATGGTTCAATTCTGGGCAATGACGATGGCATAGCAATGACTAAATGACTCTCTGGATGTTGGCACGCAAATCTATGAGAGTGACTCTGGGTCTCTGGATGTTGTCATGCCTATAGTAGGAGAGCGAATGAGGCTTAAGTTGTCCAAAATCTCAGTGGGACCCAAGGGCAAACTGTCTAAAGTATTGGATTGGTTCCTGAGGGTCTTGAAGCTGATGTTGAATGCCTATATGGTGTGTTTCTGTTGGTTCCATTTCATTAATGTGACTTAGGAGGTCAAATCAGATCAAAATGGCCTCTCCTCACATGTTTACCCCGTCTGGCTGGTTGCTTGGGTAGATGTGGGAGGAGGGTGTTACAGAGTGGTATCAGAGCATGGTTGACCCCTCATATTGGATGGGCTATGTGTTTAGTCATGCATGCATGCGAGTTGAATGTGTGTCTCTCATACTTGCATTCCATGTGCTTGTTGCATTTGCATGATGTTGTTCATGGTTGTAGCGATGTCATCATGTAGATTTGATGTGTTTCACTGTGGGATGCATCGTTGTGAGTGCATGTTTGGTTACATTCTTGCATATTTGGTTACATTCTTGCATGCTTGGTTGCATGTATCATTCTTGTAGGTTTGATTTCAAGTATCGTTCATTCATGGTTGATCATATGAGCTTACACATATGTGTAGTTGGTTACGTATTGCTATGCATGTTCATGTTTTCATGTGGTTAAGTGTACAATGATGTAGTGCTTCTTGTCATGCATGAGGTCATGATGTGTGTTGTTGTCAAGGTCATGCATTGATGATTGGACTCTAGGTAGAATGACGGTTGCATGGTTATATGCTTAGATGTTATGTTCTTATATGTTGTCATGATTATAGTATACACGTATCACGCTGGTTTGTTGATCTTGCAGACAAGGTATTCTCCCCGAGCTATACTAAGGTACATTGGTTTATTGTGATTTGGTTTAGTTGACATGATATACCTTACAGGAAGAAATATCAAATGACTAGCAAGATCGTTGACTACAAAGACTCTCCCTATGAATTAGAAGAGCAATATGGTGTTGGGAAATCTTCCAATTTGGTGGTTACATTGAGAAGCTTAAAAGACGAAATAAGGAGTTGTAACATAAATAATGAAAGAATTGTGCAAGCTTAGGAGAAACAAACAAAGTAAATGCAGTAATACTTCAGAGTTTGTAGCGACAGGGACCACATCGGATCAGCTATGAGCATGAGGATAGAACTAATGGGGCATATGGTAGTTGGTCGCATGGTGGTCAGAGGTCAGATAGAGATGACATAATCAAAGATGGCAGATTGTTGAGCACTCCAGATAGGAGATGGGATAGACACATGTATGATTCTAGTTCTGATTTAGATAGACATCATGATCGTCATCATCATCATCCTTACAGGAGGAGTGATAAGGGATACTTACCAGATAAATTTAAGAAAGTAAAGACACTAACATTTGAGGAGAGATGAAGAAACCATAGGATGCAGAGACATGGTTGCTTGGCATGCGAAAAATTTTCAGGGTGCATGACTATTCAAATAACATGAAAGCTAGACTGGCTACATTTAGTCTCAAAAGGTAAAACAAACATTTGGTGCGAAGATGTGAATAATGTTAGATGTATTCATGAAGATGATTTGATTTGGAGTGAGTTTGAGCAGCTATTCAAGAAGAAGTATTTGATAGAAAGATACTTTGATGACAAGGCAAATGAATTTTATGAGCTAAAGATGGGATCTATGATAGATGATGAATACGCTAGCAAGTTCTTGGAGCTACTGAGGTATGTGCCTTATCTCACAGAAGGGAGGGCCAAAATTCAGAGATTGGTTAGTGGATTACCTGTTGCATTCAAAGATAGGTTTGAGTTTGATGAGCCTAGATCATTGGAGGAGACCATCCGAAAGCTGAAGCATTGCTATGAACAATCGAAACACATAACTGAGACAAACGCAGATTGGAGAGGCAATGCAAAGAACAAGGGAAAATGGGACAAGAAGCGAGTAATACCATAGGATTCAAGTAATAAGGAGAATGTTGCACCACCTAAGGGGTTCAATGCATCAAATAGAGGACAGGGACACAAATATGAGGAGCAGAATAAGGAGCCTGTGCGTTGTTGGACTTGTGGAGGAGATCATCGCAGGAGGTATTGTCCATAGTACCAGAGTGGTAGGCCTAAGATATACAGTGCGCAGGAGGCATATACTATTGGAGATGTTGGTCAAAGTATTCTGCGTATCTGTGCAACATTAGATAACAAATAGGCAGA
Source organism: Pinus tabuliformis (assembly GCA_031772625.1). Lineage (NCBI taxonomy): Eukaryota > Viridiplantae > Streptophyta > Pinopsida > Pinales > Pinaceae > Pinus > Pinus tabuliformis. The sequence goes on along the minus strand of CM062805.1, from coordinate 544,124,891 downwards.
GCATTAGACATCTATCATTGAGATGGATGGTAAGTTTTGTTAACAAGTTATTTATATTTTGATTGACTCTGGATCTAATTATAGTTATGTTAGTCCTGACTTGGTGGATAAGTGTGGTTTGAGTAAGGAATTGCATGCAGAGTCTTGGTTAGTGCAGTTGGATACAGGTACGAAGAAGCGAATTCATCATTGGGTGAGAGTTTGTGCATTTGATTTGAATGGTATGTCGACCGCAACAGATTTGAATGTATTATCGTTGGGATCATACATTATGTTGTTGGACATGGATTGGTTGTATCTTCATAGAACCAAGGTAGACTATTATGACAAAGCCATTGAATTTGTTGATGACAATAGAGAACCAAGTATCTTACGAGGTAAGAAGAAAGCTACATCAGTTAAGATGGTGACGACTATGCAAGCAAAGTGTAGTCGCAGGAAAGGGTGCAAGCTATTTGCAGTACACTTTTCTAGTGATAAGGGTAAGGAAGTTGATTATGCAGATGTGTTGAGCAGGTATCCAATTCTACAACAGTTCAGGGATTCATTTCTTGAGGACATTTCAGAGTTTCCACTTCATAGTGAGGTAAACTTTTCTATTGAGTTAGTGCCAGGGGCAACTCCAACATCAAAAGAGCCGTATAGGATGAGCACACCTGAGTTGGCTGAGTTAAAGTTGCAGTTGAAGGAAATGTTGGACAAGGGGTACATTAAGCCAAGTGTATCACCATGGGGTGCACCGGTATTGTTTGTGAAGAAGAAAGATGGTACTCTCAGATTATGCATTGACTATAGGTAGTTGAACAAAGTAACCATCAAGAGTAAGGATTCTTTGTCGAAGATTGATGACTTGTTTGATCAATTGAAGGGAGCAGCAGTGTTCTCGAAGATTGATATGAGATCGGGATATCATCAGGCACACATCAAAGAAGAAGACATTTACAACACTGCGTTCAGGACCAGGTATGGGCATTATGAGTTTTTTGTAGTTCCATTTGACTTAACTAATGGTCCAGCTACATTTATGTGTTTGATGAATAGTGTGTTGCATCCGTCTTTGGATACATTTGTTATTGTGTCCATTGATGATATACTGGTATATTCTAAAAATGAGGTAGAACATGCCAAACATTTAGTCGCAGTATTGAGGTTGTTGAGAGCACATCAATTGTATGCTAAGCTCAACAACTGTAGTTTATTTCAGAGTAAGGTACATTACTTGGGGCATGTTGTCTGCAAGGAGGGCATTGCAGTAGATCTAGAAAAGATAAGATCCATCATGGAGTGGGTAGCTCCTAAGAATGTGGATGATGTGAGATTCTTCATGAGTTTGGCAGGCTACTATAGGAGGTTTTTCAGGAACTTCTCACAGATCTCGTATTCTATCACATCATTGCAGAGGAAAGGTAAGAAGTTCGAATGGACAGAGGAGTGTGAGGTTAGTTTTGAGCAACTCAAGAAGTTGTTAACACATGCACCAATGTTAAAGATTGTAGATTGAGACAAAGAATTTGTAGTATACACAAATTCTTGCAAGAAAGGACTTGGTGGAGTCTTTATGTAGGATGGATAAGTGGTATGTTATGAGTCGTGGATATTGAATGAGCACGAACAAAACTATCCCACACATGATCTTGAGTTGGCAGCGATTATACATGCATTGAAGATGTGGAGACACTATCTTGTGGGCATGGGGTTTACATTGATGAGTGATCACTAGGATTTGCGATATCTATTTGATCAACCGAATCTGAATGGTAGATAGGATCGGTGGTTGGTTACGATCATGAGCTTAATTTTGAGGTCTGGTATATCAAAGGTAAAGAGAACAGAGTGGTAGATGCTCTTAGCAGGCGGGTACAAGTAAATCACTTACAGCTATGAGTTCCTCTGGGACAAATCTACATGATAGGATCTTGTGGGTAGGTCAAGAGGATGTCAGATATATGGATATTGTGCATAGGTTACAATAGAGCACTGGTACAGGTACATGTGATGGCACAGGTACAAGTACATGTGATGGTACATGTATAGTTACAGGTAGTGATACAGGTACAAATACAGGTACAGGTGCAGGTGCACAGGATGTGGATTATTGCCTTACAACAGATGGGTTTGTCAGGTTTCGAGACAGGATATATGTGTTAGATAGCAGTGAGCTTAAGAAGGTAATATTGAGGGAGTTTCATGTGAAACCATATTCGAGTCATCTAGGTTATTAGAAGACACTGACAACAATAAAGAGATTTTACTATTGACTGAATTTGAAGAGGAATGTAACAAAGTTTGTGGCTAGATGTTTTTATTGTTAGTGAGTGAAGGCAGAGTGTAAATATCCAGGTGGACTACTACAACCGATTGCGATTCCAGAGTGGAAATGGGAAGTTATTTCCATGGAATTCATTACAAGTTTTCCGAAAACAATGAAACAACATGATTCTATTATGGTTATTGTGGACAAGTTAACAAAGGTTGCACTTTTCATTTTGATGAAGTCTATATTCTCAGTTAGTAATGTGGCACAGGTATTCATCAGAGATGTGGTTAGATTGCATGGTGTTTCGAAGAAGATTGTGTTAGACAGGGATGCGAAGTTCACTTCCAAGTTCTGGAAGAAGTTATTTGCAGGTTTGGGCACAGAGTTGGCTCTCAATACGGCTTATCATCTGCAAACATATGGACAGACAGAGAGGGTCAACATGATATTGGAGGACATGTTGAGGATGTATGTGATGCATCAACATCGGAAGTGGGAAGAGTACCTTCCCTTGGTAGAGTTTGCGTACAACAATGGTTATCATGAGTCATTGAGGATGAGTCCTTTTGAGACATTGTATGGGCAAAGTTGCGATACTCCTATCAATTGGAGTGATCTAGTTAATAGGGTATTGATTGGACCAAACATGTTGACAGACATAGAACATGAAATGTAGGTTATAAAAAAAAATCTAAAGGAAACACAGGATAGGTAGAAGAGCTATGCAGATTGGAACAAGTTGTTTAAGGAGTTCCAGGTTGGGGAGCAGGTGTATTTGTGTATCAAACCGAAGAACACCTTGTGGATTGGGTCATGTGCCAAGTTGGCAACACAGTTTTGTGGACCCTTTAATATTATTGAGAGGATTGGGCCAGTGGTCTATCGAATTGCACTGCCTCTGATAATGAAAGTCCATGATGTTTTCCATGTGTCATTTCTTAAGAACTATGTTAGAGATGTTGATCATGTGATTGACTGGTCTATATTGCAGGTGGAACTAGATGGAGAATTCCAGCTGGAGCCTTAGTGTATATTATAGAAAAAGGTACTCATGCTCCAAAACCGAGCGATCGAGCAAGTTAAATTGCAATGGAAACACTTTGGGCTTGATGAAGTTACATGGGAGATGGCAGATTAGATGCAGGCTATGTTTCCTTCCATGTTTGCCGGTTGAGGCAAAGCAGTTTTGGTTTGGTATTTTTGATCCAAAATGGATCTAGTTTTGCCTCCATATGAAAGTATTCAAATGCAGATGAAAGTGGGATCAAGGTCAAGTGTTCATCGAGACTATTCTAATGGTGTGAACGATGCGTAAATCCAAGTGCAGATGAAGAAATTAAGGCCAGTCAAAGTTTCAATCAAACTAGGGCAAAATGAGGAAAAGTCAAAGTCAACAGTCAACCTAGGGTGATGTCAGCAGGACATGTGTTGTCCCGAGAATGCACCATATGTTCAAGGTGATGTCATCAAGGTTGATGGCGTGTCGTGATTTGATTGGTTGATATAGGCCAATCCAGTGCTGACATGTGGCAGCCCAGATTTGCCCAATATTGGCATGCAATCCCAAAATTTTGGGGGTCAAGGAGGATCGAACCCCTGACCTCCCGGAAGGCTAAGACTTCGCCGGATTCCACTCATCAGATGAGCTATGTTACCGCTTGTTGGTTAAGTGGCGGATAATATATTTAAGGTGGATAGGTTGTTGACTGCCGGAAAAGCGTTGGACGGTCAGGGTCAACCCCATGACTACTGATCCCTTAAGCATTTGTTGTTATCATAACCGCTGGACTACACCATAGTCGCAACCACATATACGTATTAATCCATAGTTTCGAACCATATCAAATGAACCACATAAATCTCAACAATAAACCATATCATATCGTATAATATATACGATATATATATATATATTACATGTGATATAAAATGCTGGAGTGTCAGGCCGGGGTTTCGACCCGTCGACCTCCCAAACTATATATGCCTTCACAACAAAGTGCTTGCCAACACGCCAAATCCACGGGATTGTCAACAAGCCGCTGCCCATTCTTTTTAAAATCCAGTTGCAGGTACAGTCCGCTGAGGAGCGCGCTATTTTTACATGCAGAGGTGGTTTTGTGTAGTGGAAAGGCGATTTTTGCAGGTGTCTGGTGGTTTTTGACTTTCTAGGGGGTCTGAAAGTCACTGTGGCCAAATATGGTCGAGTTTACACTCATTTGACTCGAAATTTCGAGCTGGACGCAGTGGGGATGTCCATTTTATCATTTGAGACTCTGTTTTTGAGCTCATGCTTGTAACAACATATTGAAGACAAAATAAACAGGTTAGCACTGGAAGCAAAAATACTAGGAGATGTAACCAGAAAGTCTGGTGAACTCTTTTATTAAATTTGGCTGTGTCGATGTGTTTAAATGTGTGTTCAAGTTGTTTGTGTATATGGTATTAGCAATCTTTTCGATCTGTTGCATTAAGTAACATAAGTGAATTCACACATAGTCTATAATACCTTTTTCATTTATGGATCAAGTGGTACCAAAGCAGCAAGGTTTTTAAGGTTTGACAAGTTTGTGTGAAGATTTGGATGCTTACTACGTTGAGGCTCAAATGAGGCGAAGGAGAGCTTGTTGAGGCGAATCCAGAGATTGGAAGGGTCTTTTCACAAAGAAGGATGGGAGATGAAACTCCACTTGGGTCAGAATCCCAATTCTTGGATATTTTCACAACGATACATGCCATGGTGGAAGAGATATATCATGAGTTTAAAAAGGGTAAAGGTGAAGGCACTTGATCACATAAACCATCCAAAGGAGCAGAGGAACCTTTTCTTTTTACTCCTTCAGATAAAGAAGATAAAGGAAAGGGAGAAAAGCCTCCTCCATCTCCTCCATCATCACCATCATCGTCATCATCCTCTTCTTCTCATAAAACTAGTTCTTCTAAGAAGAAGAAAAAGAAAGCCTCTTTGATCAAATTAGATGTAAAATTTGATTTTCCAATTTATGATGGAGAACTTAATGCTGAAAAACTTGAGGCGAAGGAGGAACTGCACTTATGGTGGGAAGGCAAGATGCAAGCAGATCTCCAAAAGCATGGTAAAATCATTTCAACTTGGAATGAATTTGTTTCTGCTATTAGAAAGCAATTTTATCTATTGGCTTATATGAAACAAGCAATGATGAGTTGGAAAACACTACGTCAATTAAAAGTTCAAAGTGTTCAAAGTTACACTTAGGAATTCTGTAAGAGAGCTTTAACACTAGGCATTTCATTGGACTCACCAGACACATTGTTGAAATACATAGGTGGTCTTCATAGTTATTTGAGGCATACCAGACTTATGTTTAATCCAACTAGCTTAGATGATGTATCTGTTCAAGCAACTCATCTAGAAGCTAGAGGTAAAAATGTAATCCAAGATGTTGGGAAATCATCCAAACCTATTGAAGGCAAGAAGAAACTTAAGTGAAGAGAGAAGAAAGCAAACACTGTGAAGAAGGATAAACCTTCATGCGCTCATTGTAAGAAGGAAGGACACATGAGGCACATTGCTAGTCATTGCTTCTGGAATTGAAGCCTAAGAAGTTTGGAGGTAAAGAGTGAAACAATGTTGCTGCTATTCAAAAGGACTTGGGATTAGATTCAGGTGACAAGACAATGGTTATAGCTACAGGTATAAAAGGTAAAGATTCTAAAGCATCTACAAGTACTTCTTCACATTCTGTTGATAATGATAATGATAATGATGAGACGAAAAGAAATGAGCTATTTCACAAAAGAGTCATTTCCAAGCATACTAAAATTGATACCTTATTTGATAGTGGGTCGCAAGTTAATTTGATTTCTGAAGCAATAGTAAACAAGTTGGGTCTAGAAACAAAACCTCATAAGAATCCATATCCATTAGGTTGGGTGTGTAATAAAGCTAAGCTACAAGTTATGAAACAATGTAAACTTCGTTTTGCTATTGGGTCAAAGTTTTTAGATGAGGTTGAGTTAGACATAGTCCCATTGGACACATGTGGAATTGTAGTAGGAAGTCCATACTTGTATGATAGAAATGCTATCTTCTATTGAACTGAAAATAAGTATTAACTCACTAAGGATGGAATTGAATATATTGTAAGGGCTCATAAACTGAAAGATAATTTCTCTCATAAATCCAAGACAGATGAAAAGAATTGTAAATGCAAGAAAACAATTTTTACTTATGATTGTAAAAGCAAAGGATATTGATAAATTCGATGCATTCCAAGGCTGTAATCCTAAACAAAAAGTAGATCTAGTTAAAGTTGTTTCCGATTACGATATTCTGTTTCAAGAGCCTAAAGGCTTCCACCCAAGTGAGAGATAGAACATGAGATTTATTTGCAACAAGATGCTCCACTACCTAACATTGGAAGCAGCTCTAGAGAATGTATAGGAAGCAGGTACAAGAGTCGCTCGATCAAGGGTTTATTCGACCAAGCACATCACCATGCGGATCACCTATTGTGTTAGTGCAAAAGAAAGACAGTTCGTGGAGAATGTGCATTGATTTTAGAGCATTAAATAAAATCAAAATAAAGAATCATTATCCTTTTCCTCTTATTGATGATTTTTTAGATCAATTAAAAGATGAAGTTTACTTCTCTAAATTGGACTTGCGAAGCGGCTACCATCAAATCAGAGTTGCAGAACAGGATGTGTGGAAAACTGCTTTCAAAACAAAGCAAGGACTCTATGAATGGATGGTTACGCCTTTTGGCTTAACTAACGCTCCAATTACATTCATGTGAGTCATGAATGATGTAGTTAGACCATTCATTGATGATTTTGTAATAGTCTAGATGATATTCTTGTTTTCAGTAGAACATGGGATGAACATGTTAAGCATGTAAAGCAGATTTTAGATGTTTTCAAAAGAGAAAATCTTTATGTAAAACTATCAAAATGTGAATGTGGTAGAACATGTTTAAATTATTTGGGTTATATTGTAGGGGGTGGTGAATTGAAGATAGATCCCTCTAAGGTCGAAGTCATTGTAAATTGGCCTAAGCCCAATACTGCTACAGAAGTTAGAATTTTCTTAGGGGCAACGCAATATTGGAGAAAGTTTGTTGCTAACTTTTCTTTGATTGCAGCACCTTTACATGCTTTAACAAGTGTGAAACAAGTGTTTCAGTGGGGAGGCAAATAGAAGAAAGCCTTCGACACATTGAAGGAAAAGATCAATACAGCGCCAGTACTAGCACTGTCAGACCTTCAATATCCATTTGAGATCGAGATAGATGCAAGTGAATATGCCATGGGGGCAGTGTTGATGCAGCACAGAAAGCCTATATGCTTTCATTCTGAGACATTCACATCAACAGTAGTTAACTATCCTACATATGATAAGGAATTATATGCATTAGTTAAGAGTGTAAAAAGTGGAAACATTACATAGTGGGTAAAGAAACAATTATACATACATATTATCAACCACTACAATACTTACACTCACAAACTAAATTGCAACAATCACGACATTACAGGTGGGTGGGTTTTCTACAACAATTTCATCTTAGGGAATAAATATTGATTATTTAATGAATATAAATTACTATATTAATTTTAAGAGGTGATCTAGTTTTACCAAATGACCCTTGGGTTTAAACGATAAACAAGAAATTATTAGAAATATATGATATACCAATAACATTGAGTTAGTTAGTTTTTATATACTATTATTAATAAACATGTACTTTAATTATGGTATTTACTTAATGTAACTAGATTCTAAGAATAATAATGCTTTAACTAGAATACTATTAATTTGTTTTTTAATAATATTGGAATTATGAATCATAAATTATTAAGTAAATATAGATTATTTAATAAACATAAATTATTATATAGAACTTATTATTTTAATTTCGAATGGGCCATTACATTTAAATAATTAATAAAATTGATTTATTTTAAAGAACAAATAGAGAAGATCTAGTTTACCAATGACCCTTAGATTTAAACAATTATACACAGTTACCTATTGTAACTAAATTCTAAGAATAATAGTAATTTAATACTATTTATTTGTATTTAAATAATTTGGGAATAATAATAAATATAGGTTATTTAATAAATATGAAGATATAATTTATTAATGACCATTATATTTAAACAATAAATCTATTATATTATTCAATTAACTAATAATAATGAATTATATGTTTCTATTAATAATAAAATTAGTGGTTTGACTATGATCATCAGGTCAAAATTAGCCGTTGGAGTCTCTGCACACTCTATTTAATCAAGCTAAGCCAGATTGGTTCTTCAACTTGTCCTGACGATGAACCACACTGGTTGGTTCGAAACGCGTCGACAAAAGATTGATTATGTGATTTTGCCGAAGATTATCTAAACAATTTCATCTTGTTATCAGATATAAGAAGGGTATACATAATAAGGTTGCATACATGTTATCAAGACCAATCATAAATCCATCCACAATACTTGAGCATAATTCAGTAATTCATGAAAGTTACATAGAACAATATGCTCAAGAGACAAATTTTAAGGATGTATATGCAACTTTAAGTCATGGAAAGCAGGTAGAAGAATTGGATTATTACATAAAGGACAAACTCTTATATCATTTGGGAAAGTTATGAATTCCACAAACTAAAAGAGTTAAAATAATTCGAGAAGCACATACTTTTCTCATATCAGGTCATTTTGGTGTAAGTAAGACAGTTGCACAATTACAAAGATTCTGCTATTGGCCACGAATGAATGAGACAATTTCTAGATATATTAAAGAATGTACTATGTGTGCTACAAGCAAGCCAAGTAATAGAAAATTAGGCTTGTATACTCCATTGCCAATTCCTTCTCGTCCTTTGGAAAGCGTTTCCATGGATTTTGTTGGGGGATTGCCAAAGTCTAGAAAGGGTCATGATTATTTGTATGTGGTTGTGGATAGGTTCAGTAAGATGTGTATTTCGACACTATGTAATAAATAGGTCATAGCTGAACAAACTGCAAAGTTGTTCTTTGAAAATGTATGGGTTCATTTTGGGTTACCCACTTTTGTTGTATCCGATCGAGATTCTCGATTTGTCGGGAAATTTTGGTCAAGTCTATGGGAGTTAATGGACACAAAGTTAAAGAAGAGCACGACATTTCATCCACAAATAGATGGTTAGACAGAAGTGGTCAACATGACAGTGATACAATTGTTTCAAGGATATTGCAGTAAGAATCCCAAACTTTGGGATGAGCATTTGTTATGTGCAGGATGCTTACAACCATGCAAAACATTCTTCTACTCAGAGATCTCCTTTTGAGACTTGTTTTGGTTTTATACCAAAGTATCCCTTGGATTTTGTCTTTGGTAAAGACATAACAGTTGATGGACACAGTGATGTGGACAAAGCGACTAAGTTCATTGAACAAATCCAAGAAATTCACCAGGCAGTATAGGAATAGCTGGAAAGAAGCCAAACAAAGTATAAGGCGCGACATGACAAGCATCGAGTTGAGCATAGTTCTCAAGTTGGTGATCAAGTCTGGTTGTACATCAACAAAGAAAGACTACAAGGGGAAGGTAAAAATTTGAAACCAATTAGATATGGTCCTTTCAAAATACTTGATAAAATTGGTGAAAATGCTTTCTACCTAGATCTACCAGCTTATATGCAAATCTGTTCCGTCGTAAATGTTGAAAACTTGCGATTTTATGAACATTCATTGATTGAAGATCCCGAAGAGCAAGGTCAGCTATCTTCCATCGAAGATATTTTGCTCGAGTATTTCAATGAGCTACTGGAGGACATAGTTCTTGATAGGAGGATAAGGACTTCACGATGAGGAAATGTTGAGTATCTTCGAGGACTCAAAGTAAAAATCCAAGTAAAGCACGATGGATAGAGGTTAGAAAAGTGAGGGAACTTTATCCTCACTTACTCAATAACTAAAAATCAACTTTTGGTGGTCCAAAAGCTTCCAGTGGGGAGGAGTGATCCAAAATGGATTCATTTTTGCCTCCAGATGAAAGTCTTCAAATGCAGATGAAAATGGGATCACGTTGAAGTGTTCGTCTAGACAATTCCAACGGTGTGAACAGTGCGTAAATCCGAGTTCAGATGAAGAAGTTAAGGCCAGTCAAAGTTTCAAGTCAAATTAGGGCAAAATGAGTAAAAGTCAAAAATTCAAAGTCAACGGTCAACCGAGGGTGATGTCAGCAGGACACGTGTCATCTCAAGAAAGCGCCATATGTCTAGGGTGATGTCATCAAGGTTGATGACATGTCGTGATTTGATTCGTTGTTACGGGCCAATCCGGTGCTGACACGTGGCAGCCCAGATTTGCCCAATATTGGCATGCAATCCAAAAATTTTGGGGGTTAGGGAGGATTGAACCCCTGACCTCCTGGAAGGCTAAAAATTAGCTGGATTCCACTCACCGGATGAGCTATGTTACCACTTGTTGGTTAAGGGGTGGATAATATATTTAAGGTGGATAGGTTGCTGACTGTAGGAAAAGGGCTGGACGGTCAAGGTCAACCCCATGACTGCTGGTCCCTTAAGAATTTGTTGTTATCATAATTGCCAGACTACACCATAGTCGCAACCATATATACGTATTAATCCATAGTTCCGAACCATATCAAATGAACCACATAAATCTCAAAAACAAACCATATCATATCGTATAATATATATGATATATATATTACATGTGATATAAAATGTTGGAGTGTTGGGCGGGGGTTTCGACTTGTTGACCTCCCAAACTTTATATGCCTTCACAACAAAGCGCTTGCCAGCACGCCAAACCCACGGGCTTATCAACAAGCCGCTGCCCATTCTTTTTAAAATCCAGTTGTAAGTACAGTCCGCCGAGGAGCGCGCGATTTTCCAATGCGGTTTTTACATGCAAAGGTGATTTTGCGCAATGGAAAGGCAGTTTTTGCAGGTGTATGGTGGTTTTTGACTTTCTAGGGGGTCTGGAAGTCACTGTGGCCAAATATGGTCGAGTTTACACTCATTTGACTCGAAATTTCGAGTTGGATGCAGTGGTGATGTCCATTTTATCATTTGAGACTCTGTTTTTGAGCTCATGCCTGTAACAACATATTGAAGACAAAATAAAGAGGTCAGCACTAGAAGCGAAAGGACCAGGAGACATAGCTAGAAAGTCTGGTGAACTCCTTTATTAAATTTGGTTGTGTTGATGTGTTTAAATGTGTCTTAAAGTTGTTTATGTGTTTATGTTATTCGTAATCTTTTCGATCCGTTGCATTAAGTAACATAAGCGAATTCACACATAGTCTATAATATCTTTTTTATTTATGGATCAATTTTGGTGTGATTTTGGTATATGTTGTGGTATATGTTTTGGTGATGTTGGTTCATGTATATACCACCATGAGCTATGTTATAAAGCTCCAATTAGTGGTATGGGTGTCATGTCATTTTGATGTTATGTTTGTTATGTTTTCATGTCGGTTTGCTTCTCAGGAGGTCGATCATTGTAAACACTGCATTGAGCTAAGTTATAAAGCTCCATCAACAATATGTTTTGCTTATAATAGTTTTGTGGCTATAGGTATTGTTGAACACCGAGGATGGTGTTCCCCCAAGGATGAGGGTTCTATAACAACCTTAATGAAAATTCCATGTAATAAAAGTAAATAAAGGCAAAATAATAACCATGGATGATGGAACACTTATTCCAAGCTGAATGTTGGGAAAAATCCTAGTGATGGGGATCACTTGTGATTGGTTATGGCTAAAGAAATTGACAAAGGAAATGACTAAGGATTTGGAAAGACAAAATGACATTTTTGGCACATTTATTTATGAAAATAATGGAAATTAGGAGAAAAAGAAGGTGAAAGGTCATAGGTTGCATGTGAGGAGGAAAATGAAGAAAACAGAGGCCTCATTCATAAAAAATCTTACGAGGATTAGTTGCTAACCTTTTGTTAGTTCAGTTTTGAAGCTATCTCATTATTATCTCTCTCTCTCTCTCTCATACTCTTGGAGACTTAGAGTTTTCTTAGGGCACTCTTGGAGGGTGTGGCATACTTGGATTCTTGGAGCAAGAAGGCAAAGGAAGAGAGGAAAGCACAAGAAGACAATGGGATCAACACCTACATCATATTTTATTGCAAGTACCGAGTTGCATGTATGTTTCATTCACTAGTTTTGACATGCATGGCATATACATGCGGTTTGTTGGTTGTGATTTGTCATTGGCATGGAGGATGGTTGGCATTGACAATGGATTGCCTAGCGTTTCCATTTCTTGGATAGCCATGGTGATTATGGGTTTACTTTCATTGTTTGTTTTGGTTGGTTCTCATATTTCCTTAGCTTGGGTTGAGTTACTAGTTCCTGGAGCTTTGGTTGGACAAATGCTCTGGAGCTCTTGGTTGGTTGAGTTACTAGTCCTGGAGCCTTGGTTGGAAAAACACTCTGGACCCCTTGGTGGGTTGAGTTACTAGTCCTGGAGCCTTGGTTGGAAAAACGCTCTGGAGCCCGATGATAGCTGTGGGTTGAGTTACTAGTCCTAAAGCCTTGGTTGGAACAAACGCTCTAGAGCCCTGGATGGCTGGGATAGAGACCGATCTGATGATGGTTTTGTGATGTACGATCGTGAAGTGGAATCACTGTTTCGTGGGTTGCGGTGGATGAACTCTAGAAGCCCTGAATGAATTTTGATTTATTAGTTCTGTTGAAAATAACAACAAGAAATGATAAATATAGAAGTGCTAAATTTAGCACTGCTATAAATAGCATTTCGGGATACCTTCCTATTTTAGTTAGTCCCTGAACTAAAATAGAGAAGTAAATTTTGAATTTGATCTTAGCAACTGTTTGTAAAATAATTAATTAATTCATCTTGAGTTAATTAGTTGTAGAAAATCAAACATGAAGTCTATGTGGGGACATGCAACAATTTCTCCATTGATTGAGGAATTTATTCATTAGTTAAAGAGATAAGGATGAGTTGCAATATTTAGTTGTAATTAGTTGGCTCAGTTAACTGAGTCAAGTCCAGTTAGATTAGTTCAAATAGTTTGTTGAACTAATTGTGAATTCAATTAGTTAATGCATGCATGCATGCAAATGTTGCACTTCAGATAACTGAATATTCTCTCATAAATAACTCATGCATGTCAATTCAGTCAGAGACCCAGTTGAGATCAGATGGAGGGACAATGTACTATCAGTTGCAGGAATATTCTATTGTGAATATCTCTTGCATGCAGAAGGAATTCATTCCTTGGAGATTACGCAATTACTTCTTCAGTTTAGTGAGTGTGTGATGAGGTCAATCACACAGATGGCATCATTAGACCCCAAGAAAAACTGTGCAAGGAAATAGGAGGCTTGGAGGGCTGAGGGAAGGCATATCTTGTGTCTATTCAGCCTGTGAGCTATATTATTTGATTGCAGAGAGAGCAGGATAGCTTGTGAGCTGATTCTTTTTGTAACTTGAACATATTTCCACTTGTCTGATAATACAGAGATTGGGGTTTTAGGCTGAGGCTTTCCCTGGGTTATTCTTCTGTGTTCATGTGTGATTGATTTCCCGTTCTCAGTTATATGTGTTTTATTTGATCTTGCTCAATTCGATTAAGCTTCCGCAAAGTTTGTTGTAGAAGTAGATCTTGTATTTTACTTTAGTATATTGCATAATATGCTGATCTACAGTGGGGAATTTCTACAAGTTCTATGCGATTCAACATTCATGCTTGGAATATGGCATGGATGTGAATGGATGAAAAGATATTTGTCTCAGTCATTCTACAGTGGGGTGGAACGTGGAAGTCCTATCCTAGGTTTGGATTTTGCATCATTAATGAAAGGTTATTTCTCCTTATATTTCTATGAGCATTTTGATGGATTATATGTGGTCTACATGGCTATACTTTCATTAATATTTCTATTGCTATTATGCTGGTTATTTAGGTGTTTTGTGACATCACCTATGTATGGTTTTCATCATGCTTTTACTTGTAATTGAATGATCAATGTATCTATGACCTAATGGATGGAATGGGAGTTGATGTGTTGAGGCATCAATGGTTCTTAGCTATTCTCAGCTAAGTATGAGACCCCTATTCTCAGAAATGTTATTTACACCTGTAGATTACATATTTGTGATGTGTTTGACGAAATTTCTGTCATGGCTAGTAGGAATATATTCAAGGTCTTGAACATGTATTTTCTTTAGTACTATCATTTCCATGTTATTTTACTGTTTTAAAGAGATGGTTTAATTATGGGTAGTGACTTGGGCTCTAGTCCTGAAAAAGTGGCTCAAATTCTGGGGACGTTACCATAACATTAACTAAATGAGTCTCTAGATGCTTGCAGGTAAGCCCGTGAGAGTGAATTTATGTCTCTGGACGTTGTCATGCCTATTGCATGAGAATGATTGAGGCTTAAGTTGTCCAAAATCTCAGTGGGACCCAAGAGCAAGCTGTTTAAAGTATTGGATTGGTTCCTGAGGGTCCTGAAGCTGATGTTGAATGTCTGTATGGTGTGTTTGCATCGGTTCCACTTCCTTAACATGACTTAGGAGGTTGAATCATATCATAGTGGCCTCTCGTCGCATGTTTACCCTGGTTGATCAGTTTCTTGGGTAGATGTGGGAGGTGGTTGTTGTAAAAATTTTGGAGCATGGAAAGAATTTTGATGTTTGTATAATTTTCATATGTTTTGGAGCTTCTTGATGGAAAGTTTTTGGATGGTTGGATATATTATTATACATGTAAGTACATTTTAATGCTATTCTTTCTTTCTAATTTTGTGACATACATTGTTGTTGGGATTTCGCTATACCAAGGTTTATTTGTTGCATCTCTTATGCGAAGTTGTGGAGATTTTGTTTCTGGATAGTGAATGCTTCATGTATGGACCATGTATATTGAATGAATGTTCTTAGGGATGTTTCACTACTGAAATTCCTCTTGACAAGCCATTTATCTTGCAAAATGAAGTATAAAGTCTTTGGAGCTTCTTTTTTTGCTGCCCTAGTGCCAAGAAAAGTTGTCTTTGAGGCCTCCTTGACCTAGAGAATTCAAAGGTCCAGTCATAATTCTACCTGACTCCAATCTACCCAAAGGATTAGGCACTGATCCACCCAAAGCTGATCACCTTAAACCTATTTTCCTTCTCCCCTTTCCTGTTCTCTAGGACTACTCCTCTAGGTCACCTAGGGAATCAATTATCTCACAATCTAACCATCTAAATACTTCGATTTATGGTATACAATTGCGTTGGCGTGTCCTCAAGAATCCCTCTAAATTTAATGAGACTCTGAAGGTGGGATCTTGAAATATCGCAAGCCCTAGCTCAGAGACTAATTCTTGCCATTGGTTTCCCTTAGGCTAGAAACTTGAATGGGATCCTTGCATTGCCTTCCATTTAAAATTAATTCCTTGATCCCTTCCCCCTCCCTAGTTAGGTTAAGCTTATCATTGGTTGCTAAATCTTATCCTCCTGACCTAATGTAGGTCCACTTGGTCCTGTGTGGTTCCATATCTTATCAAAGTTAACTCTTCAAAAACAATTTGGGAAACCAAGTTCCACAAGTATTTTAAGGTTTAGGAAGCTCCTTTGCAAGTCACATTCCCTGAGCTAAGCACTCAAATCTCTTATCCTATAGAACCTTGTACCTTGCTTAAAAGGCAAGCAAGTCCCACTCTTGAGTCTCTCCTAGGAAATGGTCATCAAGATCACTTCACAACTATCTTAGTTGATCGATCCCTCATAAATGATTCTCTATATATCAGGTCTCCCCCCATCGGTGAAAATCCATAAATAGTAGGAAGCTTTAATTGTAATGACAATGGGCTTTAGTTTCGTTGTTTCTCTTGACCTAGCAAGTGCCCCTCTAGGATCCCTGCTAGTTTGGGTGCTAACAGGCTTGAAACCAAAGTCATTTAAATCTTTGAGTTTGCATTTAAAACTCAAATGTGGAACCCCTAGTACGAGAGGCTAGATTCCAGAGTTTTTTTCAAACTTTAAAAAGGTAAATTTAAAAAATGTGAGAAACCAAGTGCTAGATAGTTTAATGCTAGATTCCTCTTTATTAATAATTACATGTGAATATTAGCTATCTTCTCATTAATTTTATGTTTTCTTTTTCAAGCATTTATACACATGTTCTAGGCATAAAAATCATAATGAGAAAAAGAACACCACGAATCGGGTTCCAAGCTAGGGAAAAACCCCACATGGGGGAAAATCCAACAATACTTCTCTTATAGAATTAGATCAAAATGAGATATCCAAGACCCAAGACCAAGACCAAAATAACCACAAATACTCCAAGTCAAACCCTCCTTCAAATCCCCTCCAATAATCAAAGTCAACGCTGGTGAAACTTTAGATTTTGACCTTCTAATAGAGGTTGAATTTTGGCCTTGCAATCCCATAGAAATTGCCTCAGAAAATTCACACATGTGAGCTGGATTAGGGAGAAAGAAATCTTAGATCTTCTTCTCTCCTTTGACTTCGACCTTCTTCGTCTTGTCTAGGTGTAGAAATAGATAGAAGATGTGATGAGTGAATGAATGAATCCAAGAGGTCGAACTTGCCTCTTATATATAGTTGTCTAGGAGGGTCAAATACATGCCACTGGGTCAACTTGTCCAAGGAGGGTTGACTTGGTCTTTTTTTGATTCTTTGACTTAAAAAAAAAATTTAATTTCTTCTTTCAAATGTTCAAATGGGACATGACTCAAATACAATTTATTTTGACTCATAATAAATTCTTTAGACTCTTTTTGACTCTTTGAGCATGAAGAACATGCTTTGACCAAAAATAAAATAATTTTAATAATAAATATGATAAATATATTAATGATGAAGTTACATTACATTATGAAGACTGACACTAGTTACAATTTCAATGCTCCCTCTTAACTAGGGAGGTATTCATAATGACTCAACATGATATTCTTAAGTTGAAATATTCATATAAGAAAGGATCTGAATTGGTAAGCATCAATGATGATTGCATCATCATAACCAACATTTTCAAACTACGAAGGCGTTGAAAAGTATACTCTATATGTCCTCTAGGTTAGAGCACAATGTTGGGAGGCATTAATTTGGACACCATCGCCTTTCAAGGCACATACCCCACCTAGGTGTTCCCAAGGTACGACCTCACATGACCATTTCCTAAACGCAAGGAAAAGTATGTCCCTCAGACCGTTATTTACCCTATCCATGTATCAAACTTAGGATGTTAATCCTAATAAACCACAAAGTTACCCACCAAAATGGGTAAAGCCTATAGGAGAACTGTTCTCCTATTTTGGATAGCCAACGAGGCAACAACCCTACACATTGCTTAGCGATGATGATATGCCACATTATTCTCCCATTTGCATGGGTTGTTCACCTCTCACCATCCGACATTAAATAAAGGTGGGCTACCACTCAACATGTACTTTAACCAGTTTGCAATCAAGCGCTGTGACTTAATGTTTTGGGCATTCTAACATGTATGAAGTGGCGATCTAGATGATTGATTGATATTCACTGTAAACTTGTTCTCTCACCTTATGAGGGGGGTTAGCCTTTCGCCATATTTTTGTGTGACCTCCTCTAAGGCCTTAGGGTTTTAGAAAGGGAACTATTTGGGAAACTTGGATTAATGTAGCATTCCCATAACCATTCCATATTTAACATCTTTCATCATTCCTTGATACCACCTCCATCCATCCTTCGCGATAATTGTCATTGGTTCACTGGGATTTGACACTCATACATCCAACATCCACATCCTTGAGTAGGGTTAGAAAAATTCAACTTGGAGGTTGACGTGACTACAAGAATGATAAAAGCATAAGATATCCACAACAAAAGAAAAAAGGAAAGTTAAAATGCAAAATATGACCAAGACATAATTAGCATGTGGGCAAAAGCCTAGCATGAGCTCTACCCTCATTTGCGATCACTTAGCTCCTTAGCACTTGATGCTCCATCTCATCATAAGGAACTCTTGCATGTCCCAAATCCAATGAATGAGAAATCCACTCATCTTAAGGGGTAAAATAAATGCTATGCACAATATAAAAACATTACCAAAATGAAGTAAAAGGCACACCAAAGAGGTGGAAAATGCAGGCCGAGGAATGGGGTAACTCATGCCTCCATGATTTCTTCCTCCATTACATCTAATACACTCAAGATGTGTACCTCCATTAGTTGGTCCCCTGGTCATGGGACTTAGCCATGAAGTCATTCCCCTTTGTTGCACCCTATTATTAATAACGCCTATGGATTGAAGGGTTGATCTGGGAAATGTTACCTCTCCTTGGGATGGAAGCACCTAATAGGGTTGATTACCTGGCCACCTCTAAAAAGGTAGGGAACATTGTTTACAGGACTTGGTCTAGTTAGACATTTGAAGGTGATCCCATTTTGAAATATTAGTATGCCCTTAAAAGTTAAGTATGGTCCACTTTGATGCATCTATGATTATTGTATTTAATGAATGGTTGCTTTCACCTGAGTTTAAGATTATTTTTCTAGGTGGTCTTGCACAGGGTAGCTGAGCCCTTGAGGGCACACTACTCCATTACTTCACATGATGCCTAGGTCGTACTACAATTTTGAAGAGTACGATGAAATTGTAGAAGCAACACTTCCCTTCTACAACAGAGCATTGTGCACTTTGATGATCTTGACAGTTGATTGATATCCCGAAGCACCCTTAGATGCCAAACCATTGAGCTCACTTTTCCTGGCATTGAGGATTCTTGATGATGAACCTAACCGACTTAGCATGCCCCTAGGTTAGTCTTAGCACTACTTGATGAGCATGCCTTGATTCAAAGCTCGAATGATGATAATCATCCTCATGATGGCTAGGGAGGGCTTGTATTACCTCATGCAGCCTCAATGGTGGAGGGAGAGTACACTACATTGTCTATATGGCACCCATGGAGATGATGCAGGGTACCCAGAGCTGGATTTTGGATACATGGAAATGTTTTGAGGCTTTATTTGAGAAGCATTCCTTAAATTGTGATTGATCATGATACTTGGAGACACATATAGCACTTGAATTACACATTTGGATCATTTTTAGCCCTAAAAGAGGATGACTTCATGCTCAGAGAGGCCTTATGACTTACACATATGGGGAAACGATGACACATTTTATTTTGTTGAGCTATTGGCTTTCTTGGAACCCATTTATTTTATGTTTACTCAAAATCAAACGTGTTTAGGGGCTTTTAGTTGGATTCATGGATGTGACAAACCTCTTATAAAAGGAGGATCACTCCATTAATATGTTCATCATCACTTTTGTGGATTTTGACCTCCTCAGAGAGAGCTTGACTTTCCTTTGCTACTCACTAGTTGTGGAGATGTGATCTTTTGTGGAGCTATTGCTGTTGGAGACTAGTTTATGTGTTGAAGATGTCTTCTGGGATTGAAAGAAGGAAATTTGTTGGAAAATTTGTGAGTATAATTGCATATCTTTAATGGTTTTTCATGTGATAAGTGTTTGCTAGGGTTTTTATATTGTTCCTTGTCTAAATGCACATTTTTATTGGAAAATCTAGGTAAATTCTTCCATGTTAAATCTATTTCCCTTCAATTCCCTAAAAGACTTGAGAACTTTCTTCTAGTTCATTTCTCCCATCATAAAAAGACAGTTAGGGTTTGTAATTGAAAACTAGGTTTTTCCCCCTACTCCATGCATAAATTGATCTCTCTTAAATTTAGCCCCTAGTACTCCATCACCCAAGTAAGGAAAGACATTGGGATCCTTGTGGTGGTCAAAACTCATAAAAAAATTCATCTTTTCTTTTTCCTTAGGCCCTTCGGGGCAAATCGCTAAGGTTAAGGAAATGCTTGAATTCGACTAGGCTTGGTTGAGGAAAGTTGTTATATGTTTTATATATGTGTGTGTGTGTGTGTTATGTTTGTTTTTTTTTTAATCACCAACATTTAAAAAAAATTATCCACACTTAATACATTATAAAATTTGAAGTGTCAAAAATAAGCCCTCTAAAGAAAGAGGTTGATGCTGCATTAACACTTTTCAAAATTAGCATTAAAATCACTAACATTTAAAAAATAAAATCATACTTGATACATAAGAAAATTTATTGTGTCAAAAATATGCTTAAAAAAAAGGTGTATTTTGAATCAACACTTTTCAAAATCAAATGATTTTTTTCTACCTCAAAAAAATGGGTACTTGGTATGATTCTCGTTTGATAGTTTACATTGTTATAGTCTTATAATCATTCATGACATATGCATGGAATTGCATCAACTTTGAGAGTTTCATAGATTAAGTGAAAGTTCCAAGATACATGATTACAATGATGTGACACTAGCCCCAATATTGGAACATTAAGTCACCACTTTCTCCTCCAAAGAAAGATCTTCTCTCTTATGCCAAACTAGAGAAGCTAAGGTGAAAAGTCCTCTAGTCCACTCTCTTGAGCTATGATGGTGTATTTACAACAAATGAGGTGACTTTCCACCTCCCATGTGACTCTTAACCTCCCTCATGACTTTTGAGCTTCTACTATGAATTTTTGAATTCCTACATGACCTTTGAGCTTCTACATGAACTTAGAACTTTCTATTGATTTTTTACATTCCATGTGGGACCTTTGGGTTTCTACACATTTTACATTTTCTTAGTTTTGAAAATTACATAATTACATTCCACAAGTGATGTGGAAAAAACCATTGACACATATGACTTTTGTGGTGACACTTTGAGAAGCCATGACTTAACAATTGTGACATAAGAATAAATTTCACCAATGCTAAGCTCTTCTCCTTGCTGCTATGAATTTTAATTCTTCGTGATGGATCTTTTCTTTTTCTTTATTTTCACCCTCCAATGGGTCTAGATGAGTGTTGGAACCTTCCAATTCAGCATGAGTTGCCATCTCTCCGGCATGGTCCAAGATTTCTTCATGTACTTCATGATGGTTCTTTTGCTCCTTCTTCGCCAGCGTTCTCTTGTAATATCTCCTTGATAACCTCACTTGAGCATAACTCAACTGTGTTGAGATGACAACACTTGAAAATGAAATCCACTCATGACAAGCCAACATTAGTTTAGAAATCACCTATTCTACCTTTGCTTGTTGATGGAAGATGTTAATTGTGATGAGGCAACAAGCATAGGCTTTGAAAGGGAGAAGCTAAGAATTATGTAGTTGAGGGATATAAGGACCCAGGGATGACCACAATGTCCTCTGGAAATGCACAATGCATAATTAGGGAATTCTTATGGAGGTTCTGCATAGTGGAGGAGTCCTGGAGACAAGGTGATGAGCTTGCTAACTGAGGATGCGTAGTTACACTGCTCAATGAAGAGGACACAAAGATTGCATAGTTGAGCATCACAAGTGACAAGGGATGACCTCACTATCCAATGGAATTATAGAATTTGAAACAGGAGGCAATATTAGACAAGGTACTGTGCAATGAGGGGTTTCAGTTAGTAAGAGGGACTGGACTAGTCACTATAACTTTGGAATGTGTAGTTACTTAGGGGAAAGATCCAAGGATTGCATAGTTCATGGTTGTAGTGACTTAGAGGTGACCTAATTCCCATTAGAACTATGCAATGTGCAGTAGGAGGCCCAATAGATGAAGGGGTTGCACAATTGAGCAAGTTAGGGGGACAGGGAGGCAGATTAGGGCACTGTAACCGCGCAATGCACAATAGTTGAAGAGGAAGCTTAGGGGACTTTGCAGATGGGCATGAAAGTCACACAGGGATGGCCTTTTCATCTACTGTAACTGAAAAATGTGAAATCTAGGGCAGGGGCAACCATGAAATGTGCAGTTGGCAAGGTTAGGCAGCCAGATTGATGTAGACTCCAAGGTTGCTTAATGTGCAGGTGGAGGAAGTTGTTATTAAGATGAGCCGGGTGCACAAGTTTGAGAGGTAAGTATTTCATCACTGAGACTTAGGAGTGTGCATAGTACTCATCACTTCGTTAGAATATTAAGTATGCTTTTGAGTTGCACAAGATGTGAGGACAAGGATGAACTCCAAAATTGACTAAGTGTTGGATCAATGGAACAAGGGAGAAAATATGATGTAAACAAGTTCCAAAACTAAATCACACACATGTATACCATAAAATACAAGATATGAGAATGCATAATACGCAAAATCCACATGCATATCTTGAAACGAAAACAAGGTGACACTTATTTCTAAGTGTGACAATTAAAACGTAGCTTTGTGACACTTAGAATACAAGTTACAACACAAGTGTCGATTGCAACCAGAAAGTGTGTTAAGATGTGGGAGAGTGCCTAAAACATATTATTATGATATATATGAACAAATAATGCAGAATAGTGTGTTAGAGATACCTCTAGTGTTGCGTTAAAATGAAACACATGCAGATGTGAAAACAATCAAAAGTGACACTTGCAATAGTAAGAATAAGTGAAAACGACACTTGCAAAAGCTAAAGAAAGTAAAAGCGACACATGCTAAAGTGAAGATAAATAAAAAGAGACACTTGTGAGAATGAAAGTAATAAAAAATGATAGTCACGAAAGTGAAAGCGACACTTGTGAAAGAAAAAGGTGCGCAAAAACGATAATTTAGAAGAATCACTAGAATGATGATACAATTGCCATTAAGAGTGAGAGAGACTATCAAAGAATGTTGTAAGTGACTATCAACATGGATTGCGCAGTGCACTATCCCTATCAACTTTGCAAGCACTGTCAGTAGGGGTTGCGTAGGGTCTATGAGTTATGTAATGCCTATTACCAAGGACTATGCAATCACTATTATTAGTGACTGCGCATGATCTCTTTCGAGAGGTCATGCAAGCATTATTCTCAAGGACTACACAATACTTGTCTTCAAAGATATACATTCAATGTTAAGCTTGCTGGAAAGAAGTGCTATTGTAGATGCATCAAAATCATGTGCAAGCAAGTGACATCAACACCTTAGCTTCTCAAAAGAATACTTAAGCACTTGGAAAACATCAACCAACCATGAAGCGACTATGATCAACTTGGAGCAACAAGATTGTATGATCACAAGGAGGCTCCAAAATTAAAGTGTAGGAAACTTTTTGGAGGGTTTTTGTCACAACAACAACACTTGTCGACACACTATAAGAACTCCAACTTCTCTGTTTAGGTCTTCCTTTAAGCATGAAGTCTCAGTCTTTCATGAGGTATTGATTCATAGTGTGGATCACCTTAGATTCCCTATCTATGCCAGTTATAAGTATAGTCTCTCCTATCCCCTTTCTTGGCTAAACACATTTACAGAGCTGACCATATCTCAATTGTTTTGATCTGGGAGAAGGATAGTATATATTCATGAGTTTAAGATGCTCAGAGTTTTAGTTCCATCTCTAGTGTTGCTCCGCTACCAACAAGCATATTTAGTACCCCAACAGAGTCACTACAGTAACATAAGAATTGATTCATTGCCAACGAGCATGTTTAGTACCCTAACGAAGTTGCTTGCTTCACCTCTCTGCACAGGAAGCCTTTCTCTTCTTTCACCCCTTTATGTTTAATACGCTCATTGGAATTTTATCAACATTATATCGCAAGAGTGGAAGAGGGATCCCGACTTATTGGGAGCAGGAGAGGTTATTCCTTAAGAGACTGTTATACACCTTTGAGCTTAATATGCTTACTCTTAGTTTTCTCCTTTCCCATCTCTACTCGATTGGATTGGCAAGAAAAACACCATTCAATTACCATACTGAGTTAAGGAATGAAGATCCTGAAATAGATACAGACATCATGGTTCTTCTTATAGCTTTCCGTTTGAATGAATCGTATTTTCCTTTTAGACATCATTGAGTTTAAAGATATCAAACCCAAGCGAAGAAGAGGGAACATATGTTAACAAAGTGTTGATGTTTGTCACAATGTGATTTCAAGGATTCTCCATATTGTCTTTTGAGCTAGAGAGGAACAATTTTCATGCATGATCTTATTGAACAAAACATGAAAGAAAAGACATGAAAAAAAAAGAAAGATAAAAGAAAAAGAACAGAGCAAATGTAAGAACAACATGCAAGATAAAAAGCAAGAAAATAAAGAAATGATTAAATGGAAGGGGGGAATGCAGGTCCATGTGATGCAACTGTAAAAGTAAAAATGCAGCTATACCTTCTCCTAACGTAATGGGCTAAAAGGCCAAGATTGAGTGAAGTGAAATTCCCAATGTAACCACAAAAGTTGCTCCCAACCTGCAAGTACAAATATGTGAGCAATTAAAAACATAAAGCAATGTGCAAAAGTAAAGATAACAACTTGAATGTTTTGCACAAGAAATTGAAGGTTTTTCCTACCAACAAGATGTACCATAACAATTAGCTTTAATTAGTTTGCAACTTTACCTTTTCGCTCAGAATAATACAAACCTTGAAAGCTTCTTATGAATGTACCTTCATTTATATTATCATTCTTAGAAAACATCATGAAAGATCAAAACTTATTGTTAGCGACAAAACTTGCTAAGTAAGATGTTTTCAGTTAATCATATATTCGATCATGAAATTCAAAATGATGCTTTTGAGAGTTTTGAAGTTCTTGGGAAAATGAAATTTCAATTAACTGAATTGAATTATAAAGAGAATATTGTGAAGGAAAATTGATCTGATAACTATCAACAAGGGTTGAAGTACCTCAACTTCTTGACAAGTATCTGAACAGTGAGATAAATCATAAAGATCAGTGGATTCAACAAGATCAATATATGTAAAACAACTATCATCATATATACTAGTAGGAAAATGATTAGTTGCATGGCATCTGTTAGACCCAATATTATGACCAGATAGACCGATTAGGGAATAATATTCTCTGTTATATGATTGACCTAGATCCATCTTAAATCCAGATCTATTAAGTGTCTAGAGGGATCAAATATATTGTGGTGAAAACCTCCTTTTTGACTGTAAAAATGATGGAAATGTTTGCACCTCGGGAGTTTTGATCCCTCTGGGTGCTTAATAAATCTAGATTTAAGATGGATCTAGGCTGGTTTCCCAACGAGACCTCACACTGCTTGGAATAGGAGCCCCAGCCGAGAAATGAGGTCGGTTGCCATTATCCTTGGGAATTTTCCTTGGCTACAATTATCAACATAATAGATTATACAAATAATATTCGTAACAAGCAAGTAAGATGACATTGTGAGACATATAATTGCAATGTATATAAGGTTCTTTCATGGAAGGGAGAGGAAAGAGTGTGCTTCTAGAAGAAAATTAATAGTACTATCCTAAAAGAGACACAAAAAAGCATGGAAATAATCGTTAGTTAACATGAAAAGTATTTCACAAGATAACCACGTTGATAAAAGAAAATAAAAACACACATTCAACAAGATACATACCAAAGCCAACGGAATAGTTCACTTTCATTTGTATGTGTTAACATAAATATACATTACAAACAATGAAAGAATAATATTACAATCATTCACGACTTATGAATGAAATTGCGTCGACTCTGAGAGCTTCATATATTAAGTGAAAGGTCCAAGATACACGATTACAATTATGCCACACTAGCCCCAATAGTGGAACATTGAGTCACCACTTGCTCCTCCAAAGAAAGATCTTCTCTCCTATGCCAAGCTAGAGAAGCTAAGGTGAAAAGTCTCCCAGTCCCCTCTCTTGAGCTATGAGAGTGTATTTATAACAAATGAGGTGACTTTCCACCTCCCATGTGACTCTTGAGATTACAGTATGACTTTTTGAATTCCTACATGACCTTTGAGCTTCTACATGATGTTAGAAGTTCTAGTGATTTTTCACATTCCATGTGGGACCCTTGGGCTTCCACACATTTTACATTTTCTCATTTTTGGAAATTACATAATTACATTCCACAAGTGATGTGGAAAAATACATGGACACATATGACATTTTTGGTGACACTTTGAGAGTCCATGACTTGACAATTGTAACATAAGACTAAATTTGATCAATGCCAAGCTCTTCTCCTTGCTTCTATGACTTTGACGTATTCATGAGAGATCTTTGCTTGTTCATCATTTCCACTCTCCAAAGGGTCTAGATGAGTGTTGGAACCTTCCAAGTCAGCATGAGTTTCCATCTCTCTATAATGGTCCAATATTTCTTCATGTACTTCATGTTGGTTCTTTATTCTTCTCCTTATTCGCAAGCATTCTCTTGTAAACTCTCCTTGATAAACTCCCTTATGTATCACCTAATCGTGTTGAGATGACAACACCTACAAATGAAATCCACTCATGACAAGCCAACATTAGTTCGAAAACCACCTATTCTCATGATGATTGTGATGAGGCAACAATCAAGGGTTTTGAGAGGAAGAAGCTAAGAATTTCATAGTTGAGGGCTACAAGGACCCATGGATGACCACACTGTCCTCTGGAATTGCGCAATGTGCAATTAGGGAAGGCTTATCAAGGTTTTGCACAGTGGGGAAGTCCAGGAGACAAGGTGATGAGCTTGTTGACTGAGGATGTGTATTGTACAATACCCAAGGAAGAGGAGGCATAAATTGCACAGTTGAGCATCATAGGTGTTGAGAGATGACCTCACTATCCACTAGAATTGCATAATGCGTAGTAGGAGGCAAGATAGGATAAGGTACTAGGAAATGAGGGGTTTCAACAAAAAAGAGGGACATGACTAGCCACTATAACTACGCAATGTGTAGTTACTTAGAGGAAAATACCAAGGATTGCATACATGAGGGTTGCAGTGACTTAGAGGTGACCTACTTCCCACTAGAACTACAAAATACGCAGTAGGAGGTGCACTAGATGAAGGTACTGCATAGTCGAGAAAGTTAAGGGGATAGGTGTTATATAAAATTTTGTCACTGTCCCTGTACTCCTCATTACTCGATCCTGGAGGACCTCTATAATGAACCTCATGTGTTTTCCTATCATGAAGAACATTCCTTTACATCAGTCTTCATCTGTAGAACATTTCCCTCTTACATCTTTTCCAAAGAATATTCTTTCAAACTCAAATTTAAAGGCTGGCGCTAATCCTAAGTTTCTTCCCCGCGCTGATTTGGAGAGTTTAACACTGAGCCTAGCACCGATCAGCGTTGGTATCCATTCATTACCCGCACCACCCCTCTGTGGGAATTTTTAAAAAATGGAGTCGAAGTTTCCAGGTCTAGAAGTTTTGTGAATGGAAGTCTAGTAAATGGTTTGTCGAGATAGAGATGGGAGAGACTGTTTGAGCTCCTTTACCCTATTAAAATGGAACAAACCAAAAGGGATAAGACCTCTCCCATCATAAGAGGATCCATGTCCCCTCTCTCAAGCTATATAAAATTCTCCTTTTCCAAACTCAACTAGCTAATGAAAGCGATGGAATAATCTACAAAATCTTGATAGCCTTAGCCTTCTAGTTTGCATTTGTAAAGGGAGAATAAGTTTGTAGTTTGTTTGGTTTGGAGAAAAGAGGAAGAAGCCTTGAAATTACTTTGTTTGAGGTGGATCATGAGATGCTAACAGTGGTACTGGGACCTAGACAAGTCAAAGGAAACTTGCAACGCTAAGGTGAAGGTTGTACTTTCCTTTTTGTGATAATAATACAACTAATATTTTGTTTCCTATATCAATCGCATATGGTATTTGGTATCTTAAGACTCATTAGCCTCTTAAGTAGGTTGAATATATTGTATGCTATCATGTGTGTTTTGGTTTCTTGTCTATTTGTTTCAGGTGCTTGATTGAAATTAAGGAGCTGATCGCTAGAGCAAAGACACAAGGACTTCATCAAACAAGGATAAGCGATACAAGAGGTAGGATCTTATCCATTCTTAATCTAAGGGAACTTATGTCATATTGTCTTGTTTGTGGCTATACCATCTCCCCTGGGTTAGAGATATTGTCTCTGTCCATAGGGAGAATCTTCCTACTCCACAAATTGGCGACTCCACTGGGGAAATGCATCTCCTTTTCATCACTCTGTTTTTTCTACTTGTGTGTCTAGTTTGTTTATTTATGGTCTTCTGGATCTGTATTGACCTGTTTGAAGGCATACAGACATTAACCCACCCTTTGATGTGTTAAGTCTGGCCTTGTGTGAAGTTATTTTTTATTTTTTATTTGAATCCCTCGATCATCTCTAGTTTCAGCTAAACATTCGCGCGGATCAACACCAGGTTTAGCCTGACAGCCGCGTTGGAACCCTTTTCAGTGCTAGTTTCGAGCTCGTTAAATATGAAAGAGACTAGAGTCACCTTTAGTCCTTTTCTCGACTCTTATAAAATGAAAAGGAAAAGTTTTGTTTCAGTGTCTTAAAATTAACTTCCCACGAAATATTCCTGGTTAAATTTATCTTCCTTAGTGATTCTTTATGGTCGATTCCAATGGCAACATTTCTGGAGTTTTCCAGTCAAGGATTCCCCTTCGATGGGAGTCCTGGTCCTTTTCCTTCTTTTGGAAATGTTGGCACTCCTTATATGGAAACTTTGTCCCTTCCTAGGTTAACTATTGGTTTACTTGTCTAGTTATTTTCAACCTTAGTGGTCCTGAGTGTCCCAACTTCTGTCCAACCATCTCCTTCACTTGAACAACACAAAGTTGATTCTAAGGTTGGCCTCTCACCTTCTTCACCTATTTCTTCACCCTCCTCTTCTACTTCGCATGGTGAAAGTTTGAAATCCAGTAACCAGGAGGCTAAGAAGAAGAAGAAGAAGACAAAGAAGAAATCAGATAAACAAGAGGCCAACCATGCAGCTATTGCTCCAAATGCACTCCCCATC
Source organism: Pinus tabuliformis (assembly GCA_031772625.1). Taxonomy (NCBI): domain Eukaryota; kingdom Viridiplantae; phylum Streptophyta; class Pinopsida; order Pinales; family Pinaceae; genus Pinus; species Pinus tabuliformis. Next base: position 544,095,872 of record CM062805.1, on the reverse strand, counting down.
GACAAACCTTCTGATCCTTTGTGGAAGGTAAAATTCCTTTGCAAGCTATGTAAGGGTAACAATCTCCTTCAAGACTATCCTGATATTCCTAGAGTCTTAGAGGCATGGTCTCAAAATATGGATCTACCATCCCCATCGACCTCTCGAGATCATGTCGATGCTACACCCTCGGCTAGCGATTGTAAGAAGAATGGAAAAATTAAATTCCCCTTTAGGTTATGTGAAGGAGATCATATTCTTCACCTTTTTCCTCTTATGGGTAAAGCTTCCAAAGTTTTGGAAAACCTTACAGCTCCTCAACCCCAACCTCCTATTGGTTATCAGAGGCTTCCTTATAACCCTCTCCTAGTTGGTAAAGAGATTGACTTGGATTCATCTCTTTCCCATCCTTCTCTTTCCGAGCATGACTCTCTTGTGTTTGTTCCTAACCAACCATTGGTAAAAAAGAGTTTCGACATGGCTCCACCCTCAATTGTTCACTCTGTGCCCGAAGAGAGTAGTGATCATATATCTCATGTTCTTCTCATCTCCTCAGATTCTCATGAATCAAAGAGTGGCCCTCCCATCCCAGTTGTTCAGGAGAGTCCTTCTCCTATTCCTGTAAAGTATGGGGGCAATCCTATGATACCCCCACCAAGTAGTTTTGTTTATTTTGATTGGAGTTAATTGATTGCATTCTTTCTCCCATGTTATGTGCCTTTCCAGATTACGATACAAGCCTATAATATGGTAGTACATGGCACTCTATTAGATGAAGGTTCATATGTTAACATCATGTCTTCTACTACTTGGAAAGCTTTAGGATCCCCATAGCTTGTGCCTGTCACCCAGAATATGTTGGCTTTCAACGGAGGAACCAGTCAACCTTTAGGGATCCTTCCAAAGTTCCCTATTACTTTGGGAGGAAAGACCATCTATATAGACATGATGGTAGTCCAATGTCCCTTAGAATTCGATCTTCTCCTTGGGCGCGACTATGTTTATGTCAAGGGAGCTCTTGTTTCTTCGCTCTTCCGTGTGGTTTGTTTTCCACACGAAGGGAGAATAGTGACCATTGATCAATTATATTCCTCGGTCACTAGATGGCTCCAATCCTACTGTCATCCCCTATTGGTTCTCATTTGCAAGCCTCTCAGCCACAGGTCAATTATGTGGTTACCTGTTCCATCTCCAAATCTATTGCTGATCACACAAATGGCATGGTACATTATGTATTGGGGGCATTGGAACCTGATCTCTCATTTGTACTAGTTGACATGTGTTCCTACCATAACGTAGTTCTCTCGTCCAGTGAGGACCTCTTGGGGGCCATGTTCTTGTATGGTCCATGATCAATTGTTACGAGGATAATTCTTCTTTTGTGTCAACCTCATTAAAAAATGAAACAATGTGCGAGGATCGTTTGTTCCTGTATCAACCTTGTTAAAAAATTAAACATATTTCGAGGATAGGTTGTTCCTGTATCAACCTCATTAAAAAATGAAACAAATGTCATGAGGATAGTTCCTGGTCTTGTGTCAACCTCATTACAAGATGAAACAAGGTGTCGGAGCATGGTTACTGGTCTTGTGTCAAGCTCCTTAAAAAATGAAACAAGGATTCTTGAGGATAGTTATTTTACTATGTCAACCTCATTAAAAAATGAAACAACTCCCTTTTCCAAATCGAGTATTTGATTAAGATCTCGTCAAATTCTAGTCGAGTCTTTCCTTGATCTCGAAAGTGAAACTTCATTCCATCCACCTTTTAGCAACCCGATGTCTACTTCGGTGAATGAAATGAAGTTTGGGGGGCATGTGCCTTGGCTCTCATCATGTTGGGGGCATGCCATTTTTTCATCCAAGCATAGTTTTTCGTTTCAAGCTTGTGTAAACATGAAACCGAATCCAAGCATAGTTTTTCATTTCAAGCTTGTGTAAACATGAAACTGAATCGAAGCATAGTTCCTCGTGGTTCAGGCTTGTATAAAAATGAACCCATATCCATTTTAACCCTCGTGATTGCCATTTTTATCAGCCTCTCCTATCAGATAAGCCTTTGTATTTTCTCCATTCCATTGCCACTGTCTCTTTGGTCAATCATTCGATTTCACTTGGTTTTTTACCCTTTCTTGAGGAACCGCAATGATGAGTGGTTTTACTAGCCAGCCTCTTGACCTCTTAGTTTTTGAGCAGTTCCACCACAACCAGAACCAGTTGCTACCCTTCATACCACTCATTCCTCCAGGACAAGTCATCTTTAAGCTCTTTTCTGACTCGTAAAAAATGAAAAGATTACTGAGTATTTTTAACTTTTAGATTTGTTAAAGCAATAAAAGCAAGGAGTCATCTTTGAGCTCTTTTTTGACTCTCAAAATATGAAAAGATTGCCAAGCTCTTGTCAGTTTGAACTCATTAAAGGCTGTGAAACATCACTTACCCAGTATAAGGTTACCCCTTTTTCAGACTAGGATAAAACTATTTACGAAAAAGTTATACCTTAGTCAAACATGACTAGGAGGTTTCTTGAATATTTTTTTTCTACATTTTCGGGTTCGAGAGACAACTTTACAAAATGAGACCCTTGGAGTTTTCTTTTCCGTGTCTTTTTCAAACTCTCTAAACATGAAAAAATTTTGAGTTTCACCTTTTTTAGACTCGTTAAAATATTAAACGACATAGGACTTGTCATTATGAAGATATAGAGCTTATCCTTCCTAGGGATCATTAAAATTTACTAGGTAGGATCCATCCGAAGGATGGGCTTATATTACAAGCATATGCTATCCCCTTCAAGTTTGTGTTTCAAAAATAAATGGGGTACTTGCTAGAAATGGTGGGGGAAAATTGGAAGTATTCATTAGTTATATTCTTCACTTGAGGCAGCATGTCTCTCTTGAACATTGACACTCATTTGTTGTTCGTGTCAAGTTTTGGGACATCGTCACTCTGTCACTTTCCCTCCTGGGTTTGGGTTATCCATTTTAACCTATCATCTGATCTCTGCCACATCACCATCACCTTTGATCCTATTATGTAAAATGTTGCCAAACTCCAGATTCATGTCATCCAGATGTTCAAGAGAAGTCTTCTTGCTTGTACATTATCTGATCATCTGTCACATTCTTGTATTACTCTCATTCATTGTGTTTCTTGTTTCATGCCGATGATGAAGGATCCATTATGACCTTCCTTCAATGGATCGCTTCCTTTCGACTTCAGCTCATTATCCAGGAAGTTGATCTAGAAAATCCTTTCCAGTACCTTAGATCTTGCATGCCTCAATGTCAAGTTCTTTGCACTCGATGGTAGGTTCTCATCATTGCCCCTCGATCGAGTGATTTCACAGGTGTTCAACTTTAGTTCCTTATTCGCACTTTGTGAATTGTACTGATAGTACCTTTAGAGCCATTGATATTATGGGTGGTTTCTCTTGCACTTGGTAAAAGTTCACATCATTGGCCGGTAATCAAGTGATTTTATAGCGTGTTCGACTTCAGCACATCTATTCACATGTTAGAATTTGTACTTTGATCGAGTCGTGTTGGAGCGTGAGACCCTGGGCTTAGATCACAAAAGTATAGGTTGCAAGGAGTGATGAGTCATTCATGATTATATACATGATTCTTTAGACAGATGGCTACGACCATGCCATGGGTCTTTTCATTTTGATCCTCTCTATGCGGATGGTTGCGCCCATGTTGTGGATCTATTTCATATGATCCCTTCAGTCAGATGGCTTCATCCATGTCGAGGATCCATGCACATGGTCCTCTTCTTGATGTATAGCTGCGCCTATACCATGGATTCATGTATTGTTATATGCCTCTCATGTTTATCAGGCATGACTATCAGATTTCAAATATGTACATGTATGTTTGAGTTGCAAGTCTTTCGATGCTGGTATTCCAAGTCCTCACTCCGTCTTAAAGCATTTCAGCCATCGCTCTTAGCATTGAATTCATGCTTTAGGGGGCATGTGTTACACAATAATTTGTCACTCTCCTGTCATTCCCCATTCCTGATCCCGGAGAACCCTAGTAGTGACTACTATGTTATAATTTGACCATGAAACCTATGGTCTTGCATCCCTTGAAGTTTGAAGAAAGTAGTCCCCACTCCCTTCCAAACATTTCCAGAGAATCCTTCTTAAAACCCAGTTTTTAAGATCAACGCTCTTTCCCAGTGTCTCACCTGCCCCTATGGCAGAGTTTTACACTGTGACCCATGTCATTCGGTGCTACTATTAGCCCAATACCCATGTCGGTCCACTTCTAGACTGTCTTTATAAAAGGAAATAGAGTTTCACGTCTAGAAACTTCTAGTGGCAATGTGCTAGATGTTCGTTTGGTTGGATAAGGGCCGAGAACTCCATATAAGGTTCTTTCCCCCTTAAAAATGGACCTTCCCAAGGAGATAAGACCTTATTCCCCCTTGAGTGGATCTCATTCTTATCCTCCTTTCCCTATATAAACCACTTCCTCTTACCCTTTTTGGTTACAATACAACACATAGTGAAAGTGGTGGAGAGATAGAACCATCTGCAAAATTATGAAATCTTTAGTTTGATAGAAGAATATTAGTCTTAGATAAAAAAAGAATAGACTTTGGTAGCTAAAGCATGAGGAGAGAGAGTTAGATCTTCGAAGCCATTTCATGTCAAACTAGAGGAGGAAAATAGTTCTGAAAAGGCGTGTAGCGAGACTTGGATATCGCAAAGGAGATCTCCAATGTCAAGGCTTTAGTTGTATTTCTCTTTGAAGTTTATTTTAATACAACTAATGGTTTATGTCCTATATCGGATGTAATATTACATTTGATAGCTTAGAACTCCTTGACCTTTTACGTAGATTGGATTCGATTTTATCCTATCACGTTTGTTGTTGTTTCTTGCATGTTTGTTTTAGGTACTTGAACGAAAGGAACAAAAGGAAGTTGGAGCAAGGAAGCAAGATCACTATCAAGTGGATTAGCGTTATGAGAGGTAGGCCCTCTTATTCGATTCTAATCTAAGGAAATTTACATTATATTGTCTTGTTTGTGGCTAGACCCACTCTCTTGGGCTAGAGGGATCGTCTCTGTTCGTAGAGAGAATATTCCTACACCAGAATAGGGAGACATGATAGGGAATTGTAACTACATAATGCACAATATTTGAAGAGAAATCTTTGGGGATTGCACAATTGGGCACGGAAATGACAAAGGGATGGCCCCAATATCTGCTGCAACTATGCAATGTATAGTCCAGGTAACGAGGAGACATAACTAGGCATTTGGAAAGGCTAGGCAGCCAGATTGATGGTCTAGACTCCAAGGTTGCTCAATGTGCAGGTGGAGGAGGTTGTTATTAAGATGAGAAGGGTGCACAATTCCAAGAGGTAAAGATTTCATCATTGAGACTTAAGAGTGTGCAAAGTATTTATCATTTTCTTAGAATATTAAGTATGCTCATGAGTTGCGCAAGATGTGAGGACAAGGTTGAACTCCAAAATTTACGAAGTGTTGGATTAATGGAAAAAGGGAGAAAATATGATGTAAGAAAGCTCCAAAATTGAATCACGCACATTTATACCATTAAACACAAGCTAGGAGAATGAACAATAATAAAAATCCACATGCATACCTTGAAACGAAAATAAGGTGACACTTATTTCTACGTGTGACAATTTAAACGTAGCTCTATGACACTTAAAATGCAAGTTACAACACAAGTGTTGACTGCAACTTGAAAGTGTACTAAGCTGTGAGAGAGTGCCTAGCACATATTATTGTGATATATATGATCAATTAATGCATAAGAGTGTGCTAGATCTACCTCTAGCAGTGCGTTAAAATGCAACACATGTAGATGTGAAAACAATCAAAAGTGACACTTGCAACAATAAGAATAAGTGAAAATGACACTTGAAAAATCTAAAGAAATTAAAAGAAACACTTGTGAAAGCGAAAGAAAGTGGAAATGACAGTCATGGAAGTGAAAATGAAACTTGTGAAAGCAAAAGGTGCACATAAGTGACATTTGAGAAGACTCACTGGAATGATGATACAGTTGCCACTAAGAGTGAGAGAGTCTATCAAATAATGTTGCACAGTGACTATCAATGTGGATTGCGCAGTGCACTATCCCTATCAATTGTGCAATCACTGTCAATAGGGGTTGTGCAGGGTCTATGATTTGTTCAAAGCTTATTACTAAGGACTACACAATCACTATTTTAAGTGACTACACATGATCTATTTCTAGAGGTTGTGCAAGCATTATTCTCAAGGATTACATAATGCTTGTCTTCAAAGATAGACATTAACTGTTAATATTTCTAGAAAGAAGTGCTCTTGTAGATGCATCCAAAGCATGTGAAAGAAAGTGACTTCAACACTTTAGAATCTCAAAATAAGACTTAAGAACTTGGAAAACATCAACCAACCATGAAGTACTATGATCAACTTGGAGTGACATATCGTAAGATCAAAAGGAGGCTTCAAAATTCAAGTGTAGGAAAAATTTTGGAGGGTGTTTGTCATAATGACAACACTTGGTGACACATTGGAAGAACTCAAAATTCTCTGTTTAGGTCTTCATTTAGGCACAAAGTATTATTATTCCAAGAAGTGTTGATTCACCATGTGGATCACCCTAGCTTCCCCATCTATTTCAATTATAAGTATAGTCACTCCTATCCTCTTTCTCGGCTAAACACATTTACAAAGCTTAATATATCTCAATTGTTTCGATCCAGGAGAAGGATAATATATATTCACCATTTTAAGATGATTAGAGTTTTAGTTCCATATTTGGTGTTTCTCTGTTGCCAATAAGCTTGTTCAGTGGCCCTACAAAATCACTACAGGAACACAAGCATTGCTTCCCTACCAACGGGTCTTTTCAGTACTCTGATGAAGTTTCTTGCTTCACCTCTCTGCACAGGAAGCCTTTATCTTCTTTCACCCCTTATTTAATTTTTAATATGCTCATTGGGCTTTTATCAATGTTTATATCACCAGAGGGGAAGAGGGATCCCGAAGTATTGAGAGAAAGAGAGGTTAGTCCTTAAGAGGCTATTATATACCTCTAAAATTAATATGCTCTCTCTTGGTTTTCTCCTTTCCCGTCTCTACCCGATTGGATTGGAAAGAAAGACACCATTCAATTACCATATTGAGTCAAGGAATGTAGATCCTGAAATAGATACATGCATCATGGTTCTGCTTATAGATTTCTGTTTGATTGAATCATATTTTCCTTGCAGACATTATTGACTTTAAAGATATCAAACCCAAGCAAAGAAGAGGGACACAAATTTAACAAAGTGTTGATGTGTGTCACAAATCCATTTCAAAGCTTCACAACATTGTATTTTGAGCTAGACAAGAGCAATTTTCATGCACAATCTTATTAAACAAAACACGAAATAAAATACATGACAAAATAAGAAAGATAAAAGAAAAGGAACAGAGAAAATGTAAGAACAACATGCAAGACAAAAAGCAAGAAAAAAGAGAAAATATTAAATGGAAGGGGGGAATGCAGGGTCATGTGATGCAACTAGAAAAGTAAAAATGTATCTAGGCCTACTCCTAAACTAATGTGCTAGAAGGTCAAGGGTAAGTGAAGTGAAATTTCCAATGTAGCCACAAAAGTTTCTCCCTACCCACAAGTACAAATATTTGAGAAATTAAAAACATAAAACAATGTGCAAAAGTAAAGATAACAACTTGAATATATTGCACAAGAAATTGAAGGTGTTGCCTACCGGCAGAAAGATGTGCCATAACAATTAGCTTTAACGAGTTTGCAACTTTACCTTTCCACTCAGAATAATACAAACCTTGAAAGCTTCTTATGAATATACCTTCATTTTTATTCTCATTCTTAGCAAAGATCATGAAAGGTTGAAGCTTATTATTAGTGAAAAAGCTTGTTAAGTAAGATGTTTCCAACTAGTCATAGATTTGATCATGGAATTCGAAACAATGATTTTGAGATATTTGAAATTCTTGGGAAAATGAACTTTCAATTAATTCAATCAAATTATAAAGAGAATATTGTGAAGGAAAATTGATATGATATTGTTAAGGACTTTTGTCAAGATCGTGAGAACCTAACATAACTATCAGTAAGGGATGAAGTGCCTCAACTGCTTGACAAGTATCTAAACGGTGAGATGATAAATCATAAAGATCAGTTGGTTCAAAAATATCAATTGATGTAAAACAACTATCATCATATATACTAATGGGAAAATGATTTGTTGCATGACATCTGTTAGACCCAATATTATCACCATATAAACTGGTTAGGGTATAAAATTCTTTGTTATATGACCAACCTAGATCCGTCTTAACTTCAGATCTATTAAGTGCCGAGAGGGATCAAATATCTTGTGGTGAAAACCTCCTTTTTGAGTGAAAAAATTAGGGAAATGTTTGCACATTGGGAGATTTGATCCCTCTTAGCACTTAATAGAGATGGAGTTAAGATGGATCTAGGTTGGTTTGTATATATATATATATATATATATATATATATATATATATATATATATATATATATATATATATATATATATATAAGATTGGTAGTTAAGACAATTGACTTGAAGCTTTATTGTTAAACCATGAAACGTAATAATCTCCTCTGCTATATCGTAAAACCCAATAAGAATATATATACTTGTTGTCACTGCGAAAAACACCCTCCAAAATTTTTCTTACACTTGGATTTTGGAGCCTATTATGGATCTTGTGATTGGTCATTCCATGGTTACTTCTTGGTCAGTTGATGCTTTGAGCTCCCTTCTTGGATCGAAAGTGTCGAAGTCACTTGCACACACATGCTCAGTTCACAACAATTTCGTGAATGCATTATTTTATGCAAGATTGAACAAGCATTAGACGTTCCATCAAGACTATGCATGTGCGATGTCCAATCCATGTCGATAGTCAGTGCGCACTGACAATGACAATTTCTCACATTCTAGTTGCGTTCATACTTCCATTTTGGTGAGTTTTGAAAACTGTCACCTCCAAGCACCTTTGTTTTCACAAGCGTCATTTTCATGTTTTTGGTTGTTTCTTTCACTTTCCATCACTCTAATTAGTGCCGTTTTCATGTTATCTTTACTCTGGCATGTGTTACTTTCATTGTCATCCACATACCGCAAGAGTTGTTCGCACTTTAGCAATTGGTGTATTTTCGCATGTTATCTATCACAGAATATATGTAAGCTTGGGGTTTCAAGGGGTTATATTTGTGTGAACGAGTTGGTCTAACCATGTGAACACTAGTCACATTCATTCACAAAGTTTTAAGCATTGTCATTCAAGTGTTGTCACGGTCAGCGCAAAGTGTACCTTTAGTGTCACACTTGTCTTAAAGTCATCACAAAGTTGTCACATTGAGGGAAATATGTTGTTAACATGTTTTGGATGATCTATGCTATTGTGACTTCAGAGTGTTTCAAGCGTGTGATCACAATCAAGTCATACCATTGTTCACATCAGTCTCTTCGGTCCCACACTTAGCCAATTTTCAGAAATTCCCCAGCAACCTAGCCTCATCTGGCCTTCCTCAACTACACACTCCCCAGTTCCAACAATCAAGCTACATCCTTGTCCCTTAACAATGCACAATGTGTAGTTATTTCTTCCCAATACTACCACACTCCACAGCTCCAGTGCTCAAGCCCGACCTTTCCTCCCAGAATTGCGCAATTCATCCTCGCAGCTTGGCCTCAACTATGCACTCCGCAATATCTAGCCTCAAGCTCATCCCTTGAGCTCTAGATCTACTCAATTGTGTAATGGACCAACCTCCTCTACCTCCTAGAACTGTGCAGTTCTCCCAAGCAGTGCAAAACCCCGCAACTAAGCTCACTGAGTCCAAAAACTGCACAGTTTGTCTCCCAGCCGTACCTAAACTATGCAATATGCAATCTCGGGGCTCAAGCTTCACCACTGACTCCTTGAATTGTGAAATTTCACAATCATCTAGGCTCATCTGTCCTCTAGAACTGCGCAACTGGCAGATTCACGCCCATTCCCTTAGCCTGTCACACTGAGCTCTTAGATTGCGCGTATTTCTTCCTCAGTCCAGCCGAAACTTCGCATTGCGTAGTCTTAAGGCTCAAGCTTCACCCATGACGACCTGAGCTGCACAATTGTGTAGTTACTAAGCCTCTTCCCCAACTTGGCACCCAATTCTGGCTCAATTAGTGGATCAATGTGCACCATATTAGACTAGGGGTTTAGTGGATTGTAGATGTAGGTACTCTATCATGCTATTGCAAGATGATGAAGAAGGAGATGAAGAATGAGGACACTATAGAAGATAGATATGGAGTTGAATAGATAATATGATCATCAGGTGAGAAGATGAAGGAACACTGAACTCTAACAAAAGATGAAGATTAAGATCACATAAAAGACTCCTCATCTTCAATTCATAAGGAGGAGGAAGAAGAATAACATCTACCACCTTTTCAAGAAGACACAAAGAAAGAAGCAGCAAGAAGAATAGATAGGAATTGTCACATCATCATGCAGTCCATGTCATTAGTGTGATGTCATGTCTTGTCACCAGTCATCATATGCCACATCATTATTTTGGATTATGTAATTACCTATTCAAAATGTATTATAAAGTGGAAGTCCAAAGGACACATTCATAATATGAAGAGTTATGTAAATTCAAAAAGTCATAGGAAGTCAAAAATTATGAGGGTAGTCAAAGAGTCACAATGAAGGTGAAGCATCACCTCTTGGTTATATATACACCCTCATTGTGTGAACAAAAGACTTTTCACCTTGGCTCCTCCCGCAAGGAATAGCAGAGACAAACTAGCTATTTTGAGGAGCAAGGAGTGGCTCTAATGCTCCATATTGGAGCTAGTGATGTTCATTGTATGCATGTGTCTTGGAACGTTTACTTAATAATAGAAGCCTTCATGGCCGACATGTTCTTCATCCATGGATTATGAATATTTGTAAGAATATTTTGCGGATGTTTGTATTTCATGTTTTATTTCATCTCTACTAAATTGTTGAACTATTTTAGTTATATTAGTACTTATCTTATTGAGAATGTGAAGTAATGGTTTTTATTGTTGTTCCATCCTCGTGGATTATTTCCAGGATAATAGACAGATCTTTCTCTTTCATTGGTTGTAATGACCATCACATCTTTTGTGGACTATTCCGCTAGATGTCAGCGAAATCATTCTTGTTTGCGTGTGTCTCTAATTGGGTGGTAATATTACCTCTCTCTTCGAGGCTCACTTTACTATTTTTCTCCAGAGTAGAATAACTTTGACACACCTACAATCAAACACTCTCCAGGAACACCTTCTTTCTTTCGAAGGCACCACGTGTTCCTATCGTGCCAACAGTTAGAACCAAGGAAAATCTATATGGATACATGACAACCGGGTCGATATTATGGATGGGGCTCCTATCCAAAACGGTGTGAGGTCTACTTGGGACCACATATAGGGGAGACCCCTTGGTTGATGAATTTCCAGCATCATCAACAATGGCGCTAGATGGAGGGCCATATTACAAGCTGAGGCCTTTGAGTATATTTTGAATATCTTATCGTAAATGGATCATCCTCAAATCATACTCCTGGGGTGGTTTTATAAGTCATCCCCTTATGAATTTTCAATCCCCGATGAATCCTTTCATGACTTGTGTTAATTCAAGTTTTATGGTGAGGATGATACATCCGTTACCGAGCATGTATCTATTTTTCTTAAGTTATGTGAATACTATGAAATTGATTGTGAAGATGTGGCTTGTATTGTTTTCTGCCTCACCCTTGAAGGTCGAGTTAGCAAATGGTCACACTCTACCACCTGCTTCCATTCATTCTCTTAATCATCTCGTCGAGGAGCTTCATTTAGCATTTGATAGGTATTATTATTGAGATGTTTATAAAAGAATCAATCAACTTAGAATGGAGCCTGATGAATCACTTGAGGATTTCTCTAATCGATTCCTTCATATGTGTTATGAATTTATTGAAGAAGATATGGATTTTCATTTCTTGAAACAAAAGTTTGAGCATTTGGTTCATATCTCTTTGCATGGTGAATCCAAACCACCTGATGTTTCTTCTTCCCCAACTCTTGTAAATCGTGAGACACCTCTAATTTCAGAGGAGGAACCTGCTATCCCTTTTGTTCCTTGTCCTCCTCCTTTTCTAGTTCTGATGAGGGTGCCTCCTTATGATGATAATAAAGTTGAGAAATCTATGCATCAAATTCCTAATCCATCTTCTCATCCTCCTTTTGATTTTCATGACTCATACCCCATGGAGGAAATCCTGGGGTGGTTCATGGAGCCTGTGGTGAAGGCTAATCTTTTCATTCTTCAAGATGGTATTAACACTCACAACTTTAGTCTTGAATCTAAGTTGGATTTATGTTTTCCTATATCATCTACATGTAATAACTCTTTGTACCGTGATCCACTTGATCAATCTGCTCCACCAACTAATTCTTCACTCTCTCTTGATTTTCAAGTTGTTGGTTCAAATTGCGACCTGGTACAAGGGAGTCACATTGTACAAGTAGAGGAGAAAAAAAGTCAAGATTCTTTAAATCTATCTTCTCTTTTTCAAATTCCTCCATGTGAAGATGACGTCTCCTCATTCTTGTCTGATATTGAATCTGTTAATCACAAATAATAAATTAAATGAAATTAGTTTGTTTAAACCCATAGTCTTGGGCAACAATCATTCTGATGGTGATAATTATGTTGATGTAAGCGATGATGAATACCCAAGTGCATATGTTGATCTTTCAGTTCCTCATGAATATTTCAATTTGGAAGATTTAGATTTAAAATCTCATCCAGTTAAAGAAGATGCTATTTTTTAAACTTCATGTTCATCTCACTACTACTTGCGCTCTACTGTTTGTGATGTATCTACATGCAATGAAGATACTACATGCTCTTCAAGTTCTTCATCAGATGACTTTACTTCTCAATTAACACAAGGTAGTGAGGTTGTCCATGATGAAAGTGAAAATAATTAGATCATTGAGTATCCTTTCCATCCTGTATCATCTCTTGTTTTGTATTAAGACAGCTCTTCAAATCATCCTGCTCATGAGATTTCTCCAATTCATACATCTCTAGATTTGGGATCAGAAGAATTTTTCGACTTGAGTAAAAATTGTAAATCTGATCAAATTAGTAGTAGAGATGGCTTCCATTTAGTTAGTTGTGGTCTCATGGAAATGAATGAAAGTAGTTATCCTCACAACATGCATGATCTGATTCAATCTTCAAGATGCAATTTTACAATCCTTGGATGTTCTGGGACATGCCAAGGAGTCGAGGCACTTCAAATTCCATTGATGGTTATATCAAGATCTTGCAACCTTGGAAATATCCCCGAACTGAGTCGGGTTTGGTTTTCTTCAAAAAACTCTTCCTTATGCATGGTTTCGCTAGATGTAAATTCTTTCTTGAAATATGTTTAACATTACAGATATGATCTTTCAAAATTTCAAGATTCGTTTTTTTATCAGATTCAAGTTTCTGTTTCAGACGATTCATCTCCATACAAATCTATTGTATCAAACTCAGGTTTGGAATGTGTATCTCTCATAGAATCATGGAATTGTGAAGTTGATTATTCTAAATATTATCTTCGGCCAAAGGATTCATACATGTCACACTTTGTTGAAAACAATCAACTCCTGATCCTTTTTGTGAATATTTTGATGCTAATATTTTTCTTCATCCCACCTAAAATCCTCTTGAGTGTCAGTGAATGTATGGATTATTTGACGAATCAAATTCTTCTTCAATTATTTTACACTGACTGGTTTCATGTGTTTTTTATACTAGCATTCCTTTTTATTGCCTTCGATGATTACGATGCTAGTACAGTGTGTAACAAGTTACAATAAAATGGTTGGTTATACTTGTCATATGAGGAAAATGATTCTGGTATGCAAAGAATTTGCGATGTTGCTCAAATTGATTTATCTTTGGTAATTACAAACTAGGAATTTGATGCTTTAATCAGCTTATCTTATTGTGATTATGTTTCAAATGACCGTTATTCAACTTACTATTTTCCCATCAACACATCTAATGACAATCATTTTACATCCTTTGATTTTTATGGTTTAACATCTCACTATCCGGGTACTTGTCAAATAGTTGAGGCACTTTCGCACTCGCGACGTTTATGTCAAGTCTTCATTGTCTTGACATGCTTGTTTAATATGATCAGATCTATTTTCCCTCATGAGATTCTCATCATAGTCCCATGCCTCTAATTGAAAATTCAACTTTTCAAATATTTTGGGGTTTTCAAGAGGTTTGTCACGAATTCTACGATCCAATTGGTTTATGGTTGGAAAAATATTACCTGGAAAGCTCTGTCACAAGTAACAATTTTCAATATAGATGGAGATACATTCATGAGAAGTTTCCAATGTTTTTTGAATGATGGTTCTCATAAAAAATGCAAGAGTATAAATTGGTTACACGCGGTGGCTATGGCATATATTTCTGCTGACAGGAAAGACCTTTGAATTTTTGTGCAATATATTAAAGTTATATTTTCTATTGCACATGGTTTTGTATTCATTCTAATTGATCACATCTTTGTGATTACAGGCCAGGAAAAATTACGATGGCTACATTGGAAATTTTGTTATACGTGACCCCGACCTTCTAGCTATGTTAGGTTAGGAGTAGGTCTAGTTGCATTTTAGTTTACCTAAACATCCATCCTACATTCATTTCCTATAGTTTGTATTGTGTTTTTTGGTTTTGGTTTCACATATTGGTTTTTCTTTAGTCATTTTCTATCTTGTATTTTGGTTTTGTTTCCTTATTGCGTGTTGTCTCTCCTTTCATTTTGGGAGACCTTGCATGAAGACGCTGTTGGATCAAAGGGAATGTGGAAAAATAGAAAAAGACTTTGTAACACTGCAACATTTGGCTAACTCTCTGTCCTTCCTCCTTGTCCAGGTTACATCTTTTGGTCGATGGTGTTTTGACGAAAAATGTGATCCTTGTGTTAAGAAAGCCCTGGGTAGAACCATGACCTCCATGTCTATTCTAGAAACCTCATGCATGCACTCGGGTTTTTATGTTTATGTGTTTTTAGGCCGATCCAATCAAGTAGAGAAGGATAAGGGGAAAATCTAAATGGGCAAACCAATATCAGAGGTCTGATATATGCTTCTCTGAAGGGACAACCTCTCCTTCTCTCTATAAGTCAGTATTCGTCTTCCACCAATGAAATAAATAAGTGTCGATGCATATCCTTATATAAATAAATAAATAAAGGTGAAAGAAGAGAAAGGCTTCCTGCACAGAGAGGTGAAGAAAGAAACTCCTCTGTGTTACTATTCAGGTTCGCTAGTAGCATAGAAATGTTTGTGTCCCTAAAGTGACTCCACTGGGGTACTTCCAGGCCTGCTAGTAGTGGAGCAACACCAAAGATGAAAAACTATACTTTGAAAATCTAAATCTTGCGAAATTCATTACCCTATCCTGATTCGAAACAGTGTGTGATGGTTGATCTTATTTTTTTTTTAACCAAGTAAAGGAATGAAGGGGACTATGTTTATGCACGGGGTAAATGGGTAAGCCATGGTAATCTCAATGATGAATCAACACGCCTTGAAGAATGAGACCCTGCACGAAAGAATTGACCAAGGCAAAGAAGCTAGAGTTCTACCAGTGTATCTCTAAGTGGTGTCACTACAAAATATACCATCTAAAATTTTGCGTACACTCAAATTTTGCAGCCTATTATGGATCTTGCGATTGGTCATTCCATAGTCACTTCTTGGTCAGATGATGATTTGAGCTCCCTTCTTGGATCAGAGGTGTCAAAGTCACTTGTTCACACATACTCAGTCCACAACAAGTTCATGAGCACATTATTTTATGCAAGCTTGGAAAAGCATAGCACGTTCCATAAATACTGTGCCTATGTGATGTCAAATCCATGTTGACAGTCAATGTGCAATGACAACAACAATTTCTCACATTCTAGCTACATTTGTACTTCCATTTCGGTGAGTTTTGCAAACTGTCACCTTCACACACCTTTATTTTCATGTGTTGTTTTCATGTTTTTGGCTATCACTTTCACTTGCATTCACTCTAATTAGTGTCATTTTCATGTTATCTTTGCTCTAGCATGTGTTACTTTCGCTGTCATCCACATATCGCAAGAGTCATTCACACTTTAGCAATTGGCATATTTTCACATATTAGATTTCGCACAATGTTGTATGCTTGTTATGGTGGTTTCAAGGGGTTATCTGTGTGTGAATGAGTTGGTCTAACCATGTCAACACCTATCACACCCATTCCAGGATATTTAAGCATTGTTGCACAAGTGTTGTCACAGTCGTCGCAAAGTGTAGCTTTAGTGTTGCACTTGTTGTAAAGTCGTCGCATTGAGGGAAATATCTCGTTAACATGTTCTATATGATCTATGTTGTTGTGTCATCAAAGCGTTTCAAGTGTGTGATCATAGTCAAGTCTTATCACTATTCACATTAGTGTCTTCAATCCCACGCTTAGCTAATTTTAAAAAATTCCCCAACAACCTAGCCTCATCTGGCCTTCATCAACTGTGCACTGTGTAGTTTCAACCCTCAAGTTGCATCCTTGTCCCTTGACACTGCAAAATGTGTAGTTCATGCTTCCCAGGACTGTCAGACTGCGTAGCTCCAGTGCTCAAGCCTGACCTTGCCTCTTAGAATTATGCAATTGATCTTCCTAGCCTAGCCTCAACTGCACACTGCACAATCTCTAGCCTCAAGCTCATCCATTGGGATCCTGAGCTGCACAATTTCGTAATGGACCAACCTCGTTTGCCTCCTAGAACTATGTAGTTCTCCCAAGTAGTGAAAAACCCCACAGCTAAGTCCGCTGAGTCTAGAAACTGTGCAGTTTGTCTCCTTAGTCCTACCTGAACTGCGCACTGTGCAATCTCAGGGATCAAGCTTCACTCATTACTCCCTGATATACGTAAGTACGCAATCACTTGGCCTCATCTGTCCTCCAGAATTGTGCAACAACCTGATCCAGTGCCCATCCCCTTAGCTTGTCACACTGAGCTCCTAGAATGTGCCTATTTCTTCCTCAGTCTAGCCTAAATTGCACATTGCACAGTCTCAAGGCTCAACCTTCAACCCTGACTACCTAAGTTGTGCAATTGTGTAGTTACTGAGCCTCTTTCCTAGCCTGTCACCTAGTTCTGGCTCAATCAGTGGATTAATATGCATCATATTAGACTAGGGGTTTAGTAGACTGATGTCGTCTTGTCATGAGTGGATTTCAAATGTAGGTACTCTATCATGCTATGTCAATTTGAACGCTGAATTTTTCTCCAAGAAGGTCACCCTCTATTGCAGTGTTATTTCAACCCCGTTGAGTTTAAGTTAATTTGTTGTAAGCTGGAGAGATGAAGAGTGGAAAACATACATGATAAATTTGTTCCATTAAAGCCTTACCTGGGATGGTGATTAAATTGCCCAGAAACTGAAATTACAAGGCACTTGCAACGTTGTGGATTTAGAAGAATATTGCTCATTACCTTTCTGTGTTATTACGGAGAGTACCTCTGATGCAGAATTCAATGAAAAGTTCAGAAGATTATCGATGTATTACAGCTCCCTTACGATGAGTTTTGGGCAGCGATTATTGGTTTGGAGACTACAAGATCTCTTGGCCTTGCTGTAGAAAAAGAATGAAGTCTCTTGGACATTGCAGCGTGGCAATGGACAAAGCTTTACTTCCTTCTTTATGAAATATAGTCATAATTGATTTATCGTCTGTTTTAATTGTATTTCCAGGAATGATGGCTTAATTCTCTTTGCATAGAGGAAAGGATGACTGGTATCCATTAACATAGAATTGCTACTTGCCTGTTAGAAATTGAACGCAGATGATGGAAGTTCATACACAGTTGAACGTTGTAAGGTCAGTTGAAAGCTGGAAGTTCATACGTAGTTGAATTCTGGAAGGTCATTTGAATGCTGGAAGATCATACACAGTTGAATGCTGGAAGTTCATCTGAAATCCCAAGGTATAAGCTCACAAGCATTACAAAGTTATCAGAGATATAAAGGATATTAACCCTATGGAAAGGAGATTCAGTTCCCGAGATGAAATAACATGGTACCTATACTGGCAAGAAGTTGGTACCTATACTAGTACATTGTAGCATCGATAACATATAGGCCATTTGTATTAGACAGAGAATTTCTTTTCATAATGTGACTGGACAGTGTTGGAGTTGTCATTCTTTGTTACCCTGATTGTTCCACCACTCGAAAGCAATAAATCGTCTTGGTTATAATATTTCGAAGCCATAATGAGCCTGCCCATTTGAGTATGTATGCTATGCGTTTCCTAGAACTGAAATTGTATGTGCAGGTAGCAGAAGGCGTTCGATTTAACAGGTGTCAGATAGGAGCATGATCCAATTGAAAGGGTCCGTAAATTTGTGCTAGCCAATAACATAACCACAATAGTTGAATTGAAGGATATTGAAAAGGAAGCAAAAAAAAACAAAGAAGTTGATGATGCAATTGCCCTGACAAAGGAAAGTCCAGTGCCAGATCCTTCAGAACTTTTTGCTCATGTATACGTAAAGGGGTTTGGGACTGAGGCATTTGGTGCAGATAGAAAGGAACTGAAAGGTTTATTGCCTTGATGAATGTTCTTTACAGTCCAATTTTTTGAGTTACAGTTGAATAGCAAATAAGAAAGCAAATGTTCAGTGGATGAATTTAGCAGATTTTTTTGGTCGTTATTGTACAGTTGTTGGAGCTCCGGTGTAAAATTGATAAAATACACTGTATTTCTTGAATAGATGACTGTGTAAAGCTTGCATCCTTGCTGATATATATTTCTGAGTGGAAAAACAAGTATTTTATTTGTTGTAGCATTTGAGTCTCATTGTTTGGGAATGCACAATATACTTTCCTTGTATATGAATGCAACCAACCATCGTTGTGTGTGGGTTTGGAGAATAAGTGTAGAGTTAAAATCTTTCTTTTGATTCATTCCTCAAGGAATAATCTCATTTGATTGTTGTAGTTTTTTGGGAGAACAAACTTTGAGAATACCTTGTAGTGACATTGGTTCATAGTTGGTTTAAAGTGTAAGTTTAACGTTGGAGAAAATGGCCAGAATCAATGAAGTATTAGAGTTCCTCAAAACTTTGATATTGTCTACTACTCATGATACATGAAAAGTTAGCAAAGTTTCTCTCATAGACATTTAGGTCTGTCTACAAAACGCACAAGAGAAAATTGATTTTTTGCAGCTCGAATCTCAGCTACAGCAAGAAGAACTAAAACAGAGGAGTCATTCTGAACATGTTTCTGTTTAGAACAATGAGATTGCAACCCATCAGAAGCAAGTCAATAATGTTACAGTTGGTTCAGATTTAGTACCAAATAAAGCAGTAGTTGTACATACAAATGTAGAAACTCAGTCTGCACTTCCCAAGCCCATCATCAGACCTTGGGAACAACTTGTCCATAACAAGCACAAAACTAGTCTCAGATATGACAAGGACTTGTCCTTTCATATTCCAGACTACTCAAAGCCCATTCAGTTTCAAAGTGTTGGATTCATTCATGACAGTTCACTTGCTCCTCATGATATCTCACATCCAGCTATTCCAGATTCGGCCCCTCTTCCACAGCAGCAACACCAACAACAGATTATGAAATGCCAACACTATCACTGAGTTGGCCATTTGAAAGATCACTGTTTTGATCTTCATCCATGTAAGCACTGTCATAAAACCACCCATTCTTCACACAGATGCTTCAGAAACAAACGTCCTGCAAGAAAAAAGATTCATCTTGGATGGATCGCTTCTTGGCAATGGGCATCAATAGCCAAGAAGATATTCCAATCACATGTCAGAACTTGTTCCAGAGTATTGAACAGGGGGGGAAATGATGGTCATGTACAAGCTCCAAAGTCACATCAAGCGAGCCTGAGCCATAACCTCCCACACCAGCTTCAGATTTGTAGCCAGAAACAAAGATGCCCCTGAGCATGCCTTCAATTGGTAATCTGGGACACTTCCTCTAGCATAAGACTTCAGCTTCTTACCAGTTTCGGAAGAATTCTAGGAACAAAATTGAGAACACTTCCTCTAGTAGAAGACTTCATCTTCTTGCCAGTTTTGGAATAGTTCTAGAAATTTCATTAATCATTCTATAGTTGTTGGTCATCCTTAAACCATCACAGGTTGAGACTTCCCTTTTCAGGTTGAAGTTCTCCCTTTTCTGCGAGTTGAGACCTCCCTTTCATGGTTGAAGGTTCCCCTCTTCAAAATAATAGGAGCACTTCCTCTAGCAGAAGACTTCAGTTTCTTGCCAGTTTTGGAAGAGTTTCGGGAATTGCACTAAGCGTTCTAGTGTTGGTGGTCATCCTTAAACCACCAACCTTTATACCAACATTTCAGAGAGCACATTCAACCTAGTGCTACCATGCAGTTTTGCACATTTTGTATTACAACTCTCTTCTTGGACTCATACATAACCCTTCGGATTAAGGGGGGGAATGTTGGACACCTAATCCTCAATGGGTTAGTGTGGAAGCCGAATAGACAAAAGGAGTCCAAGAGACCTTGGGATGTGGAACCCAACGGTCAAACTATGTACTATAAATGTATATCTCTTGTTAATAAAAAAAGGTACTCTCATGTTTTATCCTTCAAATTATTCTTGTTGCCCATGTGTGTTTAACAGAAGGGTGCACTCTCTAATTTGGTAGAGATGGAAACAACCGTGGGATTATACTTGGAGTCGATGCCACCTATCCTGGAAAGGGTGTAGGGAATGTTACCCCTCAATTGAATGAGGGTAACTCAATTCATTTACAAAATCTCTTTTATGTACCTGATCGCAAGAAGAACCTTGTGTCCATCTTGGAAATGGAAGTCAAAGGTTTCGGGGTGGAATTCATTGATGGAAAGGTACGTGTTAAAAAATAGAATTTTCAAAGATGCTTTTTCTCATGGGTTCAAGGTTGGCAATTTGTATCAAGTTGCAGGATGGTCCATTGGGGATCATGTCAATTTACATATCGCATCTATAACAATGGAGGTCTACCTATGGGGCCCTACTAGATGTGAGTCAGATGGTGATAGGGATGCCTGAATTCAAGAAGAGCATGAAGGTACATGTCTGAGATGTATTGAAGGAAAATCTTATAAGGGGACCATTCCCCTCATGCAGCAGGTCCACAGGTTTGGAACAACCTGAGGAGTTTGAGATTCATGATCAGGAATCTCGTGTATACAGGTGGAAGAAAGCCATCTATTGCTTGAAGCAAAACACCCCGGGCATAGTATGAGAGGATTGATAACTGTTAGATGAAGCTGAGATTCACTAAGAGTGAAGCTGATCCAAACCATTGTTTGAAGGTTGTGGATGATAGAACTCTCATACCAACACCTTATGAGGAAGACCTATTTCTGACAGGTGTAGACCCTCTCATTTGCAGAAGTAAGAGGGAGTTGGATTTGAGATGTGGAATGATAAACTGCAAGCCTGTGACTACCTCGAGGATCTTAAATTTCAGAAGTTATATGGTAGTGATGTCGAACCAGATTTGGGAAATGCCTCTGAGTTTCATAAAATCATTCGAGTTAATGTTCTTAGTGAACTTCCGTCCGAATATATGTTTTACAGTTAGCATGGTGAGCTCATATTTGGTTGAGCCTCACTGGATTGGTGCCAAGAATATTCTCAGATATCCTTGGGGCACAATCTCTCATGGATTGAGATACACTGCTGGAAATATGAAACTACATGATTATTCGAATGTTGACTGGGCAGGTAGTGTGGAGGATCATTAGAGCACTTATCAGTGCTGGTTCTCTTTGGATTCTGCTTCGATATCATGGATGAGAAGGAAGCAGAAGTCGGTTGCTATAAGCACCACCGAGACCGAATACATAACTACGAGTATGTTCTTGTGTGAAGCTGATTGGTTGCAGAAGCTCTTAAGTGAGCTGTTTGTACACATGATGAATACCACTGTGATTCTATGTGAGAACCAGAGGGAGGGTTCAATTATTGAGGAATCCCATATTCGATGATTTCTCCAGCAGATAGACATCAGATACTGCCTTCTCTAGGATATGGTAATTCAATGAGCGAGGAGGCTCCATCGCATTGAGACTGATGTACAGGTTGCAGACATTTTGTCAAAGCCTCAGGGAAAGGTCAAATCTGTGACTTTCCCGAACGACTTGGAGTCATTGAGAGACCTTCTTATAAGGGTCCTGCATGTTGCATGGGCGACTCACCCTCCCCTGGTGGTGCACTATGTACAAGATGATAGGTTCAACCTTCCCTTGTGATACCCTGTGGTGACTGTGGAATAGGATGATTAGTTCTCCTATGGATCGAGATGATTAGTTCTCCCGTGGCAACTGTGGAACAGGATAATTAGTTCTCCTGTGGGCTGGGATGATTAGTTCTCCCATGGAAACTATGGAACATGATGATTAGTTCTCCCATCACAATTGTGGAACAAGATGATTAGTTCTCCTGTGGGTCAGGATGATTAGTTCTCCCATGGAAACTGTGGAACAGGATGATTAGTTCTCCTGTTGGTTGGGATGGTTAGTTCTTCTGTGGAAACTGTGAAACAGGATGATTAGTTCTCCTGTGGGCTGGGATGATTAGTTCTCCCGTGGCGACTGTGGGGCAGGATGATTCATTCTCCTATGGACAGGATGATTCGTTCTCTTGTTGAGGCATCCTACCCATGCAGTCTGGGACTTATGGGAAGTACCTCTCATCTGATCAATGAGTAGGGAAATGGGGTTAGGGACCATAGTAGTACTATCGATGGACACATCGATGTATCTACCGTACTCCCTATGCTAGGATGACCTCCATTGATCTGGGGTCAATGAAACTGATCTGGGATCAGTGTGAGTGGTTTGAGACACTCTCTTGTGATATTGATATGGGATCAATAAAATTGACTTCAGGCCAGTAAGAGTGACGTGACACACTCTCTTCAGATGAAACTGACTTTGGGTCAATAGAGAATGGTATGAGACATTCTCGATCAATTCTTCTTCTTCATGGTTCAACAGAGTAGAGAAGAGCAGAGCAAAGCAAAGCAGAGCTTAGCAGAGTAGAGAAGTTCAAGGCCTTGATGGTAGAGATAGTACAGTCAGACATATGGATTAGGAGATGGAGTTCTCCCTAGTTGAGAGGGAGTGTTAAAATTGACAACTAGGGCCAAAATCCATGTGGGTCATCTTATTAATGGAAGCTGATATTTTTCTTGGATCCCTCTCATCGATAGGTGTAGGATTTATCTAAAGATCGTCCGATTCCAATAAGTATTCATGGAGATATGAATTTATTTGTGTTATGGGACAATTCATCAAGGTCGACTAGCAACCAAATAAACCCCACTTGTGCTCAACGTTTTAGTATAAATGGAGGTGGCCTTCAAGTCATTTCAACACACTTGGGATCTCTTCCTCTCTACTTGTCTTTAGGTTTTAGTAGGAGGAGAGATCCTAAGGGATAACGCTGCCCTAATCTAGAGGGCAGAAGCTAGAACAGCTGAATTGCCAGAACTGTCGGGAACTGCCAGAATTTCTAGGAAAAGTCAAAACTACTGGGAATAGCGAGAACTACCAGAACTATTGGGAATAGAAGGAATTGCTGAACTGTCAGAATTGTTGGGAATTTCCGGGAAAAGCCGGAACTGTCGGAACTGCCAGGAATAGCTAGAACAGCTAGGAAAGTTGATGCAGAGGGAAAAAGCCAGAATTGTCGGGAAAAGTTGGAACTACCAGAACTGCCGGGAATAGTTGGAATTTTCGGAACTACTGGAACTACCAGGAACGACCGAAATTGCCAGAACTATTGGAATTTCCAGGAACTATCGGAACAGGCAAGAAAGCTGACACAGAGGGTAGAAGCTAGAATTGCCGGGAATAGGCGGAATTGTCTGAACTATCAGAACTGCTGGAATTTCCAGGAAAAGTTGGAATTTCCCAAACTGTCGGAACTGCCAGGAACAATCGGAATTGCTGGAACTGCCGGAATAGGTGAGAAAGTTGACACAAAGGGCAGAAGCCAAAACTACCTGGAATAGCTGGAATTGCTGGAACTACTAGGAACTACTGGAATTTCCAGAACAGCTAGAGCATCTATCTCCGAAGGAGAGCAACATGCAAGGGACAACTAACTAACATTGGGACAGTTGTATGGTACTTAGTAGCAAATATGCTAAGCATGCAATGTTACAACTAGCATGCAAGGGACAGCTAGCATGCAACAAAAAGAATGGAAATGACAACAAGCATGCTAGGGACAACAAGCAAGCTAGGGACAACAAGCAAGCAAGATGTAGCCAACACATAGGTCCGTATGGAAACATGGTGCAACAATGGCACATAATGTAGTACAGTGATAGGTACAATCATGATTAGTGAAGCATGATGAGATGCGGCATAGTGATGATGGGTGCAGCAAGGTGCAGCACGGTGAGGTGCAGCATGGTGACGAAATGTATCTCAACAATATGTGAAGGAGTCACCTTTGTGAATTAGTTGAAGCAGCAGGTTTTCAACTGATCTCATGTATCATCTTCTTAGAGATGATCTATGCTCTTGTCTAGATATGTAAAAGTGTTGACTTTTGTTGTAAACATACTCTCACTCTCACTCTCTCTCTCTCTCTGTGTGCTGAACTATTGAAGAACATATAAGAATAATTGATCAAGGGTTTCCCCACATTGGGGTTTGTCTCTGGCTAGCGCCACATATTGTGTCCCCTTGTCTTGGATTGTCTTCTGCGATTTATGTTTATGTTCTATATGTAGTTTACTTTAATGCTGATGTGATTGCTAATCTGGAAAAGGTATTGATCTAAATGTGAAAATTGAAATAAATTGCTCTAAGCATATAACATACCTAAAATTAACAATTTCAATGGGTATTCTATGTACCGAGGATCCTTTCGAGGATATTAGAGCTGAGTCAGGGAGTCAGGTATCCTGCTCACATAACATATTTTTTACGATCATGTCCCCCTGATGGTGTCTGTGATTTGAGGTGAACTTAGTGGCCATAATCCTAGGGAGTGACATAAGGTGACTTGGGTGGGATGCCCTGGTACCTAGATAAATGAATTTACTCGATCTTTGGTTTTTTGGGAGGGTGCTCATCTTCACGAGAGTACTTGGCCCCTTCCCACCGATGTTTGGGAGAATCCAAGGGGTAGTCATAACTATATCATTTTAGACAACTTTCTCTTATAGTCCTTTGATACTAGGTTTCATATCCAGCTAATTGTGACTATCAGAAAAAGTTTGATTGTTTGCTGATCTCAAATATATTTTGTTTTTTTGGTTGGAATTATGACTAATGTGATGTCCTTGATGGAAATATAATTGATAGAATGTCAATGTTATGGTTATTCAGATGCTACAGGTGATATGAACAAATGAATATCAACTTAGAGACAGATGGATGGAAAAGATCAAGTGTAAGAAAGTATATGCGGGTCTTGTGAAGCAACATCATGTACATACACAAGTTTGGTGAGGAGAGGTCGTGTACAAAATCCATACCATGGTATTATGAATACCAGGGGTCTTTACCATGGTATTGGCCCATAGTAATGAGTGCGACAATGGATATTTCATCTCGTCAAAGAATACTTACAACATAACCAAGGTATTTACCTAAGGTATTGGCTAAGGAAAATACTATATAAAGAGATGGAGATCAAGGTGTTGGGTGTGAAAGTGATGAATTGTTTATGAATGATTTGATTTGAAACAAGTCTGCACCAAGAAGAAAGGAGAGGTCTCATATCTGAAGTATGGTGACATATGTGTTTGTTTGACGTACTTATTGAAAATGTTTAACGATGAGAGATTTGTGTTGTAGCTTGAATGAAGTAACCTTAAAAGTAAGTAATTATAATAGTAAGGGTTTGTCTCAAGTGATTCACGTACATACACCGATCTTCTTTTGGGTAGTCGCTTATATATTCTGCAAAGTAATTTTAGAATGGATAGATTTGTACGTGGGTGTGGTAAATGGTAAGAACTTACATAAGAGGATATGATTTATAAAAGTTGTGCATACATGCTAGGGTTTTGCAGTATGGGTTGTTGATGATATTTGATTTGTTCTGTTATAATTGTTGTTGTTTGCTAATGATGTATCTTTTATAATAATCTGTGTTTGACAGTACTAGTTGGGTTGATTTGGTTATGGAATGGAATGATGTTTAGTGATGAGGCTATTGTATGATGATCTGTATTCGGTTCAACTATCTATGATGAATTGAGTATAAGATTCAGTGATTGATTCAGTGATCAAACTTTGGTAACAGTATTTTGAGATATGTGTTAGGGCCTAAATCTACCTCAGGCTGAGAAAGGTAGTATCTAGGGTAAAATCAAACCACGCTTAACCTAGTAGCTAGCCCTACCAGGTCGGGAGAGGGCTCTCTCGTTGTCAATCTCAAAAAAGATGACCAATGAAAGCTTGAGATGACTGATGTAATAAGTGATTTTAGGCTAGGTATGTGTGCAAAATAGCTTGTTTGAATATAATGATGTTTTGTTGGCTCAAATGGAAAGGCAAATTTGGGTCTGGGGAATGAGGCTCAGTTTTGCAGAGATCTCTATGGGGCAAGGTAGGCAACTAATTTGGCACTTCAAATTGAATGAAATGGAGAGATTTAGACAACTAAGGAGTTGAATAGGGCTCAGGGATCCTCTTCAAATAGCTGAAAACATCAATAACTAAGCAAACCCTAGGTAGAGCACAACAATTTCAATGGATTCTACCTTTATCCTTGTTTGTTTTAGTTAAGAAGAAGCAAGAGAGATAATGACATACATAAAAAAAATATAAACTTACAATTTATTGAAGGAAACACAATACCAAATCAAGATGCCACATGAATCCCATAAAGTGCTGCAAACCCTGGTCTATTCTTTAGCCAAAACTGCTGAGATGAGTATACAATGAAGCTCCAAGCTTTCTCAAAAGTCCAACCATGCTAATGACTGAAAAACATAAGATATAGGCAAACAACAACTCATCCTAGCCTCTAGGGGTCAAGCTCATGAGTTTAGGAGCTATTCCAACAAATTCTAAACTGAGAACTAAAAAGTAGGCAGTGGAACAACATGCCTCTAGAAACTAGGGAACTGATTCATTCAGTTGCAAACTACTTTTTTATAGATGAATCTACCTCCATGAGTGAAAATTTGACATAATTACATCAAGATCAATCAATTTACATTAAATTACATCATAATTTTGACATTAAGAAGGAGAAAAGTCAAACTGTCAAGAAACTAGGCGAAAAACAAAGTATTCTTGGTCAAACTGAGCAAAATTTCCCCAATGCGCCGCGCTGATTTCTCTATGCATAGCGCCTGTTTGCAGCCACTTTTGGAGGCCTTCCTGGTGTCAAAATTTTCTCCAAGTGTACTTGTTGGAAATTTCTGCCTGTCTACTTTCCAAAACAAGTGGAATTTTTGAATTTGGTCTCCATTTGCCCCTCCAAAACCGAGTTATCTCAACACTGCTTCCTGTGTGTCAAAATAGGGGCAGTAAGGTAATTTTTTGGATGTTTTTGACCTTTTTGGGGGCTCAAAACCTGTCAAAATTTCTTGGCCATTGGTAGGCATGCATATTTTTCCAAGAAAAATCCAAAAATGTTGAGTTTTCATCATTTGGAGGCCTCCATCAAAAGCGAGTGCCAGGTGGCGCGACGCATTGGGCATAAAAACCTGTGTTTTGGCCCAAAAATTTCAAAAATGAAAAAAGTGTCCCAAAGTTTTTGAAATTTGGGCTGGGTGTTCTCCATCAAGTGCTATGTTGGGCCAAGGAAGCCTCAGCTAAGATCTGAAGTTTATCTTGTGGTTTTTGCCTCCTCGATCTCTTCTTCAACTTGGCCTTCAAGTTCCTGATTCTAGCTTGGCACACCATATTCCTTGAAAAATAGTGATATGCCATGTTTCTCAACATATTTTTCTCATTAATGGCCTTCTCCAGCATCCTCTCCAAGTGGATATTAGCCCTTTCCAACCAAGACTCATGATCAGCATTTATTTCTTACTCAAGTGTTGTGAACTTGACTTTCCTCCTTTTGGCAGCTTGCCGGTTTTCTCATATGTTTCTTAGCTCCATTATGGTTTTCTGATACTCTAGTTGCTTGTTTCTTTGCTCCAGGTAGTTTATTATCCACTTGGCTCTTTCCAAGTTGAGGGACAAAGCATTGATGTCCGCCTATTGCTCTTGGATGACCTCCTTGAGCTTTGAGCTTTGTGGGCCCAAATCAGTGTCATCGTCCTGAATGAGAATGAAATCGGTCTCTTGCTCACCTGAAGGCCCCTCATCATGTAATGGGCTCTTGCCCTTGTCCTGAACCTACTATTCTGATGAAGGAAGTGAGACCCCTTCCACCCCGGGTAGAGATAATACTCACTTTGCTGCTGCAAACAACATTCTAGTGCCCTTTTGATAGGTGACAAACACCGGCACACTAGCGGTCTGTGTCTCATGACCCTCCTGTTGACATGAAGGTCCACCTGTCTCATGAAAAGCTTTTGGAGGTACCTGAGGAGCTGTGAAGAACTCACGAGAAATGAAATCCTCGCATGAGATGCCCTGCAAATCAAGCTGATGCATGACCATTATTTTGATGAGTGAAAAATGATATATATTGTTAAACTGCTGCTGAGGAGTCTTCTATTGTACTAGGGTGGTCATCTTCTCAATATTTCGGCACATGAAGTAGGGCAGATTCATCATTCTCACCCTGGTAAAGTGCATCAACAATCTGATATGATAAGCATATAGGCAAGAAAACTGGCCCTCACAGCTGAAATACTTCATTATGAGTTTCATCAAGGGAGAAAATGAGTCTTTTAGGTACCGAAAGGGAAAAAATCTGCTGAGTTGTCTCAAGTAACTGGGCTTGATGTATGGTTCATAATGTTCCCTGTCAATTTGCTGCCTTTTATTCCACTACTCTCCGACATTAGGTATGCCGGTTGCTAGAGAAATAGACTCTGGTGTCAAGGTGAATGCTACACCAGCTAAAGTGGCTTGGCCATTATGTAGATGAAGCACAAAAAACCTGGCCAAGTCATGATGGTACTGGACTCTAGAAACCATCTCACAAAACTGATAACAAGATTGGTGTTGGAAGCATGTGATAGCAAGAGGGCAGCCTGCAGCTCGGCAAGTGAAGTAGGCTCCTCTCGTATATGTTTGCCACCCTTGTGAGGTCCCCTTGGTGTGTGTGTTTCTGTAGGAGAGTTACTGTGTGTCTCTTCATCTCGGTCATATGAAGGATCAGATTCCATGCTTGCTAATGTGTGAGTTTTCTTGATGAGTATGAAGATATTTATGGTGATTTTTGTTTTCTGCCACCAAGGGTAAGAATGTATGAGGGACTGTAGAGGGAGAGGGTATGAGGGGTTTTGGGAATATTATGACAAGTTTTTTGGGAAATAGGGGGTTTAGGGAATAATATGTAAGCTTAGGGACAAAAATTAGGGTTTGGGGATTTTGTAGTTAGGATTTTGGAAAATGGGAATTGGGTATAGGGGTGAATGATTTGTTTTTTAAGAATATGAGAGTTAGGGAATGAATGGATGAACTAGGAAAATAAATGGAGGAGTCAAAGAGTAAGGGAAAGGTGGAGTGGACTTGGAAGCAAAATGACAAATGCAAACCCTAGGCAATCGTTTTTTGAGAAATTGCAAGGAAGTAGGGTTTGAGTTTTTTCACACAACCACCATAAATTTTTAAGAAAAACTCTTTCACTAGCAAGGAAAAGGGCTTGACTTACTTGCACACTAGAAGATTTGAGCAATTTTGGCAATTTGAGGGAGTTTATGATGAAATCGGGCTTGGTAGCTCTATGTGCCGTGCCATAAACCCAACGTGCTGCGCCTCCTGTATGCACCGCACCAGTATAAATTTAACACTATGCAGGGCGACCCAATGCGCCGCACCTCTCACCCAATGCGCTGTGCCCCTGAAACTTACCAATTTTGCTGCAATTTTTCTCTTTTTCTCCAATACGGCCTTTCACTCATTCTCTCCTTTTTCTTTAGATGCAAATGAACTCTTTGAATCGTGAAAAATGATTTATATACAAGAGCTTTTGATTTTTCATTTATAAAACCCACTTTTGTAATGTTTGCATTGTGACTTACTTTTTCAACTCTGTTTTTTTGGGTAGTTTACTTTATTTGTGCCTTTGATGAACTGACTGACTTGATTTTTTGTTTGCCTTGCAGGTGATGGAGATGCTAAAGCTTGGCAAGGTGATCAGGGTTGCCACTGAAGCTGTTACATATGAAAAATTGAAATTACACCAAATTATATACATGAAAAGGTAAAAGGAAAAATACATTTATGAGCAAGTGATTATGAAATTACTGGAACTTTATTCAACCTCCTCATGCACCTGCTGATCGTTATTGGACATTTTGAAGAGCTTTTTGATGAAACCCTAGACCTAATGAAACCGAAACCCTAGAAATGGCTTTTGCAAATTTAAAGACAAAAAGTGACTACAGATGATCTTGATGAATGGAAATGAGCCAACAGGTAAAGGACATGAGGGAAAATGTACAACAAGCCACTATCATCAGATAGTGGATTGTTGTACAACAAGAGAATTTGATCTCTGACGGAGGGATGAAGATACCGACACTAACAATATGTATGCAGGTCTTCTTCAAGGGAAGTGTGTACATACGCAGGTATGAATAAAAAAATAGTGTATATATTCTAACATATGTTTGATTAGAGTTTTGACTGACAATATTTGGTTTCTGTGATGAAAAACACATGGTACGACATACTTATGAATGGTTGTGCATTGATCTGATCTGATATGGATGAATTTGATCTTGTTGCATTGGTTGATTAAGATCCAATGTTTGATTTAATGATTCAGTTGGTTCAATAATTGGGTTATATGATTCAGTGATTGGTTATAGATGAAATTGGATCTAGTATGAAATATTATTAAAATTAGTCCATCATTTCGATAATAGCCGATAAAAAAAGTCAGGGGGTTGGAGCTCCCTTCCAGTAGATGCTAAAAAATGAGAGAAGTTTGTAGCCTTATGCAGGTAGGTGCCTGCGTACTGGTTAGATTTTGCACTAGTAAAATATTTTAAGAAGTTTTCATTTTAATTAAAGAAGAAGACAAAGACGTCAACAACGGTGGTTTTCTCCCACATTGGGTTTCCTGGTGTTCATATGTGTTGATATGATTCTTGTATGTTGATGAACTTTCTGCTTCTTATTGCACATAATTTCTATATAATTGATGAATAATAAAGTAATGATGCACTAACTAAAGATAAACATATTATTTATCTGGATACACTTTGGTTTCCCTAATAACAGTTGCATGCATACACTAGTTTCCCTCATAACATTAGTGGACAAATATCAAAATAAGAAATTGGAAATTGAAGTGAGTAAAATATTGATTCACCTCC
This sequence comes from Pinus tabuliformis, assembly GCA_031772625.1. Lineage (NCBI taxonomy): Eukaryota > Viridiplantae > Streptophyta > Pinopsida > Pinales > Pinaceae > Pinus > Pinus tabuliformis. Next base: position 544,064,340 of record CM062805.1, on the reverse strand, counting down.
CCTCTTGGTATTTTTCCTAACAATTTGTATCAAATGAGGTATTTCAAAAGAAGCTTGATTGCTTGAAGGGATATTCATTAGGATGATCAATCAAGAGGGAGTATCTTATATCCGGCCACCAATGTTTAATGGATCGAAATTGGTTTTATGGAAAGTAAGAATGATAGCATATTTGCAGTCTCTTGGAGCTAATGTTTGGGAAATAGTTGAAGGAGGTTATCAGTATCCATCCTCCATCCCCATAGATGATGTAGGGAAGAAACAATATGAGACCAATTCAAAGGAAGTCAATGCTCTCCTAGGAATCTTGGCAGGATCAAAATTTGTGAAGGTCATGCAGTTGAATACCGCAAAGGCTATATGGGACAAAAGAATCCAAAGCTATGAAGACAAAACTAAGGTAAAGAGCACCAAACTCCAAACTTTTAGAATCGAATATGAGACTCTCAGAATGCATAATGATTAATTGCAAGTTTATTCCTTAGGGTAGATGAGACTGTTAACTGAATGAGAAATAATGGTGATGAAGTAAAAGATTCGGTGCTTGTTGAGAAAATTATAAGATCTATAACCCCAAAATTCAATTCAAAAGTCTCTGCCATTGAAGAAACTTACTATTAACCAGCTCCATGGTATCTTAACAACTTATGAAATGAGGAAAGGGGTTCCATCAGATATCAGAGAAGCAACATACAAAGCTACTTATAAAGGAAAGAAAAGGAGGAGCTTAAGGAAATAGGCTACATATCAAATGAAGAAGAAGAAAATTTTGCAAAGAAACTCAAACTAGGAATTCATGTTAGTCTAGGTTGTCATTGATGTCAATATAGCAGTGTTTGTGATGGAAAATTCTTTAATACATGATGTTTCCTATTGATGCCCATTGATCACAATGCTCATAGTGATGAAAGTTTGATATATCATGATATGATGAGATGGAGGAGCCAAGTGGATTGAATATATATCTATATATATATATCTATATATATATATATATATATATATATATATATATACATATACATATATACATACAAGCATAATAGAAGTAGTAGATCCAAGAAGGAAAGCCATTGAAAGTCAAGAACAAGAACAACCAAAGAAGAGCTATCAGAAGAGTTTTTCAGAAGAGTTATTGGAGGTCACAGGAAGATAAGGCATAGGAGCAATAGCTATCAGAAGAGCGGAAGAGTGAAGAGAAGTCACAGGAGCAAGAACCCAAGAATAAAACCATGTAATAACACCACATCAAAGAATTTATATTGGAGGAACTTTATCGATGGTTGCATTGTATTAAGTTATGTAACATTGCTCAAAACCCCCCATTCCGATATGCATTGCAGACCTGATCGCTCAAATACAACACACCTCAATACAATATCGCATCTGTTACGTCACAAGTATTGAAGCCTTTTTACATTGAAATCTTCAATTGCGATATAAGTTCTGGACCCTATGGTCCTATTATAACATGGCCTAAAGAAATATTGCATCTACCATACCGCAAGTTTTTAATGCCTTGTCACGTTGAAATCTCCGATTATGATTTGATTGCGGACCCGATTGCTCAATTATAACACGCCCTATTGTAATATCACATCCGCTGTATTAGAACCTTCGCATTGCAAGTCTTAAAATAAGGTCACACTAAAACTGCGATTGTGATAATAATATGTGGACCCAACAACTCCATTAGAATACACCTTTATGTAGTATTGTTTTCGGGTATTGGAAGTTACAAAAATCATAAAGGGTTATCACCATCGGACTGCCGATTGCGATAAGACTTGTGGACCTGACAAACCACAGATTGCAATGGAGCTATGGACCCGATGGATCTATTGACGACTGTTTAATATTATATTGCATTCGCTTCATTGATAGTATGAATATTGGCTATGTTACATCGGTAATGTTAAAGGTTGCAATTGTGGGACCTTCGAAAGTTGCGATTGCGATTGATGACATGGATGTGGGACCTCATTGGGTATGGTCTCTCCTATGAAATTTTCCATAAATAAAACAAGTTTATGAGTAATTGGATGGATATCCATAAGTCGACCTCTCCTTCCAAATGAACGTGTCTTTTGGGTATTGGGAAAACCTGTACAAATAAAAATTATAATACCTTACCTTAAGCATCGATCTCGACATTGGGCACACAGAAGAATCGATAGTTCAGAACTTGTGAACTTGAAGAAACAGAGAGAGCCAAAGGTCGAAGACGGAAGTTGAAAGTCCAAGGGAAGAAGAAGAAAGTCGGAGGTCTAGCGGAAGAAGACTAGGTTATTCATTAAAAGGATCAGATCTATGATGACTATGTTAAAGCACAACCCACGATCTCTTACAAGGACTGCATAGACAGGATTATTTCTAATTGAATGCACAATGTGAAGCCGTGGCATTCACACCTCTAAAGTACACTTGAAGCAGTTACCACGACAATTAGAATAGAGGGTTGAAACAGATAATTGTTTGTGTATAGAACTTAGTACAGTTCATTGTAGACACATTGAAGTTGTGTGAAGACTATTGTAGATCATTATGGCTATTTGAAATCATCATGAGGTAATTTTGCAGACTCTATTTGGGCAATATGAAGAATTGTGAAGACTCCTTCATATGAAGATAGGTTGTCATTGATGTAGCAGTGAAGCTGTAGATTGACAAAACATAGTGAAGAAGATTTTGAGAGCAGTGTAATACAATCAAAACATTTCTTGACAAAGAAAAACTATAGGTTCAAAGCCCTTGGGGTTGGTGCCTCAGAATTGGAAGGATTGGTGTCCTTGGAGTTGGTGCTCCTAAATCCAAGGTTGGTGGCTTGACAAGATAGGGTCAGAGCCCTTGGGGTTGGTGCATCAATTGGAAGGATTGGTGTCCTTCAAGTTGGTGCTCCTAAATCCAAGGTTGGTGCCTTAACAAGACAGGGTTGGTGCCCTAGAGGTTGGAGCCTCACAAAAGGTCCAAGTTGGTGCTTGGCAACAGGTTAAAGCCTGGGAGTTTGAAGATCAGTATCTTCATCTAGGTTTGGAGCCCTATATACATTGTACTTGATTCATTGAAAAGATTATATTAATAAAAGCATTTATTCCTATTGTTCATTTTGTGTTCTAAATATAAGTGATCTAACTGGTAAAAGGAACAATTCAAAAAGAATACTGATTCACCCCCCCCAGTGTTTCCAATAATTGGTATCAAAGATAGTACCTTCACTCAAAGCCTAACAACTTGAAGGTTGATCATTAGAACACAAATGGCAAAGCCAAGGAAGAAAGTCTCCAATCCTCCTAAAGATGTGTCTCCCTCAACCACTGAAATTAAAGTTAATCAATTTGTGACGACTCTGTTGTTCATTGGTAAATTTGATATATGGGAGGCAAGAATGAGGAATTTCTTAAAGACTCAAGGCATTGAAGTATGGGAATCAATAATTACTGATAACATGATGAATGGAGAATCCAAGGAGTACAATGCAAAAGTGATGAAGGCAATCTTGAATGGGCTACCAAATTCTATAAAGGCCAATTTCGAAAAATGTTCATCAGCAAAGGGTATATGGGACAAACTTCATGACCTTCACTCAAAAGGAGCATTGACCATGACCACTAGTCAAGAAGATGATGGAAAGCAAGAAGGAAATCCAGAACCCATCAAGGAAGCTAAAAATAAGAGTGACAACACCAAGGCTAAAGAAGACCTAGAAGATGAAGAGAATGAAGAATATTTTGAAGAAGATCTCCTCACTAAACTTATGACTGCCATAGAAGAGATTAACAATTTGAAAAATGAAAATGAGAAACTTAAGAAGAAAGCGCAAGTTGGTGACCAGGACAAGAAAAGGAAGGAAGTTGACCTTGTCAAAATTCAAGTACAAGAAAGAGATGAGGAGCTTGCCAAGATTAAGGAATAATTTCATCAAAACAAAAGAAAGCATCATGAAGAAGTCATATCCATGACAAATCAATTGGATAAGGCAAAGAAACGAGAAGATACATTGTTAAACCACCTTGAACAAAGGAACAAAATCTTGAACAAACTTGAAGCAGAGATTGGTCAATGCAAGGAAGAGGTCACCTCCCCTAGATATCAACTAGAAGAAGCAAGGAAACAAGTACAAGGAGTTGAGAAGGTGATGGAAGCTCTGACATTCATATAAGGACAAGTTGATGAAGCAGAAAAGGAGAGAAACACCATGATATGCCAACTAGAAGAAAAGGATGATGACATCACCAAGTTAAAATTAGAAATCATTTCTCTTAAGGCTTAATCGTGTGAAGCAACCAAGATGATGGAAGAAATGAAGAAGCAGCTAGTTATGAAAGATGAAGATTGTGAAAAGTTGAAAGGAGAAATTTTCTTTCTTAAAAAGGAAGTTGACTTGCTGAATAAGAACTTGAAAATCTCTCAAACCTTAGATGACATCCTAAGTCATCAAAGGTCTCCCCTTGATAAATCAGGCCTTGGCTATGCAAGTGAATCCTCAAACAAGAAGGAAAATGCTTCACACAACAAGGATGTGAGGAAGCTAGAAAGAAATGTTGATGCTCCCAGTTTCAGCAAAGGCAAGGATAAGAGTCAAGGCAACAATGAAGGAAATCCTATTCCAAGAGGAAATGTAGATGATGTCAAGGACTGAAGAAGCAATGATTATAATCAAAGGATCTCGAGGTAGAAAGACTTCAGAAGTACATTAAGGAAACCTTCTTCTCCTAGGTACCAAAGTATATTTCTTGGTTATTGTTATTCTTGTACAAACTTTGGACACATGGCAAATGATTGTAGGGAATACCACAAAGATAGAAACTATGGTCCCTGACAATATCCGAGAAGCAATTCTGTAGGAAGAAATCATGAATTCTTATTCATGAACACCATAGAATGCTTCAACTATCATAACATTGGTCATACGACATGTGATTGTAACTTAACTTGGGTTCCTACACAAGCTACAACCATGCCAAAAAAGAAAGATACACAAGTATGGAGAAGAAAGCAAATACAATTTGAAAATATCCTGAACTCTCGAGCCAACAACACATGTTGTTGACTTGATGGAGATATTATTGATATTTCGAGTGTTTGATGATGGGATTCTGCCAAAAAGAGACCATGCATACAGTTAGGGGGAGCTTGTGATTCTTGATCATTATTGCAGAAGCTATCCATGAAAGGGTCCTTATGAAATCCTTGATGAGCTATATTAACAATCATTCTTTGATAGATCATTTCTCAGGAACGCTCCTTTGAAAGAACATGATCTCTTATCTATCCAATGGACCGTTGTTAAAAATATTTTCCACTTTATTTCTAAACAGAAATTGGAGTAGCAGAAGGCCATCTAATGCTAATAAGTGAATAAATATGTTGTTGGTATTACATAAGTTGAATATTTCGACTCAAGGATTTGATATGTGAATAGGTAAATTATGGACACAAATAGAGGCAACCTTAAAAAAAACAGATACATCTGGGAATGAAGCTTGAAGGAAGAGAAATTGGCAACATTTGACAAAACTGAAGCATTACAAAAAGTTGTCAACTAGTAAAAAGAATTCAAAAGATAGTCATAGACTGGATGTCGAATCTGCTAGTAGAAATAACTTGCAGAAACTTTTACTAGAACATAAAGAAAAATGGCTCATCAAAAGCACTATAGAAAGAAGATGTTGCACAGTCAAATATAAGCTCAGTTTAATGTTGGTCACTTTTGAAAATAACAACAGTAGGGCACAATCTCTCACCATTTCATCCGAATGAAATAATGTTAAAATATTGAATGGCAGTGACTTAAGGAGAAGCACAGAAATATAGAGGAACTCGGATTTGAAGAAAGATAGCAAGAAAGACAATTTCAGTGGATTTTTTTTCTTGTTTCGGACTATGAAGACCTCTTAAATTTGACTATGGAAGACAATAGAATACGAACAATAATCCTTCTATCTTGAGCAATAAGAAGAGCACCATGACAGGGGTAGTAGTTTGATAAGAGGAGCAGTTCGACAGGGGGAGTCCTTGTGCACTCCTTTGCCATTGATGTCAAAGGGGGAGAGAAGAAGAATATTGCCATCAATGAAAAAGGGGGAAATTGTTAATCTAGGTTGTCATTGGTGTCAATATAGCAGTGTTTGTGATGGAAAATTATTTAATACATGATGTTGCCTATTGATGCCCATTGATCCCAATGCTCATAGTGATGAAAGTTTGATATATCATGATATGATGAGATGGAGGAGCCAAGTGGATTGAATATGGATATATATATATATATATATATATATATATATATATATATATATATATATATATATATATATATATCTATAGATACACACAGACATAATAGAAGCAGTAGACCCGAGAAGGAAAGCCATTAAAAGTCAAGAACAAAAGCAGTCAAAGAAGAGCTATCGGAAGAGTTATCAAAGGTCACATGAAGATAAGCCAGAGGAGCAACGACTATCGGAAAAGCGGAAGAGTGAAGAGAAGCCAAAGGAGAAAGAACCAAAGAATAAAACCATGTAATAACACCGCAATAGAGAACTTATATCGGAGGAACTTTATCAGTGGTTCCATTATATTAAGTTATGTAACATTGCTCAAAACCCCCAATTGTGATATGCATTGCGGACCCGATCGCTCAAATAAAACACACCTCAATACAATATCACATCCATTACATCGCAAGTATTGAAGCCTCGTTAGATTGCAATCCCCGATTGTGATATAAGTTGCAGACCTGATTGTGATATAAGTTGCAGACCTGATGGCAAGCTAACAGTGTCGTCCCTTTATATAAGGGTGATGGCGGAGATGTATAAGCAATAAGATAAATAAAGCAGCAATCCCTCAGGATCAAAGATCCTGAGGGATTCGCCAAACTGTTAATCCTTAATCACTTCTTTTCTCCTCCACCGAGCTGGTGCCTTCTCCTCCTTTTCCGGACCGGTTTGCTTCAACCTGCTTAGCCTCGTTTGCACTCGGTCCTTCGTCAAAGGGACAACAGTTACCCTGTTCTTGTATTTTTCTTTGGAACAACAGCTCCTCGTTTTTACCCCTTCCTGCACAGGAGAATGACAACTATCAGCGGTTAAGTCTTGCATACTAATCCCACATGTTTTGTTATAATTCTTTATTGTTTTCCATGTTCATGATGCAAAAAGGTTCACAAGTTCCACTGAAAAACCATTGAAATGATCATCAAAAACATACCTTTTAGTACTCCACACACCCCCCTGCTTACCCTATTTCATGCCCTCATGAAAACGTTGTAGTTGACATGCAAAGCAGTGAGAGAATAGGCTGGAGAAGGAATCTCATGCAGAGGCCTACAACCATGGTGAGTGACTAGGTAGTCAAAGAACTGGCCTATTTGACCCTCAGGCATCTCATATAGGGTTTGATATCCGGGTGTAAGGTGCCAGATAATTGGACTACGGAATCTATATCCTAACCAGGATGGCCCTGCCCTCAAAATTCTTTTACCATAGAGGTTCAAATGGTTGGCAGCTAATTGAAAATTCTCATACTTAAGTGGCTCAGTGAGCTGGATGTTTGGATTAGAGATTCGGTACCGAAATTTGGCTGCATCAATGGCGAGGTCTTTGATAGAAAGAAAATATTCTAAACTTTGTCGAATGAGTGCCTTGTGCATGGGTCCTAACGTTTCGATGACACCCAGAGTTCTTGTGAGGTTTCTATGTGCTTTCCACAACCGTACTGGGTCCCTAGGCTCAGCCCTTACCCACAAGTCTAGGCCATTTTCCTGCCTCTAGAAAGTATTATAGGCTTTGAGCCATTTAATATGATTAACCCCGAATGAGATGAATGCTTGCAATTGGATGTCTCCAACAAAAGGGCCAGGGTTCAGTTCAGTCTCTTGGTCTAGCACGAGGTTATGCAAATAGAATTCACATAGCAATCTTTGGACCTTCACCCCATAATGTTTACAACAGTATATAAAGTCATGGACAATGTTAATTTGTATCGGGGCACCTGCTTTAACAGCTTTTATTTTTAATTGTAAGTATCGTTCCAGTAAAAACATAGCATAGTTTTTGGCAGGGTCCTTACATGCTAAAACGTCATTGTATAAAGAACACAAGGTATCCATCTGCTTGATAACAGTATCTAGCCTACGAGTTACCTTTGCAACTTTCTCTTGTTCCTTTTGCCACCCTTCAAAGGCCTGGATTTCAGATTGATTGACATTCCTTAGTTGTTGTTGTAGTTCTTCATACTTCTCGCGAGGGACCGTTTGCTCTCTAAGACTTTCTGCTTCTTGCTGAGCCTGTTTCAATCCCTTGCGCAAGGTCACTGTCTTTGGATCTCTTCTCCATGCAGAAGTGGAGTCCGAGAGTTTTACCTGAACTTTTTTATTGCGTTGTTTTGAGTTCAGAACCCTTATCACCCCTGAAGGTGGTGCCTCCGTCTGAATTTTCTTGTTGTTCGTTTATTTTTTAACACGAATATCAGCTTGATGCTGTTCCTTTTCAAATGGAACAACAGTCTGTTCCTCAGCATCATTTGGAACAGCAGCTGGATCCTCAGCATCATTTGGAACAGCAGCTGGATCTTCAGCAGGGTTTTGAACAGCAGGGTGATTTTTGGTCATCTGCCTTTTTATCTTGCGGATTTTTACTGCAGTGGTCATCTTTTTCTTCCCTGCGGTCTTCCTTACCATCTGCCTCGCTTTCAGGATCCTGATCTGCTGGTGGAGCTAGGCTATTATGCTCAATAATCTCCGCTGTTCCTTTCCTAATTCCCTGATTTCCAACGTTTTATTAGAAGGAACAGCAGGCTTTCTGCTGCGTTTTGGGCCGTGACTAGTCCCTGGATCTTTCTCCTGGGGTGCTTCTTCACTGTTTTGTGTTGGCTGTTCTGGGGTAGGAACCCTAACTGGTTCCGTGACTTCTTTTTCTATCCCTACTTCCTCCGAAATTTCCTCTGGTGCCTTGGGAACAGATTGTTCCCATTCAGTGTCTCCTATCTCCTCTTCATCATGAATAGGCAGATTTCCTTCTTCTGCCTCTTCTGCATGTGGTTTTTTAGATGCATCTTCTTCCTGGGGTTTACCGTGGAGGTCTGATGGAGTGGAAGGTTGGCCATACTCACCCATATTGGCCAAGACTGCGGCCAATTCATCTTCTCCCACTGGGTCCTGTGGTGGGCTACCTACCTGCTGTCCCATTTCCTCCTCCTGCTTGGATTGTCCAGCTTCTGCCTCAGAAAGCTCAGCTTCTGTTTCAGGATGCTCAGCTTCTATTTCCGAATGCTCAGCTTCTTCCTCATTTTCCTCTTCGAATTGCTCAGCCTTCTCGACCTCTCCTTTCTTTTCTCCTTCTGCTTGTTCTTCTTCTACTTCTGGCTGTGAGGGTTGCTCGTCCTCAATTACCACTGGCTGGCTAGTGCTTTCCTAGAGCTTTTCCAACCTTCCTCTTATCCGGGCTAACCAGACTGATTTTCTATGTTTCTCTCACTGTTCAGGTGTATCGGTGTCATGCTTACGCTTTGCTGATTCCTAGCGTGTTTCTAGTCATTCAGATGTGCTTGCAACATGTTTTTGTTTTACTAATTATCTGCGTTTTTTCGGACGTTCTGGTGTGCTTGTAGTATGTTTACGTTTTTGGGATGCTGCTGTCGCCCTCCCCTCAATTATTGCAATTAGCTCTTCCCAGCTGCTTTGCTGCTGGGTGAGGCTATGACTAACTATTAATCGAATTAACCCATGGTGGCTGACAACTGACTCTACATGCTGTGCCTTTTTTAGGCTTCGTGCAACGTCATGAAGTAATGAATTCAAAAGTGCAGGCAGATTTACAGAGCATTTCTGCTTTAGAACAGCTAAGAGTTTAAGATGTTGTGGTCTTACCACGTCTTTTCTCCCCTCGCAGGTGATGTAGCTTTGCACTGTTCTTGCTAATTCTGCCCAGGGTTCTCCTAGCGTTGCTGGCAGGACTCCCTTCCCCTTAATCGTCAAGCTCTGGCCTTCATCCTGGAAAATTTCCATGATCTTCTATAATCTCTCCTTCTTTAGTGTCCATACAGGTCCGGTGGCTGGTAGTCTCGAGACTTCTGCGATTATATCGTCGGTGACCGCTATCTGCTTCCCCCTTGCTGTGGAGTGATCCTCCTGCAGGTTCTGCAGGAATTCCATCGCCACTGTTTCATTAGACTCCTGCAAGCGACTGAGATAAGTCAACCACCCTGCTCTTTCCAGGATCTCCCGGGCAGTAGCGGAGACTGTCAACTCCTGAGGTTCACTTTGAATTGCCCTGCCTCCCATGGTTTCATTGTGGATTCTCAATGCGACAGCAACTGCTTGTGCTGTTTGAAACACAGAGGGAGTAATAATCGCAAGATTTTGAAAAAAACACAGAGTATGCAACGAAAATGGCTTACGAACAACAACTTGTGTAAAAAATAGAAATATCATGCCGTTAAGTCGTGCCATTCCCTAGTACACTATCTTTCCCGAATAGTGAGCTGACACATAACTCGGGGAAAAATGAGGCTAACCTCCCCCCCACAATGCGATAGGTTGTCCCAGCCATCAAAGAAAGGAGCAACACCCGATCTGCAACCAAGTCATAAAGGAACAACGTATGAAAATATGCCATGTTTAGAAAAACAACGAATTACCAAAATCGAGGCATGAAGTTGGATCGCGAATTACGTAAGAGGCTGCTGTGATATGATGCGAGGCTAGGGGATAGGACGCCTGTCGTACTTGCCAAATCTCAAGTGGTCATTGTCACCTCCTTTGCCATGATTGGTGGTAATAAATGTTCATGCGATATATAAGTCGGGAAATAATGTATGATTAGTGCCTAGGATATAAGAAACAAAAGAGTATTAGTATCCTATCTATTGGTGTAATCAATGTTACTTCAATACCATTAACAGTGCTCTGCTGCCGACAGGTGTCCATAACCTTGGCAGAGTTGTTTATTTCACCCCTGTAACCATGATCCTTTATGTGCATATTAAGGAATGTAATGTCAAAGTGTAGGCCATTATGCTGGCTTGGTAACCAGTTAGCCATAATGCCATTCACGAGGAGGGGGCAAAGAGTGGGCAGGCCGGCTCGTGGTGAGACCTCCTGTTCCAAGGTTTGTTTATTTGATATACCTTTGGACCATATCCTTGGTGTGGTGGCCATAGTGGGAATGCCACTTCACTTCCATCCTCATGATCATGGTAGGCAGGCTCTTGATGAGACCCCCTATCCTGCATTTGACAAGTTATAATTCATTTTTTTTTTTCATAAAGCACTTTTCCTTATTTATACACAAAGGGTGGTTCAACACTCCTTAAGAGTAGGAATGGTGGAAGAAGTCTTATTATCCCAATAGGAAGATAGAAACCCTTTGCCCTTATTCCTAAACAATAATCAAAGAGGATTAAAGAGAATGTCATGATAAAGATAACCAATCAAGTCAAAATTAGTAAGACAATGACAACAAAAGATGATGAATAAGTATGTCCTTCCTTCTGCCCTCTTACTGATACAGAGCCTTATAAAGATAGCAATTTATAATTTTCTGATTTCAGTATGTTGTGATTTTGTGTTCATTGCATAAGTGCATAGTTGTTTCTAAAAGACTCTGAAAGAACAGGAGCAAGAAGCATCCTCAATTTAGATCAACAAAAGGGATAAGCTGTTTCACAAGGAGAGAAAAAGTATACTAGAAGTGTTCCTTTTGGGAAGAGGAACAACAGAGGAGCATAGGTCTCAAAAGTGAAAATGTTGTTCCTTTTGAAAAAGGGACAACAAAACACACCAATGCCGTTCCTTTTGAAAAAGGAATAGCAAAAAATAAAAAGGATGCTATCTTTCCTGAAAAAAAGGACAGCAAAACACTCAAAAATGACGTTCCTTTTGAAAAAGGAACAGCGGCCATGAAAAATGTTGTTCCTTTGAAAAAGGAACAACAAAAGACGCAAAAGTGTCGTTCCTTTGAAAAAGGAACAACAAAAATAAAAAATATGTTGCGCCTTTGGAAAAGGGACAGCAAACACACTGCAATGCCGTTCCTTTTGAAAAAGGAACAGCAAAAATCAGAATGCTGTTCCTTTTAGAAAAGGAACAACAAAACAAGCAAATGCCATTCCTTTGGAAAAGGAACAGCAAAAATCAAGAGTGTGTTTCCTTTTGAAAAGGAACAGCAGAAAAATCAAGAGTGCTGTTCCTTTTGAAAAGGAACAGCAAAAAAATCAAGAGTGTGGTTCCTTTTGAAAAGGAACAACAGAAAAATCAAGAGTGTTGTTCCTTTTGAAAAGGAACAACAAAAAAATCAAGAGTGATGTTCCTTTTGAAAAGGAACAGCAGAAAAATCAAGAATGTTGTTCCTTTTGAAAAGGAACAGCAAAAAAATCAAGAATGTTGTTCCTTTTGAAAAGGAACAGTAGAAAAATCAAGAATGTTGTTCCTTTTGAAAAGGAACAACAAAAACACGCAAATACCATTCGTTTAGAAACGGAACGGAAAAAATCAAAGTCTTTGAGCAAAAAAAAAAGATGACAAGAACACATTTAGTTCAAGCATATGTACACGAACGACTTAAAGAAAGAAAAAAAAAACTTATGTACAAATTGTAAAAAGAAATGAATTCCTTAATGAATTATAGGTGAGGAAGACTTCTCTTCCTCTCCTAAAATCTCTATATCAGTGTCTCTGCGTAGCTGCTGGCAGAAGGATTCCCGAGTGAGTGGTTTATGATAGAGACGAACTTGGTGGCCATTTACTTTGAAGGCATATCTAGAACCATCAATGGTGATTAAAGTGATGGTCCCATTGTCATGTACCTTCTGAATTTCGTATGGACCCAACCAACGAGTCTGGAGTTTCCCAGGGAAGTCCTGAAACTGAGAGTCATATAACAGAGCCCAATCTCCCTCGTGGAAGACTTTGTTTTTGATGAGCGTGTCATGCCATTTAGCTCGCTGCTGTTGAATCAGTGCTATATTTTGTAGTGCAGAGAGTCTAATTTCGTCCAATTCATTGATCTGCTACAGTCGATTAATCTGTGCCTCAGTTAGATCTAAGCCAACTTCCTGTGCTATTCGTAATGTTTGGATTTCAAATTCTATAGGAAAAATGGGTTGTTTTCCAAACACTAATTGATAAGGTGAGTAACCGGTGGTGTTTCTCCATGTTGTTCTATAGGCCCAGAGTGCTTCAGGTAGTCGGGTAGCCCAATCACGCCTATGTGACGCAATGGTTTTCGTTAGGATTGATTCTATTATCTTATTGCTACTTTCTACTTGTCCATTCGCCTGTGGGTGATATGGAGTAGTGATTTTATGCTAGACATGATAATTATTAAGTGTTGTAGCTAATCTATTGCCAGCAAATTGTGGTCCTTCGTCTGTAACTATTTCCCTTGGAAGGCCATAACGTACAAATAGATGGAACAAGAACTGTATGACAGAGTCCTCTGTGGCTCTTGGCAATGCTTCCGCTTCAACCCATTTGGTGACATATTCTGTTGCCACCAAGATATATGTTTTCTGATTTCATGAGGGGTTGATGGGTCCAACGAAATCAAGAGCCCATCACTCAAATGGTTCGATGACTAACTGTGGTTTTAGAGGCATCTCGTCAGCTTGACCAGGACATCCTGCTCGCTGGCAGCTGTCACAGGCTTGGAAAAATTTCTTTGCATCTCTGAAAATCGTGGGCCAATAATATCCTATCTGTAATACTTTATGTCCAGTTCTACGCTCAGCGAAGTGTCCCCCACATGGTCTGTCATGACAGGCTTTTAGGATGTCAAAGATTTCATCTTCTCGAACACATCTCCTGTTATGCATGTCTGCCCCTGTGTGAAACAAATAGCCCCCAATCCAGGAGAATCGAGTACTCTTTTGAACAATTTGTTTTCGTTCATTAGGGGTTAAGTGTTTTGGTAGTTTACCTACTGCAAGGTAATTGGAAACATCATCATACCAGGGTGTTTGAACGGCAACAACAAACAGATGTTCATCCGGAAATTGATCTTCAACTGCTACTGCATCAATTGGCTTTGGCATTCTTGAGAGAAAATCAGCTACAAGATTTTCTTTGCCAGGCCGATCCTTGATTATGATATCGAATTCCTGCAATAAGATCAACCATCTATTTATTCTGGCATTTGTGATAGGCTTATTTGCTAAATATTTTATGGTGGAATGATCCGTATACAAGATAACATGATAGCCTATAATATAATGTCTAAACTTATTGACAGCATGTATTACAGCTAGGAATTCTTTTTCAGTAACAGTGTAATTTAATTTAGCAGGGGATAATTTTTGCTGATGTAATAGATAGCGTATGGTTTTTTATCCTCTTCCTGCCTAAGGACTGCGCCAATGGCTGTATCTGAGGCATCATATGATATTTGAAATGGCAAATCCCAGTTTGGTCCTCGAAGGACTGGGGCTATGGATACGAGCTTCTTTAAATCCTTGAAAGCACTTTCACATTTTTCTGTCCAAAGAAAATCAATGTTACCAGTTAGTGCATATAAAGGTGCAGCAATGTGTGAGTAATGTTCTATAAATCATCTATAATAACCAGAAAATCCAAGAAAGCTGCGTACCTCTGTTTGAGTAGTAGGAGTGGGAATAAGCAAAAGTATTTGGATTTTGGCCGAGTCTACCTGAATGCCGGCTGCTGAAACATAGTGTCCTAGAATAAGTCCTTCAGTCATCATCATGTAACATTTTTCGTGGCTTAAGCAAAGCCTGGTAGCTATGCAACGTTGTAGGAACTTTTCTAGGGTGTTTAGTGCTGGATCAAAATCATCTCCATATGGTGTAAATTCATCCATATATACTTCAAGTCCATCATTTATTAAATCCACAAAAATTCTAAGGATAGCCCTTTGGAATGTGGCAGGAGCATTACATAGGCCAAAAGGTAGAACTCGGTAGGCAAATGTTCCCCAAAGACAAGTAAAAGTAGTTTTGTCCTGGTCTTCAGGGGCAATCTGAATCTGATTGTATCCACTGAAGCCATCCAGGAAAGAAAAGAATTTCTTTCCTGCCAAAGTATCTAGCACTTGGTCTATGAACGGGAGAGGAAATTGGTCTTTTTGTGTTGCTTTATTGAGTTCCCTGTAATCCTCACAAATTCTCCATTTCCCATTCTTTTTTGGTACCACCACCAGCGGAGAGACCCATTTAGTGTCAGAAATAGGATAAATAAAATTGACATCTAAAAGTTTCTGAAGTTCAGCTTTTACCACATCCTTTAGATGAGGATTAAGTCTTCTTTGCGGTTGACGGACAGGTCTAGCATCTTTTTCTATATAAATGCGGTGTGTACACAATTGTGGATCGATTCCTTTCATATCAAGGTAATCCCATGCAAATGCTTCTTGATATTTTCTTAACAAATGGATGAGCTTCGTTTCTTGTTCAGGTGTGAGGTTGGCATTGATATTTAAAGTTTTTCCCGGTTCAATTTCCACAATTTTACTATTTGCGACAGAAGTAACAGGTATTGTTTGATCATGCGTATCTTTCGGAGGATCTTCTTCTAATTCATTATCAAATGCTGCTTCTATCATGTGACATTGTGTGCAGGATCCGGATTCAGTTTGACTAATGAAGTTGTTAATGGCATCATCTTCTATTTGATCTTTAAAATCAAGTGCCTCTTGTATAGTCAATGGAGATCTAATGTTATCAGTAAGGTATGATACAGGATACTTGTTAGTTTTAATTATTGTGACACTTGGCTGCGCTAGAGGGTATAGAACTAAATTCTTGATATCTGGTCCTTTGGTTATGGTGATATTTCCTTGCCGGAAACCAATGTAAGCATCGGCAGTGGCAAGCCAAGGTCTACCTAGGATTAGCGGGTGTCCATCAAGTTGGGTTTTTGGATTAATTATCAGGAAATCGGTTGGATATTCCTAGGAATCTACAGAGACCATGACATCATGTAGAGTACCCTCTGGTCTAACCACAGATTGGTCAGCCAATTCTAACAAAGTAGAGGTGGGTTCTACAGATGTAATGTCGAGCTTTTGACAGGTAGTGGTTGTTAAAATATTGCAGCTCCTAGATCAACTAAGGCATTAGATAGGGTCTGACCATAAATTGAACAATTACAATTGGATTTCCTGGGTCTCATATTTAATGGGTGTTTCTTTCCTAGATAATAAATCAGATAAAGTACCGACTACTTGGACTCTTGGATTAGTTGTTATATTCCTCCTTGGTTTCTTTATGCAAAATTCTTTGATAGTTTTTGCGTATATAGGAATGTCTTGTATGGCTTGGAGGAATGGGATTTTTATGTACAAGTTTTGTAATTCTCCCAGAATGTCAAAGTCAGGATACTGTAAAGGTCGAGGTATGACTAATCATTCTGGGAATGGAGGAGAGGATGTGGTTGCTTGATTATTAGTCTACTACTTATTTACATCCTCTTGTTGCAACTGATGTTCTCTTGATAACTGATCTTCAATATGAACTGTTTTATCTCCCTCAGTTTCAATGATACGTCTAGATCGTAATTGAAGATCGTTACACTCCCACAGGTCAGGTCCTATTTCTGGTGATTCTATGATTTGAATAGATTGGACCGGTCTGTTATTTGGATTGGGATTGGGTTGGGCTGGGAGTTGCGGTCTCAAATTAGACTGGGGATTTTGTTGCAAAGCTAGCAGAGTAGGTTGAGGGAGCGGAATAGTTCCTATTGGCTGGTGCATCAGTATTTTCCAGTTTGTCTGCCAGGGTGAACTTTGTGAAGTAGGGGGAGTCCATTGTGGAGGATATGGGCTATTTTGCCAATATGGTGGAGTATAAGGGAAATTCAGCCAACCGGATTGGCTTGCCTGATTCAGCCATGGGTTTGAAGAAGGAAATGATGGTGGTGACCAGTTTGAAAATGGGGGTTGGGACTGACTTTGCCACATACTATATTGTTGAGCATTATATTGTGGAGGCTGAAAAGAAGAAGCTGGGTCTGAAAACATACCAGATTTTCTTGGCTGCCACTGGCGGCGCTGGTTGATCAAGTACACTGATTCTGGTTCTTCCTCTGCTTCCTTATATACTGCTTTTAATCCAGGAAGTGAGGGGCAGCTTTCCGTAAGATGATCTTTTGTACAGATGGCACATGTTTGGATTGTATCCAGTGGACACTCCTTGTGACTATGCTTTTTCCTGCATCGGGGGCAGAAGATTGCCAAATTCTGTTCTGCCTCCATCTGCTTCTGTTTGGCCTGCATAACATCAAGTTGTGTAGTTAGTGTCCCAAGAATATCAGTTTTAAAATTTTCTAATAAATTTCCAATCTCCACATGTGTTACTCCTTCTGTTGATATTTTGTTATCTCTTGCAAACCGATCATATTCTGATGGTTTTACTCCTGTGCTGCCTCTCGAACTCCTGATACATAAATCAATAATGTCAGCAAAATTCTCTTGATAAATATCCCCTTTTCCCATGATGTTTAATGTTTCAATCCACTGTTCCTTCATGCCCCTTATCAATGCAGTTTTTAACACATTATCAGGTAAAGGTAGTGATGCATAAGGAGATCTTTGTAAATTGTACTGAAAACGTTCCACATATTCTTCTAATGTTTCGTTCGGTTTGGCTGTCATTTTGAATATTTCGTCTTTCAATTCTCTAGACCTACAATAATCCTGATATTTTTTTAAGAAGGATTCTTTCATTTGATCTCAATTGTTGATGACCCCACCACCTAGTCCCATAAACCATCTTAAAGCATCCCCCTTTAATGTAGAGGGGAATAATTTCAATTTCTGGGGATCGGTGGTGTAATCATATCCCCTGCACAACACATCGAATTCGAATAAAAATGCATCCGGATCTTCTGATGTGATACCGTGAAATGTAGGGATATGTTGAAGAGGGATAGCTTTCATGGGCGCATTTGCTGCAGAATCCACTATAGGATATTGTAATGTAGAGGTTTGAGTATTTGGCTAGTTCTGAGCCATAGGATCGAATATATGCCAATAATCTTCTGGGATATCTAGGAGGGTATTCCTAGGTTGAGAGGGAACGATTTTAGCAGGGATAGTTTTAGTGGCACTTCCTTTATCTAGGATAAGAGGAATACCTGATGTCTGAGGAGATTGGACTCCTTCAACAATGATTTTCGCAGTGCTCCCCTTATCTGGGCTGTTTAATGGCTGATCTGTTCCAATGGGAGATTTTGGTTCCTCGGTTTCCCCTGTTTCTCCTTCTCCTTCACAAAAGTTGCTGAAATTCCCTTCCTGTAATAGTTATGGAGTAGAATTTTCAATTTCTTGAAAGTCCTGCTCTTCAGTTTGACTATGCACCTCAGTAAAGGCTACAGATAGTGATCCTGTGGCTTGAAGGGAACTAGTAGGTTGCTTAGAAATGATTTTCCTGGGGCCTAATGATGGCTGAGATTCTGTTTTCTTATAGATTTCGTTTATGAAGGTTGTTCGGCCAAGGGTCACCGACCCCTTAGCTTTTTCAGGTTTGGATGGAAGCTTAATATTCTTTTCTGGTTTTTTTCTGCTTAGTCATGCACTCAAATGAACTACTAAATTCTATTCAAACAAAGCAACAAAAAATCTGTTAGGAAAGCGGATAGTGGAGCAGGGCTTTTACATGCTCCACACGCAGGTTCTTACCTTCCGTTTTTAAGATCCAACTCTTCCCTAGCAGGTTCGTACACTACTCTGAAAAAGACAAATGGCTACACTCTTTCCCCGGCAATGACGCCAAAATGTAGAGCTATAAAAATGGTCTCTTTCACCTCTAATTACCTCACATTAATATGTCAATCCGGGAGTGTTTTGTTATTTCAAAGAGTGACTCAATCTGAGGCTATTTGTTAGAGTAATGCTAGTAGTACAACGTTTAACAAAAATACAAGAGTAAACGGATGCTTGTCTATGACTAAGTTACTTCAAATGACTAAATCACACACTCTTAAAGCTAGGCAACTTTATCAGTCAAGGGTTCGACAACAATAGCCCATCCCTTTGGAAACTGATGGAAAGGAAATTAGAGCATGGACCACGGGTCTGGGAGCTAGGCAGTAAATACCGAGGCTCGCTACAGCCACAGATCATCTCTCACACCAAAATAACAAATGTGAGTAAATGAAATGGCAGGTAGAAAAATGGAACAGCAAATAAGAAATCGAACAACAAATCTGGAATGGAACAACAATGCTAAAATGGAACAACAATTCTGAAATGGAACAGCAATCGAATAACTAAACCTCGCGAGCAGTAATCAAGCTTTATCCTACCAACTCAAATGCACTTGTTGCAATCAAACATCAATCTTTCATTCTCCATGCAAATCAAGCAGCACGCACTAATGGAACAACATTAATTACTAATAAGTTATGGAACAACGTTTGGAAATCATACACACACACAACACACTTGAAGAGTAATCTGATTTAGCACCAATCGTCATCAACAGGAATACAACTGCGTTTCAAAATGGAACAGCATTACTCTTGAATCATAAAGAACACAACTTTCAGATAAATTCCACAACACGAATATACAACATAAGAGCTCTGTAACAAAATAGTAACAATGTTCAATTAAGTCTAATAATATTCGATCAACTCTGAAAGTATTGGTGATATAATGCAGAGTCAATATAACAGTTATTGTCTATAAAAACCTTAATGAACGAATCTTAACAGAGCATATGATGTAACTTATAAATCATATCAGATTACCAACTAATGACGATAAGCAAACCACACAGAAATCAAATTGTAGTGATACAGAAGCAAGTGTCCTCTAGGGCCGGGCCCTTAGCCTCAAGTGTACACCGCTTTAAGTTAATCCAGATGCAGAGATAAGATAATCACCAAGTTTATATTAATGCATAAAACATAAAGTACAATGAGCCAAGTTCAACGAGACTCGATGATCAAAGTTCAATCTTTAACAGAAAGTTACAAAAAAGCATAATCCCCCAAAGCTAACAGTGTCGTCCCTTTATATAAGGGTGACGACGGAGATGTCTAAGCAATAAGATAAATAAAGCAACGATCCCTCAGGATCAAAGATCCTGAGGGATTCGCCAAACTGTTAATCCTTAATCACTTCTTTTCTCCTCCGCCGCGCTGGTGCCTTCTCCTCCTTTTCCGGACCAGTTTGCTTCAACCTGCTTAGCCTCGTTTGCACTTGGTCCTTCGTCAAAGGGACATCAGTTACACTATTCTTGTCTTTTTCTTTGGAATAGCAGCTCCTCGTTTTTACCCCTTCCTGCACAGGAGAATGATAACTATCAGCGGTTAAGTCTTGCATACTAATCCCACATGTTTTGTTATAATTCTTTATTGTTTTCCACGTTCATGATGCAAAAAGGTTCACAAGTTCCACTGAAAAACCATTGAAATGATCATAAAAAACATACCTTTTTAGTACTCCACAGAGAGAAGACCCTGAACAATTTTTGTTTGTAGCATATGTTGTGTGGAAATAATAGTAGATAACAGATGATGACTTGAAGGAAGCACATTTGGTCACATCATCGCAGGATAAGGCATTGAGATGGTATATTAAGTATAGTACGACTCATCTAGCTGCGACATTGAAAGATATGAAAGATGTGCTGAATAATGAATTCAAGAAGCCTAAGTATCAAGCTTAGTCTATAACTGGGATTAAAGAAATTAAACATAAGGTAAATGAATCTGCAAGGGCTTTTGATCAAAGGTTGAAATGTCTACTACAACAAGCTAATATGAAGATCTCAAATGAGAAACATAATGATTGGTATATTGCTTCATTGTTACCACATTTGACATTACCATTGTCACAACAGAAGATTGGAACATAGGCTAAAGCACTGGATATTTCTATGAAGTTGGAGGCCTCGCCTATTCAGGATACAAATTTGTGAGTGTAGTAGATTCAGTCACAATTGGCTAGCCTACATATGGAGTTATAGAGTCTCAAAAAGGGAAAATAGGTCCATAATGAGACTTGAGCGGAAGTATGGTGCTTAAAGTGTAAAGGCCATGGTCATGACAAGGATCATTGCCTGGAATATCACAATTATCTAACTGAGGGGGGGGGGTCCTATCCCCTTGAAGTCAGAAAATATCATTAGGTTGAGCAGTGGTGTGGTGCCATGGTGCACTATCTGCCAGGTAACAAGGAAAACATTCGACAAAAAAATTCCATTTGCTACAAAAGTTTGTACAGACTCCCCAACAACTATTTTGCAATTTCTGTAAGTCTGTAGGCCATGATGAGCGCAATTGCTGAATCTATGAGCTAATGATGGATAGAACTCTGACATATAGGGTAAAAATTGAGGCACATCCTCAGTAGGATTAAGGTGCAACTATAGTGCATGAAGGGTTCCGGGGACGAGGAAGAGGATGAGGGGGAGGAGTTGGAAGAGGTCGTGAACAGATCATTTGTTACAATTTTTGGGAACCTGATCACTTTGCATGGGATTTTCAAAACCTGGCGCACCCTCTTGCCAATATTATTGACAGTTTGATCACGTCATAGAATATTTTCCCGTGCTCATTGCAAATATGTAAGAAAATAAGACTCAGACCCAACAACCTACTCAGAACATCCACATGATGAGATTAGAACCATGCGAAGATGGGCCCAATGTTAATATTGTTACTCGAAGCAGTATAGCTACCGGGGAGGATAAAGGGAAACAACCAGAAGACAATATCTAGATGCATAAGGTTGTTGATACGTTGGATTCAATTTGAATAAGGCAAAGGAAAATTTTATGGAGGCAAAGAGGAGCTTTGTGGACGCAGGAGATTCTACATCGAAGGCTCATATTACACAAACGGATAAGCCTGACAAGGTCATTAGTGCAGAAGAAACATATCCTTCATTGTTAACGTCTTTCTTATAGACCTGCATGAAGCTCCTAAGGGACCAAAAGGCAGTGGAGGGACTGCAAGAGTTGATAGATAATTGCGCTGGTAAGGGTAAGCCACTCCCTGAATAGTGCATAGTGTACAAAGTGGAAAAGGGTAAGAAAAGGACTAGTCGAGAGATAAGATTAATTGCACAGATCAGAGAATTTGAAATGGAGCAGGTGATCCTTGATCTAGGATCTGGTGCAAATGTTTTGCCTAAATAAACCGGGGAAAGAATGGGAAATTTGACGCTACAGTGGTCCCCAATCTAGCTGCGAATGGCAAACCAACAAAATGTTATTCCTATGGGGCACCTACATGGAGTAACTGTGGATATTGAAGGGGCGCACACTATAGCTGATTTTGAAGTAATCGAGATAGTGGATGACAATAATCCCTACCCAACACTGCTTGGAATTGATTGGGAATTTGATATGAATGTGGTCATTAACCTAAAGAAGCACAACATGACGTTTAAGAAGAAGGAATTGAGGGCCATTGTTCCATTGGATCTAGCCGAGGGTGCGCTATATACTGAACCAGTCTGGGATTGCTATGAGGAAGATGATATTGAGCAGATCTATAAGCTTACTATGTGGGATGAGGATTGGATTAACCCTATGGCGGACGGGAGAATTACTTGGGAAAAGGACACCTCCTGCAACTCGAATTCAGATGAGAAGTTCTAGCATGAACATAATAGATTGCATGAATTATTGACGCTGCAATGTAATAGGATTACTAAGTCACTCTGATGTATATCTACTGAGGTACACATTTTACCGTATTATGATGGCCTAGAAGATCTAAATTGATTTCTCGATAAATTTGAAAGAGATGTACCAGAGGAGCATCGGTTTTAGGCACTAGATATTGCGTTGAGAGTTACACTCGCCAGATGGTGGGGTACACATAAGAACAATTTTTCATACTGTAAGGAGTACTAAAAAATGATCAAGCTGCGGTTTGGATATGCCAATACCCGCATTACAGAAAATATACAGGAAAGGATGATCCGTGTGAGCATCTGGCTCAAAGGAAGAAACAATGGGGAACCACAGCTTGAATGGGTTCATATATTCTGCCACAATTTGGAAACTATCCCGATTAACTTGTATCTAGAAACAGAGCTACGACACAGAACCGCGGAGTGGGATGTTCTAAAGGAAACTTTTCTGTTAACATTCAGTTTTGAGGATAGATTTGAGTGTATTGATGAAGCGTTACAAGAGATCAAGGCTACAATATTCAGAATTCCTATAGAACTTTTCACATGGGTACAACCCGACTGAAGTACAGAGTTGCGCCATGCTCTGGAATGCTACAATGTGACCACAAAAGAAGGTGAGGAATATCCTAGAAATATCAACATCCCTGAGTTAAAGGGATAACGCGAAGTTGCATGGCTTAAGGCAGAAATTCCTGACATCTCGAAACCCTTGAAAACTAAGCAAGTGAACATTGGGTTGGAAGCGTAGCCAAAGTTTGCAAATATAGGTGATTACTGGGATGAGGACACAATTGTAAAAGGTACAGAGTTATTACGTGAATATCAGGACTTGTTTCCAACAAAGTTCTCTGATTTGAAGGGGATAGTAGGTGATCTGGGTGTTATGAATATCAATTTGAAGCCAGATGTGAAGCCGGTAAAGCAGTGCCCATACCGTTTGAATCCTAAGTACAAAGAAAAAGTACGTGAAGAACTAGATAAGATGCTTGCAGTAGGGATTATTGAGCCTATAGAGGAATCAAACTGGTTTAGTCTTATGGTGGTTGAGGAAAAGAAGACAAAGGGTGAAATCTGAATCTTCCTAGATTTAAGGAAACTAAACGATTCTTGTGTACATGATCCATTCCCTACACCATTCATAGATGAAGTATTGAAGAATGTTGGTGGCCAAGAAGCCTACTCGTTTACAGATGGATTATCAAGGTATCACTAGATCAAGATCATGTTAGAATATCGAAGTAATACTACCTTTGCCATAGAATGGGGTTTTTTTCAGTATACAATTATGACCTTTGGACTTAAGAATGCCCCTGCGATATTTTCTAGGTTGGTAGTCGTAACTTTTAAAGAATTTATTCATAAGTTTTTGGAGTTTTACATTTTTTATTGGACAATGTTTGGGTTACTGAGAAAACACGTTGCCATTCTTTGCCTAATGCTGGATACTTGTCGAAAGTATCCCTTAATCTGATGAAGTGCATATTCTGCGTACCATATGGGATACTCTTGAGCCACGTTGTATGTAAGTAGGGGTTGATGGTGGACCTTGCCAAAATTGCAGTGATTATTAATTTAGAGCCTCCAAGGAATGTCAAAAAGCTACGTGCAACACTAGGCCATATAGGATATTATAGGAAATTCATCAAGGAATATGCGCAGATCACTGCACCCATGGAGAGATTACTGAAGAAGGATACAATTTTTTGTTGGGATGATGATTGTCAGAAAAGCTTAGATGTATTAAAGGAAAATATGGTTACAACACCTATTTTAGTGTTCCCGACTGGAAGAATGAATTGCATGTACATGTAGATGTATCCCGCATAGCGTTAGGAGTAGTGTTCACCCAACCAAGCACAGATGATATTGGCCATCCAATTGCGTTTGCGAGCAGGAAGTTGTCTAAGGCAGAAAATAATTATTCGACCACGAAGAGCGAAGGATTGGCGATGGTATATGCGCTTTAGAAGTTCAAACATTATTTGTTGGGTGCTCACTTCAAAATGTACATAAATCATTCAACTTTGAAGTGCTTGCCCAAAAAGCTTGTGTTGGGGGGGGGTAATTGTAGGTGGTTACCGCTCTTTCAAGAATATGACTTTGAAGTCATTGTGAAGCCAGGAAGACTAAATGTTGGACTAGATCACCTATCGCGGATTAAGGATGGCGACGAGCCTACAAGTCTTGATTAAGGATTGCTTGACGTGCAACTCTTTTCTATGTGCATTGCAAATGAACACTTTGTAGACATAATCCAATTTATATCCATGTGTACAACTCTTGAAGGGTATATGACACAAAAAAAGAAAGAATTGTTGGTCAGGTCTTCGGATTTTTCTGTCATTGTAGGGCACTTGTATAAAATGGGTTCAAATGAATTTATACGCAGATATGTACTGGATTATGAATGGAAAAGTATCCTCGCTGAAACACCTAGAGGAGTTGCTAGAGGAAATTATGCGGGAAGAGAGATCGCGCAAAAGATCCTACAAGATGGGCTATGGTGGCCGATTGTGCACAAGGATTTCAAGGAATATTGTCGGGCGTGCGATGTCTGTCAAAGGACTGGGAAGCCATCATGAAGGGATGAATTGCCTTTGAACCCACAAGTTTCGTTACATGAATTTGAAAAATGGGCCATAGATTTTGTAGGACTTATTTATCTACCAAGAAAGAATACAGGAGCATGATACATTATCATGGTGACAAAATACTTGACCAAGTGGGCTGAGGCGCAACCAGTGAAGGATTGCAGTGCAGCTACATCTGTGAAGTTCATAATTGAACACATTTTATCTTGGTTTGGCTGCCCTAAGATTTTGATGAGCGATAGGGGTTTGCACTTCTTAAACAAAACAATTGTTTCTTTGCTTGAAGAGTTCCAGATGACTTCAGAGGATAGGGTGCACCTGATGCATATGAATAATTTAAGCCTTAACCTTGCATCGCTCCCCATTCATTCATTGCATGAGCTGCATCAAGGAGTATCAGATGAGCTCAGGGTTTGGGAACAATGGGCATTACTGGTTATTAGTGAAGTCAAAACTAACAACCAGCAAATGTTCGAGGAAAAGGCGCAGGTGCTTAAAGAAAAAGAAGAGGTAATTATGCATAGTCAACAGCTGGAAGTAGTGATATCGCAGGTCTATAGTGAGCTTCCCGAGCTCCAAATTCCAGTAGAAGCAGCCTCTGCCAAGAAAATAAAGAAGTTAGCTATTGCGGTAAAGGAGTCAAAGGAGGAAATTGGCAAGGTCCGCTTTGAGCTGTAGCTGCAGATATCTGAGCTTCCACTTAAACTGTAGCCAACCACTCCTTTGGAAGTCAGGGAGCAGTGTGAGGTTGCTATTAAAGAGGATGTGACTACCCCGGAAGCTATTGTCAAGGATTGCAACCAATTGTTTGAGCAGACCATGGAGATGTGGACCTCACTGTAGGAGGATCCACACTTGCAGATAATTGAAGCAGACATCTGATAAAGGAAGGTGCATTTTAACGAGATCAGGCCAACAAGGTGGACCTTAGCACCAGTGCAAAGGTTCACCAAACTGCAGGAGGGAAAGCTCATCCAGACCTAGATTGATGAGCTTTTTCGGAAGGCCTCCATCATATCCTCAATGACGCAGCTCTGGGCCGATGAGGAAAGCCAACTCTCATAGATAGTTTAGAGAAAGTTGAAGGCTATGCAACATACACAGAGAAGCATGGTCCTTGTAGTTGAAGGTCCAACCATAAAGAAAATAATTGAACAAATTTTTCAGGCCACTGCATAGGGAATGAAAGATCTTCAAGCATTGAAGACAAATTTCAGTGGTATGCAAGAAAAGATCGAGGAAACACTAGCAGAGTGACTCGGCATGAGTCACGACTTTGTGTTGGGGGCCCATTGGGACAAAGTCCCCTAAGGTCAAATTTTGTAAAGTGTTAGTAAATATTGTAAAGTATCCACATTTTTAGGAGTAGAGTGTGAGTAGCGCAGGTCGATAGGAGTCAAAGTGGCTTTAGGAAGGTTAAAGCCCCAGACTTTGTTAAGAGTTAAGTTGTTTTGTGACCTGCCCATGGTTTGCGAACCATGGTATTGTAATAGAGAATGATATAAAAGGAGTCATAGAGACTCATATAGAAGTTAGTCAATGGAACGAAGAGCATAGAAAGGCAAGTTTTGGGTCTTTTTTATCTATTCTATATGTAGACTAAGGGGAAGGCTCCTACAGTTGTGTGTGCGGAGACCTTGGTAAGTACGTAGTTGAGTGTGTGGGCCCCTACAACTGCTTGTGCAAGGCTGGAAGAATCTGTAATAGAAGATCTAAGAATAATAAATGTTGTTCTGAAGAATTATTTGTGTATCTGTGTGTTATTGTTTATATATAAAATTACTGTATGTTTTGATCTATTAATTCAACTAATCATGAATAGCACTTAATAGATGCATGAAGAGGTAAATCTGTTTATTAACATGATTTTATGAATGTTTAGCCCAATCGACGAAGGGTTTAAATATGTTAACTATTAGTTGTTGTAATTTTTGGGTTTTAAGGGTTAGGGTTCGTGAGGGTTAGGATAAAGCCGTAAGTTTAACTGAAACACATCACACAGTCCTTTGGATGTAGAAACCTAGTTCTAGCATCCCCCAATACTGCATCCTGTGCTACGTGGGTTGTTGTCGAAAGGGCTGGTATTGTAGGGTTTTGTTGGTTAGTGCAACTAACTATAAACCTGGGCCCAAGACCCCTCAAGCCAAGTGTTACCACCTAAGAGAGAAGTGGAGCATGAGATCCAGGTATCCCAAAAATCCCCATTGCCAAATATTGGATTGCACAAGAAGTCTGTTATAGAAGTAAGTGAGGTGAAGAAATAGTTGCAGCAACTGTTGGAATATGGTTTCATTCTACTGATTACATCACCATGTGGGTCACCCATAACCATTTTTCCAAAGAAGGATGGGACTTGGAAGATGTGTGTAGATTATAGGGCATTGAACTAAATCACGCTCAAGAATAGATACCCCCTACCTAGGATAGATGATCTGCGAGATCAGTTGCAACAAGAAAAGTACTTCACCAAGTTGGAGTTGAATTCTGGATATCACTAGGTTCGAGTCAAAGAAGAAGATACATGGAATACCACCTTCAAAACCATATAAGGTTTATATGAGTGGTTAGTCATGCCATTTGGCCTATGTAATGCATGAGCTACATTTATGAGATTAATGAATGATGTAATGTTCCCTTTTGTGGATTCATTGGTTATTGTCTATTTGTATGATATACTGGTATATAGTGATACCTAGGAGGATCATGTGTCACATTTGACACGTGTTGGAAACATTGAAGAAGCACCAACTGCTAGCAAATATCAAGAAGTGTGAGTTTGCACAACAATATTTGGTGTATCTGGGGTATGTGATCGGTGGAGGAGAATTGAAGATAGATCCTTCCAAGATGGAGGCCATCATGAAATGGTCGGTGCCTACTAATGTTTCTGAGGTTAGGAATTTCATTGGGGCAACATAGTGTATGAGGAAGTTCATAGCCTCATTTTCAGTGGTAGCAGTATCGCTCCATGCCATAACAACAAGTGGCAAGAGTTTCCAGTGGGGAAAAGGTCAGTAAAGGGCTTTTGAAGAGATAAATAAGAAGATTAGCCAAGCACCAATTTTGACATTACCAAAATTGCAACGAACCTTTGAAGTGGAGACATATGTGAGTGGGTATGCTATGGGAGTTGTCTTTATGCAGGGAGGAAGGCCTATATGCTACCATTATGAATTATTTCATGGGGCAATCCTTAACTACCCTACATATTATAAGGAGATCTATGCCATGGGTAAGGAGATAGTAATCCACATAAATCACCAGTCACTATAGTACTTGTAGGACCAAAGTAAGATACAACAGACTAGGCATTACAAATCGAAGGGGTTTTTAAAATAGTTTCATTTGGTGATCAAGTATAAGAAGGGTAGCAAAAACAAGTTGGATGACATGTCAAGGTCACTCAAATCAAAGATCATAGCTCTGGGGACTCTTATGCATATGGATCCATCCACCCATGATGCATACAAAGAGGCATATTTAGGAGATGAGGACTTCAAGGAGGTGTATCAACATTTGTAGTGTCAGAGTCATGTGCACGATGGCGATAACACGGTTGACTACCATCTCCATGATGGGTTACTGTACATGTTAGATAAACTATGTGTTCCTAAAGGTGAGCGATTGCAACTAATCAGGGAGGCGCATGCCTCTAATTTTGCAGAGAACTTTGGTGTAGTGAATAACATGGCTAACTTGTAGAGGTATCTATATTGGCCCAAAATGCAAGAGCAGGTAGCTAAGTTCATAAGAGGATGCATGCTTTTTTGTACCAGTAATCCTAGCAACAAGAAACAAGGTTTATATCATCCCTTGCTTGTACCTACTCATACTTGGGAAAGAATTTCCATGGAATTTGTGGGAGGTTTATTGACATCCAGGAAGGGACATGACTACCTATTCATGGTAGTTGAAAAGTTCAACAAGATGTGCTTTCTGATGCCCTATAAGAAGGCCATCGGTGGGAAATAAGTAACAAACTATTTCTTTGGATAGGTCTAGGTGCACTTTGGAATACCAAGGAGCATCATTTCAGATAGGGATACAAGATTTCTCAGTGCATTTTGGACTACATTGCGGGAGAAGATGGACACAAAGTTTAATATCTCTACAACGTTCCATCCACAGATAGATGGGCAGACAAAAGTAGTCAACAAGACTTTGGTGCAATTTCTAAGGGGATACAACCAGAAGCATCTGAAGACCTAGGATGAAAATTTGGTACATATATAACATTTTTACAACAAATCAGTACACACTTCTACAGGTAAGTCCCCATTCGAGACTTTTTTTGGATATTTTCCACCTTCACCTTTGGATATTGCATACAGGCAACAAGGAGGAGTGAGGGGAGATCTTACAAGAGATGATTTGAGCGCTGAAAAATCTATAGAGAAGATTAGGAAGATCTATCTATAGGTACAAGAAACACTACAAAAGTCATAGGAGAAGTATAAGGTCAGACATGATCAACAGAAAACAAATAAGTCCTTCAAGGTAGGAGACAAAGTATGATTACAATTGAACAAGGAGAGGCTGCAGGGGCTTAATAAGAAAAGCAAGGCTCTAACTTTTGGTCCCTTTCAGATATTGGAAAAGGTGGGTGATAATTCTTATCGACTCAATTTACCCACCATATATGCACATTTACCCAGTTGTGAATGTAGAGAATCTGAAACTCTATGAGCCTTCCATGTCAGATCAGTAAGAGGAACATGTCCTACCTTCTGTGGAGGATTTGACAATAGATGCTCAGGCAGAGTTGAAAAAAGATATAGGTTTGCAAAAGATGTCCAGAACTACATGAGAGGGGAAACATGACCTTTGACAGATTGGATTGAAGGGAAAACTTCTAGGAAAAACTAAATGGTACACCAGAGACAAGGTGGGGGAAACATTCCTCACCTCATTTAGTAGAAGATTTTGGGACCAAAAGCATACTAAAATGGGGAGATGTGATCCATATTGGATCATTATATTTTTTCTCATTCATCTCAATGCATTCAGAGTGGAAAAAGTGGAGGAGTCAACTCATGTGACTGTTTTCAGCGGTGGGACCCAGTTTGGTGAAACAAGATCTGAAACCTTCCAGGAGCATTTTGAGGCATCAAATGATGTTTTTTAGGGGTAAAACTTTATCACTTTAGTGACGCACCATTTCATGCTATTATACACATAGAGATATTTCCAACGACATAAGAAGTGCATCAATCAGAGTTTGTATGCAAAAGTGATGGCACTCAACAATTGACCTTCCTGTTTTCACATCTATAGTTCAAGAGGATGTCACATAAGTCCCCATTATTCATGGAAAAGGGGCTATCCACGTGATTATGATGTAAAATACTCTAGAAGAGTCTATATTTGAACTCTAGTTAAGAGTTTATGTAGTCAAAATTAACCTCTAGTAGGCTATCGGGTTGTGTTATAACCGGTCGACTAGAAGGAAGAGACATTCCATTCTTTCGAGAGAATTTTGTTCCATAGATGAGAAAAAATAGCCAAGAGATATAGGAGGTAGAGCACACAAAGAGGATATGTGCATTATATAAGCCTATGGGCCACAGGCATTACTTCTTTGTACATGCAGCCAAATTTTGAGATAGAGAAAGAGAGAGGAGCGACCTCACCTTACAATTGGGTTTTCTCCCAAAAGGGTTTCCCAGAGCATATCTTGTGTCTTAGGTGTGTGATCTATATTTTATCATTCTCTATTTTCTGCATAATTTCCATTCACATGCATGCACTAATTACAATTAAATTTACATATCTTAAAGTTTAATAAGGCTGTAATAGTGTAAAATTTTTAGATTTATAATATAATATTATCAAATTTGTTGTGACGACCTGTCCAGTGGAATATCCATCACAGTTTATGAATCACTTAGACATCATATTTACATCCTTTTTGTGGCAAAAACTTGTTTTTCATCTCTTTGGTCATTTTGTTCGATCTTTGGTCATTTTGTGTGATATTAGTGTCCTGATAAGTCTTGTTAGCATTAGTCAAGAAATATGGCCATGAAAAAAATGCATTGATTAGTGTTATAACTCAATATAATTCCTATCCTTATGGTTGGCCTACATGGCCAACCATCGAGTATGCAATTTCTCATTGCAATAACAACTTATTCTTTAAAAAAAAATGCGCTCTGCTACTTGAGCTGCCCCCCTGCTTTGCTTCCTGCAGCCTTGGCCTCCTTTAGCTGGCATGGACTCTTTGGATTATTCTTCAAGAGTGTTTCCTCCTCCTGATCCTCGTCTCTTGGCTCAACACCCTCCATACATGGTTGCTTCCACCTTCACCAGTCTTATCTCTACACTGGGTCCTCCTCGAACTCGTCCTGCCATCTCCAAATTCATAAAAAAGATAAAATATATTCCTAAAACTATTCTACCTCCCTCCTTGCCTTGTCGAGCTTCTCTCTCATTGTTGGAAAGAGGTTTGGTGGGTCAATTTACTGCCCTTTGGCCCTCTCCAAAAACTGTGCAAAAATGGGTTGAGAGGAATTGGTCTCACTCAACCCATGGAAAAATATCCATTCAATTCTATGGAAGATTTTTTTTCACCTTCCATTTTGAAACCAAAGAGGACAAATATCTGATATTCAGGAATGGGCCTTATTTCATGGACATATGGGGTCTATATTTAAATAGGTGGAAGTTAGAATTTGATCATGAGCTGGATGTCCCAAGTGTTGTTCTATTATGGGTTCACCTTCCTCACCACCCTCTTCATTGATGGGGAGATGAGTCGGTAAAAGAAATAGGAAATGTAGTGGGAAAATACATAGACAAAAGTAAGACAAAGGAGAATATGCATGGATGCGCAAGGATCTATGTTGAAGTCGACCTAGGCAAAGGACTCCCTGAAGCAGTAAATATCAAGGTGGATAGTTGGATGCATATTCAGCAACTGGGCTATGAGATGATCCCATTCAAATGCAAGGTATGTCACGAGTATGGTCATTTTTCTAATACATCTCCAAAAAAAAGACGAACCAAAAGTAGTAGAATCTCAAGAAACAAAATGGAACCAGTAAAAAAAAAAAACTATGAAAAAAATAACTTCCCCCTTAGCTCCCTCCTCATCTACTCCTCTCCCCTCTATTTCACCCCTATCTAATCCCAAAACTCATTCATCTAATCCCCTCCTTGATTTCAATCCCTTTGGACCTCTCTATTTTCCTCTTGACCCTCCTCTTGCTTCTCATGTCCCTCTCGTTGTTGATCCTTCATCCCCCCCCCCTCCCCTCTTGGCCCCTCCTCCATTCCTCCTATCCTTTATCTCTCCTCTACCCCCACCCTCCATCTTAGCCCCCGTCCTCTTACCTTTGATAGAATTCTTACAAAAAATTAGCATAAAGAATCCCTCCTCTCTTCAAACCTCCACAAAAGACAAGGAATAAAATCCAATAAGGAATTAGGGGACGAAGTAGCGACAAAGGAAATGGGAATGGAACAAAACAACCAATGGATTCATTCCTTGAAAAAATCTCAGGGAATTCCAATATCTTAATGCTTCTTGATTCTCCTTTCTGTCATGGAAAACTCCAATAAGACCATGCTCCCAGATATGGAAACTCATCAAAAAGGCTCTACCCCTCATCAAGGATAACACATCAAGACTGTCAAGTGATGGTCGAGATATAAATATATGGAATGATAGTATAATGGGAAATCCCTCATTATCTAGTCACCAAGAAGTTCTAGGGATAAGGAGGTGGATGAATTCAGAAGGGCTTTGCACACTAGAGTCAATATCACAATGGGATCAAGATGGAAGCTCATGGAAAGAATGGAAGACACAAGACTTCCCTCAAGATCTTAAACATTAGTGGGACTCTCTAATCTCGCTCCTCAAAGGAGCAACCCCAATTAAACCAGGAATCCAAGACTCTTTCATTTGGAATCCATCCGGAGGGGACTACTCAGTGAAATTTGGATATCTAAAATTTGAAGAACATCAAGGGAACCTTGACTGGTCTCCATTGAAATCGGTGTGGAAAACAAAAAGCCTCAAAAAATAAAATAAAAAATTATATAGACACTTTTAAAGGGGAAAATTCTTACAGCCAAAAATCTCAGGAAAATAGGTATCATCGGGCCTTCTCGATGCCCTATGTATCTCAATGTGGAAGAGAACATCAAATAACTCTTTCTTGAATGTAATTTTGCAAGAGATTGTTGGAAACTTCTTATGTGCCCATTGGACATAGTTGTGATTCTATCCCTTCCCATCAATGATTTCTATGTTGCATGGAAAGATAAGTACCCTTACTCTCTTAAAAACAAGAGTACCATCAAAAGAATCTAGATAAGCTTAACCTCCTTCCTTTGCTGGAAAATTTGGCTTGCAAGGAACAATCAAATCTTCCAGAACTCTAAGCCAATAGTTAGCAAGGTGATTTCAAAAACATGGCGGCTAGAAATAGAAGTTATATCATCCAAAGGAACAAGAACAATAGACTTCAACCAATTACAACAGGAAGAAAGAGCATGGATCAACTATGCAAACATCAGACCAAAATTTCCAAATCCACCTAAAAGAAAAGAGGCCAACAAAAACTAGAAAATTCGATTGAAGGAGGAAGAATTCATATTATGGTTGAATGCACTCAACATACCATGGCTTTTCTTTGATGGAGCATCAAAATCTAGCCCGAGAAAAGCTGGTGTAGGAGGCATTGTATTTGAACAAGACAAGAAAAACACCATCTCTTTTGAGTGGGGATTGGGCACGGTCTCAAAAAATAAGGCAAAGGAATATGGGTTCCTTTTGGGAGCCAAAATCATAAAAAAAAATAAAAATTAATGAATCCAGTCATATTGAGCGATTCCTCCATCCTCATTCAATCAATGGTCAAGAAGGCCAAATTGAAAAATGAAGCGCTAGGCCAAATCATAACCAGGATTAGCCAGCAGTTAAAAGTATTGGAACAAACCACCTTCATGCATATATTAAGGGAGAACAATAAAATAGTAGATAATCAAGCAAATAAAGTAGTGGCACGATCCCTAGGGGAAGTGTGGATTGAAAATGAATTTTTCCTTCCGATACCATAATCATTGGTCTACCCACTCAATCCAAAATCAGTCTTCTCGTAATGGGGATTGGTACACATTAAAATTTGCACCTTTCATTTCATGCTAGGTGCATAATCTTTCCCAAATCCTCCTCGTAGCATCTCTCTGTCCCATACTGATTTATCTTATTGATCACATCTCTGTGAGAGATCCCCCTCCCTCTCATTTTTCCCTTGACCTGCTCCTGACCTCCTCTTGCCTTCTGCTCCCTTCCCTCTCTCCTTTCTATTTATTTCCTCCTCCCCTCGCATTTTTCTCCACTCCCTCCTCTGCCTTACCTTCAGAAAATACCTCCAAGATCAAGTCGGCCTAATGAGTTGTCAAGTCAGCCTACATGAAGAGCCACATCCACCCTTGAAGGAGCCTATATATAAGAGGAACTTGTCCTCTATTTGGATCATTCATTCACTCATCTATTATGTGAAGTAGACAGAAGAAAGAGGTCAATGAAGGAAGTGCAAAGAAGAGAAGGATGAAGAAAGTCGGAGTGTTTGGGTCTCTCTACATTCTTCTGGAAGTGCAAAGTTAGGGTTTCTGCACTGGGATACTCTGTGGTTTGATTTTTAAATCAAGTGAGAAGGAAGGAAAGTGAAGGTCTCTTAGGGAATCTTACTAGCCCTATTACTCAAGTCAAGGCAAGTGAGATCAAGGGGAAGGAAGTTAGAGGGAGATTGAAGTCTCCTAGAGGAGCATCAACAATTGCAGTAGTTGCTAGGGAGAAAAATTCCGATCTCCTGGAAGGTCGAAGATATTTCAGTAGGAGGCCAAGGAAGACTTGATCTTGGAGGGTATTTGTCTAAGCCTAGGTCATGGTATTCATCAATTGAAATATCTGAAAGATAAGAAGATATTTTTTGGGTTTTCCCCTCAAGAGGAGGGGTTTTGGCCCTGGCTTGCAGCCTATACATTGTGTCATTATTCTTACTGTTTTGGTATCTGTTTGATGTATTGCATGTTGGAATAAGAAATATCAAAGATAACAAGTAAAAAAGTAACACAAACAACTATAAAGTTAAGAGAATTAACATATACATTTCCCTATTGAATTCTCAACATGGTATTAGAGCTTTGGTTCTCTAAGGGCATCATGAAGATCTCCTCTACAATGAGGAAGGTCATCAAAAGGATTGCAAGTCATCTCAAGAAAGGTATCAAATAAGTGTGGAGTCTCATATTCACTTCAAAGAAGGTATCACTCAAAGAAAGGGATGATGGACTCTTCTCAACTTTCTCTCAGACATTCCAAGACGAAGATATCTGGGATGCATCAAGGCACATGACTGGTCACTCCTACCAATTGAAGACCTTATCAAAAGGAAAATCCGCATACCCTGTGGAACTTGGACTCAAAATTTTTTATCTTGTGAAAGCCATTGGATCATCATCCATAAGGCTCGAAGATGGAAGAAACATCCACCTCAACAACATTCTGTTTGTTCCAGGTTTGCACAAAAATCTACTTTCTATTTCAAGCTTAGAAGATAAAGGAGATAGAGTAGCCTTCATTGATGGTAAAGTAGTTGTATGGGAAAAAGGCTCAAGCATAGAACAAGAAAAAGTGATTGGCATCCGAGAAGGAAGGCTCTACAGATTAATATCTCCTGTAAACCATGCCTTAGTCCACACTAAGATTAGTCCATGTGAACTTTGGCACCGAAGGTTTGGTCATTTACATTTCAAGATACTTCCAACTCTAAATTCCATAGTAGATGGAATACCAAATCTAAAGGAAGATCATGAAGGTGTCTACAAAGGATGTGCATTGGGAAAGAATACCAAGAGACCATTTGGAAGCAGTGCTTCACGGTCGAAAGAAATCATGGATCTCATTCACTTTGGTGTGTGTAGCTCTATGATTCCAAAATCACTTGGAGAACATCTTTATTATGTCACATTCATAGATGACCACTCAAGAAAAACATGGGTTTACTTAATGAAAACCAAGGATGAGGTATTTACTAAATTCCAAGAATTCAAAGCCAAAGTGGAGAACTTTACAAAAAGAAGAATCAAGATACTAAGATCTGATAATGGAGGAGAATATACATCCAAAGAAATTATAGCATTCTGTAAGGAATCTGGGATTAAGAGGGAGTTGATAGTTCCATACAATCCTGTAGTTGCAAAAAGAAAGAACATATCCATTGAAGAAAGTGTAAAAGCAATGTTACATGATCAAGATCTACCTAAGTTTGTGGGGTGAGGCAACAAAGACAACAATCAACATACAAAATCCACGGGGGCTTCACTTAATGAACCTTTAACATATCACGTGCGTTCGTGGCATATTAAACAATACCCTTAATTTGACTACATATTGGAAAATACCCCTAAAAATCACATTATTTAACCCCCTACCAATACAAATCCAATGCACCTTCCCAATTTTAAAAGCCCCTACTTCCACTCAATATTATAGGTATCCATTTTTTCATTAACAATTTTTATACCCCTTTATAATTTTTTCATTAACTTTGAGCTCCATTTTTTTATACATGCCAATATAAAAATCCTTTACCTACTATATATCCCCCAATATATTATGTCATTTTTTCCTCAATATATATCCCCCAATATGAACCCACGTGGTATGGTATTGCCCCCCAGTGAAGCCCCTGTGACAAAATCGATGTCCTCATAGATCTCTAGACAACAAGACTCCAGAAGAAGTGTTCACTGGGAAGAAGCCATCTGTCGATCATCTCTGAATCTTTGGATGTCCTATGTATATTCATATACCAAAGGAAAAAAGAAAGAAGTTGGATCCTTCCGGTGTGAAATGTATACTTGTTGGGTATAAAAAATCATCGAAATTCTATAGAATCTATATGAAAGATGGACATCACATTGAAGTTAGTCGTGATGTCATATTTGATGAGAGCATAACATTCAAGAAATCAAAAGAACTTTCTATAGATTCTAATGATGAAGAACTTCCTATATTTGAGGAAGAAGTTGACAAGGAAGGAGAAGGATCTCACCATGAGGAAGAAGGACCTAGTGAACCTATTCAACCCGTGGTCATTCAAGAAACAAGGAAAAGACCTAACTAGTTGAAGTATACACTACTTGATGCATAAGGTCATGGGGCAGCTCAAGGATCATATAGAGAATGTAAAAGACCCGAGAGATATTATGAATATGTTGCATACATGAAAAAATGAATAGAAGCAGAACCGTCCACATTTGAAGAGGTTGTAGAACATCGAGAATGGAAAGATTCCATGAATGAAGAATATCAATCTATAATGAAGAATGGAGTCTGGGAAATCGTACTTAGGCTAGAAGACAAATCTTTAGTTACTTCCAAATGGATCTATAATATCAAGAATGCATCTGATGGAAGTATAGATAAGTATAAAGCAAGATTTGCGGCAAGAGGGTTCTCTCAACTGGAAGGCATTGACTATGAAGAAACATTTGCTTCAATAGAAAGACATACAATTATTTGATCACAAGTCTCTTTGGCAGCATTGATGGGATGGAACATCCACCAAATGGATATCAAGATTGTGTTTCTAAATGGAACTATACATGAAGAAGTCTACATATAACAACCCTTGGTATTTTAAATCAAAGATAAAAAGAAATATGTTTTCATATTGAAGAAAGAATTATATGGCCTCAAGCGAGCACCAAGGGCATGGTATGCTAGAATGGATGCATACCTACAGATATTAGGCTTCACGAAAATGTTTACTGACTCAAACCTATATATTAAGGTTGTAAACATTGAACCTATAATTATTCTTATGTATGTATATGATCTTCTCTTGACAGGTGTAGAAGGTCAAATTGAAGAATGTAAGAAGAAATTGGCAGCAGATTTTGACATGAAGGATCCTGGGATGATGCATTACTATCTAGGACTAGAAGTCTGGTAGGCACCTAATGAAGTCTAGTTAGGTCAAGGAAAATATATGATCGAGATACTAAAGAAGTTAGACATGATGGACTGTAAAACTATGACCACTCCAATGACAAAAAAATTGAAAAGACTATGAATGTCCAAATCAAGCCCTATGGATCCCTCCAAATATAGACAATTGATTGGCCCATTAATTTACTTGGTGAATACTCAACCAGACATATGTTTTGCAGTAAATGTACTCATTCAATTTCAGGTGGAGCCAAAGAATGATCCTTGGATAGCAACAAAACATATTTTGGGATATCTACGAGAAACCATCAACTATTTCCTGA
Source organism: Pinus tabuliformis (assembly GCA_031772625.1). Taxonomy (NCBI): domain Eukaryota; kingdom Viridiplantae; phylum Streptophyta; class Pinopsida; order Pinales; family Pinaceae; genus Pinus; species Pinus tabuliformis. Next base: position 544,025,852 of record CM062805.1, on the reverse strand, counting down.
AATATGATAGAAGGCATGATGTTCAATTGACTGATTATACAGATCTTCACTGGGGAGGAATTGAATAGGATGGAAGAAGCACTACATAAGAATGTTTTAGTTTGGGATCATCTATGGTCTCATGGATGAGCAGAAAGAAAAACACTGTTTCTTTGAATACTGCTGAAGTTGAACATGTTGCACCATGTGAAGTTAGCTGGGAAGCAGTTTGGAAGTTGCTATCTAACTTATTGTTAGACCCCTATAATACTAGTGATTCCCCCATTACTATTGTCATTGTATCCCTTATTGTTATTATTATGCCCCTATTGTCCCCATATTGTTATTAGTATGCCCCTAGAAACCCACTATTGTTATTTTTGTGCCCTTATGTTATTACTGTTATGTTGGCTTGATTATATTGGGACCCCTTAGACTCCTATATATAGAAGGGAGGTTTAGTCATTTGCATCATCCAAGAATTGTTCATTTGTGTAATGTAAAGGAGGTTTCCCCCTCGAAGAGGCTGAATTCTAAGGCGTTGATCTATATTTTCTACCTTTTTGTGAGCTGGTTTACTAACATTTGGTATTAGAGCTTTGGATTCTAGGGTTTCGCTACTCCAAACAGGTCATCGTGGAATTTTTGCTATAACGTTTTTTCTGTGACGTTTCAGAAGCTAAAAAACAAACCCGTTTGCACTGGAATCGTTCTAAACTTTGGGTCCAAATTTTAGACCTTGCCTTTCTATATTTATGGAGATATGATCTGAGGAAGCTAGGGTTTTTGCAAACTCCCGAATTACATTCCAAATAGGTGACCTGGGGAAAATCATCATAACTTTTGTTTTGAGCATCAGATTGAAATTTTGTAAGACACGTTTAGAAATATGACAACCTATAGCTTTCTGTGTATTAGTTTCAGGTATTAAGGTCGAAACAGTCACATGTGGCATGTCGTACAAGTTTTCTCTACAGAACTAGCTTATAGTCAGGTCACCGTGGGAGATTTGGCATAACTCTTCCTTGGAAAATGCAAGCTTGATCAGATTTGAGGGGTTAGAAATAGGACTCAAAGGGCTACCACAGGACGAGATTTCAGATATTCAAGATTCATAGCTACAAAGATACAACAGATTCAATATCGAGCTCTTATAAAGTGAAAAAAAAAGGTGTGTAGTTTTTTAAAGTTTTGCATAAGATTGATTTGAAAAATTAGTTTGAAGGAATTCAATGGGAATAGTGAAGAATTATTAGCATTAATTCATGCCCCGAAGAAATAAAATGGAAAGACCTAGTAAGCAACCTGAAAGCTATAGCATGACTCGTGAAGAAGAGGAAGAAATGCAACATGATATATCAAAATTACGAGACCAAGTACAACAAATTTCGCTCTCACTAAAGGTAAATGAAGCCAAGATAAATGGCGTGGAAGCTAATATGAATGGCATGCAAGTTAATATGGAAGCTAAGATGGATGGTGTGGAAGCTAATATGGATGGAATTGAAGCTAAGATGAATGGCATGGATGCTAAGATGAATGGCATGAACGATAAGATGGAAGAATTGAAGATAAATTTGAATACGTTGCTACAAGAAATGGTCACTAATGGTGAAAAGGTAGTAAAGGAAACTCACGATGAGAAAAAAATAAATGTTAATCATGATTTCATAGATTCTAATGTTGGATTGAAGACCCACCATGTTCCAAAAATTGATATGAGGAAATTTGAAGGCAAGGATCCCGGAACATGGATACTACAGATGGATCAATTTTTTGATCTCCATAATGTGCAAAACACGCAAAAGGTATGTATTGCAGCTTTACTTTTGGAACCAAATCAATTTGTATGGTATCGATGGCTTTGCTCTCGTAAACAAATTGTCACTTGGGAAATTTTTACGGAAGAAATGATAGCACATTATGAGGATGCAAAAAGCAACACATTTTTTAGCCAATTGATAAATCTAAAACAAAAGGGTTCAATGATGGAGCACATTGAGGACTTCCAAATATTGAACATAAGGGTAAAATATATTCCAAAGGAGCATAGGATTGATGTTTCATAGGGATTTTGAAGGATAATATCCAGCATGAGGTTTGCCTTTGGGAACCTGATTCATTGGAGAAGGCATTCATGTTAGCAAGAAAAGTGGAAAGAAAAATTATGGCAACCAGGAAGCCTACCACTCACAACTATAAAGATGGAAGTGTTGTTGCCCCTAGACTTCCACAACCCACAAGGTTAACACCACAACAATTGGAAGAAAAAAGAACAAAAGGGCTTGTGTTATAGTTGTGATAGCAAATACACTAAAAGGTCATAAGTGTGCTGAGAAGAATTATTCTACATAGATTGTGAAGAAGAGGAAGAAAAGGAGAAAGAAATGTCAAAAGAAGAGGATATACTCTAGGAACGAACCCTAGATAAAGAAGAAATGAATTCGATAATATCTTGTAATGCATTGGCTGGAATTACCACTCCTCAAACTATCAAGATAGAAGGACATATCAAGAAGAAAAAGGTAATAGTTTTGAATGATTCAGGAAGTACCCATAATTTTATTCATTGTAAGATAGCAAAGGAATTGAATTGCTTCCTGTATCTAGCACCAGAGTGTCAAGTGATGGTTGCAAGCGGAGAACCATAAATTGCTCTGGAAAGTGCCATAATATCAAGCTATCCATGGGAGAATATGTATTGAATAGCCCAATGCTTTCCATTCCAATGGGTGGTGTTGATGTTGTACTAGGAGTCCAATGGCTACAATCCTTGGTACAATAGCTTTTCATTTTCAAGAACTTTTCATAAAATTTTGTGTGGAAGGAAAGGAAGTTTAATTAAGGGGTATTGCAGGGAAACTGAAAAGATAATTAGCTCTAACTGTATGACAAATATTCTAAAGAAGGAACAATGAGGTGTAATTGCACAATTATGTTCGCTAGAGGTTCCCACATTGAAATCATCTATTTCTCCAGATCTCCAAAAAGTCTTGGACAATCATTCCAAGGTATTTGAGACTCCCAAAGGTCTCCACCTATTCGTGATTATGATCATGCTATTCATTTGATTTCAGGAAGTGTTCCTCCAAACATAAGGCCATATACATATCCCTATGCCCAAAAGAGTGAAATTGAACGTATGGTC